>CM066042.1:163177344-163777344 GCA_033557465.1 Ichthyophis bannanicus | reverse complement strand
TTCCTTTAGAGAATAGAAACATAGAAAAAAAGCAACAGTTCAGATGGAACAAGGAGAAACAAAAAGGTTTAATATGAGCAAGGCTGCATACTTTGCTCCTACCTATTTAATTTATATGCAGAACAAATCATCAGAGAAGCAGGATTGTATAAAGACAACCGAGGTGTAAAATTGGTGTAAGACTCATCAACAACCTTCGCTATGCTGATGACACCACATACTGGTTGAAAGTGAAGACGATCTGAAACATTTGCTTCTCAAGATCAAGGAACATAGTCTTAAAATGGGCCCTTAACGTAAAGAAGACAAAGCTCCCAACAACTTGCAAAATCAATAAGTTCACTGTTGATGGAGAAGAAATTGAAATAGTGGGCAACTTTAACCTGCTTGGATCAATCAATAAAGAAACAAAAAGAAGTTGATAAATCCAACGACGCATTGCTCTTGGCAGAATGGCTATGACAAGATTCCCAAAAAGCAGAGATATATCTCTCCATATAAAGATTTGACTTGTCCAAGCCATGGTATATTCAATAATGTCCTATGGATGTGAAAGTTGGACAGTGAAAAAGACAAATAGAAAATCGATGCCTTTGAATTATGGTGCTGGTGAAGAATATTGTACATACCATTGGCTGCCTGGAGAACAAAGCAGTCAGTTGTAGAGGAGATCAAACCTAAGCTTTCCTTAGAAGCTCAGATGACAAGATTTTAACTGTCATACTTTGGACACATCATGCAAAGAGAGAGATCATTAGAGAAAGACATCATGCTTGGCAAGGTTGAAGGTCAACATAAAAGAGGAAGGCCAGCAATGAGATGGACTGATACAATAACAGCAGCTATGGATGCCACTCTATCAACTATGAGCTGCCTGACTGAAGACTGAACCCAGTTTAGGACAACCATCTAGAGGGTCGCCATTAGTCAACACCGACTCGATGGCACTTAACAACAACATAGGGTGGTACTATACCCCGGTTAGGATCCAAAAGTGCTTTGGGCAGGGGATGGGGAGTGTTGGCCGGATTATGAGCAAAGGAGAATCTTTATACACATATGGTGGACTTACCCTATAGCAGGCACTTATTAATCACAAATTTTAGATTTTTGGGGGGCAGTCATTGGCAAGGTGGCACCACCTAAGATGGCATTTGCTCTTCTTTTAGGGGGTGGCGGTGCTGTTTTTTTCAAATTTTGTTTGATGGCCGAACATAATGCTTTGGTGCAGGCCTGGAGACAGGTACCTGTGGTACAGGTCCAAAAGAAATTGGAGTATATCCACAGGATGTCTGTATTGACTGCTATGTGGCAAAGAAATGAGAAACGGGGCTTAGCAGCATGGGCACCATTTATAAAATGGAAGATTGACCATGTGGATTGCTTTGTATAAGGGAAGGGATAGTTTTCTTTTCTCTTTCTTTCTCCTTGTTTTACTTTGCCATATTTTCTGTTGGTCCTTTATGTTTAAAAATGAACAACAAAAAAACCCCAGAAAACAAAACAGTCCTGTCAGGATGTGATGGCTTAGAGAGCTGACTTTGGAAATTTGCATGAACCCTGGGATTTTCAAGTGTCTCATCTGTGAATAAGAGGGAGCTCTCTTGTTTTGTTTCACTGGCCTTTGTTTTGATATTTGTGCTGATTCTCTCAGGTGGGGTGGGGTGCATTAATGGATTGTTGGTGGTGTTTGTTTTGCAATACGAGGCCTGTACTTCTGTGGTATTTTGCTTTTTATTATAAACTGTGTATTACAGGTTATATTTGTGGATCCTTGTGGATTTGCTTTGATTCTAATAAAGATTGTTAAATCAACTAAAAGAAAATTCAGCATGAAGCTCCTCAGCCTGCTCTGTAAACCTCTTTCTATGGTGGCAGGAAGCCCTGCTGAGGGGCGGGGAAGACTCTCAAAGCACAGGACTGGCAGGTTCCAAGTTACTAAGCCAAATTTTCTTTGTCTCTATAGAACAGCGGTGGAAATGAGTGGGGTAGCTCAGGGAGGGAATGATCTGGGTAAGGGCATCCACAATTCAAATCTAGCCCACATGCTCCCTTCAAATCCATATTTCAAATATCACCCATTCACTCTTTAGCGTCACTACTTTTCCTTTCTCCCACACCTTGGAATCATCACTCCCGCATCTTAGAGTCAGCGCTTCTGCCTACCTCCTGCCTCCTTTTCTGGCAGCTTCTCTCTGAAAGCGGAATGAGGGGGGCACCTTATAGTTTATCTGACAAATCACCTGGGTCTCGATGCAGAAACCCTGTACTACAGCCCAGTGCTAAAGTAGTTTTCTAATGCAAGTTTAACGTAGACGTTTTGCTCAGCAATGCTGTAAGCAAAGAGCATGCAAATAAACTGTGCGCAAAAGGTCTGCACTAAACAAGGAGAGGAATCTAGGCACATGTACAGGAGTCTGTGGTAGCAGCACCTCTATCATGCGCAGAAAACTGTTTGGCACTTGTGCAGGAATGTTAAGCGGCACATACAGCAAAATTATCATCACAAAAGTTCTGCTCAGAAGAATATTGATATTATTTTGCACTGAAATTCTATGGAGAATATTGATGTTTATGCACCACACAGCATTCCAAACATGTGCAAACATTGTTCCAGCATACTTCTCCTACTGTTTTTTTCCACTATTCCTTTCATGAAAGCAAGAAAAAAGTTGTGATGCTCTACACTCAAGAAACAGGCATAAATTCCTCACCAACACTGACTGCAGACCTATGAGCTAACTCTTAATGCCTCCTCAGATCTGTTAAAATACCAGCATTGAGCTTAGCCTTCTGGCTTTCTGCGCATTTCTTTGTATCTGCGCTGCGCAGCTAATTGCTTCATTACCATCCATTTAAATGGATTTACATGCACAGCTTAACATGAATTGTATAGCACTTTGTTGCAGATGCTCTCAGTCTTTGGTTTACACTCGTTTTGTTCGTTTTTTTCCTTTCTATGGCTGCAATGTCTCCTCTCTTGTCTGCACGAACACTTACTGTTTTTATTATTTCATATTGTTAAAGGATGGGGGAAGCAGAAGCATACCTACAATGTAGTCTTTTGTGCATTGATTACCTTCACATTAAATCCCTTCACTGCTGCAGAAATTGTGCGCAAACACTGTGTTATCGCCCAGGCTAATGGCAGTGCACTTTGTCACATTGAGGCCTTAGTCTACTGTCAGCCATCGAGGGCCTTCCACTCTTGCTTGTCTGGAGGAGTGGCCTAGTGGTTACAGCAGCTGGCTAAGAACCAGCTAAGCCAATAGTCAAATTCTGCTTCTCCCATTGACATTCCTTGTGAGCTTGAGTAAGGCACCTCACTTGCCTCAGGTAGAAATTAGAGTGTGGGGCCTTTTGTGTACCTGCTTGGAATTAGTCTTCAAATAAAGAATACCTCAATGTAACCAATGACACATAGAAAATGCAAATAACAAAAAGTCATCAGTGATTATATCCCTGCTACCAAAACGCAAATGTAATTGTCAGGCAAAACGAACTGGAACAGCGAGAGAACTCCCTGCTCAAAGGTTCGAAACACCCATTCTTTTGAAAGTTTTTTTTTTTGCTAAAGTGACATTGTGGTAGGCTATGGCTTGTAAACTAGGCCTAGATCCTAACCCCCACCTGAGAGTAGTATTGAAAAGAACCAAAGTTTAGAAATCTGCTTTAAACTGCTTTTTGAAAGTCCCTTTCCTTCCCCCATGAAGTTTGTATAAGTTCTTTATGCTTGGTTTGTTCTGTCCTTGCATTCTCTGAGCTAGAAATGACCTTGCAGTAGAAATGTATCTATACCTAGAACAGTCCGAGAAGGGGGAACAGGGAGCTAGGCTCAGAGAGGGTCCCCGATTGGATAGGTACAAGGGGCGTTGGGACCAATAGAAAGTTTGCCTGTATCAAATTGTTAAAAATGTATATAAGGAATTTGCTTCTGTTTTCTGTTGCTCAGACCTTTTTGGACACAGTCCTGTCTGGGCCTGTGCACAATAAATTGGTTTGGATCCTGTACCTGACTCCTGGTTTTATTCATTGCATGCACTTCGCTGCTACATATTCTTGGTGCGTTGGCCGGGAATGTGCGAGTAGTGGATGGTATTCAAGTGAATATTCCACGTAATTTCGCCTCCAGGTTTGGCCCGGTTGGAACCGTGTCTGTCCGACCGCAGGGGAAACCTCAAGCGCCACCGGTCCTCTTGCATCGGAGAGGGTTCCGCCTTGCCTCGGTGGACTACAGGGTCAGGCCGGCCAACACCTCCGAACCCGAGGGGAGTCCAGGATCCAACCCATGTACTGGTTTGGTATCGGGAACCGGATCCAGTGAGTAGAAGTTTTCTGTACTACTCAGATAATCAGGTTTGGGAATATGGTATGGTAAAATAATAATGAGAGCCTGATCACCTCTCAAGGGCGGTTCTAGTATGCCCCGCTAAGTGGTAGCGCCGCAGAAGCCACCGATCCTTTGGAATGGTTAGTCAGTAAGGCCTTGGGAATTTGGGAAAACGTTGCTAGCATGCTTGTCTGTGTGTGAATGAGAGGTCTGGAATGGCAGACCAAGCGAGAGCGGACTCCTGAGTAGCGCAGTTCCTGGCCGGGCGACCGTGCCCAGGTCACAAAAAGGAGGAAGCGTCTGGTGTTTGTGTTCCTCACTGTTTCTAGGGCTGTACGGACCCCCTGTCTGTTGTTTGTATCTGGTTTTGTTATCTGTTGAAACCGCTGGTTTCCCTTCTGGTATAATGTAAGATTATTCTGTTGGGTAATTCATGAAACAGTTTACCGATTAAGGAATAGTACTGAGAAAGGAAGAGAAAAAAAACAAAAACAACTCAGGAGTCACTTCTAAGCACAAAGACAGCTGTCTCGCTGATTTTATTTTTTTTTTCAGCACAAGCCGAGAGACTGTATCTTTAGCAGGCAAAGGGAGAAGGGATGTGTCTTTCACACAGCCCGTAGAAAGGAATGTTTTAGTATCCTTTAACCCTTTGAAGGCTTACTTTCAATTTTTAATCCACATTCTGTGGCTGGGTTAATTTGTGCTTATTTCAGGAAAATTGTACCTGTCTTATTCAATATGTTCTAATAGTGATGTTCCTTCTGCTATGGTCATGTATTATATATCATTTGGTAGGAATATTTAGTCAGAATTTTGGATCCTGGCAGTTTTGGGCTCAGCCTGGAAAGGGTTAAGTTCTTATTAACCCCTTTCGATCTCTTCAGTTGTTTTTGGTTATATCTCAGCCCTGCCCATATTTCTAAGTCCGATAGAAAAAATTAAGGAAACTGCTTTTGTTTTTCCTTTGACCTTCGAAGTAGAGGTTAAGAGCCCTGACAGGACAATGAAGCATCCCGAGCCCGTAGTTACCAGATTGCAACTTGAAAATGATTTAAATTTTGTCTCTGATATATTTGGTTTTGACTGTATATGCTATCAAGCAAAATTATAAGTAAAACGGGATTTTTTATATATTATGGCAAGCACCTCATAGAGGACATAATTATTGTTCATAAATTACAGAAACAATAGAAAGAGCTGTAACTATATTTATTTAGGATTTAACATTCTCAAATAACGTTTTATTTTAACCCTTAGGGGCTTGTTTACAAAGCCGTGGTAGCGATTTGTGATCGTTATTGGGGCCGCGGCTCCGATAACGATCGCGAACCGCGGCTTTGTAAACAAGCCCCTAAGTGTTTACAACAGCTCTGTCTAGTAATTTACGGTTGCTTGGAAAGTCAGGAAAGAGACCTACTGTTTATTTTGCTAAGATAACTTCAAGGCTGGCTGTAACGCTGAGTAATTTGTTTTAGAAGAAAAAAAAAGTATCAGTTTCAAATGCCTGTCTTCCCCAAACTGTAAGATGTGTTGGTGTCCAGAGAAAAAGTGTACTTTGTTTTGAAAGTCTTTTAAATCTCAGTTTCAGAAGTACAGTCTTTAGTTTAAAGCCTTTACCTTTGGCTTCTGCGGAAGGATTTATGGCGCCTGCATAGCCATCTTTCGAAGTTCTTATGGAAAGGACAGCGAGCGAGGATTGCTTTAGATGTTTTGTTGCAACCTGCTGAGGAGGGAGGGGCGGGGTTGTTTTCTCTTAGAGAGTATAATCTGATTTGTCGCATGAGATCTTTGCGGGAGTTTCTCACGGGGGAGATGGAAACTCTGCCCTTAGATTTAGTGGATCTCATGTCAGGGGCTTTGCATCGGGCCTATCTCCTTCACAGAGGGGGTAAGGAGTTGCCACCGGCATGGCGGGCGTCCGCTTGTCTTTTGGCTTTCCGGAGGGCTTGGCAGGCTCTGTGTCAAATGATGCAGGTCGATTGGCGCAGTACGGACTGTCTCCCAATAAGGGGGAACCAGGATCTTGTGTCGGGCGTACGCGAAGCGGTGGCAAGGCGATGGGAGACACGGGGATTGTTATACTTAGGGCAATTAAGAATGGGCAGCTCGCCAGCGCTTGATTCCTTCCAATCCTTGCAGGGCACTTACAGACTAGATAAGGGGGATTTATATTTTTACCTACAAACGAGGCATTATACGGGTAGCCTTCCCCATGTGGGGTGGGGGGTATTTTCGTTGTTCCAGAAGATGGAAGGGAAGCTAACTGTTCGTCGACTGCGGGACGAACTGCGGGTAGGGCAGATAGGTGGGTGCCTGGAAGGGTTAGCACGAAAATGGCTTGCAGATGGCGTTCCCGAGGGCACAATGGAACGACTCCAACGGGCGTTCTCCAGTGTGAAAGGGATGGTGGAGTCGGTCCAGCTCCAAGAGGTTCAATATAAATTTTTGTGGCGGGCTTATGTGCATGATGTTTGGGCCGCGAAAGCGGGCCTCTCTGCGACAGATATGTGTAAGTTCTGTGGAGTTGAGAAGGGCACACTGGCGCATAAGTTTTAGTTCTGTGGCCGCATACAACTGTTTTGGGGTGGAGTGGTGACTAAACTGCGGGAATGGCTGGAGGTGCCGGTAACGGTATCTCTGGTGTGATGCTTATTTGGGTCTTATGAGGAGGAGTTCCCCTTGAAGGGAGCGCACAAGAAATTGTGTGAGAAGGGGTTTCTGGTGGCTAAGCACACTATTTTGCGGCACTGGCTGGGTGCTGACCTGCCCAATGTGCTGGGATGGGAGAGGAGCATGCGGGAACTTCGAGATATGGAAAGATGTACAGCCCACATTTTAGGGGGAAACAAGTGGGATCTGTTCCTGCAGATCTGGGATAATGTTCCCCATTAATGGGGGTTGTATTTGGCAGTTTGGGTTGGGGGGGGCAGCTGGGGGTAGGGGTAAGGAAGGGCACCGGGGGGAGGGGGGTTAGGGGAGGGGAATTTACGTTTTCTGTTCTCTACCTGTTCACTCCCTGTTCTTTACTTTTCAGGTATTTTCTATGTTAGCTTTATCATACCCCTAGGGAGTGTACGTAGTTATGGATATGTGGTTCAAGTATCCCTGTATCGTTGGTTATTTTGTTTGTGTGAGTTGAAGATGTATTGGGGGTTGGCTGTTTGTAACATCATAAAACAACAATAAAAATGATTTTCAAACAAAAAAAAAAAGCCTTTACCTAGGTTTAGACAGTTGCTATTTAGAATGAGCACATACATCCATTATGCTTATTGCAACTAATCTGAGCTTGTGTTTTCTGTCTACCCTTTGTTTACAGCAATAATAAGTTTTTAATAATATTTTAATAAGTGCATCCAGAGGAACATTGTTGCATAGTTCTGACTCGTAGTCCACAGGAAAATGCAGCCTGACTGCCCGCCCCCTCTGTCTGTTGTCAAGTACGTCATCATGGGGGGGGGGGGGTCGGAGGCCACGCAAACTCCGTTGAAATGTATGACTAGGAATTTTTTTAGCAAGGGATTTGCTGGAGACTATGGAATAGAAATGTCTCCGTCCTGATTAGAAATACTTTGTGATAGGGAGTGGCCAGTACTGGTCTCATCATGGCCCCTGGTGGTACCTTTGATGTTAGTATCATATCCTTAGTTCACCAGATTGCACGAAAAGAACATCCTGACCAGTTCCCTTATATAGACTTCTGGTTAAATGAAAAGAGCCCTCCTGGATGAAACGTTGTTATGAGGAACAGTGTAGGATATTTGTAGCAACTACCCAAGAGGCCCAGAAGCCTGGGGGGAAAAGAAACTGCCTGTCTATTCAGCCTCAGAGTCCCCAGACATTCCGTCCCTTCCGCCCCAGTTCCTCTATAGGCCAGTCCCCTTGGCTCCGCCACTATCCCAGGCAGAGCCTGTCCAGGAGGAACCCATTCCTGCAGTTTTACCCAGGGTGTCCTCCTAACGGCCCCTGCGGCCGGAGGAGGCGCTCCCCTCCCCGGCCGGAAGCCCCGGCTCAGTTCAAAGTACTCCGAGTGGGCCACAGTCCACCGATGACACTACAAGCAGGAATTCATTCGCCAGTTCAGGGTCACTCACAGCCAGCGCCCAAGAACATGAAGTGGAACCCCAATAGTCCCGATTGCCGTATGCCTTCGGAAGTACAACTACCAGTAAAAGGGATGGTCACGTTATACCATTGCGCCAAGTCCAGGGCCTACCCACCCTTAATACCGAAGGCCAGGTCGTGGTAGGGCCAACCAGCCTTGTTTATGTGCCTTTTTCCACCACGGATTTACTGAACTGAAAGACGCATTATGCCTCCTACACTGAGAAGCCTCAGGATTTGATTGAACTAATGAACAGTATTATGCAGACCCATCAGCCTACCTGGTCTGATTGCAGCCAGCTCCTGTCCACCCTTTTCAGCACTAAAGAGCGAGCGCGAATTGTGCAGGCCTCCATTAGATGGTTAGAAGAAAATCCTGTAGGAGATGCAGGCCTGGACTCTCGGCAAGCAGCCGCCACAGATTTCCCAAATGAGGGCCCCAAGTGGGATCCAAATAGTGCAGACAGCCCTCAATCAGTTCCGCCAAGCCCTCATGCAAAGCCTGAAGAAGGGAGGCCAGAAAGCCATGAATATTGGAAAAATATCTGAAGTTCTGCAACGACCAGATGAGAGCCCAGCAGCCTTCTATGAATGATTATCTGAAGCCTACAGAATATATACCCCATATGATCCAGCGACCCAGGAAAATTTGCGCATGGTAAATGCTGCATTCATGAGTCAGTCCCAGGGGAGACAAAGCGAAAACTGCAAAAGTTGGAAGGATTTGCGGGCATGAATACAGCCCAGTTAATGGAAGTTGCTCAGAAAGTGTTTGTGAATCGTGATCAAGAATGTCAGAGGGAAAGTGAACGTAGAATGAAGAAGAAAGCTGATTTTCTTGCTGCAGCTTTAGTTAAAGACACGGAGGAAGTTTCTCTAACAGAAGGACTCGAGGACGTGGAAGGGGCCGAGGAGATGGTCGGTCCCCATTGGGTGCAAATCAGTGTGCCCACTGTAAGGAAGAAGGACATTGGAAGAATGAATGCCCGAATTTTGACTCCGCCTCCCGGAGGGGAGGAGGGAGCACTTGGAGAGCAGGGGGCGATTCTGGCATCGGGGAGGAATGCATCGCACACAGTTCCAGCAGGGAGAAGCTGCTGTAGAGGGAGTAGCAACCGTTGAGGGCTACTACACTGATGAAGACTAGGCCAGACCGAGCTCCAAGTTCTCTCTGGGTCCCCAGGAGCCTATGGTCAGTTTGAAGATTGGGGACCAATGTATGGACTTCATGGTGGATACTGGGGCCGAACATTCAGTGGTGGCAAAGCCTGTGGCTCCTCTGTTTACTTGATCCATCACTATCGTCGGAGCTACTGGAACCAGAGCCATAAAACCTTTCTTGCAGAACCACACTTGTGAATTAGGGGGACGGCAGATAACGCATCAGTTCCTGTATATGCCTGAGGGCCCAGTCCCCCTCTTGGGCCGAGACATGCTCGCTAAGCTCCAAGTGCAGATATCCTTTGTTGAAGGGGGAAAAATGGAAATGACTGTGAATTCAAAATCTGCTGGCCTGATGGTGCTGACTGTCCCCCGAGAAGAATGGCGGTTCTACAGCCCACTTTTATCCAAAGCAGCCAGACCCCGTATACCTACCAGCATTTCAGCTCCGCCCGGAGTGTGGGCAAAGGATAATCCTCCTGGCCTAGCGAAGAATATAGCCCCTGTGCTTGTCACCCTCAAATCAGGAGCGGAACCAGTGCATGTGAAACAATATCCTCTCCCACGACCAGTAATCGAAGGCAGTCATCGTCATCTAAAGAAATTATTGCAGTACGGACTTCTTAGAGAATGCCAATCGCCATGGAATACCCCCCTCCTCCCAGTTAAGAAACCAGGGACGGGAGATTACCGCCCAGTACAGGATCTGAGGCGAGTGAATGATGCAGTTGTAACTATACATCCAATGGTATCAAATCTCTTGGGACTGATTCCTGCTGAAGCTACTCACTTCACTGTTTTGGATTTAAAGGATGCCTTCTTTTGCATACGCCTGGCATCCACCAGTCAACTCCTGTTTGCGTTTGAATGGGAGAACCCGACCACCAGAAGGCGAGGCCAACTCACCTGGGCTCGATTACCTCAAGGACTCAAGAACTCACCCACCATCTTCAGTGCTGCCCTTAATCAAGATTTATCAAGTTACTCTGTGACTCCAGGAAAAACAGTCGTACTCCAGTATGTGGATGACCTGCTTGTAGCCAACTCCAAAACTGAATGTGTGCAAGCCACCAGTGATCTCTTGCACCTCCTGAATGAAGCTGGATACAAGGTCTCCAGAGCCAAGGCGCAGTTGTGCCAAACAGAAGTAAAATACCTGGGATTCCATCTGTCCGGAGATTGGGACCCGAGCGAAAGGAAGCAGTATGCCGCATCCCTACCCCCCACCACCAGAAAGCAGGTGAGGGCCTTCTTGGGAGCTGCCGGCTACTGCCGAATATGGATACCCAACTTCACGCTCTTGGCAAAGCCATTGTACCAAGCCACCAAAGGAGTGGAACGATCTCCTATGGAATGGGGCCCAGAACAGGATAAAGCATTCAAATCGTTGAAAGCTGTTTTGATGTCATCACCAGCCTTGGGCCTACCAGATGTACCGAAGCCATTGAAGCCGACAAACTCACCTTAGGTCAGGGTCTCCAGGTTACAGGGCCACACTCTGTCCTAACCCTCATGGAACATAAAGGAAATTACAGGTTCACTAATTCCCGCATGCTAAAGTACCTAAGCATGCTGTGCGAAAACCCTCGATTACAGTTGATTGTCAGTCAAGCTCTGAACCCTGCTACACTATTACCAGTTGGTCCAGGTCCACCCGACCATGATTGCTTGGAAGTAATGGATACTGTGTTCTCCAGTTGCCCTGATTTAACCGATCTTCCACTGAACAACCCTGAACGGACTTTCTTTGTGGATGGAAGCAGTCTTGTCATTAACGGACAACGTCGTGCTGGCTATGCAGTAGTGACCCTGGACATGGTAGTTGAATCTTCAGCTTTGCCCCCAGGAACCTCAGCACAGGAGGCTGAACTGATAGCTCTCACTAGGGCACTGATAATAGGAACAGGGCTCCGCTTGAATGTGTACACAGACTCCAGCCCCAGGTCCAACTGTAATCCCTGAATCATTGGGCCCAGCCTTTGTCCATGCTTTTCACCAAGCCACACATTATAGGAAAAACAGCTATAGAAAAAGCTTTTAGGCCCCATTTCTATATCCCGCTGCTAGAGGATATGAGTCAGATGGGATCCAAAATCACTAGACAAGAGCTGTTGGTTTTAGGTTCTGTCTTACAGAGTCTCCACGTTTGGGTACTAAAGTAGAATCTACAGCCCTACTCCTGCCACCACTGGAAGCTGGCAGGTCCACATACAGCAGAAGCTTGAGGAACCTACAGCCCTACTCCTGTCACCCACCGGAAGCTGACAGGTCTACGTACAGCGGAAACTGTGGAAGAAAAGAACTTAAGTGATAGCTATGTGTTTGCTTCTCCCATGTTTCCTACCCCTTTGCTTGTGAATGTTTACCTCAATCATAGACAATAGTATTGTAGAACGTAAGGCAGCAGCCAGAGTGTTAGCCATCTGGCAGTATCAGGCTATACCCCAAAATGAAGTATCAGTTTAACAAGAGTCCCGTATGTGATTAGTTTCTCACCCTCTCTTTATTCAGGTTGAGAATAATCAAAGAGGGGAATGTGGTAGGCTATGGCCTGTAAACTAGGCCTAGATCCTAACCCCCACCTGAGAGTAGTATTGAAAAGAACCAAAAAGTTTAAAAATCTGCTTTAAACTGCTTTTTGAAAGTCCCTTTCCTTCCCCCATGAAGTTTGTATAAGTTCTTTATGCTTGGTTTGTTCTGTCCTTGCATTCTCTGAGCTAGAAATTACCTTGCAGTAGAAATGTATCTATACCTAGAAACTGTGCCTTTGTTAGAACAGTCCGAGAAGGGGGAACAGGGAGCTAGGCCCAGAGAGGGTCCCTGATTGGATAGGTACAAGGGGCGTTGGGACCAATAGAAAGTTTGCCTGTATCAAATTGTTAAAAATGTATATAAGGAATTTGCTTCTGTTTTCTGTTGCTCAGACCTTTTTGGACAGTCCTGTCTGGGCCTGTGCACAATAAATTGGTTTGGATCCTGTACCTGACTCCTGGTTTTATTCATTGCATGCACTTCGCTGCTACAACATATTTGTAAATATTTTCAAAACTGAAACCTATCTCAATCCTCGGTGATATCAGCTGGTCCATGTAATCGCTGGCTTAGGAATGCACATGACATGCATGTTTCAGGTCCCAGAAAGACCCTGTCTCAAGTGTTTTAGCAGCTGTGTCATGGAAATAGTGAATGCCAGGAATCAGCAGTCTCAGAAGATGACTGGCTGACAAATTAACGTCAGTGCGTTTTAACGGGAACTGGCCCGGAAATCCTCAAAACCAGTGGTTCTCAACCTTTTTTGCACCGTGACCCCTTTTACCATTGGTCAACTTGTGATGATCCCCAATGATAAAATCAAATGCGTCTCTCTTCCTTTACCATTAACGCATTGTCGCTGTAATCATTTGTTGAATTATTAATATATTATAGGCCTTTGCATTGTGTTTATTTATAAAATTAACTTATTTAAACCACAATAATTAATCACAATAACAAGTAATATTATTTGATTTCAAAATTATTATGATTTTGTAGTCAAATCACTAATACGAAATAAAATTATTTTTTCTACCTTTGTTGTCTGAACAATTTATTCTCTGATCATGCTGGTCCCGATCTGAGGCGTCTGCTTTCCTGTCTTCTCTTAGCTCTCTTTCTGTGGTCTATGGTCCATCTGCCATTTCTTATCTTTTCTTTCATTTTCTTCACTTCTTTCCATCAGCCTATTTCCAGTCCCAGTAACCCTCCCCAGTATCATCCCCTTTCCAGTCCTCACTCCCAGTACTATCCAATGTCAACTTGCATTCCCATGACTGCCACTGGTGTCCATTCCCTTCCAGTCCCCCTCCTTCCCCACTGACCAGTCTCTTCTAGTACAAATACCATAGCAGCCCCTCTCAGATCCACTCCCTTCTAGTTCCATTCTCTCATCCCCTCGTATCAGCCCATATGTAGCCTTAGCCCCCAGTTTTCTTCCAGGGCCAGCAGCTCTATCCTCCCCTCCCCACAATCAGCCCATTCCCAGTCAAAGCCCCTCAATCAGCTCACTTCTAGTGCTAATCCCCCCTCAACCCCATTACCAGTGCTAGCCTCCCCTAATCAGCCCAATACCAGTCCTAGCCCCCATCAGCCCAGTCCTAGCCTCCACTAATCAGCTCATTTCCAGTCATAGCCCCCCTGATCAGCTCATTTCCAATGCTAGCCTCCCATCAGTCCATTACCAGTCCCAACTCCCCCCCTTGATCAGTCCATTCCCAGTCCTAGCCTTCCCTAATCAACCCATTACCAGTCCTAGCCCCCTCATCTGCCCATTAGCAGTGCTAGCTCCATCAGCCCATTATAATCCTAACCCGCACTGTCTCTCGCCTCTGTCCAGCATTTATCCCCTGTCTGTCCAGTATGTCCCCGTCTCTCCCCTTTGTCCATGACAGCCCCCTCCCTCCATGTCAGCCCCCCTGTCCATGTCAGCCCCCATCCTTCCATCTGTCCATGTCAGCCCCCTCCCTCCATCCATATCAGCTCCCTCACTCCCTCCATGTCAGACCCCCTCCCTCCATGTCAGCCCCCCTCCCCCCGTCCAAGTCAGCGCCCCCATCCATGTCAGCCCCCCCTCTGTCCATGTCAGCTGTGTTGCAGGTTCCCTGCCCCCTCATCCCATGTCTGCCTCCCTTCTAATGCAGCCGTGGCTCCCTGCCTCTTAGGGAACCGCAGCTGTGCCTGTAAAATAGTTGCGGAGCCTTCCTGTCTCTCGACGGGCTCCATGCTGCATTGTCCCGCCTCCAAAGGAAGTTGTTTACCACTTCCTTTGGAGGCGGGACAATGCTGCACAGAGCCCGTCGAGAGACAGGAAGGCTCCACAATGGTTTTACAGGCACAGCCACGGTTCCCTAAGAGGTAGGGAGCCACGGCTGCATTAGAAGGGAGGTGGTGAGTTTGCCGCTGCCGAGAAGCAGACTCGGCAGCGGCAGCAACTTGTGCGCGTTTTTAACATTTTTTTTAACTTGGCGGAGACGAGGCGACCCCCGCTAAATCCTGTGGCGACCCCCATGGGGGTCATGACCCACAGGTTGAGAACCGCTGCTCGAAACCCTGTTCGATAATGTGAAAGCATGATGTAAAATGCAAGATGTAACATAAACACGCAAAAGAATCAACCAATCCCCATCAAATTGTTAAAAGCAAATGTTCACATGGTAATTTGTATCACACAAGACTCCACCATTCATGTTCCATATTCATAGCCTCCGGTGTCACCGTGCGAAGATGGAAAATCCATTTTTGCTCTAACCATTGCAATCGAGCCAGACGATTTCCACCACTTGGATCCAAAAGAACACTGTCAATAATTCTCCGCTTAAAATCTGCAATAGAGTAGACACCCAGGAAGGTGTAGATAACATGAGAAGGGATCAAGCTAAGCTTGAAGAATGGTCTAGAATTTGGCAGCTGAGATTTAATGTTAAAAAAATGTAAGGTCATGCATTTGGGCTGCAGCAATCCAAGGAGCGAGATAGTATAGGGAGTGAAGTCCACAAAAGAAGAGCGGAACCTAGGCATGATTATGTCTGATGATCTCAAAGTAGCTAAACAGGTAGAAAAGGCGACAGCAAAAGCTAGAAGGATGCTTGCGTGTATAAGGAGAAGAATGGCCAGCAGAAGAAAGGAGATGATAGTGCCTCTGTATAAGTCTTTGGTGCGACCTCATTTGCAGTAGTGTGTGCAATTCTGGAGACCGCATCTTCAAAGGGATATAAACAGGCAGGAGTCACTGCAGAGGGTAGCTACTAAAATAGTTAGTGGTCTTTATTATAAAGCATATGAGGACTGACTTAAGGATCTTAAGGTGATATGTTTGAGATATTTAAATACCTCTGTGGCATAAATGCACAGGAGGAGAACCTCTTTCGATTTAAAGCAAGCTCTGCTACGAGGGGACATAGGAAGAGGGTGAAAGGGGATAGACCCGGGAGTAATATACAGGAAATATTTTTTTATGGAAAGAGTTGTAGATGTGTGGAACAGTCTCCCAGTGGAGGTGATAGAGATGAGGACAATATCTGAATTCAAAAAAGCATGGAGCAAACACAGAGGATCTGTAAAGGAAAAAAAGGGAACTGTTGTACTGGTTGATATGGAAGGGCAGACTAGATAGACCATGTGGTCTTTTTCTGCCGTCATGTTTCTATGTTGAAATAACCACTACAAAATTAAGAACGTCCAGGTCAGGGACTTGAGCTTACAGGAGTTTAGTATCTCAAAGGGTTAAAATAAAGTTGAGACACTGCAGGAAGCTTGATAGGAGGCTACAATATAAGTAAGCCCCACATAAATCAAACTAAAGGCTGTACAGAGAATGGGTTTTCCTTCTTAACAATTATGTCAAATGCCAATTGTACTAAAGCGATTCCCAACAATTAGCTTTTAGTCCTGAATCAGAGAGATATAGAAGACATGCAAGTAGTTTTTGGGTTGGACCAAGACCATACAAATGCCTAGTAGAGTCTCTTGGAACACTGAAGGATCTGTGATATTTTATCAGGCAGATCCAGGGTTATGGTTTATTTAGTACGTGATATATGGCCTTTAACCAGTGGCAGCAAGTACAGTTATCATCTTAACATCCATGCTGTGAGGGAAACAGAACAGATGCTAGGATGCAACGTCACCCTCTGTGACTGTGTTGGAGAATGACCCAGTCTGGCTAATCTCCATCTGTGTAACGCCTGAAAGAAAAGAAACCAGACTTGTCATAGCCAATAATACTTCAGTCCTGGGTTTCAAGAGTCTTTACCAAGAGCAGAATTGGGAGGAAAACAGATATAGAAGACCTTAGGCTTAGTTGAAAATTTACTTGACCACTTTTCTATGCAAAATCAAAGCACTGTACCTTCTCCCCCTCCTCAATCTAGGAGTAAAGCATCTGAGACTAGTCTGCTATAAGAATTTATGCCAGAACAGAACAAAAAGCATAGTTACTCACCTGTAGCAGC
This sequence comes from Ichthyophis bannanicus, assembly GCA_033557465.1. Taxonomy (NCBI): domain Eukaryota; kingdom Metazoa; phylum Chordata; class Amphibia; order Gymnophiona; family Ichthyophiidae; genus Ichthyophis; species Ichthyophis bannanicus. The sequence goes on along the minus strand of CM066042.1, from coordinate 163,760,760 downwards.
TGTTTTTCCGGGAACAGAAGGAATAAGTCCTCACATATGGGTGGCATCACCAATGTAGCCCGTGCGAGAACGATTTCCAGCTTCCATAGGAAGCTTTTGAGAGGTCCACCATGCATGCGTGCCTGTCTTCCCACCCGCAAGAGCCATCTTACCTCAGTATGACAGAATAGGTCAATCAAGCAAATTCCATGGGGAGGAAGGAGGGTGAGGACTTATTCCTGCTGTTGTTGAAGAATACTTGCTACAGGTGAGTAACTACATTTTCTCTGGGAACAAGCAGGAGGAAAGTTCTAACATATGTAACTCCCCAGCTACAGGCTAACGAAAAACCTGTGAAAAGACCAATGGGGCAATCAGAAAAACGAACCGAGAAAAACATTGTGAGTAATCTCTGTAGGGTTCCAAGAGTCAGTGTCCAGCGAGGACATCATCAGGACGACTCTATGGTAGCCTGGACAGACAGAAGGGCCGGTGGGAGGAGTTGAAGCTAATTCTCAAACAGGTGCCAGAGTATGGCTTGGCCAAAGTTGCTTTCATGCTGGGAATCTCCATCCAGATAGTAATGAGTTGGGAAGTTGTGGACGGAAGACTATGTAGCAGCTCTACAGATCTCCACAGGGAAGATAGAGTGCAAATGCGCCACCAAAGCAGCAATAGCTTGGACATTATGCGCCGTGACATGGCGCTCCAGGCCCAAACCAGCCTGAGCATAAGCAAAAGAGATGCAGTCCGCACCCAAATTGAAAGGGTGCACTTGGAAACCACAACACCCAGTCTATTGGTGTAAAAAGAAACACAGAGCTGGGAGGAGTGTCGATGGACTTTTGTCCACTCCAGAAAGCAAATGAGAGCTCTCTTGCAATTGAGTGTGGGTAGAGAAGCCTCAGCTCTGCTGGCATGAGGCCTAGGAAAAAAGGTGGTTAGCACCAACAACTGGTTGAGATGAAAAACAGAAAATACTTTAAGAAGGAAGGAACTTATTTTATTTATTTAACAGAGTTATTTTTATACCGCTATATCCTTCAGTCAAAGCGGTTTACATTATAACTTGGAAACGGTTTCCATTAAAACAATGAAGCATGAGAACATGCTGCAGATTAATGTGGTATAAATAGTAACATACAGTATATACTTATTAACTTTTTTACATGGTAAATTATGAGGGGGTGGTGTAAAGGGAGTATAACTTAGGTTTTAACGTAACATGTGGTGGAATGGGGGAAATAGAATATTGTTGGGTGGATGTGATCAGTTAGTGTTGTGCTATGTGATGGTTCCGAAGTGCTCTATGTACAGGAAGGTTTTCAACTTTTTCCTGAAGTCTTTGCTGTCCTTGGTGGCTCTGATGTTTTCTGGGAGTGAGTTCCATAGCGCAGTCACTGTGAAGGAGAAAGCGCTCTTGCAGGTAACTTGTTTAGCCTTTGTATGAGCAGTGGGTGTGATAATCAAGTTCTTGTTATTAATTCTTCTTGGTCAAATGTCTGGGTCTCTTGTGACTAATGCTTGCGGGATGTCTGCTGATGTGTTTTGTAGTATGTTAAATATGGTGAGTGTATTGGGTGGTTCAGGAGGGGAGTTATGTGGTTGTGTCTTGCTGATCCTGTGATGATGTGGGCTGCCGTGTTTTGTGTCATTTGCAGTGAGTGAATGGTATGCTTTGTGAGGCCTTGGTATTTTAAATTGCAATAATCCAGGATTGGAGTTATGATGGCTTGGCAGACAGTCCAGAAGTCGTTTTTATTAAGTAGTTGTTTCAACTTTTGTATGATCTTCATTTTATAATATGCATTCTTTGTGGTCTTGTTTATATGTGCTTGTAGGTTAAGATTACTTCCTTCTTTACTGTTAGGGGAGGGTGTGGGTTTCCGTGTGGTAGTTATATTGTAGGTGGGGCACATGATGTGTTTCTTATAATGTGAAGAGCTTCTGTCTTCTTATAATTTATCTTTAGGTTGTTGTCGTTGAGACATTTGGTCATTGCTTACAAGCAGTTGGTTATGTTTGAGTAATCAGGTTTGTCTATGTTGGTTGGGGTGTATATCATCAGCATACAGTTGGTATTGGATATTGTGTTTCATTATGATGTTACAGATGGGTTGTATGTATAAGTTGAGGATATGGATTAGACTTGTGGGATGCCCTGGTGTATTGTGAATGGAGCAGATGTGTTTTTCCATCTTTAACTTGCTGCTGACGGTTGTCGAGATATTTATTTATTTATTTAAACGGACTTGGTATACCGCTTTCTCATGAAATCAAAGCGGTTGGCACAGCAAACAATCAATGAAGGAGGTGTTGTCAGTAGCATGCAGTGGGTGATTTGTGTCAGTGTGCTGTGTGGGTGAGTGTGGTTGATTTTGATGTGAAGCTATATACATTGTGCCTTGTGATACATATTTACAATTACGTATTTACAATGATGGCTATGTTATCTTAAATGGTTGGTTAAGAGTTATGATTTGAACTTAGGATAAGTCCAGAGGACTACTCTATTGTAGTAAAATCTGGTCTATGAAGGGTATGCCACCAGCAGCTGGAGTTCACTAACCCTGCAGGCAGAGGTGACCACTATCAAGAACACTACCTTTCAGGTATCAAGAACACTACCTTTCAGGTGAGATGTTTAAGTGAACAGGAGTTGAGAGGTTGAAAGGGAGCCGAAAGGATCTGCCCCAGCTCCACATTAAGATCCCACGCTACTGGTGGGGACTTGATATGACACCTTTCATGAAGCGGCCTACAAGAGGATATACAGAGATGGGTTTACCATCCATGCCACGGTGGTATGCTGCCACCGTGCTTAGATGCACCCGCACTGAGTTGGACTTGAGACCAGAGCTGGAAAGGTGGAGGAGGTAAGTTAGCAACCTCCACAGAGTGCAGGAGAAAGGGTTTAGCGCCTTGCCTGCACACCAGATAGAAAACAGATGCCACTTGAAGGCATAGGCACGGCGGGTGGAGTCTTTACATGAAGCGAGGAGCACATTCTCCACATCTGCAGGGAGGTGAAGCTCTGCAAGAACTATCCACTCAGAATCCAAACTGTGAGGGCTAGGGAGCGGATGTTGGGGTGAAGAAGAGACCCGCTGTCCTGAGAGACCAGATCTGGGTCAGAGCCCAGTCTGAGTGTCTGCCTGCGAGAGTGTGAGAGCAGAAGAGGAAACCATGGTTGCTTGGACCAGTGTGGGGCAATAAGAATCATGGCAGCACTGTTTGAAGTTTGAACAGGGTCTTGGCCACCAGCGGGATTGGTGGATAAGCATAGAGCAGATCCTCGCTCCAGTCCAGCAGGAAGGCATCAGAAGCTATCCAATGGCTACAGGGAATTCTGGAGCAGAACTGCGACACCTGGGCATTGTCCAGTGATGCAAAGAGGTCTATGCTTAGTGTGCCCCACCACCAGAAGATGTGGTTGTTACCCGCGTGCTGAGGGCCCATTCGTGAGGCTGAAGGATCCAGCTAAGATGATCTGTCAAGACATTGAGCTCCCCAGGAAGATACATGGCCTAGAGGGTCAGGCCCTGGGAGAGGGCCAATTTCCAGAGACACACTGCTTCCCAACACAGAAGGTATGAACCCATGCTGCCCAGTTTGACGACACAGAATATCACCATCTGGTTGTCCAACTGCTCCCTAAATGCTCAAAGAGTGTTGGAAGATAATCTGGTGCAGGCACTCCTGAGCTGTCCAGAGACCCTGCATGTGCAGGCTGTCAAGATGGGCCCCACAGCCGGTCTTGGAGGCAGCGGTAGTCAGGACATGCTGATGCAGAGGGGCTTGAAAGGAAAGACCCATGAGCAGGCTCTGAGGCTGTAGCTACCAGGACAGTGATTCCTTGAGGGGTTGGGGTGACCACTACCCTGTCCCTGAGACAACCCATGGCTTGACGCCGTTGTGTGTGGAGAGTCCATTGTGCTTGCCTCATCTGAAGATGGGCAAAAGGGATAACATGGACCATGGAGGCCATGTGGTCAAGGATGTGAAGCATCCGTCAGTCTGTCATGGCTGGACTCTGCTGTACCATTGCAATGCAACGAGACACTGGGCCTAATCCATGGGCAAGCAGGCCTGAGCTAGGGCGGTGTCCAGGAGAGCTCCGATGAACTCGAGACATTGAGAGGCTGCAGATGAGACTTTGGATAACTGATAACAAAGCCCAGGTGCTCCATCATCTGAATGGTGATGGCTGCCGCCTGCTGCATCTCAACCTGTGTCGTACCCTTGGCCAGTCGTCTAGGTAAGGGAAGACAAAAACACCCAAGGTCTGGAGAAAGGTGGCCAGACGTTTTGAAGACCCTCGGGGCAGAGGCTAGGCCAAAGGACAGCACCCGATACTGATAGTGTCTTCTGCTGAGGATGAAGCAGAGAAACTGCCGATGAAAGGGAGGAATAGGAATGTGGGTATAGGTATCTTTGAGATCCAGGGAGAAATGCCACTGGAGGTAAGGTAACAAATTCTCAGGGAGACCATTTTGAATTTCTCCTTCACCAGGAAGCAGTTGAGATTCCATAGATCCAGAATGGGCCTGAAAACCCTTTTTTCTTGGGAATGAAGAAGTAACAGGAGTAGAAGCCCTATCCTGCCTGAGATGGTGGGACCAGCTCGATGGCAAAATCAGCCAGGAGAATGTGAACCTCCTATTGGAGGAGCTCTCAGTGGTGAGGATCAAGGGGGTAGTCCTCTGCGAAGAACGAAGGAGAAAGATGGTTGGACTGTCCTTAGTGCCCAGGTGTCTGTTATCATCACAGGCCACCTGTGGGCATAATGGACCAATCTCCCTCTACTTGCAGAGGAACTGTGCTTGAGACGGGAAGTAGGACCATGCTCTGTAGGAAGGAGTCAAAAACCTCTATCTGGCTGCAGCTGTGGCGCAGGCTGGGGCTTCTGTGGCTTTGCTGACGCTGGTCCTGGCTCTGCTGGTGCTGACCTTGCTAAGGGCCGTGATAGGCCAGGTAGAGAGGATAGATGCTTTAATTTCTTCTCTTTTTCAGGTAGAAGGCCTTCTTCCCAGATGCCTTCTTTCTGGAGGGGTCAGCTGTCTTTCGGGAAATACCATGACTGAAATGGTATTTAAAGGAGATGTTGCAGAAGAATTGAAAGAAATATCGATACACCTGAAAGATGTATTACAACTATTTGATAAATTGAAGAGTAGCAAATCACCTGGATCAGATGGTATACATCCAAGGTTGTTGAAAGAACTGAAATATGAGATTGCAGACCTGCTATTAGTAATCTGTGAACTATCATTAAAATCATCTGTAATACCTGAAGATTGGAGAATGGCCAATGCAATGCCAATTTTTAAAAAGAGTTCCAGGGGTGATCTGGGAAACTAGAGACCAGTGAGCCTGAAGTCGGTACTGGGAAAAATGGTAGAAACCATCATAAAGAACAAAATTACTGAACATGTAGATAGTCATGGCTTAATGGGAGACAGCCAACATGGCTTTAGACAAGGAAGATCTTGTCTTACTAATCTGTTATGTTTTTTTGAAGGTGTGAATAAACAGGTAGACAAAGGTGAGTCGGTTCATATAGTGTATCTGGACTTTCAGAAAGCCTTTACTTATTTAAGTTAACATTTCTTATATACTGCCTTTCATATCATCAAGGCGGTTTACATTGAACAAACTGAAATTACATTGAACAGGGCATTATGACTTGGAGATAACTATTTTACAGGGAACATGGTCAATGGAGGGTTAAGTGGCTTGCCCAAGACCACAAGGAACACCTGTGGGACTAGAAACCCCAGTCCTTCTGGCTGAAGGTTGCTGTCCTCTAGTGGGATTTGAACCCCTGACCTTCCAGCCTGAGGTAACTTGCCCCAACCACTAGGCCACTCCTCCCATCCTTTGACAAGGTCCCTCATCAGAGACTTTTGGCAAAACTGAAAAGTCATGGGGGAGGAAGCAGTGTATTATTGTGAATCGGGAATTGGTTAAAAGATAGAAAGCAGAGGGGAGGGCTAAATGGCCCATTTTCCCAATGAAAAAAGGTCAATAGTGGAGTACCCCAAGGATCTGTGCTGGGTCTGCTGCTTTTTGACATTCATAAATGACCTGGTAAAGGAAATAACAAGTGAGGTTATCAAATTTGCAGATGACACAAAACTATTTAAAGTTGTTAAAACCCATAAGGATTGTTGAAAATTGCAAGAGGATCTTAATAAATTGGAAGACTGGGCATCCAAATGGCAGATGAAATTTAACGTGGACAAGTGCAAAGTTATGCACCTAGGAAAAAACAACCCAAACTATGCAAGGTTCCACATTAGGAACCACCACTCAGGAAAAAGATTTAGGCATCATCGTGGATAACTAACATGTTAAAACCGTCTACCCAGTGTGCAGCGGCAGCCAAGAGTGCAAATAGAATGCTAGGTATCATAAGGAAAGGAATGGAAAATAAAACAAAGGATATTATAATGCCTCTGTATCGTTCCATGGTGCGACCGCACCTTGAATATTGTGTGCAATTCTGGTCGCCATATCTTAAAATGGATATAGCATTATTAGAAAGGGTACAGAGAAGAGCCACCAAAATAGTAAAGGGGATGAAAGGATACCTCTATGAAGAGAGGCTAAAAAGGTTAGGGCTCTTCAACCTGGAAAAGAGACGGCTGAGGGGAGATATGATAGAGGTCTATAAATTAATGAATGGAGTGGAACAGGTAAATGTAGATCAATTGTTTACGTCATCAGAATATAGAAAGACTAGGGGACATGCAATGAAGCTACAGGGTAACCTATTTAAGACTAATAAGAGAAAATATTTTTTCACTCAACGTGTAATCAAACTCTGGAATTTGTTACCGGAGGAGATAGTAAAAGCTGTTAGTGTAGCTGGGTTTAGAAAAGGTTTGGACAAGTTCCTGGAGGAAAAGTCCATAAATCATTATTAAAAAGGACCCAGGATATCACTGCTTGACCCAATACAAGCATTGTGGAACTTGTGTCTTTTGGGGAAACTGCTAGGTACTTATAACCTAGATTGGCCCACCAGCATCGACCCCGGTAACATTTCCTCCTGACTCTGTCCAGGGTTCAGGCTTCCCACCTCAGAGGAACCGAGGAGTGGGTCTTAGAACTTTTAATCCTCCTCAAAGGCAGATTCCACAACCATGGAGCTGTGGAGAAGCTAGGGTTTCTCGAAGCCCAGACTCTTTTGGACTTTGTACATGGAGTCCAGCTGTCGACTTATGGGGGGCACCGTGAGGGGAATCTCCCAGATGTGGAAGAGTAAACTCTCGAGGATATGGTGGACTGGAACCATTATAGCCTTTCTTGGGAGAAGAAGGCTACTGGAGGATTTCCAACTCCTCAGCCCTTGGCTCCTCCTCTGCCTCAAGGGTAAATGATAGAGCCTTCGCCATGTCCTGGACAAACTCATGAAATGAGATGTCTCAGATGGAGACCTATGGTGCTCATGGGGTGGCGAGGGATCCAATGGTATATCCCTACGGCACTCCGAGACCGAGGACTCCTCCTCAGTCTCCCACTCATCAGATTCTGAATCCGTGAGGAAGTCAAAGAATCAACAGTTCTCCTCCCGGCGCTGATGGCGCTCGGGAGGGAGGGATGGGGATTGGGGCTTTCGAAGTACCCAGTGATGGCTCTCCGATTTGGAGGCACTTGGAGGGGAAACCATGGGTGCAGAGAGAAAGTCCGACTGTCTGCTCAAGGTCTCTTCTCAGATGGGGAGTGCATGGGTTTCCAGGATGGGCTGCACCTCCAATGGCAGAACCACCATGGGCTGCTGGGTTGCCATTAGCATCAAGGTCTCCAAGGGCCTCAGGACCCTCACAGCCTGTGCAACCAAGAATACAGCAAGACTGCATTCGAAGGCCTGCATGTGCTCAGCAAGAAGCACCATCTCCGATGTGGCCAGAGCCGGGAAAGCAGCCATGGCCTCTGATGCTGGCTCCCTCGTCAGGGACTCCACAATGGTGACCACATTGGGAGACCCTCGACAGCCCTCTGGGGCCTTGGGAGGCAACTCCTGCTGGGACAGCTTTGGTAGCTGCTCCTGGCCCTCGCCCTTGGAATTGCACCAAGTGGGGCTTCAATGGCGATGCCCATGGGTTTTACCCTGACCTTTGGCATCGTCCTTCGACATCAACAGGGCCGAGACTTGATCTTTCTGGGGGCGACCCTTTTCAAAGATAGCTTCCAGTCCAAGCCACTGCAACCTCTTGGCTCTGAATAAGCTCGAGTGCCATGCTGGAAGTCTTGGCAGAGGCCCTTGAGGATGTCAACACCGATATCAATACAACCGACTGCAAAGATCCAAATAGCGATTCCCACTGTTTCTCGCAATTCTTCAGCCCTTTCAGAGTCATTTGCAAACATAAATTGCAGGTGACGGCTCGTGGTAAGGCCTGAGGCACTGAATGCACCAGCTATGGCGGTCTGTCATTGAGATGGTATGGCCACACCTGGAGCATTTTTTTAACTCACTGGACGGCATACTGCTATTGGGGAAGATGGCTTCTGCCAAATCAAAGGACGCCAATCTCCCAAGCGATCGGGGGCACGAAAAAGATCTGCATGTCAGAAAAAACAAAAAGAAGATTCTAGAGAGAAATACCCCATTGAGACACCAATGTTTCTGGACATAGGCAGGAAGACGAGGAAAAAGCACACAACCAAAAAACAAAGCGAGAAGAGAGAAAAAAATGAACAGTAAGGGTACTTCAAGTTTTCGTGGGCAGACATCTGAAGAGCTTTGCGGAAAAAAGAAGATTAAGGATAAGATGGCTCCTTTGGGTGGGAAGACAGGCATGCAGGCATAGTGGACCTCTCAAAAGCTTCCTATGGGAGCTGGAGATCATTCCAATGTGGGCTCCGTCAGTGTCATCACCCATATGCGAGGACTTACTTCCTGCTTGTTCCCAGAGAAAGCCTTTCTGTTCTGATGAGATGTGAAGAGATCCATTGTAGGAGTTACTCATTCACAGAAAATCATCTTCACCATGCCTAAGTGGAGACCATTTGTGTGGCTGGACTACTCTTGCCAGATAAATGACTCTGTCATCCCATGAGAGATGGCCCAGTTGCACATCCTAATAGCTTTCCAAAACAAAGATTAAATTAGACTTACCTGCTAATTGCAGTTCCTGGAGGAACTCCAGTCTAGTCCCGGAATCTCTGGGGTTGTCATCATCCTCTAGCAGCTTGGAGACTGAGAAACGTCACACTTGTGATGTCACTGGTACATAAGCTCCGGATCCGCCTCCTCACACCAGTTACCTATTGACAAAGCATACTCACCGGAGAAACCATTAAGTAGCAACCGCACCATAACCAAACAGTAAAGAAAAAACACTAACTGAACACTCAAGACTCACCTCTTTGCCCGTGCCTTCGACCTGTCTGATCCCTTTGTGTGACCCGCTCTTCTCTGTCCTCCCTTCCTCTCCCCGTCCTGTCCTGTTGTATGACTCTGCTCGTTTGCTTTCCTGTCTCATATTGTAACTTCCTTTCCTTTCTGAGTCTATTTTTACTATGTAAACCACTGTGATGTATTTTCCTTAGCGGTATATCAAGTCTAATAAACATAAAGAACCTGATGTCTAGAAACTGCTAACACCTAAAAAACCTCCTCAGGTTTAGAACTGCTAACACCTAATCAAGAGTTAGTGGGCTTGATTTCCTGAGTGCAGCTGAGGCCTGCATAAAAGGCTCCAGTGCCTTGCCCTGTTGAGGCTTTCCTAACCAGGGCTCTACAGATCAACAAACAGTAAGGATTTGAGGGTTGTTTGTTTGTTTGTTTTATTATATTACATTGCTAGCTCTCTGACTGGGAGCTCTTAAAAGTGTTTTTTGTATATTTTTTAAAGCAAGGTTACTTTCTTTTTGGTGCTTTAGGGGAACTTTCCTTGAGCACAATAGGTTGCTGAACTCTAGTAACCTCCTCAGGTTTAGAAACTGCTAACACCTAATCAGGTGTAGATAACATGAGGAGGGATCTAGCTAAGCTTGAAGAATGGTCTAGAATTTGGCAGCTGGGATTTAATGTTAAAAAATGTAAGGTCATACATTTGGGCTGCAGCAATTCAAGGGAGCAATAGAGTATAGGAGGTGAAGTACTTTTGTCCACTAAAGAGCGGGACCTAGGCGTGGTTGTGTCTGATGATCTTAAAGTAGCTAAACAGGTAGAAAAGGCGACGGCAAAAGCTAGAAGGATGCTTGGGTGCATACGGAGAGGAATGGCTAGCAGAAAAAAGGAGGTGATAATGCCTCTGTATAAGTCTTTGGTGCGACCTCATTTGGAGTATAGTGTGCAATTCTGGAGACCGCACCTTCAAAAGGATGTGAACAGGATGGAGTCGGTGCAGAGGGTGGATACTAAAATGATTAGTGGGCTTCATTATAAAGCATATGAGGACAGACTTAAGGATCTTAATATGTACACTTAGAGGAAAGGGGGATAGAGGTGATATGATTGAGATGTTTAAATACCTCCGTGGCATAAATGTTCAGGGAGAGCGCCTCTTTCAATTGAAAGCAAGTTCTGCTACGAGGGGACATGGGATGAGGGTGAAGGGAGATAGATTCAGGAGTGATATGTGGAAATATTTCTTTACGGAAAGAGTAGTGGATCCATGGAATAGTCTCCCAGTGGAGGTGGTAGAGATGAGGACAGTAACTGAATTCAAAAAAGCATGGGACCAACACAGAGGATCTCTAAAGGTAACAAGTGGACTGTTGTTGTTGATATGGAAGGACAGACTAGATAGGCCATGTGGTCTTTTTCTGTCATCATGTTTCTATGTTTCTAACTATGTACATATGTTCTGAAACGTGTCCTATGCGCTGAGGTCCGGTTTCTCCCCCTTCGAAGGATGCTGACCTCACCACCATCCCCCCCAAATACATCCTGACCTAGGGAAAACGATGCTGCAACATCGCCAATAGAGACTCTTACCTTTGAAACATAGACCCGCTTCAGGCCATTGACCAATTATCCACTAGGGCGGGATACGGGACTAGACTGGAGTTCCTCCAGGAACTACAATTAGCAGGTAAGTCTAATTTAATCTTCCTGATCGTCCCTCCAGTCTAGTCCCGGAATCTCTGGGGATGTAATAGAGCAGTGAATAGATTCAACGGGAGGGCCCTGCTAGACCAGCCTGAAGCACTGCCGATCCAAAATAGGTGTCCCTCTCCGCCTGAATATCCAGACGGTAATGCTTCACAAAGGAGTGCAAAGAAGACCAGGTCGCTGCCTTACATATTTCCACCGTCGGCACCAGACTGCACTCCGCCCAAGAGGCAGCTTGCGCCCTCATGGAATGAGCTCTTAGCCCCTCTGGGACCACCCGGCCTTTTAACAGATAGGCCGACGCGATCGCTTCCTTTAACCACCAGGCAATAGAGGCTTTAGAGGCCGGCTCACCCTTTCTTGCTCCGTCAAACAACACAGTCTATCGGACTTGCGGAAACTGGCCGTCCTGTGGATATATGCTTTCAATGCTCGCCTAATATCCAACCGATGTAAGTGCTCCGCAGCCTGACCCCCTCGCTGTGCCGCGTACACCGGCAAAGATACCACCTGATTCATATGAAAACCTGACACCACCTTTGGTAAAAAGGACGGTATGGGCCTCAATACCACTTTAGTATCAAAGAACGCCAGAAAGGGCTTTCTACAGGACAACGCCTGCAATTCCGAGATTCGCCATGCCGAAGCAATCGCCACCAAGAAAACCACCTTCAGAGTGAGATCTTTCATAGAAGCTTTTGACAAAGGTTCAAAGGGCGCTCTCCCTAAAGCCTCCAACACTAAGGGGAGATACCACGTCAGAACTATTTGCCTACGTGGCGGCCGCAACAGGGCTACTGCCCACAGAAAATACTTCACATCCGTATGACCTCAGAGCGTTTCGCCGTGCACCTTACCCCTATAACAGGACAGCGCTGCTAACTTAACGAAGCGGCCACCAAGCCTTTCTGAAATCCATCCTGCAAGAACGCCAGCACCTGCGGAACTGAGGCTTTTAAGGGTACGAACCCCCTATCGTCACACCATCCTTCAAAGACGCGCCACACTCTAACATAAGCCAACGAGGTAGACCGTCGCCGAGCTCTCAGCAAGGTGGAAATGACCCCCGCCGAATAATCCTTTGCTCTCATCCTAGCCCTCTCAAGAGCCAAGCCGTAAGCGAGAATAGATCCACCTGCGGCATGCACAGGGGCCCCTGAGTAAGAAGATACCTTTGACACGGAAGACTCCAGGGCTCCCCCACTAACCACTGCACCAAGTCTGCGAACCACGGTCTCCTTGGCCAATCCGGCGCTATCAAGATCACTTGACCTTTGTGTAGCTCTATGCGCTGCAGCACCCAACCGATCAGCACCCAAGGTGGAAACACGTAAAGGAGTTGCTCTTCCGGCCAGGTCTGAACAAGAGCGTCTAGGCCTTCCGACATTCTCTCTCTCCTTCTGCTGAAAAAGCGCTCGACCTTTGCCGACTGGAAAGTCGCCATGAGATCCATTACCGGTGTCCCCCAGTGACGGACAAGCATCGTGAACACGTCTGGTTGAAGGACCCACTCCCCCGGGTCTACCCTTACGCGACTCAAGAAGTCGGCCTCCACACTGTCTACCCCTGCTACATGTGCCGCCAACAAAGCCACAAGATTGTCCTCGGCCCACTCTAACAAACTCTCGGCCTCGGCTTCGGCTTCCAGTGCCACGCTGCTGGTGCCTCCTTGACGGTTGATGTAAGCCACCGCGGTCGCATTGTCTGAGAACACTTGAATTTCCTTTCCTTGGAGCGCCTGCCGAAACACCCGCAATGCCAGTGCTACTGCTCTCAACTCTAGCCTGTTGATCAACCAACTCTTCTCTACCTCTGACCATAGCCCCTGCGCAAATTGTCCTTGACATTGAGCCCCCCAGCCTAGAAGACTGGCATCTGTCGTCAGAGATATCCACGCAGGGGACTCCAAGGGCATTCCTTTCTCCAGAGACCCTGGACGCAGCCACCACTGAAGCGCTTTGCAAGTCAGTGGCGGACAAGGCAGTCTTTGGGACAGCTGATCCCTCTGATGAGACCACTTTCTCAACAGCGCCCTCTGCAATGGCCTCATGTGGGCCCTCGCCCACGGCACCAAGTCGAGCGTTGCTGCTATGGTCCCTAGAACCCGTAGGTAATCCCAGGCTGTGGAACTCTGCTTGCCGGGAAATTGCCTGATCAATCTTCTGAGCCACAGCACCCGCTGCTGCGGCAGGAAAACTCGGCCCCTTCTCGTATCGAAGCGCGCTCCCAGGTACGCCAGACTTTGAGATGGTTCCAACTTGCTCTTTGCCATGTTGACTACCCAACCTAGACTTCGAGATAAGGGTGTACCAACACTCCCTCCTTCCGCAAGGCCGCAGCTACCACCACCATCACCTTGGTGAACGCACGTGGCGCCGTAGCTAGACCAAACGGAAGCGCCTGAAACTGGAAATGCCCCATAGGCACTGCAAACCTGAGAAATTTCTGATGCTCCTGCCGAGTCGGAATGTGAAGATACGCCTCCGACAGGTCTAGAGACGTGAGGAATTCACCCCGCCTCACTGCCACTATAACAGACTGGAGAGTCTCCATCCGAAAATGCGACACCCGCAGACAACGATTTACTCTTTTGAGATCCAAAATAGGGTGATAAGTTCCTTCCTTTTTCGGAACTACGAAATAAATGGAGTATCGACTGCACCCGAACTAGGCGGGGGGAACCGGCACTATGGCCTCGAGGGCGAGCAGTCTCTGCACTGTCTCCCGTACCGCTTCGTGCTTCTCATGTGCCTTGCATGGGGACTGCACGAATCAGCAACCGGTCGCAGAAACTCCAACGCATAACCTTCTTGAGTAACCTCCAACACACACTGATCTGAGGTGACTCGGACCCAGGCAGGGTAAAACTCCCGCAGCCGACCCCCTACGGGAACCACCCCCATCTGGGCTCCCCTGACTTCATTGTGATTTCCTGAAATTCGGGGAAGGAGAGGAGGCCGCAAAACCTCTTCCTGCTCCTCGAAATCCACGAAACCCCTGACTCCTACCGGGAAAACACCCCCGCTGACTTTGACCAAACCTCGGGGCACGAAAACGCCAAAAATCCCGTTGCGGACTGCGGGGCATAGGAACGGAGCGTCCCTGCTTCTGTTGTCCTCTGGCAACCTTCCACCTTTGGATTCTCCCAAATCCTTCACCAATTTATCTAAATCTTCACCAAACAGTAGCTTTCCCTGAAAAGGAAGTTTACTTAACCTCGCCTTGGAAGAACCGTCTGCTGCCCAATTATGCAGCCAAAGACATCTCCGCCCTGCGACCGACGAAGCCATACTCTTTGATAATCCCCTGATAAGATCATAATGAATGTTGGCCAGATAAGCCGCTCCGGACTCCAGCCTGGACGCCTCCTTGGCCGTCTCCTCGGAGAGGTCCCCTTGAATCAGCTGTGCCCAGCAAAGGCAAGCCCACACCACCCAGGCTCCACAAATAGAAGCCTGTAAAGAGAGCACATTGACTTCAAACACTTGCTTTAAGAAGGTCTCTAGCTTACGGTCCTGAGCATCCTTGAGCGTGCTTCCCTCTACTGGAATCGTGATCTTTTTGGTAACCGCCAACACTGCCGCATCTACCCTCGGAGACTTAAACAAATCCTTATCCTGATCTAACAACAGGTACAGACGCGTCAAGACTCTCTTAGTGCGGATTAAGGCATGTCCCACTCTTCCTGTATCATCTCCTTAAACACTCTATGCACCGGGAAAGCCCTCTGAGTGTTTCGAACAGCCTGTAACAATGGGTCCTCCAGCATAGAATCTTCTATAGGTCCATCCGATGGCATATTAAGCGTTCGGAGAGATTCTGCAATGAGAGCCGACAACTCTTCTCTACGAAACACCCGGACCACCCTCACCTGATCCTCCTGTTCTGTAATCTCACCTTCTTCCAGATCTTCATCCTGGCCCATGTCCGGCTCCGGATCCTCTGACCCCAGATCCTCTGACATGACCGACTCAACTGTTCAGCCCCCTTCCCCTTTCGGCCTCTTAGCACCCCCCGCTGGTCACTGCCATCGCCAAAGGCATCCCCAGCCTCTTATCTCCTAGCACCGCTGGCGAAGAACTGGCTATAGGACCTATTTAGGGGATTGCCCAAGGCTTGTTGGAGTAAGACAACATAATCTGGCACAAAAATCACCGCCAAACCCGCCGGCAAAGGAGACTGTCCTGTCGGAGGCTCCAGAACTACCGAAGTACTAGGTACCGGTTCTTTCGTGGCCAAATTGTCTAAGACTGCTTCCACGGGGCCTGCAGATGCTCCTTCCAGAGCCCCTCCAGTCTCTGCATTATGATCCACCACACCGGACTCCTGACTGCACCCTCTGCAGACACCATCCGGTGACACAGAACCCCTTCTAGCACCGCACAGCAAACAGAACGGTCTAGAAGGCATTCTGACCACCCGGAGCTCTCACCAAAGGACTTTCCCAGCCCCTCAATCAGAACTCTGTTGATGGGCTGTTTTTTTTTTTTTTTGGTGTACTATCTTCAGAAACATACCCCCAAACAAAATATGAAGAAATGAAAGCAAAACGAGGCTCCCCTTCCGAGTTACGACGTCAAACACAGGCCCTGCACAACACGATTCCCGCAGTCTGGCCTGCGGCGCCCCGTTCTCACCTGCTACTGTGATCTCCTACCTTGGCTGTTCTGGGATCGGTGCCTGGTGCCTCCACGAATGCGTTCTAACTTGAATCGGGAGCTGCAGCCACCGGCTGAAGAGGTGGGGAAACTGAACACAGCCTTTCTCAACACTGCAAATCAAGTCACCGGCTCAAATCGCATTAGCAGGCAGATCTTCTGCACGCGATGAGCCTTGCAGGCTGCCGATTCCTATCCCCTTTGTTTTTGGAGGGATGGGCATTCGGTGTGGTCCTCTTTCTTAAACTTCCTGCGCCTCCCCCAAAGCAGAAGGCTACCCCCAGAAAGTAGAAGGGGGGGGGGAAGGTCCTGGAAGTAACCGAGGGCTTCCAATAGGGGGGAAAGAGCACCTGCGCCCCAGCACCAGAGCCAGGGAAAAGTAAGCCTCTCTTTTCCCCCCTTTTTTTTTAAATTTATTTATTTATTTATTTAGATAGTTTTGTATACCGCCTTATCCTTCAATCAAAGCGGTCAGAACACAATTGGGGGATACATTTAACACGCGGGGATATGAGACACATACACTAATACTTACAGGGAACATGGGCAATGGAGGGTTAAGTGGCTTGCCCAAGACCACAAGGAGCATCTGTGGGACTAGAAACCCCAGTCCTTCTGGCCCAAGATTGCTGTCCTCTAGTGGGATTTGAACCCCCGACCTTCCGGCCTGAAGTACCTTGCCCCAACCACTAGGCTACTCCTCCCACTTTTTTTTCCCCCAATAACTTACTCTTAACTATTCTAATCTTAACTCTCCTTAATTGTCTCTCCAGTGAGCCCCAACTCCTGGGCTCACCAACCTCCATCTGCTTGGAGATTGAGATAACAGGTGTGAGGAGGCGGATCCGGAGCTTATGTACCAGTGACATCACAAGTGTGACATTTCTCAGTCTCCAAGCTGCTCGAGGATGATGACAACCCCAGAGATTCCGGGACTAGACTGGAGGGACGATCAGGAAAAGGTTATGAACCTGTTCCTCCCTGGTTGTTGATATAGTACATGACTACTTTATTTTCCATTTGGACTGAACAATTTTGTTGGTTAACAAATCTCTGAAAGCTTTTAGAGCATTTCATACAGCCCTTAGCATCAGAAAATTTATCTGATGAAGTTTCTTCTGAGGAGAGCAAAGACTCTGCATGCGAAGTCATCTGTATAGGCTCCCCAGCCCAGTTTGGATGCATATGTAGCAAGGACAATTTGTATAGGCAGAATTTGAAATGGAATTCCTTCTTTCAAATTTAATCAGCCCAGCTCACCAGAAAATAAGTCCCTTATGTCAAGGCCATATGGTCCAACCATTCCCCAAGCTGTTGTCTTTGGATTTGCAAAAAAACTCTTGCACCAGAGTGGACAGTGATCCTTTCTGGGCAAGAGGTCTTTGCCTGAGTTGTGTCTACCAAAGGACTTATGAATTCCAATTGAGATGATAGACTCAAATAGGATTTTGGGTAATTTATAACAAATCTGGATGGGTGTGTGAATGGATCTCTGAGCTTCTTTGATATGCTCTTGATAAACCAGTCACCTAGATAGGGAAATGTGCTTGCCATTTGTACATGTGCATACCTACCACAGCAAGGCATTTTGTGAATACATATGGAGTGGATGCTAGACCGAAGGCCAATATGCAATACTAGTAGTATCTGTTAACTATAGGTATTCTGAGGTACATTCAGTGATTGATACATCTTTCTTTGGGTATAAGCATTCTTTAGATCTACAGTAGAGCATATAGGTTTCTTATGTGAATAAAATTAATGTACCTAGGGAAATCAATTTTAACTTCTCTTGAAACAGCAACCTATTCAAGGCCCTTATATCTAGGATGGTTCCATTATACTGGCCTCTAAGAGGGAGGAATGTGTCTGCTACTGAGAATTTAACCAAGATACCATCAGTGGGCAATTTGGTGGTAACTCAGTAGGCAAATTCTCTATCTGTGGTAGACAATCTTTAGATCTCAATGGTCAGAAATTATAAGGTGCCAACAGTATACATAAAACCTCAGCCTCCCTCCTACTGGAAAGTTGACTGACATGGGTAGCAGAAGATTTTATTTACCAGATAAATGAAATGTCCTTTCTTGGGGTCCTGCTATACTGGTCCAGACAAATGGGTTGTGTCCCCCCTGCCAGCAAAGGTGGAGACACAAAAGAAATCCAGAAGCTACTTATGACATCATCCCTGCTACTATAGCTGATGGAGTTAAGAGCATACTTCAGTATTTGTACCCAAGCACATGGTCAAGGACAGGCAAGGATCAACAGAACAGAGAACCACAATTATGTATGGGATAGTCTTCAGACAGAAGGTCTGTCAAGGTGGTTATGTGCCTGAAGGGCCAAAACTCAGAGTAACATAGCAGATCACAGGGGTGGGACCTGGATTTGTCTAGCAGGAATCCAGGAAAGGACTTTATCTGGTAAGTAAAATGTCACCTTCCATATCGTTCTTCTAGATCAGTCCAGACCAAAGCTATGATGCCACTAGGCAGGAAGACAACAGCCTTCAAAAATCTCTGCACCAAAGGCAGTGTCTGCCTAAGAGTGGACATCCAAGTAGCAATGCTTGACAAAAGTGTAAAGTGATGACCATGTTGACACCTGAGTAACAGCTCCACTCCACCCAGGAGGAAGCCTGTAACCAAGTGGAATGCGCGCACACAAACCCTCCAGAACCAGCCAGTTCTGCAACAGATAAACCAAGGCTATAGTCTCCTTTATCCAGCAGCCCCAGGTAGACCTTAGTGGCCATGTCACTCTTATGTGGACCTGCAGAGAGGTCAAATAGCCGGGACTGATTTTCAAAAGGAATTAATGACCTTAAGGTACCGAAGAAGCACTCTCCTGCCATCCACCAGGCAAAGATTGTTATCCTTCCCCCTGGGCACTGCTCCTTAGGAAGGGAGGGAGGGTAGACAAACAATTTTGGACAAGGAAGGCTGGGCTGAAGGATCTTTTTCCAACAATCCTGGCTGCCTAACTGGTTCTTAACCTGTTAAGGACTGGGACCTGAACCAATTTTCCTTCCATGTGGGGGGGGGAACCTCAGCAGAGCACTAAAGGTAATCTTGTTAGGGACATCCATTGATGAGCTCCACTGAGGAAGTAACTCCTGAGAGTGGCTGCTCACAAACTAAATCAAGGTTTTCAACAGAACTGCATCAGACTTCATCCACCATCTGCTGGACATAGAAAAATATTGAAGTATGCCCCTAGCTGCATTAGCTATAGTAGCAGGGATGTCATCATAAGTAGCTTCTGGATTATTTTCTGTCTCCACCTCTGCTGGCAGGGGGACACAACTACTTGTCTGGATGGTCCAGCAGGACATTATGGAATCCTGGTTGTGTTCTTGTGGAGGCAGTTACAACCCCATCCTGGATTTTGGCCGAGGAGCAGTCTGGATCTTTTGCTGTCTTGGTCAAGGAGAACACTTACACCTTTGAGAGTAGCAAGGTCATCTCTAGTTCCCATTTGCATATCTTCTAGAAGAGGTATTATGGGTTGGAATGGACCAGGAAAGGGGTACGTCTTTCATAGACTCCTTTATAAGAAGCTGTCTCTAACCTTATCTCTGAAAATATTCTTGTCCCTGTAGGGCATGTTGGCAAACTTCTCCTACAGATTGTAACAAAGGTCTGAGGCATGTAGCCATAAGAGCCTGAATTCCAATAGCCACTGCAGAAGTTCTCAATGCTGTTTCAAAAGTATCAAAGGTCAATCTGAGCATATGCTTACTATACTTTCCATTTGCCTAGAAGTGACCCAAGTTTAGCAGATGTATCCTGGGGAGAGAATCTGCAAACTTCCTATACAAGATGCTTTGCATATATTTGCCCATGAAAAGCTAGTAAGAAGGTTTTCAGAGACATAGTCATGTTAGTCTGGAATAGCAAAAATGACAGAGGCAGGAGGCCCTTTATAGACTAACCAGTTTGAGACATATAAACTCTTGTTCTCAAAAGCTCATGTCTCAAAAAATTGGTTAGTCTATAAGGTGCCACCTGCCTGTGTCCTTAAGCATTCTCCTGCGTAATTTCTTGCTAAACATTCTAAAATATTTTTCCCAAGAAAATCTAATACCCTAGGCTTTAAGAGAGAACGGAAGGAGCAACAGGCCTGACTATGCAAGCTCAGTTAGCAGGGGAGGGGGGATAGGTGGAGGGGAAAATGCAAGAGAGAACAATGAAGAATAAGAATGAGGAATAGTGCAAAAGGGTAAAAGAAAAAAGGAGTAGAAGCAGGACATGGAAAAGTGCAGACACACCCAGGCATCTCCTCCACTACACACACAGACACACAAATGCCCTGATGCAAGTACAAGCACCAACACATGAACTCATGCACCCTGACCTTCTCTATTACACAAACAAATTCTTAACAACACTCCTGATGACACACAACAGATACAGCCCTCCAACACTCCCTATAATACAAGGTGTGACAAAAAAGAAACAAGACTGGCAGCCACACCCATGACTCAATGCCAATTGGCTAACCGCTTATGTCACTGTGTTGTGCAACATCTCACCACTATTCTGCCATAATATTTTTCATCTCTCACACTCTGGTTTTCTTTTTCAGGGTTTTTTGTAGCACACTGCTCCATCGCTTTGTCACACAACTGGAGGTGGCAGAAATATGGACCAAAGAATCAACTTGAAATTTCTGGTTAAGTTGGAGAAGGGCCCAACTGAGTGTCTCCAACTTCTCCAAAAGGCTTATGGATAAGATGCAATGTCAAGGCCGCAAGTCTTCGAGTGGCACAAACACTTCAAGACTGACTGCAAGGAGATGGAAGATGACCCCAAGGCAGGACAGCCTTCCACAACAAAGACGGCTGAGAACATTGACAGAGTGAACCAGCTGGTACAGAGTGATCGCACATTGATGGTGCAGATGATAGCTGAGAAGCTCAGCCTGAATAGGGAAGTCAATGCTGACCATCTTGGTGCAGGAGCTGGGGATGCAGAAGGTGTCTCTCAAGATGGTGCCCAAGCTTTTTTTCAGACAACCAGGAGGACCAGGTCAATGTTTGTCGAGACTTGCTAGAGAAGATCCAGAGTTCGTTGGCAGAGTCATCACAGGAGATGAGACTTGGGTCTTCTAGTACGACCCTGAAAGCAAGAGACAGTCTACAGTGGAAGACTTGACTGTCACCCAGACCCAAGAAGGCACGCATTCCAGATCAAGGTCATACTGATCGCATTCTTCGACCAGAAGGGAGTGATCCATCATGAGTTTGTGCCTGAGGGTCAGTCAACCAGCACTTCTACCAGCAGGTCCTCAATCACCTCTATGACCGGGTTCGGCACAGCAGGTGGGCGCTGTGGAGGCACAAATCATGGCTACTCCACCAAGCCAACGTGCCCATACACATCACACTCAGTGTGAGGCAGCTCTCGACCACCCTCCTTATGCCCCAGATCTCACACCGTGTGACTTCTGGCTCTTCCCCATGCTGATGACTGTGCTCAAAGGAACTCATTTCGCCTCTGTTGAAGAGATCAAGGACACTGATGAGGGGGAGCTGAGGGACCTCAAGGAGGAGGAATTTACATAGTGCTTCCGTACATGGCAGAAGAGAATGCAGAAGTGCATTAACTCGGGGGGGGGGGGATTACTTTGAAGGGAACCATGTATAATTTCTCTATAGATTTTGTAATAAACATTTATGGGACAGTCTAGTTTCTTTCTTGTCACACCTCCTACACACACATCCCCCGACACAGTGCACAACGTACACCCCCCCCTCCATGGCATACACAAAAGCACCTCTCAACACTTCCCATGACCACTGTTCCCTCTAAGCTGTGCGCGCGCACACACCTCGCCGAGTGAGTGCACATACTTTTCAACAGAGCGCACAAAAATTACGGTTCTGATTCTGATAGAAAACAACACAGACATCTTAAAATTTAAAAGTTGCTGTGTATTTACAGTTTTCACAAGTTCTACAATATTTTCTAGTGCAATCAATGTGATGTACATACTGTATTCTGACATGTAGTCAAATTTTAAAGTATATAACTCTGAGTGTCGTTATGTGGTGCACAAAAATTTAACCTTCCTTCAAAAGCTGCACAGCTTTTTTTTTTGCGCACACAGCCTACAGAAAATTAGAGGGAACATTGCCCATGACACACATATGCATGCACCCCCTCACACTTGACACACATACACATCCCCATGAAGGATTCACACATGCATGTATCCTCTGACTCTCCCTATGACACACACCCCTCCAGATGCCCAATTATGCAAATGAGGGAAACACACAGTTGTGTCACACAGGGGCAGCCCCAAGGGTGGTGCAGAGCCATATGTGGAGACTCATTCCAGGGCTTAATTTGCCTATCCACTGACCTCATTTGCATACATTTAATTTATTTTATCAGGACTCACAAAACACTAAACCCTACCTATCAAAAGGCAACAATGCAAATATTCAATACATCTCAGAGAAAGCATAGTTACTCACCTGTAACAGGTATTCTCTGGGGCAGCAGGAATCAGTCCTCACATATGGGCAATATCGGCACAGACAGAGCCCACGTTGATCCAATCCCCAGCTTTCAAAGAAAGCCTTTAGGATCTACACCACACATGCGCAGTCACCTTCCCACCCATAGGTGCCATCTTACCTCAGTATGATATAGCTCAAAAGCAAAAAAAGAAAGAACTCCTCCAGGGGAGGAGGGAGTTGTGAGGACTGATTCCTGCTGTTCCCAGAGAACACTTGTTACAGGTGAGTAACTACACTTTCTCCAGAAACAAGCAGGAAGTCAGTCCTCACATATAGGACTCCCAAGCTACAGGCTACCAAAAACCTGTAAAAGCCATGGGTGTCCCAAAAAGCAGACCGTAAAAGGCAGCAGGGGGCACTGATTGGCTGGAAGTCTGACACTGCAGCAGCATCGAAGATGCAGTTCCCGCTACAGTAGCCTGGACATTATGGGTCAGAAGAGGTGACTGAGTATGGCCTGGCTGAAGGCACTATCCCTCTGGGAGGTGTCTTCTAAACAGTAGTGTACAGTGAAGGTGTGCACAGAGAACCATGTGGCAGCCCGGCAGATGTCCAGCAAGAGCACCAAGCGCAGGTTTGCCACAGAGGTCGCCATGGCACACACATAGCCGTCACATGATGCTCCAGAGAGAACCCTGCCTATTGATAGGTAAAATAAATGCAGTCAGCCACCCAGCGTGAAAGGGTGCACTTTGGAGACTGCAACCCCGAGACAACTGGAGTCAAATGAGACAAAGAGCTGCACTGAGCGACGATGAGTGTGCATCCTCTGGATGTAGGAGGACAATGCATGCATGCAGTCTAGCATGTGCAGGGAGGCCTCCACCCTAGAAGAATGAGGCCTAGGAAAGAAGGTGAGCAATACCACCTCGATTCAAATGGAAGGCCGAGAACTTCGGGTGAGTCCTAAGGACAACTCTGTTCTTGTGGAACCTGGTGTAGGATGAGCGCCACCAGAAACACAACTTTCCAAGAAAGGTACTGTAGATGGCAGGTAGCCAGAGGTTCTAAGGGTGGAACCATAAACTTCCCCAATACCACATTGAGGTCCCATGCCACTGGTGGTGGACGGATTGGGGGCCAGGAGAGGAGGTAGTCTCGCATGAATCAACTCACCAAGGGGTGCACTGACATTGTCTAGCAATCCACTGCATGGTGGTGAGCTGAGAGCACAGAGGTGCACTCTGTATTGGACTTGAGGCCAGCCCCTGATAGGTGCAGAAGATACCAGAAAATGTCCGGCTTAACAAAGGAGAAGGGTTTAAGATCTTCATCCACACACCAGTGTGAGAACCTGCCCCATTTAAAGGCATCTGCATGATGCATGGAGTCCTTATGCAAGGCATCCTCCACCAGCCTGGAGAGGCAGTGATGTGCTATAGCTAGCATCCAGGCCATCAGGGCCAGGGACTTGAGGTTGGGGTGCAATAGCAACCCATCCTCCTGAGACAGCAGGTCTGGGGCATTCCCCAGCGGCAATGGGTCCCCTCCGGGATAGCTGCAGAAATAGGGGGAAATCAGGGTTGCCTGGGCCACCTGGGAGCAATGAAGATGTCCGAAGCCACCTCTGCTTGGATCTTGAGGAGGGCCTAAGACATCAGGGGCATGGGCAGGAACGCATACAGGAAGCCCCTTCACCAGGGGAGGAGAAAGGTGTCCTCTGCCTTCTGACCCCCTGGTCGGCCTCAGAGAGCAGAAGCATGGCAGCTGCATGTTCTCTGGAAAGGCAGAGAGGTCGACCTCTAGGGTCCCCCCAGCAACATAAAACCTCTGCCAGCATGGTCGGATTCAATTTCTACTCATGGGACTGGAGGACACGGCTGAGACGGTCGGCCAGCACAGTCCTGGCCCGGCAAGTAACTTCTGTGAGGGAGATGTTCTTTCCCATCGCAAAGTTCCCGAGGCGCACCACCTCCCAGAAGAGTTGGTTCAAACCTGTGCTCCCCTGCTTGTTGATGTAATACATTGCCACCTGGGTTAATCTGAAAGAGTAGTTACTCACCTGTAACAGGTGTTCTCCAGGAGCAGCAGGAATCAGTCCTCACATATGGGTGCCGACGGAGCCCTCGTGCGGAGCATTTCCCCAGCTTTCAAAGAAAGCCTTTGGGAATTGCAGCGCGCATGCGCGGTCCCCTTCCCGCCCAAGGGTGCCATCTTGCTCAGTCTGATGACATAGCTAAAAGACAGCAAAAAAACTAGCAAAATAATCATATGACTGCAACTCCAAGGGGAGGAGGGAGGGTTGTGAGGACTGATTCCTGCAGCTCCTGGAGAACACCTGTTACAGGTGAGTAACTACTCTTTCTCCAGGACCAAGCAGGAAGTCAGTCCTCACATATGGGACTCCCCAGCTTAAGGCTACCAGAGACCTCAAGCGTAAAAAATGAGCTCCCTCTAGCTCGTCAGCACGTAAGGAAGGAATCTTCTCTGAGAACACCCCCGACCGGTAGCCCAACACCAGGGCCGGAGGGTAGGAGTTGCCTAAACCCCAAAGAGATTATGGAGTACTGCCTGTCCGAAAGCACTGTCCCTGTGGGACTCCCTCTCAAGGCAGTAATGGGCCGCAAAAGTCTGGCTTGAAGACCAAGTAGCGGCCCGGCAGATGTCTGCCAACGGAACAGAGCGGAGATGAGCCACTGACGCAGCCTTCGCCCTGACACGATGAGCCGTGACTCGACCCTCCAACGAGAGGCCGGCTGCCCCATAAGCCCAGGCAATAGTCAGTGACCCATATGGACAAAGTACGCTTGGAGACAGGGAGCCCCAACTTATTGGGGTCAAAAGAAACGAAGAGCTGAACAGCCCTCCGATGCTCCCGCGTACGGTCAAGGTAGAAGGACAACGCCCTCCTACAGTCCATGGTATGCAAGACCATCTCAGCCCGGTTGGCATGCGGCCTGGGAAAGAAGGTCGGAAGAACCACCTCCTGATTGAGGTGAAAAGGTGAGACAACCTTAGGAAGAAACTTAGGGTGAGTCCGTAAGACTACCCTATTCCTGTAGAACCTAGTGTAAGGAGGATCAGACACTAGTGCCTGCAGCTCACTCACTCGCCTAGCAGAGGTGAGAGCTACCAGAAACAAAGTTTTCCAGGAGAGAAAACGGAGAGGGCAGGTAGCCATAGGTTCAAAAGGCGGACAAGTAATCCACTGCAAGACCACATTCAGATCCCACTCAGGGGCCGGTG
This sequence comes from Ichthyophis bannanicus, assembly GCA_033557465.1. Lineage (NCBI taxonomy): Eukaryota > Metazoa > Chordata > Amphibia > Gymnophiona > Ichthyophiidae > Ichthyophis > Ichthyophis bannanicus. The sequence continues at coordinate 163,735,334 of CM066042.1, read as the reverse complement.
GACGCAAAGGAGGCTTAAGCAGAAGGAGGCCTCTGAGGAAATGAGCCACCAAAAGGTGGTTGGAAAGAGGCCTACCGTCCACCGGTGAGTGGTGTGCTGAGAAAGCACTAAGGTGAACTCTGACAGAGTTAGACTTAAGGCCCAGATTGGAGTGGTAGAGCAAATATTGCAATACTACCGCTACCAAGCATGAGAAGGGATTCTCACTGTGCTGAGCACACCATGCAGAGAATCTGTGCCACTTAAGAGCATAGGATTTCCTGGTGGATTGACGCTGAGAGGCCAAGACTACATCCTCCACCTCTCGAGGTAGTAGTAGGGGAGCTAGGACTACCCTTTCAGCAGCCAGGCCATCAGATGAAGGGACTGGAGGTTGGGGTGCAAGAGAGTCCCCTGATCCTGAGACAGGAGATCGTGTTGAAACCCCAGAGGAAGAGGTGTGTCCACCGCCAGCTGTAGCAGAAGCGGGAACCACGGTTGCCTCGGCCACCTGGGGGCTATGAGAATCAATGAAGCCCCGTCCCGGAGGACTTTGAACAGCGTTCTGGATACCAGTGGAGTGGGAGGAAACGCATACAGCAGGCCTGTGGACCACGAGATCAGAAACGCATCCGCTGCTACTCGGAGAGGATGCGGTTGTCTGGAGCAAAATCTCGGGAGTTGCCGGTTCAGAGGACTGGCGAAAAGGTCCATGGTGGGGAGCCCCCACTTGAGAAAGACCTGCTAAACCACCAATGGGTTCAATCTCCATTCGTATGGTTGCAGGATCCGGCTCAGTCTGTCTGCCAGGCAATTTTCCTGATCTGGGAGGCAGACAGCCTTAAGAAGGATTCCGTGATTGACAGCCCAAGAGCACAGTCCGTGTGCCTCCTGGCAAAGAAGGAAGGAGCCTGTGCCTCCTTGTTTGTTCACATAGAACATGGCAACTTGATTGTCCGTCTGGACCAGTACAGACTGGTGAGAGGCGAGGTGGGAGAAGGCTCTCAGAGCTAGGCGTATCGCCCGTAGCTCCAGGAAGTTTATCTGTTGAGTAGCCTCCCAAGGGGTCCAGAGACCCTGAGTACATGTCCCTTGGCAATGTGCTCCCCAACCGAGAAGAGAAGCATCGGTTGTCAGCAGCTGAGTATGCGGAGGGGATTGAAAAACCACTCCGAGCACCAGATTCGGAAGATGAAGCCACCATTGCAGAGAGGAGACCAGGAGGTCAGAGATTCTCACTGAGTCCGCTAGGCCCCCTGTGGCTTGATGCCACTGAGTGCGAAGGCTCCACTGAGCAGGTCGCATGTGCAGGCGGGCATTGGGGTGACATGAACCGTGGAAGCCATATGGCCGAGTAGTCTCAGGAATTGCCTGGCAGAGACCAGGGAATTGCTGCGAAACTGGCTGGCCAGATCCATTAGCCTGGGGGCCCTGTCCAGAGGCAGAAAAGCCTTTGCTTGAAGAGTGTCTAGTCTGGCCCCTATGAACTCTAAGTTCTGGGACGGGAGCAAAGTGGACTTTGCGAAGTTTATGACAAACCCCAAGTGCTGAAGCAGAGCCACAGTGCAAAGGGTGGCCTGGTTGGCCTCCTGGGAAGATTGGCCCCTTATGAGCCAGTCGTCCAGGTACGGAAACACAAAGAGACCCTGAAGCCTCAGGTAGGCCGCCACCACTGCCAGGCACTTGGTGAACACCCTGGGAGCAGAGGACAGGCCAAAGGGTAGTACTCTGTACTGATAGTGGTTTCCTCCCACAACAAACCTGAGATATTGTCTGTGGTCTGGATGGATAAGGATGTGAGTATACGCATCCTTTAGATCTAAAGAGCATAGCCAGTCTCCCTGCTGGAGGTAGGGCAGCAGGATTCCAAGGGTAAGCATCTTGAACTTTTCCCTCTCCAGGAACTTGTTGAGGTTGCGTAAGTCTAGGATGGGTCTGAGGCCTCCTGTTCTTTTTGGTACCAGAAAGTACCTGGAATAAAAGCCTTGACCTCTCAGGTGGTGGGGCACCGGTTCCACAGCCTGATCCTTTAGCAGACTTGCTAACTTCTGAAGGAGTAGGTCCCTGTGCAGAGGGGGTCTTGGAGGCTCCCCTGAAAAATAGGAGAGAGGTACCTGGTGAAAATGGAGAAGATAGCCCTTTTGGACTATATGAAGAACCCAGGTATCTGATGTGACAGCTGACTACCTGTGGGCAAAGTGGGCCAGTCGGCCTCCTGTGCTGAGAGAAGCCAGCTGAGGAGAAGAGGCTATGCTTTTTGAGTCAAAACCCCCCACCCTGCTGAGCAGGGGCCGGTGTTGGTGGCTTGGGGGTCTTCTGCCTACGGGGTCCTTGACTCTGCCCCTTGGCCTGCTGACCCTGTTGGGGAGCTACAGAGGCCTGATAATGAGGGTATTGTTTATAGGCAGATGACTTCCTCAGGTAAAAAGGTCTTTTTTCCCGAGCCCTTCTTTTTCTGAGAAGGGGCAGAGGTTTTCTTGGAAAGCCTAGTCCGGGTCAGAGTCTCGGTCTAGAGTTCTGCAGCCTTTTCAGCCATGGGCTTGCCAAAGAGGTTTTCACCTCGGCAGGGGACATCGACCAACTTGTCCTGCACCCATGGCTCGAGGTCGGATGACTGTAGCCAAGCCTGTCAGTGGGCACCGATGCCGGCCCCGGCTACTCGGGCCGAAACCTCGAAGCCATCGTAGGCTGCCCGAGATATAAACTTCGAGCACACTCGAATACCGGTGGACAAGGCCTGGAACCTCTGCAAAGGTTCCTCGGAGAGACCAGCAGAGAACCCGGCAATCTCCTTTGCCAGGTCTCGGAGGTACATGCCCATGTAGAGCTGGTAAGTCTGGACACGGCAAGCAAGCATAGAGCCCTGGAAGCACTTTTTACCGAGGGCATCCAGGTTCCGGGCCTCCCGGCCGGGAGGCACCAAGGAGTGCATCTTCTGACTTTTCAGCCGATGCATGGCCGATTCCACAACCATGGAGTGGTGCGGTAACTGTGCCTTTTGGAACCCGGGGCTCTTGCGGACTCGATAGATAGAATAGACCCGCTTGCTTAACACCGGCGTCGAGGCCGGGGTCTCCCACATGCGGAAGAGCAGCCGCTCCAGCATTGGAGGAACCGGAACAGTAAAGGCCTCCTTCGGGGGAGAGTCATACTGGAGGGCCTCGAGCTCCTCGGCTCGAGGCTCCTCCTCGGGATCCGCAGGGAAGGCCAAGGCCTTGGCCATATCCCGCACAAAGTCCGAGAACCGGGTATCCTCCGGTGGGGACCATCTCCGAGGCTCGGACTCGGGTGAGTCCGATGGGACACACCAAGTCCGATGAGTGTCGGGTGACTCTTCGTCCTCCGTCTCCCAGCCCGACTCCTCGGAGGAGGAATCGAGTGGCTCCGGTCGGGCAGGCACCGATGCCCTCCGCCCCCACGCCGAGGGTACCGGCGTCGATGACCTCGGTCCCGAACGGGAGGTCGAGGGAGACCGTGGCCGAGGATCGACTCGAGCCCGCATGGACTCGAGGATCGGCTCGGCCTCCGGGGTCGACTTGGACGTCGAGGTCCCGGTGGTCGGGGCAGATGCACCGGTGAGACCGGCGATCAATACCCGCTGCTGTTCCATGAAGGCAGTGAAGCTGCTCTCCAAGGCCGTCAACCTGAGTCCGAGCTCAGGAGACCCAGCAGCCCCCGACGGCGGCTCCCTCGGAGGAGAGTCCACGAGGACAACAGCACTTACGTGTCCAGGAGACTCCATCTCGACACGAGGATGTTTGGCAGGCCTCTCCGACTCCGAAGACCCGAGATGGCTATCGGGGCTATGCGACCTGGCCCTCGAGGAACCAGGAGCGTCCACCGACGCCGCCCTCACGGGTTTCTTCTTCCTGCGATGTTCCCATGAAGGAGACCCCCGCTCAGAGGAACCCTGACGCTGCTCGGGGCCGGAGTCCCGAGACGTCGAGGCCTCTGACGAGGTCCGGGCCCGGCCGGACGCGGAGTCAGAAAAAATCCTATCCTTTTGGTGCTGCCGACTCCTCAACGCCTTCGAGGACATTTTGCCACACGGACCACAGATCATCGGGTCATGATCGGGTCCAAGGCAACAGAGGCAGCAGTCATGTGTTTCGGTAAGAGACATAAGTTTCTTACACCAATCACATTTCTTAAACCCGCTGGTAGCCATCGGGGGAAAAAGGGCCCCTGCTAGGTCAAAAGACCGGGCTGCCAGGGAAAAAAGAAAAAAGGCGCGAACGCCAGTCACAAAGGACAAAAACTGAAAAAGAGAGAAAAGGACGCGATACCGGCGTATTGGTCCGAGCGGGAAAAGGATCCGGCGTCGAACCGGAGAAAAAAGAGAAAAACAGGGAAAATCAACTTTTTCCTCGGGGAAAAACGAACTACGTCCATCGGGCTCCGCGGAAAAAAGAAGACTGAGCAAGATGGCACCCTTGGGCGGGAAGGGGACCGCGCATGCGCGCTGCAATTCCCAAAGGCTTTCTTTGAAAGCTGAGGAAATGCTCCGCACAAGGGCTCCGTCGGCGTCGACGTCACCCATATGTGAGGACTGACTTCCTGCTTGGTCCTGGAGAATCACCTGCCCTGCCAGATGATCCTGGAAGACCTGCAGGGCATGGTAGACTGCTTGGAGTTCTAACAGATTGATCTGCGAGACACTCTCCTCTCATGACCATGGCCCTGCGACTGCAGGGGCCCAACAGTGGGCCCCCCCAGCCCAACTTGGACATGTCCATTGTGAAAATGCAGCACACTGGGGGAGCCTGGAAAGGCAGGCCGGCCCTGAGGTTGAGGGGGTCCTGCCATCAGGCAAGGGATGTTGCCAGGGCTGACAACAGGGTTGCCAGGATGCGGTCTTCTAGACGGACGGAATCTTGTGTCCACTGGGTGCTTAGTGTCCACTGTGCCTGCTTCATGCGTAGGTGGGCAACCAAGGCAACATGGACTGTGGATGCCATGTGCCCCAAGAAGCAGAGCATCTGTCTGGCCATCACAGCAGAGCTGCCTTGTATAGCTAGGGCTAGGGCAGATAGGTGCTGCACCTGATTGAGAGGCAGGAAAGCTCTTGCTTGAGTGGATCCAGGAGGGCACTGATAAACTCCAAACATTGAGTGGGCTGCAGGTGAGACTTCGGGAAGTTCATCATGAAGCCGAGGTACTGCCTATCTCCCCTGGCGTGCTGGCTCGTATGAGTCAGTTGTCCAGGTAGGGGAAGACTAACACCCCCTGGAGTCTGAGGCGAGTGGCCACAGCTGCCAGGCATTTGGTGAATACCCTGGGAGCCGAGGCAAGGCCTGTACTGATAATGCCGTCTGTTGATGACGAATTGGAGGTACTGACAGTGCCTTGGATGGATTGGGATAAAGGCATAGGCATCTTTGAGATCTAAGGAGCATAGCCAATCTCCCTGCAGGAGGTAAGGCAGCAAGGTTCCAAGGGATACCAGTTTGAACTTTTCCCTGACCAGGAAGTGGCTGAGGTCCTGTAGATCAAGGATGGGCCGGTCGCTTGATCCTTGAGCAAAACCTCGAGCTCCTTTTGCAGAAGCTCCTTGTGCATGCAGTCCATGGATAATTCCCCAGGGAAGAAGGGAGGGGGCAAATGGGCAAAGCAGAAGAGATAACCTTCTCTGACCACCTGCAACACGCAGGTGTCTGTGGTGATGCTTGGCCACTGGTATGCAAAGTGGACCATCCATCCTCCCATGAACCTTGGGCCTTGTACCTCCTGAGGGAGGGAGGCTATGCCCAAGGAGTTAAAAGCTCCCCCCAAGGCTGCGGCTGAGGCACTGTTTGGGGTTTGGGAGCCTTTGGCTTATGGGAGCCATGACCCTGGCCCTTGGCCTGCTGCCCCTGTAGGGGAGCATGATAGGCCTGAAACTTGGAATAATTCCCGTCAGCCTTCTTGGTCTTCGGGTGGAAGGGATTTTTCCCCGAAGTCTTCCTATGGGAAGGTTCACACACTTTCTTGGACAGTCTGGCTTTGGTCATTAATTCCTTCTCCAGGTCGTATGCTTTTTCCTTCATGGGCTTGCCAAAGGGATTCTCCCCCCAGCAAGGGACATCGGCTAACTTGTCCTGAACCCACTGCTCCAAGTCAGAGGACTGTAGCTATGCAAGGTGACGGGCACTAAAGCCCATCGCAGCTACCCGAGTTACTGACTCTTAAGCCATCGAAGGCTGCCCGAGTTTGGAACACTCCTTGACCAATAGCACCAGGGTCCTGACGTGCTCAAGAGGTTTGCCTGCTAACCCAGCTGAGAACCTGGTGACTTCTTGCGCCAGGTATCTGAGGTACATGCCCATGTACAGCTCGTATGCCTGGATTCGAACTGTGAGCATGGAGCCCTGGAAACATTTCCTGCAAAAAGCATCCATGGTGTGTGCCTCCCTGCTATGAGGTACCAAGGAGTGCATCTTCTGGCTCTTAATGCAACACATAGCCGATTCCACAACCATAGAGTTATGTGGCAGTTGTATTTTCTGGAATCCAGGGCTCCGGCCAACTCGATACTGCGAATCGAATCGACAGTTCATAATTGGCACCATTACCGGGTCTCCCACATCCTGAATAGTAGCTGTCCAAGGATGGGGGCATGGACACCATCAGTGCCTCTCAAGGAGGAGCCTCATACTGGAGGATCTTGAGATCCTCGGTACGTGGCTTGTCCTCGGGCACTGCCACAAAGGCGAGTGCCTGGGACATCTTCCAAGCAAACTCCAGGAAAGCCAGGTCCTCTGGAGGTGAACGCCGCAGATGGTGTGGCAGAGACAGGTTGGAGCGGATGTCCTGATGGAGGATCGTGTTGGGAGACTCCTCATCCTCTTCCAGAATGACTCAGAGCCGGAAGAGTTGGCTAGCACTATGTGGTGGTCAGATTGACTCGGCGTCCACCCTCTGCATCGGGGTTCTGGTGGTGCTGTGCCTGACACCATGCTGGGGGCATCCTCCGGGGAGGTCCTGGATGAGGATGGTCCTGTCATAGGCGCCGACGATCCAGAGTGACCAGGAGTCGGGGACCGCTGAGCCTCGATGAACGCAGCAAAACTGTAGTCCAGGGCTAGCATTCTGGCCTTGATTCCTGATGGTTCCACCGAGGCAGGCACCATCTTTGAGGATGCCGAGGCCGGTGTCAGGTCCCTGGGTTGGGGAGTCCTGTATGGTAATGGCATCGGGGAACAGACTCGATCCCCCAACTGTGAGGATGACACCTCCTGCCGGGGTTGCTTGGAGGGGCGTTCCTGACCCCCATCACTAGCATCGAGTCAAGGGCTCCGCACCCGTGACCCAGAGGTCTTACCCTCTGGGCTGGGGTTGGACTTCGACTTCGGCGGAGCTTTCAATGCCTGGGGAAGGTCCTCTGGGGACGACTCCGACACATGCCAGTCTCGCTGCTCTGACCAAGCCCAGGAGCGGGACGCCAAATCAACCGACGCCGGCATTGAAGGCAGGGATTCCAGCCCCAGTGCTGATTCTGAAGCAGACTTGCTGAACAGCTCCCCTGCCATCTTTCACGCTCCTTCCAGGTCTTAGGACATCAAAGGCAAAGAGTGCAGAAAAACACGTCATGGTTCGCCCCGAGGCATTCTCGACTCCTAGGATGGGTAGAGGAGGGGGAGGAGTAGCCCTCATTTACCGCTCTGACCTTAACATCTCAGAGATTATGGCATCCTCTATCCATTATCCTAAATCACTTCTTTTTCGTCTCCAGTCTACTTCTCCGCTTGTTTTTCTTCTATTGTATCTTCCCCCTTCTCTCTCCCCTATTCTCTGGGAGGTGGCTCTTCAAACTTTATCTGAGATGCTTCTTCTTTACCCAGATATCACTATCCTTGGTGATTTTAATGTTCATGTGGATTCCCCCCTCTAGACTTAGAGACCGTATCTTTATGAATTTGTTAGAAGACCTTACTCTCACACAACATGTCACCTTTCCAAACCACAGTGCAGGCCATACTCTTGACCTGATTCTTACTACTTCTAGCTCTCTTCTCTCCTTCTCAGCTATCTCTAAATGTTCAGTGCCCTGGTCAGATCATTACTGCATCTTCTGTACTGTTTCCTTTCCATCCCTTATTGTCAAGGAAAATCCTGTCACTTCAGCATCCTCCTCTTGTCTTAGAGTCCAGAGCAGCCTGAAGAGTCAAATTCCAGGTCTCAGCCTGTGTGTCGGATGAATAGAGGGCAAAGTCTGTAGGGAATAAAGATTGAGCAGAAGGGAAGGACTGAAGAGTCGCAGGAGTAATGTGACGTCTGTCGCTCCTCTCTGTCCCACCCTCTCTTCATCTAGACGAGTTCGCTCTCCATGGTATAGTCCCGCTCTGCATCTGCATAGATCACAGCTACGTAGGGCTGAAAAGATTTGGCGTAAACACCCCACCTCGGACTCTCTCTCTCGGTTTAAACAGCTATACTCCACTTATTGTTCTGCGGTTCAATCTGCCAAATGCTCCTACTACTCTTCTGAAATCTCTGATGCCTCTAATTCTTCCAAACAACTATATGCTATCCTTTGTAAGCTTTCAACTGTGACCCCTCAACCTTCCACATCAATTGCAGCAGCAGATCCAACCTCTCTAGCTACCTTCTTTTGCGAGAAGGTTCAAAATTTGCGCTCTAGCTTTTCTACTCCTCCTCCTCCACCCCTTTCCCCTATTGCCTCTTCTCCTGAGCTGGCTCATTTATCGTCCTCTAGCCCGAATAAGGCATTAGCTCATACCTGGTCCCAGTTCCACCCTATTACTTCAGTTGAACTATACAATACTTTATCCAAGGCTAAGAAGACCACCTGTGCACTAGACCCTATCCCTTCCAGCTGGCTGATTGCCCCAACTCTGTGCTTATTGCCCACCATACTTACCATCCTCAATTCCAGCTTAACATCAGGTACCTTCCTTGCTCCTTGGAAATCTGCTATCGTCCGCCCCCTACTTAAGCAATCCTCACTTGATCCTTCTGTCCTGTCTCACTGGCACCCGGTTTCAAACTTTCCCTTTTTGTCAAAACTATTAGAATGCTTTGTGTTTATACAATTAGCATCACATATTGAAACTACAAACATGCTACATCCACGTCAGTCTGGATTCCGTGCAGGACATAGCACTGAAACAGTACTTCTTGTTCTGTTGAATGAAATTCATATTGCTCATGATCAAGGAGACATCACCTTGCTTGTTTCACTAGATCTATCATCTGCTTTTGATCTTGTGGATCACAGAACTCTCCTTTCTCGACTTTATGATACTGGTCTTCGGGGTACAGTTTTACAGTGGTTTCGATAGTTTCTCACTTCACGCACTTTCTCCGTCTCTTCCAACAACCAATCTTCTCCCCCCATTTCACTTATCTGTGGGTTCCACGGGGTTCTGTCCTTTCGCTGTTGCTTTTTAATATTTTTCTTGTCCCTCTGCCCCTTTTAATTCAGCAATTCCCAGTCTCCACGTATTTATACGCAGACGACATTGTTCTTCTTTTTCATGTATCACCGGTAGATGTGAACATCTCGCCTCTCAATGACTGCCTTTCTCATGTTGAGTCTTGGCTTTCTTCTAACTTTCTTCGCGTGAACCCTTCCAAGTCAACTGCCATGTGGGTATCCTTGAGTTCCCCCTCAGCTTGCTTCATCCACCATTCCTCTGGTTTCCTCTTTTCGCTATCTGGGTGTCACTCTAGATTCTTCTCTTTCTTTTCACGAGCACCTGTCTATTCTCATATGTCGCTCTTTCCATGCGCTTAGACAGATTAGAGCAGTCCGCTCACTGCTTCCTTCCTCATCTATCATCACCTTATTGCTTGCACTTGTCATGAACCGACTTGACTATTGCAGTGTAGCTTTGGCTGATCTACCGCGCTATCAACTTCAACGCTTGCAACTGCTCCAGAACACGGTTGCACGCCTTGCAACGCATTCTAGACGATCCGGTCATATCACCCCTCTACTACTCCGCCTCCATTGGCTACCACTTCAGTTCAGATTTCAATACAAAATGCTGATTTTGACTCACCGGGCACTCCATACTTCAACGCCACAGTATCTTGCTGACCATATATCTCTATATACACCTTATCACCAACTCCGCTCTCTCCATGCTAACCGGCTTTCCCTCCCTTCTCCGTCTCAAGCTTACCTTGAACAAACACGACACGCTGCGTTCTTTTTCCTCAGCCCAACACTATGGAACTCCCTGCCTTCCGCACTCCGTTTAGAACCCACCTACCAAAAATGTAAAGCATTACTCAAAACACACCTATTTCAGTAGGCTTTTAACCTCCCTTCTGATTCCCTATAGACTCTGTCCTGAGTTATTTATTCTTGTCTGCTGTTCTTGCTCTCCTCTCCTATTAAATATGGCGTTCCTTTCTTTTTCCTGCAGCATGGAATTGTTTTATATTTTCTTTATTGTAAACCGCCCTAATGTTTTGACGTGGGCAGTATATCAAGTGTAAATAAAGATAAAGATGCAGGTGCTGTGGCGATCTGTGTGGGGCATAGTATGGTTGCACTTGCCACACTGCTTAAATCCGCTGGTCGAAGACAGAGAGATAAACGAGCCCTGCGAGGTTAAATGCAGATGTCTCAACCAGCTAGGTCGCGGGCCAAAAAATAAGAGTATGCAAGTAAAAAGCACAACACCGAAGCGATGGACTCGGGCAGCGGAGGGTGATCGATACTGAAGAAAGAAGAAAGGTTACCAAGAAACTGTGAAAAAAAGCATAGTTACTCACCTGTAACAGGTTTTCTCCGGGGACAGCAGGAATCAGTTCTCAAATATGGATGACATTGGCACCGACGGAGCCCTCGCGGAAGCATCTCTCCAGCTTTCAAAGAAAGCCTTTGGGAGATGCCACCATGCATACGTGGTCCTCTTTCCGCCCAAGGGTGCCATCTTGCTCAGTCAGATGACATAGCTAAAAAACAGCAAAAATAAAAGATGGTAAAGGAGCAACTCCAAGGGGAGGAAGGAGGGTTGTAAGGACTGATTCCTGCTGTCCCCAGGGAATACCTGTTACAGCCTAGGTGAGTAAAGCGTAGTTACTCACCTGTAACAGGTGATCTCCGGGAACAGCAGGAATTTAGTCTTCACATATGGGTATCGTCGGTACCGACGGAGCCTGCACAGAAACGTTCCCCAGCGTCCAATAGGAACACTTTTGGGAGCATCCCTCAGCAAATGCGTGCTGCCTTCCTGCCTTTCCAACTGTCCCTCTTCAGTTAAGTTTGTAGCTGAGAGAAAGGTTAGAGAGAGAGAGGAAAGAGACAGAGAGACAACTCCTAGGGGAGGTGGGTGGGTTGTGAAGACTAAATTCCTACTGTTCCCGGAGATCACCTGTTACAGGTGAGTAACTACGCTATCTCCAGGAACAAGCAGGAACGTAGTCTTCACATATGGGGACTCCCTAGCTGAAGATGTCGGGGAGATAGCCCCAGGAAGCTGCCACCCAAGTAAGGTGGGCCATGCTTCCTCCCATGGATCTCTGGCATCCCACCAGGGTTGGTGGGTAGGAGTTGAATTAAGTCTGGAAGAGACTTTGAAGAACAACTTGGCCAAAGAAGGCATCCCGACGGGAGGCTTTATCTAGGCAGTAGTGGGCTGTAAAAGTGTGTACGGAAGCCCGGGTGGCTGCTCGACAAATGTCATCAATAGACACCGAGTGAAGGTTAGCCATAGAAGCTGCCATGGCTCTCACATTATGAGCTGTGACATGGCCTTGAAGAGGAAGACTCTGACTCTCATAAGCAAAGGATATGCATTGTGCAATCCATTTGGACAGAGTTCTCTTGGGAGACGAAGTCCCAAATGACTAGAATCAAAAGCAATAAAAAGTTGAGAAGACTTTCTATATTGCTGTGTTCTTTGTAGGTAAAAAGCCAAGGCTCTTTTACAATCTAAAGTATGAAGGTTCCTTTCTGCATTAGAGGCATGAGGCCTCGGAAAGAATACAGGAAGATAAACTGATTGATTTAAATGAAAAGGCGAAACCACCTTTGGCATAAAGCGCGGATGAGTTCTAAGAACAACCTTATCTTGGTGAAACCTAGTATAAGGAGGATCAGCCACTAAAGCTTGCAATTCACTAATGCAACGTGCAGAGGTCATTGCAATTAGGAAGATGACCTTCCAGGACAAAAACTTTAGGGTTGTAGTGGCTAAAGGTTCAAAAGGCAGTTTCATGAGCTGCCCGAGAACTAGGTTTAAATCCCATGCCACTGGTGGTGGCCTGATGGGAGGCTTTGTTAATAGAAGACTTCTCATAAATCTTGTTATGAGTGGATGAGAGGAAAATGGTTGTCCATTTAGAGGCTTATAGGAAACTGCAATTGCACTAAGATGGACTCTTACTGAATTGGTCTTTAGACCAGAATTTGATAAATGAAGTAGACACTCTAGTATCGATCCCAAAGGTATCATAAGGGGGTTTAACCCCTTCTGTGAACACCATATAGTAAAACGTTTCTACTTGAAGGTGTAAGAGCGTCTTGTGGAAGGTTTTCTAGAAGCCTGAAGGATATCCTTTACCTGTTGGGAAAGGTTAAGATCCTGAAGGTCTAAGCTTTCAGCAACCAGGCCCTGAGATGCAGGGACTGGGGATTTGGGTGCCATAGCATCCCGTTCTCTTGGGAGAGGAGATCTGGAGCATAACCTAACTCGAAGTGCAGCTTGAGAGAGATGTAGAAGCAGGGGATACCACGTTTGGCGTGGCCACCGTGGCACTATGAGGATCATACGACCTCTGTCTCTCTGAATCTTGAAGAGTATTTTGGGGATGAGGGGAATGGGTGAGAAGGCATAGAGGAAGTCGTGACCCCAGTGAAGGAGGAAGGCGTCCCTTGCCTGGCAATTTTGTGCTGGAATCCTGGAACAGAACTGGGGAGGTTTGGCGTTCAGTGGACTTGTAAGTAGGTCTATGTCTGGGGTTCCCCAGATCTGAAATATCTTGGACACCTGGTCTAGGTGGAGAGACCATTCGTGAGGCAGTAGTACTCGGCTGAGTTTCTCTGCCCAAAGGTTTTGAATGCCTGGAAGATATACTGCGTGAAGGTGAATTTGGTGCTCTCTGGCGAGGGCCCATAGTCATAAAGCTTCGTTGCATAATGAGAGAGAGCCTGTTCCGCCCTGCTTGTTCACGTAGAACATAGCTACTTGATTGTCCGTTTGGACTAGGACTGTCTTGTAGATGAGCTGGGCATGGAATACTCGAAGAGCTAGATAGATTGCTCTGAGTTCCAGGAGGTTTATATGAAGACAAGCCTCCTGTGGAGTCCAGGTACCCTGGGTAGAGAGATGATGCAGGTGTGCTCCCCATCCCACCTGTGATGCATCTGTTGTTAGGGTGGCCTAGAATAGGGGTTGCTGGAAAGGAAACCCCACTAGAAGATTTTCCAGTGATTGCCACCATTGTAGGGACAAGATCAGTCGTCGTGAGTTTGATATCTTGTCCGACAGGCGTCCTGTGGCCTGTGTCCACTGTGTGAATAGGGTCCACTGGGCTGCTCGCATATGAAGGCAAGCGTAGGGAACCACATGAACCGTGGATGCCATATGTCCCGATAGTTGTAGTAGTTCTCCAGCAGTTAGGGAGGACTTCACCGCTGCCTGAGAAGCTAGCTGCATTATACGAAGACAGCGGGGTTGTGGGAGAAAAGCCCTTGACTGTCTGGTATCTAGACAAGCTCCTATGACCTCTAGGGACTGAGACGGAGCAAGTTGGGATTTTGGGAGGTTTATGACCAATCCCAAGTATTGAAGGATTCGCATTGTGCAAGACAGTGCAGATCTGGCTTCTGGAACCGTGGGGGGCTCGAATGAGCCAGTCGTCCAAGTAAGGGAAGACAAATATCCCCAGGGTTCGCAGAAATGCAGCTACTACTGCCATGTATTTCGTGAATACTCTTGGTGCCAAAGCCAGACCAAAGGGAAGAATCCTGTATTGGAAATGTTTTCACTTGAAAAGGAATCGTAAGAATTTCCTGTGATCTGGATGGATCAGAATGTGAGTATATGCATCCTTTAGATCTAGAGAACAAATCCAATCCTGACTTTGAAGGTATGGCAGAAGAGTTCCCAGAGAAATCATTTTGAACTTTTCTCGGAATAGATATTTATTCAATTCTCTGAGGTCTAGCTGTGTCGTCCTGTTTTCTTTGGAATAAGAAAATAGGAGGAGTAGAACCCTGCTGAAGAATGGGCACCTCCTCTATTGCTCCTTGCGCAAAGAGTGTTGAGACCTCTTGATCCAGCAGACTGCCTGTAGAGGTTTGGGAATTGAACTGTCTTACGATTGTAGGAGGGGGCATACTGTGAAAATGAAGCTTGTACCCCTCTCCCACAATGGACAGAGTCCAGTTTTCTGTTGTTATTTGGTGCCATCTGTTGGCAAAATGACACAACCTGCCTGGAATGATTAGGGGTTCTGGCCCCTTCAGAGGCAGGAAGGCTAAGTTCTCTATGAAGGAGTCAAAGCCCTTGAGGGGGCTGGGCCTGTGGAACTGGTTGAGCACTAAGGCCTTTTGGCTTTTTTTGTCTGGATTGTTGTTGTTGACCCTGCTGGGCAACTTGACCCTGAGCTTGCCCTTGCTGGGTATAGGATGGATAAAACTTCCTCTTTTTGCTGAAAAAGGTTTTAATAGGGTTTCTTTTTGGCTGGAGTGGCTGTAGATTTTGACAATCTGTCTAAAGTGAGATTGTCAGTATCTATCTCATTAGCCTTCTCCTGCCAATTCTTGCCAAAGAGGTTTTCTCCTGTGCAAGGGATGTTTCTCAATTTATCCTGTACCCAAATCTCCAAGTCTGATGCCTGAAGCCAGGCAATCTGACGTGCACCAATGGCAATAGCAGAGGTTCTGCTGATGCATTCAAAGCAGTCAAAGGCTGCACGGTTTACAAACTTGGAGACATCCTGAGCATGCTTGACCAGAGTGAGAAAGTCCTGTTGTTTGTCCGCAGGGAGAAGGGGGCTCATAAGCTCCAAATCTACGGTGACCTCTTTGAGGAACATTCCCATATATAAAACATATGAGCTGATCCTAGCTGAAAGCATGGAAGCCTAAAAGTTGGACGCCCAAAAGCGTCAAGAGTCCTGCATTCACGACCTGGAGGATTGGATGCATGTCTCTTTGCACTTTTCATGCTACATATGGCAGACTCCACTACCATTGAATGGTGTGGCAGCTGAGTCTTTTGAAAACCAGGACATGGTGGAACTCGATACATGGTATCGAGTCTCCTAGAATGAGGAGATGTGGTCAAAGGTGTCTTCCACATTCTGAGCATCAAATCATGAATAATTTCATGAATGGGCAGAGTAGCTGCTTCCTTGGGAGCCTTAGGGTATTGGAGAAATTTCCAATTCCTTTGCTCTAGGTTCTTTTTCAGGAGCTAACGTGATTGAAAGGCCTTGGGCCACATCACAAATAAAATCCTGAAAAGACATGTCTTCCGGAGGAGACATTCTGCGTTGGGGAGAAGAGGAGTCTTCCGGGAGAAACACTCTGGTACAGCAGAATTATCAGAGTCATCGGAATCGGAGGATTCGAAGTATCTCTGATCCTGATGTTCATACAAAGCATGGTCTCGGTATCGATCGAAGTCGGTAACGAACTGGTCCGGTACCGATCTGTCAATGCCAGAAAAAGTCTGCATGGGAAGGATTCTCACCGGGGCCGGTACTGTCGGTGCTGGAACCGGTATCTGTACCGGTGCTGGTACTGGCATCGGTGCCCGTTGAACCACTGGTGTCAACGGTACCGCAGCTGTAAGGAGAGCTGCAAGATTGTGTTCGATAGCGAGGAATCTCTGGTCTAGTGACACTGCCGATGCCTGGGTATCGGTACCTGAGTTCTGCCGAGGTTGAAGCCTCGAGAACATCCTGGAACCCCGTTAATGCTTTGGAGGCCGAAATCTCCCGCCGGGGCTGTTTTGCCGGTGTAGTTTCCTCAAGGGCAATGCCAATGGCCTCTCGATGCTTTGAAGGAGAGCTACCCTTTGAGGACCGGCTCTTATGTTTAGTTACCTGAGATCCATGGGAGGAAGATGAGGCTCTTGAAGACGTTGATGCAATGGACCTGGTATCTGAAGAAACGAGGGTACCGAGCTTTGCAGCTCGGTTCTGTCTTCCTCTTTTAGTCATCCCCATGCAGGAGGAACACTCAGATGGAGAATGGTCAGGGCCTAAACATTTTAAACACCAGTCATGGGTGTCAGTGACGGAGATGGTACCGCCACATTTAATACATTTTTTAAAACCACTAGCTGGTTTTTCCATCTTTTGGGAAAAATGGGGCCTAATGCCCTAAATGGCGCCTAGCACCAAAAGAAAAAGTTTCTGAAGAGAAACAGTTCAAATATCTATCTATATATCTATCTAATATATATATTTTTTAAAAAGAAGAAAGAACAGACCGGCGGTACCGGTAGGTGTCGTGTGGAGGCAGGCGCGACCACAAGAAAACAAGTTTAAAGAAGAAAATTTCTGCCGTGACAGGGTATGTGTCCTGTCGGCTCCGCGGAAAACGAAGAACTGAAGAGGGACAGTTGGAAAGGCAGCACGCATGTGCTGAGGGATACTCCCAAAAGCGTTCCTATTGGACCCTGGGAAGCGTTCCCACGCAGGCTCCGTCGGTACCAACGATACCCATATGTGAAGACTACATTCCTGCTTGTTCCTAGAGATCTATGCGCTCTCTGGGAACAAGCAGGAAGTCAGTCCTCACAGATGGGACTCCCCAGCTACAGGCTACCGAAAGCACATAGTAAAACAGGGCTTCTTCATGGGGAGCCGCAAGCAGCAGCAATTGAGTCTGTACCCACAAACCACAGTAGGACCCTGCATTTCATGAAACCAGCACTCCGGTAGCCTAAACACCGAAAGGTCAGAGGGTAGGAGTTGCCTAAACCCCAAAAAGGTTACGGAGCACAGCCTGGCCGAAGGCACTGTCCCGTCGGGACTCTCTTTCCAGGCAGTAATGGGCTGTGAAGGTATGGACTAAAAACCAAGTGGTGGCCCGGCAGATGTCCACCATCGGGACAGAGCGCAAATTTGCCACTGAGGCCGCCATGGCCCTGACACGGTGCGCCGTGACATGGCCTTCCAGTGGAAGCCTCGCCTGCTCATAAGCAAGGGCGATACAGTCCGCCACCCATTTGGGCAGCGTATGCTTTTTGTCACCACCTTCCCTAGCCTACTGAGGTCGTAGGAGATGAAAAGCTGAGCAGCTTTGTGGTGGACCTGAGTGCGTTGGATATAGAAGGACAAATCCCTCTTACAGTCCAAGGTGTGAAGGACCATCTCCACCCAGCTGGAGTGAGGTCTTGGAAAGAAGGTAGGGAGCACCACTTCCTAGTTGAGATGGAAGGGCCACACTACCTTCGGCAGGAATTTGGGGTGCGTGCGAAGCACCACTCTGTTCTTGTAGAACCTAGTATAGGGCACCTCTGCCCCTAAGGCCTGAAGTTTGCTAAATCTGCAAGTGGAAGCAAGCACAACCAGGACAGCCACCCTCCAAGAGAGGTAGTGGAGGTGGAAGGTAGCCAGAGGTTCGAAGGGCAGGCGAGCTGCCCCAACACCATGTTGAGGTCCCATTTGGTTATCAGAGCGCGAACCGGTGGCTTCGATAAGAGCAGGCCCCAAAGAAAATGGGTCACCAATGGCTGGACTGAGAAGGGCTTATCATTCACCGATGGTGGTGCGCTGCCAAGACACTGAGGTGCACCCAGAGTTAGACTTGAGCCCAGACTGAGAAAGGTGGAGAAGGTACTGTAACACTAGAGTCACCGGACAGGAGAAAGGGTCAGCCCCCTGATTGGCACACCAAACAGAGAACCTGCACAATTTGAGAGTGCAAGCCTTCCTAGTAAAGGCCTTGCGAGAGGCCAGCAGAATGTGTTCCACTTCAACCAGAAGATTGAAGGGGGCCAGAGTCACCTCTCAGCAGCCACGCTGTCAGCGACAGAGACCCCAGATTGGGGTGCAGGAGAGAGCCCCCCTCCTAAGATAGGAGTCCTGGGGCGGTCTCCAGGAGGATAGAGGTGTCCATCACCCCTATTCTTATCCGCTTGCACTGGCTCCCAATCCTCTTTCAAATTCAGTACAAATTCCTCATCTTTGTTTATAGGTCAGTCCATACCGGTACCCCCTTTCATCTTGCTGATTTGGTCCATCTTCACACCACTCACCGCTCCCTTCGTTCCATTCATGCAAATCGCATGACCCTCCCTTCACCATCCCAAGCTCACCTAGAATCTACCCGCTCCTCTGCCTTCTATTTCCTCGGTCCCAGACTCTGGAACTCCCTCCGCCCAGATACTTCAAGGCTAACCTCAAAACCCACCTTTTCTGTTCAGCATTTGACCTTCCTTTACCCCCCTCTCCCCACCCCCTCACTGATACTCAATTGCTTGTCTCCTCCAGTTTTGCCTTCTCCTCTGTCTCTTTACAGCTTTTACTCTATTCTTTCCTATTATATTATATTGGCATTCCTTTTCTTTTTCTAGCAGCTCTTTTTAAATTTTTAACGTTTTAACTGTATTTGTAAACCGCTCAGATGCTGTCGTGATGGGCGGTATATTAAGTGACTAAATAAACATAAACAAACACCATCAACTGTAGAAGCAGCGGGAACCATGGTTGCCCGGGCCACCGAAGGGCTATCAGATGAAGAAAGGCCCTGTTGCGGAGGGTCCTGAACAAGGTCTTGGCGATCAGCGGGGTAGGAGGGAAGGTGTACATGAAGCCTCCTGATCATGAGACTGGGAACGCATCCGCTGCCACCCTGGAGGGTTGGGCCTGCCGGGAGCAGAAGCAGGGCAACTGAAAGTTGTCCGGGCTGATGAACAGGTCCATCATGGGTTTTTCTCAGAGCCAACTAGCTATCCTGGGGTCCAGCTGCCACTCGTGCGACTGGAGAACTCTGCTGAGCCTGTCGGCCAACTGGTTGTCCTGACAGGGCAGGTACACTGCTCGCAGGATACCCTGTCAGATTGCATACGAGCAGAGGGCTAGAGCCTCCTGACAAAGGGTACGAGACCCTGTGCCCTCTTGTTTGTTCACATAAAACAAACATCGCCACCTGGTTGTCCGTCTGGACCAGAACAGACTGGTGGTGCAGGTAGTGATAGAAGATGCTCAGGGCTAGGTGTATGGCTCGGAGCTCCAGGAGATTGATCTGCTAGGTGCTCTCGTCAGGTGACCAGTTGCCCTGAGTACGGAGATTTCCGCAGTGGGCTCCCCAGCCGAGCAGGGAGCTGTCTGTGGTGAAGACCCTGGAGGGGCTTGGGCCTGAAAGGCATGCCCACCTCAAGATGCTGGGGAGATGCCACCAGACCAGAGAATCCGCCAATTGGTGAGTCATGGAAACCCTGTCCCATAGGTGGCCGGTGGCCTGAGACCACTGGTCCTGGAAACACCACTGCGCCGCCCTCATGTGGAGGCGAGTGTCTGCGGTGACGTGGACCGTGGCGGCCATGTGCTCGAGGAGGCGCAGGAGAAGCCGAGCGGGCACTGAGGGATGGCACCTCATGTCCTGAGCCAGAGCCCCGAGACGATCAGCTTGGTCCCTGGGCAAGGAAGCCTTCGACTGAAGAATGTCAATCTTTGCCCCAATGAACTTCAGACACTGTCGGAAGGAGGTGAGACTTGGGGTAATTTATGACAAAACCCAAGTGTTGTAGGAGCTGGATGGTGCTTGCGGTGGCCTGCTGCACACCTCTGAGGCTGTGCCTCCTTTTATGAGCCAGTTATCTAGGTAGGGGAAGAGGAAGCAGCTACGACCACCAGGCATTTTGTGAAAACTCTTGGGGCAGAGGCTAGGCCGAAGGGGAGCACCCTGTACTGAAAATGCCTACCCCCCACTACGAACTGCAGGTACTGGCCTATGGTTGGGGTGGATAAGGATGTGGATATAAACATCTTTGAGGTCTAAGGAGCACAGCCAATCTCCCTGCTGGAGGTATGGAAGCAATGTTCCAGGGGAGAGCATCTTGAACGTCTCCCTCACCAGGAATTTGTTGAGGTTGCGCAGGTCGAGGATGGCCTTAGGCCCCCCGTTCTTTTTGGCATGAGGAAGTACCTGGAGTAGAACCCCTTGCACTTGAGATGGTGGGGCACTGGTTCCACCGCTTTGTCCTCAAGAAAACCTGCCAACTCTTTCAGAAAGTGGTCCCGGTGGAGGGGAGACCCGAGTGGCTCTCCCGAGAAGGGGGAGGTGTCTGAGTCAGATGGAGGAGGTAACCCTCCCTGACCACCCGAAGTGCCCAGGAATCGGTGGTGATGGACATCTACCTCTGGGCATGGAGGGCCAGATGTCCCTCTGTTGGCTGCTGATCTCCTTGGGGTAGAGGCTATGCTCAAGGAGTCAAAAGCTCCATCCTGGCTGGGCTGAGGCCGGGGCCTGGGGTTTTGAAGCCTTCTGCTTATGTGGGCCATGCCCATGTCCCTTGGCCTGACCACCCTGTTGGGGAGCCGGGGAGGCCTGATAAGGTGCATTGTTTCAGTAAGCAGCTCCCTTCCTTGGGTAAAAGGACTTTTTACCCAAGCCTTTCCGTCGGGGAGGGGCAGCGGTCTTTTTAGAGAGTTTGGTCCTCATCATGAACTCAGTCTCCAGCTTGGCAGCCTTGTTGGTCATGGGTTTGCCAAAGAGGTTCTTTCCTTGGCAGTGGACATCGATCAATTTGTCCTGAACCCACTGCTCAAGGTCGGACGACTGTAGCCAAGCTTGGCGGCGTGCACTGATGCCGCTGTGGCTACGTGGGCCACCGACTCGAACCCATCATAGGCCGCTTGAGACATGAATTTGTAGCTCTCACGGACTGCCTTAGCCAGGTTCTTGAACCGCTGCAAGGGTTCCTCGGAGAGACCAGTTGAGAACCCAAGTTCCTTCGCCAGGTCTCTCAGGTACATGCCCATGTACAGTTGGCAGGTCTGGATGCAGCAGATGAGCATTGAGCCCTGGTAGCATTTTCTGCTGAGGGTGTCCAAGGTGCAGGCCTCCCTGCCAGGGGGCACCGAGTCTTTTGGCTTTTCAGCCGATGCATGGCCGACTCCACCACCATAGATTTATGCAGCAGCTGTGACTTTTGGAAGCATGGACTCCGGCAGACCTGATACATTGAGTCGAGCCGGTGTCTCCCACATTCAGAGCATCAGCCGTTCCAGGATGGGAGGGATGGGCATTGTGAGCGATTCCTGCAGAGGGGCCTCGTTCTGGAGGATTTCCAACTCATCTGCCCGAGGGTCCTCCTCCGACTCGGTCAGAAATGCCAGGGCCTTAGACATGTCCTTGACAAAATCCATGAAGCCCATTGTCCTCGGATGGGGACCGCTGCCGAGGCTCCGAGACAGGAGAGTCAAAACGGACGCTGCAGTGGCGACGGGTATCGGGGGACTCCTCATCCTCCGTCTCCCACTTGGCATAGTCCATTGAGGCCACAGGGCTGCTCCGTGGGACTCTGGGCCCCCAATGCCCTGCAGCCGGTGCCTGGGACAGAGTGCAACCTCGGCCGAGGATTGGCTTGGCCTCTGAAGATATCTTGGATGTCAAAGGCATGGTGGTCGGGGAGGATGAACCTGTCGGAGCACCGATCACACTTTTTAAAGCCACTGATAGCCATGGGAGAAAAAAGTACCCATGCAAGGTCGAAGGCTCTCCAGGCAGCCAATGGGAGAAGAAAGGCGCAAAGACGCCAGAAAAAGAACAAAAGACTGCAAAAAAAACCCAAAACCCCTGCAGAAGACCTTTCTAACATAATAGACATGGCCTGTAACCCTGAGAGTCCACAGAAGCCCAATTGGTTAATCGGTGACTTAACCTATCGTCCCCTTCAACCCATCCACTCTAACACCTTCCTCGAGGTCATGGCTGATCTTAACTACACACAGATGGTCGACGCCCCTACGCATCTTAAGGGTAATACTCTCGACCTCATCTTCGCCCCCAGGTCTGAGGCAAACTACAACCTCAAGCTCACACTCACTCCGGTGCCATGGTCGGACCACAATCTCATCACCTTCCAAATTCCTTCTCTACGACTTCGTGCCCCAGCTACCTCCACAGAAACAGCCCCTATAAAAAAGGCTTTCCACTCCAGACCCCTGAACATAGAAGAGTTTGTCAATAGGGTCCTCCCAACACTCCGACAGCCTGCTCCAAATCTGGATGATATGATTGACTTATGGAATAATACTCTAAAATCATGCTCACAACTCCCCCCCGCAATTATGACTCCTACCCCCAACTGTCCACCGAAGATCAGAAAACAAGCTCCATGGTATTCCGCTGAGATAAAGTCATCCCTTCTACTTCTAAGGAAGTATGAAAGAAAATGGCGCTGCTCCCGCTGTCCAGAAGACCAAGCATCTTACAATAACCTCCTGAGGCATCACCGTGAGCTCATATCTGAAAAGAGGAGAGAATACAACACTGAACTCCTCCTCCGCTCGATTAACAAACCACGTGACCTCTTCAGCATAGTCAAATCCCTTACCAAAACCACACCTGCGCCTCAGACGGCTTCAATTCATCCGCAATTATATGCCAGTTACCTCCAGTCCAAAATCCTTACAACAAATGCTGTCATGAGCCCCATGCCTAGCCACCTCCCTATCGCGCAGTCTCCTCTCACAGAATTCATCCCCCCAGCAGAGAAATACATCTCTGACCTTATTTCATCAATCAACACTACCACAGCACCTAACGATCCATGTCCAGCCTACTGGATCAGGACGCTGCGCAAAGAACTTAGTCCTACCCTAGCTCACATCATGAAGCTTTCATTTGCATCTGGAGTTTTCCCTATCTCGCTTAAACAAACCTCCATCCGTCCGCTCCTGAAAAACAATCGACTGGACCCATCTAAGACTGAATCATATCATCCGATCTCAAGCATACCTCTACTATCTAAACTCATAGAGAAAGTGGTCCAAACGCAGATGCAACAACATATCGATACAACAGCCCCTCTTGACCCTTATCAACATGGATTCCGCGAGGCGCACGGTGTAGAATCATTACTTACCATACTCACCAATATATTATCCAGAGGCATAGATAACATTGAGGATGGGTTCATTCTAATCTTTCTCGATATAGCTGCGGCTTTTGACTCCGTCAACCATGATTTACTTCTCTCCAGTCTCTAAGAAAAAGGAATTCACGGACTGGCCTGGGAATGGTGTAAATCTTACCTATCCAACCGCCTGCAATATGTCCGGATAGGATCATCAACATCGGAGCCTTTTCAGCAACAGCAAGGAGTCCCTCAAGGTTCTTCCCTGTCTGCCCTACTTTTTAACATCTATATGCAGCCGATTTGCATCATCATCCGCTCATTTGACATCTTCAGCCTAATCTACGCAGACGACGTTCTGCTTTTCACCCCAGTCAAAATTATGCATCCCGACATCTCCAAGCTAGTTGATTGCTTCAATGCAATTACTGACTGGCTCCTATCTCAGAATTTGAGGATAAACTTCAAGAAGACGGAGGTCTTATTTATCTCCAGGAACAAGAACTTCTCCCCCCCCGCCACCTTGAAGGTACGAGATGCAGAACTCCCATGCAAATCAGCCATACGGTATCTGGGGGTCACACTAGACAACCAATTTAGCTTCAAAGAGCATATAAAGAACACGGCCAAATCCGTCTACAACAAAATATTAACATTAAGGCACCTTAAACCTTTACTAGCCCCACATGATTTCAGAACTATCTTCTAAGCACTAGTAATTCCTCATTTTGATTATGCAAATATAATCCTTCACGGTCTCCCTAAGAGCACCCTCAACCCTCTCCAAATGGCCATGAATGCAGCAGCGTGCATTCTCAGCGGTATAGCCAGGAGTGATCACATTATGCCCATACTTATGGAACTGCACTGGCTACCGCTACACAGCAGACTCACCTACAAAACTCTACTCACAACCTTCAAGGCCATTAACCGAATGTCTCCTTCATCTATCTCAGCACTCCTTACAATCACCCCAAACTGCAGGCTGAGAAGGTCAGCAACCGCCAACACTCTCATTATTCCCCGCGAATCCATAAAGTGTAATCAACTAACCAGAAATAGGTCCTTTGCATTTTACGCCCCAAGAATCTGGAACAGCCTCCCCCCAACACCTCCGAGCAATTAGAGACCTTCCTCAATTCAGAAAAGCTCTAAAGCATCATCTATTCCTCCTCCATTTTTCTCACCTTAATAACCCTCCACCACACTAATATTCCTCCACCCAAATCTTTACTCCCCCACAACCTGATCCATAACTAAGAATATACCTGACCACCATATCAGGTACATCTCACAGTCCCTACATTCTAATACATGATTCACTATTAATTTCTAACCTGTAAATCTGTAAATAGTTCACAATAACTCTGTTATTGGCATGTTAGTTACCTCTTACCACATTCAGTCCAAGTTTATTTTCCTGTTACAATGTAAGCATTGATATCATTGTTCTGATGTAATGCAAATGTTATTGTTGTATGTAAACCGCACTGACCATGAATAGCGCGGTATATAAGAATGAATAAATAAATAAATAAGGCACCGAGGTCGGCAGGCAGGAAGAGTACCGGTGCAATACCGGAGGCGAGTGTGAAACTCGGAGAGAAAAATCAACTTTTTCCGGGGACAAAGGGCTCCGCACAAAAAAGGAGACTGAGGA
Organism: Ichthyophis bannanicus; assembly: GCA_033557465.1. Classification (NCBI taxonomy): domain Eukaryota; kingdom Metazoa; phylum Chordata; class Amphibia; order Gymnophiona; family Ichthyophiidae; genus Ichthyophis; species Ichthyophis bannanicus. The sequence continues at coordinate 163,710,695 of CM066042.1, read as the reverse complement.
AGATGGCATCTTTGGGCGGGAAGGGGACAACACATGCGTGGTGGTATCTCTCAAAGACTTTCTTTGAAAGCTGGGAGGATGCTTCCGCGAGGGCTCTGTCGGTGCTGATATCACCCATATGTGAGGACTGACTTCCTGCTTGTTCCTGGAGAAAATCTACTTTAACCGGGGGGTACAGACAGGATGACCTAAAGGGCTCCATGGAAAAAAGGAGACTGAGCAAGATGGCACCTTTGGGCGGGAAGGTGGCTGCACATGTGTGATGTAGGTCCCAAAGGCTTTCTTTGAAAGCTGGGGATTGGATCTGTGTGGGCTCAGTCGGCGCAGATGTCATCTATATGTGAGGACTGACGTCCTGCTTGTTCCTGGAGAATACCAGAATACTGGGGAAAGAGAACCGCTGGGACTCTCACATAGAAACTACATGAACAGAATACTGCAGCTCAGTTACACATGCAAAACAGACAGTCACCAAAAATAGAACAAGGGATCACAATTTAGAAATATGAAGACAATATTTAAACTGGGAACCTCAAAAGCCAAATTTGGAATGTACAACACTGGCGAAAAAAAATCTAAATTAATTTCCTCTTGTACTAAACAAAACACAAAGACGTTAACGATGCACAGAGCTGACATATTCCAGTTAATAAGTTCAAAATAAAATAGTTTTTTTTCAATCTTTTGTTGAGAATTTTATTTTTCAGTCACAATTGCCCCAGTCACTTTCTTCTGCTTTCTTCGTGTCTTCTGCTAACTCTCCATTGTCTGCTGTCCATTTGTCCTCTCGTCTCTCCTAGTGTTTTCCATTCTCTCTACATCTGCCTCTAACATACTGATCTTTCTCCTTTTGCTCATTCCTCCATTTTTTTTCTTTATTCCCTTTTCATCCACTCAAATTTCACCCCTCCATTCTCAATCCCTACTTACTCTCCCAGTACCCAGCCAATCAAAGATTTTTCTTCCCTCCCACACAAAATCTATTCCTCTCCATCCTCAGTCCCCCAAGCTTCTTTTTTTCTCCCACCAGCCCCAGCCCCTTCTAGTCCTCTTCCAGGATCAGCTCCATTCTAGTTCCAGCCCCTCCCAGCATTCACTCCCTCCAGTCCTATTCTTCCATCCCCAGCATCAGTCCATTTCAAGTCCTAGCCCCCCCCCCCCACTATCAATCCTCCTCTAGTTCAGTCCCTTCCAGCATCACCTCCCTTCCATTTCCAGGCTCCCCATCTCCCAGCATCAGCCCATTTCCAGTCCTGGTCCCCTAGTATCAGTATTCCTCCAGTTCCAGTCCCTCCCAGCATCAGCTCCCTTCTAGTCCCTCCCTCACATCAGCCCTTTTCCAGTCTTGGCCCCCCAGTATCAGCCTCCCTCAGCATTATCTCCCTTTCAATAGCAGTCTCCCCATCCCCCAACAATAGCCCATTTCTCGTTCTAGCTCCCAGTCTTCTTACAGGGCCAGCAGCTTTCTCCTCTACCCTCTCTCATATGGCCCCATACCATGCAGAGCTACATGTGTGCCTGACCGGCTTCCTCATCACACATAAAGAGGACCTTCATTTTTGTTAAAGTGTACAGCAAAAAATGTTCTAAACCATAATTATATTGTCAGTTTTATTTAACCTTAATATACATTTATACAGGCCATAATAAAAATGCTATTATGCAACAGTTCAGTGAGTTATTACCTAGCTTCAAGAATGCATGCAGTTACAAATAGGAGGTAGAAACACTGTATTAAAGACCTAAAAATACAAACATTTTATATATATATAATATATATATATTTATAAATAAACACTTTCAAATTAAATTGGAACTGTCATACAGATAAATAAGATAAAACTTACATTACTTTTATCAAAGTAAAAAGGAAAATGCATGTTTTTCTCTCAGTACACAAACAGTATGGATGCTTGAAAGCCATACAACTAGTCAAATATTTCAGATCTGTGTATTTAAGAAAGGATTAAAATAATTCCATTCTAAAGAATGGTTTTTCAAGTATTCAAGCAGCTAAGTAACAGAAAGAGTGTCCTTCCACAAAAATAAAAACTGGAACCATTCCCAGGAAGTTTCTTTTTCCTCAGTACTTGGGGCCTGGCTGTGCAGTGATCTAAAATTTAGCTAACTTGACTTTTGCCATCTACACTAATCTCATTTTATTCCATAAATTGTCCTGCAGTGCCTTAATGCCTCATCCTGCCCTTCTTAGTTACTTGAGTGGCTCTTTCACAGGTCCTGTCACAGGATAATTTAACAGTGTCTAAGAAACCGTTTTATGGAGAGCTGTTACTATTTACACTGAAAGTGATCACAGGCATAGATGGATATATTTCATGCACAAGGAAAGGTGCAGCAAAACTTATGTATACCCATCTGGTATATTAAGCAAACAGTCAACAAGTCTAAACTTTATGAGAAAACTCATAGTTTGTTACTCAAGTACTAGACAAACAGTAAAAAAATAGGAAAAAAATCACATGAAAAAGTCTATTTTTTCCTTTAAAGTATCTAAGAAGCTACATTTCAAAATCCAAATAGGATGTTACATACAATGAAATAAACTTTATTTCCAGCAAAGTCAATTGTGCCTTTACACTGTGTTTAAAACTTATTTTTGTTATTTTGCAAAAGTTAATAGAGGATGCGCTACTAAATTAGTGCAATATAAAGTTTTTGGGAAGAAGACCATTTCGCTGTATCCACAAAAGATAAAACTGTTTGGAAAGAACAGATGGAACGACTATCTCCCAAGGACTGCCTCTCCTTCCTTCTATAAAGTGCATTTTTCCACCTCTTAGTCAGCGGACCATCAAATCTTCTCTGGAACTTGTAAGCATGAATTCTGAAAAGGTCCTTGTAAATAACAGCTTTGAATAGTTCATGCTGAACTTATTTTCAATCACCTTTGCAATCATCCTTTCCAGATGTTCTAGTACTGACAACCATCACAAACACATCAGCTTCTACAAAACATCTGTGTACAATATTCCATCCCAAAAAGTACATTATGTGTATTCTGTAAAGTTCAAATGATCACTGCCGGCAGTCTTCTAATACAGAAAATAAAACTTTGTCTTCATGAGGACTTGCTGAACATATGTAAAAAGTTAAACAGAAATGTAAAGGGTGGTTTTGTTTCAGTTCTCTGAAGAGAGGACAGGAAGGAGTGACTAGACCAACAAGACGAGCTTCGTCTACAAACATTCAGCTATTAGGAAGTTTTTTTCCTTTTTTGAATTCGATCTTTGTTCTTCTCCCTCTTTGGTAGCCCAGTCTGAATTCCATATAAATGTGTTTACTGGGAATAGGACAAGGAACCTGATCTCTGTGCTGTTGCAGTACACACTGATTAACTGTGTTACTGGAACGTGGTCCCTTGATTTAATGCCTGGTCCTCTGGACGTTGTTACTGGTCAGATCGCCATGGTGCCATAGCAGAGGGCTGACAGCCTTCCTTCAATGCTGGCCTTATCTGCAAAGAGACATACCTCAGTAAATAACATTTTTGATTTCAATTCAGACACATTGCTGCAGTAAAACTGACAGCACAAAGCAGGTATTGCATGTTTCAATCACCTAGTGAGCTAGAATTCCCCACATAGTAAGGTCCACTGATCATTAATTATAAGGATCCACTTACTATTAATTACGCTTCATTTGTCCTATAATTTAAAGATGTAAATAGTTTACTTTGCAATCCAAGTTTACCTTCCTGGATTCATAATTACCTTGTTATCCAAGTTTATTGACCCTGTTTACTGTAACTCAGACACTTGTTTTTGTGCTGAATTTTTGTGTTCGATGTAAACCGCGCTGATGTCAAATAGTGCGGTATATAAGAAATGTAAAATAAAAAAATAAAATAAATAAATATTCTGAGTTTGTGGTGTCAATAATCCTGAAGTTCCCAAAGCTACAGATTAAGCAGCATAGACTGGTAAACAAAAGCAGTTATTAACAACAAAATTTATTAATACTTTTATAGCTGTTACAAGCAGACCAGTATCCTACTGGTTGCAAAACTCAAATCTCAATTTATTCAGGGAAGTGGTGAAGACATTTTCAAGATGGCCCAATATCAAACAAAGCACAGTTACTTACCTGTAACAGATGATCTCTGGGAACAGCAGGAATAAGTCTTCACATATGGGTATCGTCGGTACCGACGGAGCCTGCGCGGGAACGCTCCCCAGCGTCCAGAAAGAAAGCTTTTGGGAGCATCCCACAGCGCCTGCGCGCTGCCTTCCCGCCTTTCCCAACCGCCTCTCTCCAGTTCGAGTTTTAAGCTGAGACAAAGAGAGAGAGAGAGGAAAGGAAAGATAGATAGAGAGATACAACCCCTAGGGGAGGTGGGTGGGTTGTGAAGACTTATTCCTGCTGTTCCCAGAGATCACCTGTTACAGGTAAGTAACTGTGCTATCTCCAGGAACAAGCAGGAATGAGTCTTCACATATGAGGACTCCCCAGCTAGAGATGCCAGAGAGATCTCCAAGGTGTGAGTCCCTGAGAAGGGCTCTACCTGCCCCTATGGATCTCGGGCATCCAACCAGGGATGGGGGGGGTAGGAGTTGATTAGGTATGGAACAGGTGTTTGAGAACAGCCTGACCAAACAAGGCATCCCGGCGGGTCCTTGTCCAAGCAGTAATGGGATGTAAAGGTATGAACCGAGGCCCAGGTGGCCGCTCGACAGATTTGGTCGATGGACACAGAGTTTAGATGAGCCATAGAGGCTGCCATGGCCCTCACATTGTGAGCTGTGACATGGCCCTCCAGAGAAAGGTTCTTACTCTGATAGGCGAAAGAAATACACTGAGCAATCCAATTTGACAGAGTTCTCTTAGAGACTGGAAGTCCCAAATGAGAGGAATCAAAAGCAACAAAGAGTTGACAGGACTTTCTATGCTGCTGTGTCCTTTGTAAGTAAAAAGCGAGTGCTCTCTTACAATCCAGGGTATGGCGATTCCTCTCTGCACTTGATGCATGAGGTCCTGGAAAAAAGACAGGTAAATACACCTCCTGGTTCAGATGAAAAGGTGAGACCACTTTAGACAAAGTGTGGATTAGTCCTGAGGACTACCTTGTCATGATGAAACCTTGTATAAGGAGGATTAGCCACCAAGGCTTGCAGCTCACTGATGCGGCGAGCTGAGGTGACTGCAATGAGAAAAATGACCTTCCAGGAAAGGAATTTCAAGGAGGTGGTGGCTAAGGGTTCAAAGGGTGGCTTCATAAGCTGGCCAAGAACCAGATTAAAGTACCATGCCACTGGAGGTGGTCTAATGGGAGGTTTAGTTAAAAGAAGGCCTCTCATGAATCTTGCTATAAGAGGATGAGAGGAAATATGCTGTCCATTGAGAGGCTTAAGGGATGCTGCAATAGCACTCAAATGGACTCTTACTGAATTTGTTTTAAGGCCTGCATGGGATAAATGCAGCAAATACTCTAGTAAAGAATTCAGAGGTATTGCAAGAGGGTTAAGACCCTTCTGTGCACACCAAATGGTAAACCTTTTCCATTTAAAAGCATAGGAACGTCTAGTGGAAGGCTTTCTGGAAGCATGAAGGATATCCTTCACTTGCTGAGAAAGATGCAAATCTTGAAGGTCTAGGCCTTCAGCAACCAGGCTCTGAGATGAAGAGACTGGGGATTTGGGTGCCACAATGTTCCCTTCTCCTGGGACAGGAGGTCTGGAGAAGATCCCAAGTCCAGGGAGGGAGCTTGAGAGAGATGCAGAAGTAGAGGGTACCACACCTGGCGTGGCCAATGTTGTGCTATGAGGATCATAGACCCCTTGTCTCTCTGAAGTTTGAACAGAGTCTTGGGAATTAGGGGAATGGGTGGAAAGGCATAGAGGAAGTCTTGCCCCCAATGAAGGAGGAAGGCATCCCTGGCCTGAACTCCCTGACATGGAATCCTGGAACAGAACCGGGGAAGTTTGGCATTCCACGGACTTGCAAACAGGTCTGTATCTGGGGTTCCCCAAATTCGGAAGATCCTGGCTATCTGGTCCCCATGGAGGAACCATTCGTGTGGAAGCAGAACTCGACTGAGTCTGTCTGCCCAAGAGTTTTGAACCCCTGGAAGGTACACTGCCACGAGATGAATTTGATGCTCTCTGGCGAAGGCCCACAATCTCAAAGCTTCGTTGCAAAGCGACAGAGAGCCAGTCCCGCCCTGCTTGTTCATGTAGAACATGGCTACTTGGTTGTCCGTGTGGATGAGGACTGTCTTGTAGCTGAGCAGGGTGTGGAAGACTCTGAGAGCTAGAAGAATTGCTCCGAGCTCCAAGAGGTTGATATGTAGAGATGTCTCCTGTGGAGACCAGATGCCCTGGGTGGAGAGATCTTGTAGATGAGCTCCCCAACCCCTTGGAGAGGCATCTGCTGTAAGGGTTGCTTGGGGTAGCAACTGTTGAAAGGGGGACCCCAGCAACAGATTTTGAGTGGACTTCCACCACTGGAGAGACCAAAAGAGGCGACTGGAGGTTGCTATTTTGTCTGACAGGCACCCTGATGCCTGGGTCCATTGGGTGGACAGAGTCCACTGAGCTGCCCTCATGTGAAGGCGAGCGTAAGGAACCACATGCACGGTGGATGCCATGTGGCCTAACAGTTGTAACATCTTTCGAGCAGTTAAATGGGACTTTAACTAAATCTGTGAGGCTAACTGCACCAAGCGTAGGCAACGGGCCTGGGGAAGATAGGCCCTTGCAGTTGTGGTATCCAGCAAGGCCCCTATGAACTCTAATGATTAAGTAGGGGTGAGATGGGATTTTGGGATGTTTATTACAAGTCCCAGATACTGAAGAACACGCCTTGTGCAGGCTAGGGAAACCTGGGCCTCTGACTGGGATGGAGCTCGGATGAGCCAGTCGTCCAGATATGGGAATACAAATATTCCTAGAGTACGTAGAAATGCAGCTACTACTGCCATGCATTTTGTGAACACTCTTGGTGCAGAGGCCAGACTGAAGGGAAGCACTCTGTATTGATAGTGCTTTCCTTGATAAAGGAACCGAAGGAACCTTCTGTGTGTGGGATGGATGAGGACATGGGTGTACGCATCCTTGAGATCTAGAGAACAAAGCCAATCCTGACTCAGAAGGTATGGCAGGAGAGCACCGAGAGAAATCATCTTGAATTTCTCTTTGCATAGAAACTTGTTCAATTCTCTGGAGATCTAAAATGGGTCTGTAGCCCCCTGTTTTCTTTGGGATAAGAAAATAGGGGGAGTAGAACCCTGAGCCCTGTTGAAGAAGGGGTACTTCTTCTATTGCCTTTTGGGCAAGAAGGGTAGCAATCTCCTGACCCAGAAGGTCGAGGAGAGATATTGGAGAATTGAACTGTCTCACCATGGTGTAAGGAGGAAGGTTTAAGAAATGAAGTTTGTACCCCTCCCTTATGATGGAGAGGGTCCATTGCTCTGCTGTGATTTGTTCCCATCTGGGAGCAAAGTGAGCTAACCTTCCTGGAATGGTGAGAGGCTCTGGTTCTTCTAGAGCCAGAAAGGCTAAGTTCTCTAGATGTAAGTCAAAGGCCCTGAGGAGGCTGAGGCTGTTGGGCCGTAGCAGTCCTTGCAGCCTTAGGCTTGGCTTGTTTAGGTTGTTGCTGACGCTTTGCAGCAAAACGACCTGCAGAAGATGCCTGCTGACCATAAACAGGATAATATTTCCCCTTTTTGGGAAAGAAAGCCTTTTTGAATAACCTTTTTCTAACAGGAGCAGAAGTAGACTTTGAAAGTCTATCTAAGGCAGAATTCTCAGCATCCATCTGAGTGGCCTTTGCTTGCCAATCCTTGCCAAAAAGGTTTTCACCTGTACAAGGAAGATTTCCTAATCCATCCTGGACCCAGGGTTCCAAATCAGAAGCTTGTAACCAAGCAAGTCTGCGTGCATCTATGGCAATAGCCGAGGCTCTGCTGGCACACTCAAAAGAGTCAAAGGCTGCACGATTGGAAAATTTGGAAACATCCTGGGCATGTTTAAGCCAGGTGAGAAACTCCTCCCTTTTATCTTCTGAGATAAAAGGAGATAAAGTTTGCAGATGATCTGTAACTTCCTTTAGAAACATCCCCATATAGAGACTATAGGAGTTGATTCTGGCAACAAGCATATTGGCCTGGAAAATTCTCTGGCCAAAAGCATCCAAGGTTCTGCATTCTCTTCCTGGAGGATTAGATGAGTGTCTTTTTGCACTCTTTATCTTCTTCATAGCAGACTCCACCACAATAGAGTGGTGAGGAAGCTGAGTCTTATGAAAGCCAGGACAAGGAGGAACACGGTACATGGTGTCCAACCTACGAGAATGAGGGGAGATAGTGAGAGGTGTCTCCCATATGCCCAACATGTGATCATAAAGGATCTCATGAATTGGTAAAGTAGCTGCCTCTTTAGGAGCCTTAGGATATTGTAAAATATCCAATTTCCTGGCTCTAGGCTCTGTTTCAGGGGCCACTGAAATGGAGAGGCCCCTGGCCACTTCCCTAATGAAGTCTTGAAAAGACAAGTCTTCTGGAGGAGACATTCTTCTTTTTGGAGAAGAGGGCTCCTGAGGAAGGATTACCGATGCTTCGACAGAAGCCTCTGATTCATCAGAGTCTTCAGAGGAATCGAAGTATCGCCTGTCTGGATGCTGCTGCAGAGCCCGATACGCGTACCGAGTGGTATCGACATCGGGAGTGATTGGTACAGATTCGGTACTGATGGGCATCACAGAACAGGGTACCGCTGCAGTCGACACCGAAGCCGATGTCGATGCAATCGGTACCGGCACCGGAACCGATATCGGTGCCGGAACCGGTACCGACAACGGAGTTTGTTGTGGTACCGGCGGCGTCGCAGCTTGTATGAATGCCGTAATGGCACGCTGCATGGTCAGAATATTCTGATCCATCGACGCAACCAATGTCTGGATGTCGGTACCAGTGGAAACCACCGGTACCCCAGAACATGGCAACAGGTGATCGGTCGAGGCCGTGCCATCGATGTCAACCTGTGACCCCATAGATAGAGCTTTGGAAGCCGGAGCTTCCTGCCGGGGTAATTTTGCCGGTGCGGGATCCTCGAGAGCAAGCCCGGAGGCATCTCGATACTTAGAGGGAGATCTACCCTTCGAGGACCGGCTGGACTTATGTTTGGTTACCTGAGATCCATGGGAAGAAGAAGAAGCCCTGGAAGATGTCAATGCCACCGAAGCTGCATCAGAGGGAAACAGGGTACTGAGCTTGGCCGCTCGATTCTGTCGACCTCTTTTAGACATCATGGAACAGGACTCACAATCAGTGATGGAGTGGTCAGGACCCAAACATTTTAGACACCATTCATGGGTGTCTGTGACAGAAATAGTACCGCTGCACTTCGTGCACTTTTTAAACCCGGAAGCGGGCTTTTCCATGAGGAAAATTTTTGTAGGCCTAAGGCCCCAAAAAAACCCACAGAAGTGGGAACGGTAATTATTATTATTTTTTTTTTTAAAGAAGAAAGAAGAAAAGACCGGCGGTACTGGTCCGACGTCGAAGAAGGCAGACGCGCGACCAAAGAAATAAAAGAAAATAAATAACTTCTTCAGCGGTGACAGGAACACGACCTGCTGGCTCCGCGGAAAAGAAGAACTGGAGAGAGGCGGTTGGGAAAAGTGGGAAGGCAGCGCGCAGGCGCTGTGGGATGCTCCCAAAAGCTTTCTTTCTGGACGCTGGGGAGCGTTCCCGTGCAGGCTCCGTCGGTACCAACGATACCCATATGTGAAGACTCATTCCTGCTTGTTCCTGGAGATTTCTCTCTCTCATTTTCTCTGCATTCTTAATAGTATTACCATCAAAGAAACTATACAGCTGAAAACACAAACAGCGAGACCTTCAGATGTTTGGTTTAGGACTATAATGAGAAACTCTTCCTTTAGGTCCCAGCATTCTCATTCACTGGTCTCATCTGTAAGAAAAAAATAGAGTATCAAACACTTTTCAACATCCATGTATCCAAACAATTTACCACTTTACAATACCACCCGACATGACATCGTGTTTCAGACCAACAGCAAGTATTGCTTCAGGGGACTATGTACAAACGACTTCCAACCATTGTGACTTCACAAACATTCAGTTGTCTTAGCACATGTCTGGTTGGCTCAAAATATGTAACAAACTCATCCCTAAGCTCAAACCATTCATCAATCACCTAATATATGGGAAGAGTTTCTCATAGTCCAAAAGTGAACATCTGAAGGTCTCTCTCTTTGTGCCCACAAGCCCCTCGAAGGGCTGAGTACAGGTTTAAAAAAAAGAAGAGTAGTAGGAAGGCTTCCAGGACGATAATGATGGGAGTCCCGAGAACCCCGGAAGTCAGTCCAGCATACTCGTGATGGTCGGGCAGAGATCTAGGAGAAGAATGGCCCTGTTCACTTCCCAGGCCCTTTTTGGCCTATCCTCTGGGAGGCTATGAGGCTTGGACTCGCCCAAGTCCTCCACCAACTTTCCACATCAGCCCCCAAAAGAAGCTTCCCCTTAAAGGCCAGTTGAGTTAGCCAGGGTTGGAGGATCTCTTAGTCACCCAGTGGCGGAGCCAAAACTAATGCCATGTCACCATCGATAAGGCAATTTCTCCAGCCATCAAGTGGACTAGATCATACATAGTATCCGAAAGGAAGGCAGCAGCCAGCTCCAAAAAGAGAATAGTATCCTCTGGCAGAAGAGGCTAAATCCACTGGAGAAGGGCTTGAGATATCAGGCCTGCACACAGTGCCAACTGACTTCAAAAAGAGAATCCACTTTATGATCCATAGTATCTTTTAAAGCCGATCTGCCTTCCATGAGAATGGTGGTCCGCTTCAAGACCACCGTGACTTGCGCTTCCACCCTAGGCATGTAGAACCACGCGATGCATTCCTCCTCTGGGAGAGCATACATCCTCTTAACACACCTTTAACCCCTTAGGGCAGGAAATGGGTCCCATTCCGACCATATGCTCCTGATAACCTCTGAAATGGGAAGACTGTTGTAGATTTCCAAACTCTCTGAAGGAGTGGATGGACATGTGGCTCCCTGCTCCTCTGCTGGAGTGTCAGCCAGATTCAAGGTGGATGAAACTCGATCAATCAATGCCAGCAGCTCTTGTTTCCAGAATAGGTGGATGCCGCCAGCCTCCTCATGATTCTCTGAAGGTGAAAGCACCACTTCCCCTGCATCAGATCCCTTAGCCGAGACGTCAGAAACAAAGTCAAAGTTCACGTTTCAGACAGATCCTAGCAAATCCATATCTCCAGAATGCAACCTTCACCTAGGCTGCTTAGGAGGCAGCACCCAAGCCAGGCTTCTACACTCTTCTTGACCCTCTTGTGATTGAGCTCAAGAGAATCCAGAGGCTGCAGAGTGAGTTTGTGTGCCAAAAAAGAAACCATGCTTGCTGCCGAAAGGAAAAGAATTCTAGGGAGGACAACCCAGAATTCAGGAGCTCTCCTCCTCCCTGAGAATGCCCCTAAGCCACAGGGGGATAGCCGTAGCCGAACCCTCTGAAGGGGGAGTGCCGGAAGCATGGTCATTGGAAATCTAGACCAGCCTAACATCCATACCCGCTTTGATTGAAGGATAAAGCGGTAAAGAAATCCTTTTAAATAAATAAATAAATACCACCTGCACTAAGGTGGAAAATACTGGGTCAATTGAATCCTCTCAGTGGGAGAGGGGAGATGGGCCCTCCAGTGGCGAGTCAGAGGCTGCCATAACAGAAGACAGGGTTCCTGAATCCACTGACAAGGCTCTTTTGCTTGCCACACCTCTTGGAAGATGACAAAGAGTTAAGGCAAGGCAAACACTTGCACGTGCTAAGGCCGTGTAGGCATGACAGCGCACACTAGCGGAGCACTACAGGAATACATGCTACAGGCACTTTAGCAATAACGAGTGTTGGAGCCGTCAGGCCAAATACAAGTTATGACCATAATGACCAAAAGGTGCTCAAAGATAGAAAATACTAACAGCGCATGCTGGAAAAGTCAGGGATTCCAGACACCGTGCCAACGGTCGCTTGTGGTCCACCCAGACTTACATCTCAAAATGAACAAGGTTGAGAGCTGCCCCAAGGACAATGACAAGGTCAAGCCTTGGTACAACCTACTTGGGAACCTCAGGCAAGAAAAAACGTATCAGGCTCAGAGCTACTCTGTTGCTGTTTTCTCCCTTTTTTTAAAACTGGCTTACAGCTACATACCTTTGAGAGCTTTCTTCCTCAGGTTACAAGAAATCAAGACAAGCTGCTATCGAATGCAAGGAAGTAGTGTGATTAATTACAAATTTGAAGGTGCCAGGTACAGACGATCTGTGAGCTGAAAGTTATAAACATTTAGGAGATCAAATTGTGGTTCCTCTCAAAACAATGTTTGACAAAGCTGCTCATTTGTCCCTACTGTGAACCAAGCATTGATCAGAACATTACCAAGAAAGGGCCTGACTGAGTCATATAGACCCAATTTGCTCTTAAAGTGAAAGTGAACATTTATGCAAAAGTGTTAGCAGAAAGGTAGAATGTAATACTAACAGACCTCGATGCTAAGAAACAAGTGGGGTTTATACTAGAAAGGAACGAGGTCACAGATGTTAGGTGCTAGCAGGGACAGAAGCAGTGCAGAGTGAAAACACTGAAGCCCTAGCTATAAGTTTTAATATAGAGAAGGCATTTGATTGGGTATCTCAAATTCTCTGACTGGGTGACCTGAGAGTTGGACCGAGGGAGAGCTCTTGATGTGGTATACTTAAGATTACAGTAAAGCTTTTGACAGGGTTCCACAGAAATGACTTATAAATAAATTGAATGCCTTAGGAATGGATATTAAAGTGACTGACTGGGTTAGAAATTGGTTGAGTGGGGGGTGACAAAGGGTACAGGTAAATGGCATACTCTGAGGAGAAGGATACTGCAGTAGGGCTATCTGGTAAGGTTTGCCTTTTTGCGGATAATACCAAAGTCTGCAATAGAGTAGACATCCAGGAAGGTGTAGATGACATGAGGAGGGATCTAACAAAGCTTAAGAATGGTCGAGAATCTGGCAGCTGAGATTGTTGTAGTTGTTAAGTGCCACCAAGTCAGCGTGGACTCATGGCGATCCTCTGGGTAGTTAACCTAAACTATGTTCGGTCTTCAGCCAAGCAGCTCATTGTTGATAGAGTGGTATCCATAGCTGCTGTTATTGTATCGATCTATCTCATTGCCAGCCTTCCTCTTTTACGGTGACCTTCTACCTTGCCAAGCATTATGTCTTTCTCCAATGATCTCTCTCTTAGCATGATGTGTCCAAAGTATGAAAAACTCTTTGTCATCTGAGCTTCTAAGGAAAGCTTAGATCTGATCTCCTCTAGAACTGACTGGTTTGTTCTTTGGGCAGTCCATGATATACGCAGCATTCGTCGCCAGCACCATAATTCAAAGGCATTAATTTTCTTTCTATCTTTTTCACTATCCAGCTTTCGCATCCATATGTTATCGAAAATACCATGGCCTGGACAAGTCAAATCTTTGTATCAAGAGAGACATCTCTGCTCTTAAGAATCTTTGTCTAGGTCCTTTATAGCCATTCTACCAAAAGCAATACGTCTTCAGATTTCTTGACTGCTAGTCGTTTCTTTATTGATTGTTGATCCAAGTTAAAGCTGTCAACTATTTCAATTTCTTCTCCATCAATGATGAACTTATTCATTTTGCCAGTTGTCAGTATCTTTGCCTTCTTAACATTAAGGTGCAGATCTATTTTAAGAATATATCCCTTCATCTTGAAAAGCAAATGTTTCAAATCGTCTTCACTTTCAGCCAGTAATGTGGTATCATCAGCATAGCGAAGGTTGTTGATGAGTCTTCCACCGATCTTCACACCTCGGTTGTCTTCATACAGTCCTGCTTCTCTGATAATTTGTTCTGCATATAAATTAAACAGGTAGGGGGAAAGTAAGCAGCCTTGTCGTACACAATTGCTGATTTTAAACCATTCAGTTTCTCCTAATTCTGTTCAAACTGTTGCTTCTTGATCAATGTAAAGGTTGTGCAAGAGAACGATCAGGTGTTCTGGTATACCCATGCTTCTTAATGTGACCCAGAGTTTCTTATGGTTTACAGTCAAAAGCCTTGCTGTAGTCAATAAAACATATATGGATATCCTTTTGGTATTCTTTTGTCTTTTCAAGGATCCATCACACATCCGCGATATCTCTCGTTCCTCGCCCTTTCCTGAACCCTGCTTGACTTCAGGCAGTTCTTGTTCCAGGTATGGCTGTAGTCTCTATTGAATGATCTTGAGTAGAATCTTGCTGGCATGTGATCAGAGCGATTGTGCGATAATTTCCAGAGTCAGTCGGGTCACCTTTCTTCAGTACTGGTATAAACATAGATCTTTTCCAGTCAGTTGGCCATGAATTTGTCATCCAAATTTTCTGGCAGAGCCTTGTAAGTATGGTAACAGCTTCATCAGATTGCTGTAAATACTTCAATGGGAATGCCATCAATGCCCGGTGCTTTGTTCTTTGATAAGGCTTTCAATGCTGCTTCGACTTTTTTTTTCATCACTAATGGTGCCTGATCATAGGTTGAAACGTTTGTTGGTCCACTTGATCTTTATGGTATAATGACTGTATATTCTTTCCACCTTTTCTTGATCTTCTCAGCATCATTCAACATGGATAGTTGAGCATCTTGTAGCATTCAAATTCAAGCTAAGATTTAACGCTAAAAAATATAAGGTCATGCATTTGGGTTGCAAAAATCCAAGGAAGCAGTACAGCATAGGGGGTGAAGTGCTTCTGACCATGAAAGAAGAGCAGAATCTGGATGATTGTTTCCGATTATCTTAAGGTGGCTAAACAGGTAGAAAAGGAGATGGTGAAAACCAGAAGGATGCTTAGGTGCAGAGGGAGAGGAATGGCCAGCAAGAAAAAAGAGAGATGATAGTGCCTCTGTATAAGTCTTTGGTGAGACCTAATTTAGAGTATTGTGTGCAATTCTGGAGAGCACACCTTCAAAAGGATATAACATCGCAGAGGATGGCTATCAAAATGGTCAGTGGGCTTCACCAGGGCTGTACCGAGCCATAATTGCGTCCTGTGCAGCTTGCACATCGGGCACGCCCACCCCCCTCCCCATCATCATCTCATTGCCTTCATGTCCAGCTGGCTGCCCGCTGTTGCCCTGCTGCCGTGAAACACACCCGACTTCCAGTTTAAAAAAAAAAAGCCCACGCGCGTTTTGAATGCAGTTCTGGTCCCTCCCTCTCTTCTCAGATGTAGGTTGTGTCAGAGGGAGGGAAGGACTAGGCCAGCCATTCAAACATGGGTCTTTGGCTGGCCTGATCCCTCCCTCCTCTGACGCGACCTACATCAGAGAAGGTAGGGAAGGACCAGAACTGCATACAAGAATGGAATTGAAGGACACGCATGGGACTCTGTTTTAAATTGAAAGTCAGGTCTGTTTCGCTGTTGCCGGTGCCGCTGCTGCTGAGAAAACAAAAAGTGGCGACAGAAGGGCAACAGCAGGCAGTGTGTGAGGGAGCAGAGGCTGGCAGCCCGAAATACACCCATAAGCCTCTGCACCCTGTGCGGTTGCACCACTCGCACAGGGCTAGGTATGGCGCTGGGCTTCGCCATAAGGCACAGGGGGAAAGATTTAAAGATCTCAATATGTATACTTTGGAAGAAAGACAGGAGAGGGGAGATATGATAGAGACGTTTAAATACCTCCATGGCATAAATGCACAGGAGGAGTCTCTTTCAACTGAGGCATAGGATGAAGGTGAACAGAGATAGACTCAGGGGTAATTTGCGGAAATATTTCTTTATGGAAAGAGTGGTAGATTCATGCAACAGTCTTCCAGTGGAGGTAGTAGAGACAAAAATGGTATCCGAATTCAAGAAAGAATGGGACAAGCACGGAGGATCTCTAAAGGAAAAAGGACCATAGAGCTTAGTGGTTTGTATGGAAGGGTAGACTGGATAGGCCGTATGGTCTTTATTTGCGGTCATGTTTCTATCATGGGATTATTTATGATATGACTACGTGCTGGAGAAATCTGAATTTGGTAGTGGGGTAATAAGTATATAAGTCTTGTATAATGAAGAAAACCAAAGTGTTAGTGAATGGGTCCTTGTCCTCAGAATTCAAGGTACTGGGGGGACACATCAGGACTGCTCCGTCTCCAGGGCTGTTTGCCTTATGTATTGAACCTTTAGTCTGAAAATTGTTGCAGGATGCTTGAGTGGTAAGGGTCAGAATTGGGGAGAGGAAGGGGTTAAATCAGGTCATTTGCTGATGACATGCCAATTATCTTGTGAGATCAGAGGATCTCCATGCCACAAATCTTAGGGTTGTTATGGGATATCAAGTTTGAACGTAAACTGGGCAAAATCCCTGGTAAAAAGAATGGACTTGGCACACGTCCCTTGAAATGGGCACAAAACTCCTTGTGGTATCTAGGGTTAATTATACTATAGAACTTGGGGATACTACATAATATAGGACCCTTGCTGATTAAGACAGAGTTACAATTAAATGGTGAGAACTGCGCCTGTCATTGGTGGATAGTATTCAGCTTAAAATGGTGATTTTGCAGAAGAGGCTGTTTTCTAAAACCTACCCTTAGTGATTACAAGGGCAGATATGATGAAAAGGGAAAGAATGAGAATTTGTGAAGCCATAAGTCGAATGTAAAGATGAATATTTTGTGAAAGGCTGTAGACAACCGTGGTGGTGGGGGAACAACATGGATGACCTTGGCTTGTTATATTCTCAGACTATTTTGTCGCTTTTTACACTATGATAGGGGCTAGTTGAGGAGTTCCTTACAGTATGTGGATTTGAAGATGGAAGCCCAGTTGGTCCAGCCCGATATATTAGCCTATGCTTTGCATGCAATAAACTTTTTTTTTTTTTTTCAAAGGAGGTCTGAAGTCTGTAGAACATTCTGCTATGAACTGCTCATTGGGCTTGGACCCAGGTGTGGAAGAAAACAATCCTTTTGTCCCATGATGCTATCTCCCATTGTGGGAATGGGGATGTAATCCTTTGGTTGGGAACAATCAGGGCTCCAAAAGGTAGGCCAGCTTCTTCAGCGAGGGTGGTGTGTGTGTTTGTGTGTCCAGGGGCGGTCTAAGGGTTTCTGTTGCCCCAAGTAGAGACCCACTCCCCACTTTCACTACTACTGCCACTCCCCTCCTCCCAATCCATCTTCTCATCTTGTGGCAATAGCAGCCCGACTCTATTTTGAGCCCCACTGCTTACAAAACAGAGTCGGGCCACACCCAGGGTCTGCCACCCTAGGCAGCTGCCTAGTGGGCAGACCAGCCATGCATGTGTGTCAATTATTTGACATTTTGTATCACTGCAGGAGAAATTGAATTTAGGAGCTAAGAGCTTTTTTTGACTACTTGCACGTAAGATTATGTGGAATTTTGGCTAAGGGACTTTACGCAAGCAGAGAGGCCCTTTGATGGTTTGTGATGAAGTAGTCTCTGCAAACGGTGAAGTCAGACGTTATCTACTAATTTTCTTTCCTTGAGTCCCTCCAGTACAAGCCAGATGCGTGGGGATATGCTTGCCTACCAGCAGATGGAGACAGAGCCACTGGTCTGATTATGATGTTACAGTATAAAGGGTCCTGTGCAGCCTTCACCAGTATTTCTGTAACGCTGCAGACTCCACAACTAGAGATTATTAAATGCTCATCCAATACCTACAAATACCTCATAGCATACTTACCGAAGCAGCTTTTCTTCTCCAAAGAGCATCAGGAACAGGTGATATAAAGCAATGATCTCAAGACCGCAATTCCAACCCTATGCATCTGCACAGCCTTGTAAGGTACTGAGAGCCCAAAATGATCAAGATGAATACTCAAATTACCACTTGGTTCCACAGTCTCAGCACACTTTCCATCACGAAAGGCCGGGAACGAACCAAAACAACATATGGCAGACCCTGGACTGGACTGGAGGGACTCAAGGAAAGAAAATTAGAAGATAAGGTCTTATTTCACCAGACGCGTGGGTCGTACCAAAGCAGTACTCAACAGGGAGAGAAACAGAACAGCCTGGCCTGTAATTTAGGAGCGCAGCACACTCCAAGCCAGAGCACAGCAATTCCACTAAAACATGAAGAGAGCAGCACATCCTTTCTGATTCCATTAAGCAACGCACTCTGGCAGTAGCCACCGCAACCTGTGCCATAAGAAACTGGTCCATTGTGCCTTGACAACCAGCACCCCCTGGAAACTGCCACAGACCATACTAAGAGACAATACCTGCATGAATACACCAGTATCCTTGAAGAATACATGATGGAATGGTGTGTATCCAAGCTATACAGCAGCTGAAACTAGAGATGCCCAGGGTCACTGAAGACAAATGGGACGGACAGACAGAAAACGCAAGTGGCAAGCCCCTGAGAGATCAAAAAGGAGACTTTCAAGGGCCTTAAACATTTCCAAAAAATAAAACCAGGAACCCTTTGTGCCAATCCAGCTGGATCACCTTGAGAAAAGAATCATAACAGCTATTTAACCACAGCTCGATCCTAAAAAAAGTGTACTAGAGGTTTTGGGCAGTAAACCCCCCCTCTCCCCTTTTTTTTTTTTTTAAACATAGACAAAAGTAGATCCTGAATTAAGGCCTTTAAAACAGATAACCAGCCCATTGTAATACACCTCCAAATGTTTGAGAGAAGCTGAGGCAACATTCGTCCAAACGGCAGCTATAAAATTACTCTCAAAATGACTGATCATTGAATTCCTGAGACAAAGAATCTCTCTCCTTGTCTCACCAACAAGGATCATCAACTGCAACTAAGATAAACCTAAGGATTTTGTTTGAAGCACACTGGTAAGCCACAAGGAAAACTAGGTTCTTCTTTGGACTCAGCACCCCAAAAGGCATAAACCACAATCAAATATGAACCATAGCCAGTTCATAACACTCAGCACCAGCTAGTCTCTACGTTCCGAGGCCACAGTCCTCCAAATCCTCCAGGGGAAGGTGCAGCAAAGACTGGGCTCCAATTAGGACTCTCAGGAACTCCTGCCAAAATGCAATTGTTTGAAAAGAAACCTACTGGACCTGGACGCTCTTGCCCTCCGAAGGCTGACCTCCCCCCAACTTGTAACCAATATGGCTGAGTTGCTAGAGCTCATAAACTCCAACCAGCCTAACAACCTCACCGACAATCACTGCATGGACCTCTGTCCTGTGAATCCGCTCACCTGGGCCTCCAGTGCTAACGACTCGTGGCTGCTCAGGCCCCTCTCAAACACCACTGCCATCCAACCAAGATATGTACATTCCTTAAAGATAGCTAAAGGAGTTAAACCAAAACAAGGAAGGAGCGAACAAAAATAAACCAGCAACATCTGAGATTGCCTAGGCAAACTAAGCCAGAGAAAGTAGGAAGGTAGACTATAGCTCGACACCATTACTACCATACTAACTCAAGTAGAGAACTGGAGAAGCCCCTCCTTTCTGACAATCTCTCTCTTGTCTGAGGCAGAAAGATCTTTCTCTTCTAACAAAACGTTACCAACCTAAACTTTGCCAATTCTCACTAGACAGACCCTCTGTGTAGAAGATAAGTCTTTCCTATAAAGCTTGCAAGCAGAACTCAGACTAAACTCCCCTGTGCTGCTGAAGCCTGAAGAGCAAACAGCAGCCTAGGACAAAGTCTGAACACCCCCATTCTGTCATTGACCAGGAAACATGCAAAATTAAGGCTTATCCATAATAGTTAATCTTACCATATGAAAGCTGCTTAAACAGCAGAAGAAATCTTACATTAAGTGAGGGAAAATCAAAGGATGAGAACTACCCAACTGATGCATCACCTCTTACCAGGCAGTTCATGCAGATGATAGTTCTCTACCACCTAGCAAAGATAGTACAGAACCCCGAGGTAGCCATGAATACTCACTACCAATCCAAATCTCTCAGCAGAGACAGCTAAGAGTTCTCCTTGAAATTCATGGACAAATTGACCATGTGACACTTATTACAAACTAAAAATGAACTCCCGGCATTGACCACCCAAGGCCAAAACTGCCACCCCAATGAATCTGAATAAGGAAGTCCCTCATCAATTGTCCTTGTCTTTCTTATTATTAATATTTCGAAAAACTACTACCGTGGTTGCCTATACCTGGGCCATCCTCTGGAATTATGGAAGATTATGGAAGGGTACTAGATGACCTCACAGACTTCCGCAAAGACCTCAAAACATTGTTATTCATAGAAACATATGAGCACTCAGGCAACATCCCCTATCCAACCATAAATACTACTACCTCCAACAACTAAGCACGCACTCATCCCATCTACAGATACATGCTTATCATACCATGTTATTAAATACCCTTATGTTAAATGTTACCCTTCAATTGTACTGTCTAAATGTTTACACGTACCCTAATGTTAAATGTAACCCTCCAATTGTGATGTGATGTAACCACCTTGATTGAAGGATAAGGTGGCATACAAATCTGCCCGAAGAACAAACCAGACGGTACTAGAGGAGATCAAATCTAAGCTTTCTTTAGAAGCTCAGATGACAAGACTTCGACTTTCATACTTTGGACACATCATGCGAAGAGAGAGATCATTAGAGAAAGACATCATGCTTGGCAAGATAGAAGGTCAACGCAAAAGAGGAAGGCCAGCAATGAGATGGATCGATACAATAACAGCAGCTATGGGTACCAGTCTGTCAACAATGAGCCGCCTGACTGAAGACCGAACACAATTTAGGATAGCTACCCAGAGGGTTGCCATGAGTCGACTCCGACTCGACAGCACTTAACAACAACAAAAAATCTGTCTAAATAAATAAATATACATGTATGATGTTGGCAGCAGAAAAGTGAACACCATGAATGTTCTTGCTAAAAGAAAGGTACTGAAAATACCAGAGATAAAGTTGTAGTAGCACCTTATGAGGAAACCATTTTCAGAACAGACACCTTAATATGAAAGGATTAGCGTCTAAATGTGAGTGACAGATTACAGCGAAAGAGTCTAGCCTGAAATGTGGAACCTAGAATCTTGGTATGATCCACCTTGACTTCATGCTCCTACACAAAGGCACTCTAATCTCCTGATCATAGTAGGCAAAATGATAAGGGTTGGAACTGATCCACCTACCATGAACCTAATAGAAAACAAACCAGAAAGCAAATATGCAACCATACAGCATAGTTACTCACCTGTAACAGGTGATCTCTGGGAACAGCAGGAATTTAGTCTTCACATATGGGTATCGTCGGTACCGACGGAGCCTGCGCGGGAACGCTCCCCAGCGTCCAATAGGAAAGCTTTTGGGAGCATCCCACAGCGCCTGCGTGCTGCCTTCCTGCCTTTCCCAACTGTCCCTCTCCAGTTGAGTTTAAAGCTGAGACAAAAGAGAGAGGGAAAGAGAGAAAGAGAGAGAGATAGAAAGATACAACTCCTAGGGGAGGTGGGTGGGTTGTGAAGACTAAACTCCTGCTGTTCCCGGAGATCACCTGTTACAGGTGAGTAACTATGCTATCTCCAGGAACAAGCAGGAATGTAGTCGTCACATATGGGGACTCCCTAGCTGCAGATGCCAGGGAGATGGCCCCAGAAAGTTGCGTGCCCTTGTGAAAGGGCTCCACTCCCCCCCATGGATCTCTGGCATCCTACCAGGGATGATGGGTAGGAGTTGATTAAGTCTGGAACAGGTGTTGAAGAACAGCCTGACCAAACAAGGCATCCCAGCGGAAGTCCTTGTCTAAGCAGTAATGGGCTGTGAAGGTATGTACCGAAGCCCAAGTAGCTGCTTGACAGATGTCGTCGATAGACACAGAGTGAAGATGAGCCATTGAGGCTGCCATGGCTCTCACATTGTGAGCTGTGACATGGCCTTCAAGAGGAAGGTTCTTACTCTCATAGGCAAAAGATATACACTGTGCAATCCAGCTGGACAGTGTCCTTTTGGAGACTGGAAGTCCCAAATGACTAGGATCAAAAGCAACAAAGAGTTGAGAGGATTTTCTATGTTGCTGTGTCCTTTGCAAGTAAAAGGCCAAAGCTCTTTTACAGTCCAAAGTATGAAGGTTCCTTTCTGCATTTGAGGCGTGAGGCCTTGGAAAGAATACAGGAAGGTAAACTGCTTGGTTTAAATGAAAGGGCGAAACCACCTTTGGCATAAAGTGTGGATGAGTCCTAAGGACTACCTTATGATGGAACCTTGTATAAGGAGGATCAGCCACCAATGCTTGCAATTCACTGATGTGACATGCTGATGTGATTGCAATGAGAAAGATAACCTTCCAGGAAAGGAATTTCAAAGATGTAGTGGCTAATGGTTCAAAGGGCGGTTTCATAAGCTGCCCAAGTACCAGATTTAAGTCTCATGCCATCGGTGGTGGCTTAATGGGAGGCTTCGTTAAAAGAAGCAAACACACATAGGCCAAAACCAGAGCTTAATCATGATACTTCATACTTCTAAAAAACAGCTCTACTAATTAACCTTAACGTAGCATTAAATGATCTGCACAATGACAACGGAGGGCACAGACCTCAGAACAAACCTCTGATTACCATAGAACACCTAAAGCCAAAGGTAGGCAGTGGTATTCAAATCAAGGCTAGTAACATCAATGGTCTGTTAACAGCACCTCCATCCGCTACCATTGCTATAAAACTGGAAGCATAATATACATAAGGACTCCAAGTAATATCTTACATAAGAAATATGATACAGAGTGTTACATATTTGAAACAAGTATCAAAACAAATTGAAACATAAAACTCTGAATGCCATAAGAGTCCATCCATTAATCGCTGCCATCTTCAGCCAGACTTCCAGGATAATAATCGCAGTATCAACCCTGACGCCACTCAAGACGTCCCTTTTAGCGTTTTGCAGAGGCTGCTTCAGGGGGATATGCTATAAAACCAGAAAAACATAAAACTGTGCTATCACACCATGCTACAAGCAATATATGCACTCTCATTCCATGAAAAACAGATCATCTCCTTACCTGACCAGCGTCTTTAACCACATCACGCCTACCAGCAAAAGATGTACCTGTCGCAGAACTGCATTAGCAACCTCATTTCTCAGGCACCCAGATCAAAACACTATATCAACCACCCAAAATTTAAACATCTCCGCGTCTAACATCACACCCTCAATATGGCAAGGACCACCTCCTTTATTAACCACCTGCGGGTGGCTAGCAGCCATGTTAAATGCAAGCTTTCCAATCAATACTGAAATTCAGACCTCCCGGACTAACCGTCTGAAGAATGAAAATCCAACGGTGTTCTCTATATACTAAAAACACGCGTCATGTCTTTATAACCATTAATAACTTGTTCAATACCAAAACACCGCAAATCATCAAACACATGTCCTGTCTATAGACAATGACTCACCAATGGGGCTTCCCTTCGTTTACAGCGTAATCTACTTCGATGTTCTCCTAACCGTATATACAAAGGGCGAATTGTCTTCCCTATGTATAACAATCGACAAGGGCAAAAAATGCCGTAGACCACAAAATCGGATCTACATGAAGTACTCGATCGCAACAAAAACTGCTTACCGTTGTAAGTAAAACGATCGGTTTCCCAACAGACAGCACAACAGACACATTAGCCACATCTAACATGTCCAGAAAACTGTGGACACCCTTCAGCACGTCTCAACCGGGAAGGGCTCAGAATCTCTTTAAGGTTCCGATCCCTCTGCCAAACACATCTAGGGCTCTTATCTTCAAGACCAGGAACTGTTCGCAACACATTACTATGCCTACATAAAATTTGCTGAATCCGCATGCTGAAGGGGGAATATTTAGAAATAAAATTAACATATTCACCATCATTATCATTAAGGCATCCTCCGGGTAGGCCGATTGTGTCAGCTAAAGGTTCAGTTTTGGAACCTCTGTCCATGTTGCTTGATTCTTTTTTACGACCATTATTAAGCACGATTCCCTCTTATGTTCGTGATACTATGCATGTTTTGGACATTTTGAGGGCAGCTGCTGAGTGGGCAAAGAATAGATCCATATTGCTAGTCACCTTAGATGTCAAAGCCTTATACACTAGCATTCCCCAGGGGGCAGCTCTAGATGCGATTCGTTTAGGGCTACAGCAAAGAGGAGATGTGGGTTGTGAGCAGTTAGAATTTTTAATGCAATGTGCACGATTGGCTTTGTGTAAAAACTACTTTCATTTTAATGAAGATATTTTCCAACAAAATATGGGTGTAGCAATGGGGGCCTCTCGTTTCCTCCCTCAGTAGCTAATCTTTTTATGGGTTTCTATGAAAGACGTTGGTTAAGTGGTTCGCCACATTCATCTCACATTAAAATTTGGCGACGTTATATAGATGACATCTTCATGTTGTGGGAGGGTACAGTGGAGTCTTTAATGATGTTCCATGATTGGTTGAATGGGGTTGATTCCAACGTACAGTTTACGATTAATTATGATACTCAAACAATTGTCTTTTTGGATGTTCAAGTTCAGAGACAGGATGATGGGTGGGGTACTACCATCTATAAGAAAAAAACAGATAAACACACCTTTCTGCATTTTTCGAGTGCTCATCTGAAGGGTTTGATTAAAGGTCTACCTTTTTTACAGTTTATTCGCTATCAACGTAATTGTTCATCTACGGTGGATTTTAAGATCCAAGCTTGCTCTTTAAAAAAAGATTTTCTGGATAGAGGGTATCCTGTTAAGGTAGTAGAACGGGCGTATAAACGTGTGCTTTATAATGATCGGAATTGGTTATTATCCCCGAAAGTGAAATCTGATAATGATGATGACTATGTTAATTTTATTTATAAATATTCCAAAATTTTTCCAAAAAGGCTGGAATAAAGGACATTCCTTCGCTTGGGGAAACAAGAGCGAAGGGGAAGATGGGAGAGAACCGGTACTACCGGAAAAGAGAGGGCCCGAGGCCAAAAAGGAAAACACTTGTTCCGAGGGAAGAGGATGTGCGTCCGAAGGGCTCTGTGGAAAAAGGGAGACTGAGCAAGATGGCAGCTTTGGGCAGGAAGAGGAAAACGCATGTGTGGCAGCAATCTCAAAGGCTTTCTTTGAAAGCTGGGGAATTGCTCCGCGCGGGCTCCGTTGGACTGTGAGGACTGACTTCCTGTTTGTTCCTGGAGAAGATGCAATTACCACACCATTCCATGGTGGTGGAATTGGCAATGCATCAAATAAAAACTGCTAAGACACATTCCTCAAACCCTCCAGGTAGGGAATTGAGAGCCCTCAACGCTTTTGGTTAACGTTGTTTTAAGGCCTCTTTGTTATCGGCCAGAACCAGTTCCTACATACTCTATATGGGTATGTTCCTTAGGGAGGGGGCTAGAGATTTGGAATTGATGGCTCTTCTCCCTGATAAGAGAGCTTTTTAGCCCACCCTTTGAAACATTTTGGGCATGCTTTACAAGTTTGTTAACAGGGCAACTTTTGACTGTTCTGAATGTATCAGCAGAACCTCAGCTATATACACATCGGTGCACGCAGGATTGCTTGACTCCAAGCATCTGATCTTGAACAATGGGTTCAAGAAAAGCTGGGTAATATCCCTTGCACTGGTAAAATCCTTTTTGGCAAGGATTGGCAGGACAAGGCTTCTCAACTAGAATCTGAGAACACCACTCTTAATAGACTATCTAGATCTACTGCCAACCCAGCTAGAAAAAGACAGCAAAGGCGGCTTTTTTCAACAAAAAAAAGAAATACTACCCTGCGGTGCAGTGTCCAATCCATGCTCCCCAGAAAGGGCAGCAGCCACCGAAACAACATATGAAGGCTCAGACTCCTAGATCACAGTCACCTCAGCAGACCCAACCTCCTCAGTGTCTTTGACTCTTTTCTGGAGAACATAGCAGTTCTGTCTCTGGAGACTGCAGATCCCATCCACATTCCCGGCAGACTTTGTCACTTTGCCCATGGTGGCATCTTGTAACATCAGAGCACTGGACACTCTCCATAATATGGGAGAGGTACAAATTTCATCTACGAAGTCTACTCCCCCAGACTCCTCCAAGAGAGTTCTGTTCTCAACCCCCTCTCACCAATCTGTTGTTGCAAGAGGTCACCCTCCCTTCTCTCGCAGGACGCAATAGAAGAGGTACCACTCTCCCAGCAGGGACTGGGCTTTTATTCTCCATACTTCCTCATTCCAAAGAAAACAGGGGGATACAGGCTCATTCTGGACCTCAGAAAACTGAACAAGTATCTACTACGGGAGAAATTCAAAATGATCTCCCTAGGTACTCATTTGCCCTATTCTCTGGAGTCAGGATTGGCTCTGTTCTCTAGATCTAAAGGGAGGCATATACTCACATACTTATTCACACACAACACAGAAGGTTCCTGTGCTTTCTGTTCCAAGGGAGACATTATCAATACAGAGTTCTGCCTTTTGGCCTCGCCTCTGACCCAAGTGTCTTTACAAAGTGCATGGCAGTAGTAGCCGCTTTTCTAAGGACTCTAGGAATATTTGACTTCCCTTACTTAGACGACTGGCTCATAAAAGCAAGCACCTCTCTAGAGGCCAATCTTTCCCTCTCAAGCACCATGTAGGTGCTGCAACACACGGGATTTGTAATAAATCTTCCAAAGTCCCAACTCGTTCACTCTCAAACTCTAGAGTTCATAGGGGCTCTCCTAGACACTCAATAAGCAAAGACTTTTCTGCCCCAAGCCCGTTGTGCTCAACTCAATCAGCTTGCATCTCAAGCATGCCTCAAGAACTTTCTCATTGCTCGAGAAATGCTACAACTCCTGGGTCATATGGTATCACCGGTGCATGTTGTTCCATATGCTCGTCTACAAATGTGTGCAGCTCAATGGACCCTGACTTCCCAGTGGTCTAAGGTGTCGGGTCACCTGGGAGACAAAATAATGGTCTTTACACGTCTAATCTTGTCTCTCCAGTGGTGGCAATCCCCAGAAAACCTTCTCATAGTGTCAACTTTTCAGATGCCTCCACATCAATGTACTCTGGTGACGGATGCGTCCAAATTGGGCTGGGGAGCTCATCTGGATAATCTATCCACTCAGGGACTTTGGTCTCATCAGGAGTCACAACTCCACATAAATCTCCTGATACTCAGAGCCATCCACAATGCTCTCAAAGTGTTCCAGGACCATCATTGTTTCTAGACAATTCTAGTCCAGATGGACAATCAAGTAGCCATGTTCTACTTGACAAAGCGGAACAGGCCCTTGGACCCATTGCACCGAAGCCCAGCATCACATTCACCTACTTGCGGTGTATCTTCCAGGCAAGCAGAATGTCTTGGTGGACAAATTCAGTCGAGTTCTGCTACCCTACGAGTGGTCTCTCCATGCGGACAAGGTCACTCACATATACAGACCTGTTTGCGAGTCCTCAGAGTGCTAAGCTTCCCCGTTTCTGCTCCAGGACGCCTGCACAGAACAACCAGCAGGTAGATGCCTTTCACCTTCTCTGGGGTCAAGGCTTCCTTATATGCCTTCCCTCCCATTCTCCTAAATCCCCAAACTTTGTTCAAACTCCAGAGAAACAGGGGCTACATGATTCTTATAGTCCCACGTTGGCCACGACAACTGTGGTTATCCTTTTCTTCTTCGTCTGTCTCAAGCTCAGCCAGTAGATTTGGGCTCTGCTCCAAGATCTCCTCTCGCAGGAGGACAGGACACTACTGCATCCCAATCCGCAGTACCTACATCTTACAGCCTGGCTGCTGAAGGCATAGCCTTCCAGGACATCAACCTCTCTCAACAAGTAAAAGACATCCTCTTAGCTTCTAGGAAACCTTCCACCAGATGCTCCTACGCCTTCAAGTGGCATAGATTCTCTCTCTGGTGTACTGAGAGGGATCTTAACCCTTTCTCAGCTCCGGTGGATGCATTACTTGAATATCATCTCCACCTCTTTTCTTCTGGATTCAAAACCAATTCGGTAAGAGTGCAGCTAAGTGCAATTGCGGCCTCTCACATACCCCTGGTTGGTCAGCCCATCTCTTCTCAGCCGCTTGTAGCATGCTTCATAAGGGGTCTTCTATTGACTAAACCTCCCATTAAGCCACCTACAGTGGCATGGGATCTCAATGTTGTTTTAGGACAGCTTCTCAAGCCGCCCTTTGAACCTCTAGTCATTACTTCTCTGAAGTTTCTCACCTGGAAGTTCACTTTCTTTATTGCCCTCACTTCAGCAAGACGCATTACTGAGCTCCAGGCTTTGGTGGCTGACCCTCCTTATACACAATTCCACCATGATAAGATAGTCCTTAGGACTCATCCCCACTTTATGCCAAAGGTGGTCTCACCTTTCCATTTAAACCAGTCGGTTTACCTCCCTGTCTTTTTCCCTAAATCTCATTCCTCTAGGGCAGAAGCAACCCTTCACACTCTAGATTGCAAACGTGCTTTGGCTTTTTATCTCCAGAGAGCTCGAGAGCACAGAAACATTTTACAACTTTTCATCGCCTTTGACTTGAGTCACCTGGGGATTACTAGTATCCAAGCAAACTCTATCCCAGCTGTATAGCAGATTGCATCTCCTTTGCTTACAAAAGTACAGGTCTCTCTCTCGAGGGTCATGTCACTGTACATAATGTTCGGGCCATGGCTGCCTCTATTGCAAATCTACACTCTGTAGCAATTGATGAGATATGCAAAGCAGCAACCTGGTCTTCTGTCCACACCTTTGCTGCTCACTATTGCCTGGACAAGAACTCCCGTTGGGATGCCTTGTTTGGCCAAAATGTTCTCCAGCATCTCTTTCAGACTAGATCAACTCCTACCCTCCATCCCAGGTTTCAATACCAGACATCCTTGGAGGATATACGACCTACTTACTTATGCCTGTGATCCATAGCTCACTCCGAGGTCATCTCTCTGGCTTCTTTGAGCTAGGGAGTCCCATATGTGAAGACTACATTCCTGCTTGTTCCTGGAGATAGTGTATTTACTCACCTGTAACAGGTGATCTCCGGGAACAGCAGGAATTTAGTCTTCACAACCCACCCTCCTCCCCTAGGAGTTGTACTTTTCCTCTTCTCTCCTTCTATCTCATCTACAAATTAAATTGAGGAGGGAGATCTGGAAAGGTGGGAAGGCAGCTGCGCAGGCGCAGTGGGTGCTCTCAAAGGCTTTCCTATCAGATGCTGGGGAGCGTTCCCGCATGGGCTCCCGTCAGTACCGACGTTATCCATATTTGAAGACTAAACTCCTGCTGTTCCCGGGGATCACCTTTTACAGGTGAGTAACTACACTTTTCTTAACACTGAACTCAAGTTAGATAAGATCTGACATCAAATTAACGTTTTTGTATATAGTTCATTACTTTTTATATCATATGTTAAGGAAAGGAACTATTTACAACAGTGCTGTTGTTTTAAATGGTAGTAGCATGGTTTCCAGATTATGTTGGGTTAGTATTAGTTTCTACAGTGGTGGATCAAAAATGCTCAGTGAATAAGGTGGTCTTTAGTTGTTTTCTAAATATCTGCATGTCATGTGAGTTCAAGAGTCACATTCTGCTTGAAATCAATCTGCAGACCACCTGAGCCAATGGAAAATCCTCCAATGGCCTTCAGATGCCCTCCAAAATGGGATCCCTCTGATGACAAGGTCTCTGTCCAGATCTCTGAAATCTGCAGGGAGGAGGTGACTTATGTGTTAAAGGAAGCCAGTTCCTCCTGTTGGAACAAATGTATTATGGAGGATTCCTCATCCTCCCCAGACACAATCTCCCGTTCCTCAGGCTCTGGGTCTTCACTCCCACTGCCTAGATTCAGAGAACTCCGCCCTGCACCTTTCTCTGGGGAAAGACAGAACATGAGGCTCACAGGAGATCTTGTGGCATTTAGGGGCTTGTATACCCTGACTCCCCCCCTCCCTCACCCCGGGACCAAAAGAGATGGAGCTTGAGCAGCCTGGCTTATGACAACCACATAATAGGGTCCATTCCCATAGCCATCCCAGAAGGGCTGTGTCACAGACCAAGGCCTGTTGCATGGGAAAAAGAAAATTGGGAGGAAAGTTAAACTGGGCAGGAGCAGGTCACCAGGCTGCTCTGGAAGTAGCACTCGAGGCTCAGCAGGAATCAGGCAGTCCACCGAATGCTCCACAGAAATCAGGCTGTCATTTAAACTAGCAGTCTCTTCTTGCCGGCATATACTTGACCAGAGTAGATACCATATGCTCTTCTGGCTCAGTCTGCCCTCATGCCATGATTGTGAAGGTTCCTTGCCAATGTTGCAGAGGATTCTCCCTAATTGGCAGCACAGATAGAACCAAGACCGGCTGCAAAAGGTCCCCACACTCCTCCCTCTATAGCTCAGGCAATGGTTGCTGCCCTTAGTTATCGCAGCTGCAGCCACTACCAACACCTGGCCCATGCATTCCTCCCAAATGGACAACTCACTCTTCAGAATGGGTGCTTCTCCATGCATATGTCTGCAGCCATATTTGTGCAACTGGAGCTCAACATAAAGGCCATTCTAAGACACTTTTTTTTCCAGAGAAACTTTATTGCTTCAGGCAGCCCCTAGGCAGAGTTGGCCCACTGAAGTGTATTTCTCCTGTACCTGAGAACTCTCAACCAGGATCTTCAGTCACTTGGGAGGTAATCAACAAGGCCCACTGTATCAGGGATACAACCCTGTGCCTTGGGAGACAAGGGCCACCCTCAACCTGGGATGGAGACTCAGAGATCAGCAATCTTGGAGAAAAGCCCTCAGACTGTGGCCCCAGGAGCTAAACATGAAGCTGCACCAGTCTAGTCACCACATCTGTTGTACTGGCGTATGCTCTGTCTGCACCACTCCTTATTACTAGCGATGTCATCAATGGAAAGTTCTAGTTATCTCCGCTAGCAGGGGACATAACACATTTGTATGGAATGGTCTAGCAGGACGAAAAGGTAAAACGGTTCTAAATCAGATGCTGGATGTAAAAGAGGACATTTGCTCAGTTTCAGGAGAGGGGTAGCCAACCAGATAAAACTGAAATGGTAACAGAGTGGACTTAAAAGAGTTCCATATTGGTGGAAACACCCTTTTCAGTCCTTTGTCAGTGAGAATGGATGACCAGTGGGCAATTGTTCAGGAACAGAGAAGGGGGGCAAGGAGAAGCTGAATCATTGTAGACTGCTCTGCATTAAAACAAGAGACTTTAGACCATCCCAGAATTTATAGCACATTCACTTCCTGAAAGTGTGTGTATGAGAAAGGCACACTGGTACTTACACTTGTGCACATTTTCAATATCTGCTGGGTCCTGCAGGATTTTGGTCAGGCCTTCCAATAGCAGGGCAGCTTTGTGGTAGCGATACATTATGTCTTCGGTTTGCTGAAACATCTCATCCAGTGCTGCCGATTGAACCTTAACCGAAAAAAGGAAAGCATCAGTTGGATGGTTCTCTTGCAAAAATAACTACAGAAACTGACAACTCTGTATATAACTACATTCCCTCTCCAAATATTTCAAAAAAAGGTCTGCTCTCATGACGACACACAGCAAATATACCAAGAAAAGTGCACGGCATTACATTCTTAACATATGGTCACTGTCCGCTCCCCTACACAAGGGAACGGGAGTTATGAAGGTTCTGCCAACTGTTTCCTTGGTTAGTTGTCTCTGTATGCATCAGCATCACCCTCAGTTTGTAGTGTGAGGCTGGGGAAGGACTATGGATGGGAATCTGGATAAGGACAAAGGGAAGAACAGGAATAACACAAATTAAAGTGACAGATTACCATTTCCACAGCACAGTTGTATATTAGTTTCTCTGCAGTGACGCTATTGATTTCATCCACAAATCTTTGCTTGTCTGAGAAGAAACGGTTCAACTTTTCGGTCAGTTTCTTGCTCAAAGTGATACAGAATTTGTATCGCTCATTCATACTTTTGACAACTAAAACAAGAGATGAGAGGTTATAGAAAAATTGCCAACTGTAACAAAACAATTCATTAAAGAGACTAGCTTGAACATTGGTAACCTATATTGCACGCAAATGCTCCTTCAGTTTTAAAGGCACATCAATCTACTTCGGGTCATACTACCAAGAAAACCCAGGAGTTGATGGGTCGTTAGGAGTCAGCACTGACTAGAAGAGACACATTCCCATTCCACAAAATTGATCAGTGAAAATTGTTAAGTTAATTGGATCTCAGTGGAAAGAAAATCCTGTCCAAAATCTTATGTTTCTTAGCAGATAGGCCTCCACAATCCAATTGTTGCCTGATTTACAGTCAAACTTTTATTCATATTTTTGTAGTGCCATTAATACTACTATAAATCACTTATCTTTTAACCTCCATGATGCTACTCCATGGCTGCTAAAAGGCTGGAGTGGCATCATGGAGGTTACAAGATTAAATGATGGTTTAGTGGAATTTTGGGGAATGGTGCAGTAGCCTAGTGGTTAGAGCAATGGCTTGGTAAGCAAAAGACCAGGGTTTGATTCCCACTGGCACTCCTTGTGGCCTTGGGCAAGTCATTTAACCCTCCATTGCCTCGGAAGAAAGGCCTGGCAATCTATTTACGGTCACTCTGTCAAGAAAACCCAGGAGCTGTTGGGTCACCAGAGTCAGCATTGACTCGAAGGCACACATTGCATTGCAATGGGATTTTAATCGCACCAAAAAATATGAAAAAGGTTTAGTGACTGAAAAACAGGACCTACGATTGGATTGTGTAAACTTATCTGCTAAGTAACTTAAAAGACACTTATGGCAGGGTTTTCCCTAATCCTGAGGTCCAATAATTATTTTTTTTACGGACTGATTTTGTGGCAGGTCTAAAATTGGAGTGTTTAGATGCATTATGGGTTACTAAAGCTAAACTCCATGTTGTGAGAATTTGTTTGCTTTTCTGTGATATTTCTTGAACATTGGTGATGTGTGGACTAAAATCAGGCCTTAATTTCTGGGGGAATGGCCAAACAGTGTTATACTGCTTTTCAGACTTTAGAACCAGACAAGAAGGGTGGTCCTGTTCCAGACCCCTGTCTTCTAGGAAACTTGCAAGGAATGGACCTGGAGAAGGCAGTAGGGAACAGTCACTCTTCTCTCATATTCAGTTCTAATCCTGTTGCTCTCCCCTCCTCTGCTCTGCAGGACCAGGAGGTAAGAGACTGATCCTGAAGCAGACATTGCAGAGCAAAGAGAAGGCATAAGGAAAAAGTGAATAAGTGCAAGTTGAAAATAATTTGAGTAGTGCCAGTCTTCAAGACTTCAAAAACCCTGGCCTTGACTGGCATTTCTGCTCCTAAATTTAAAACTTGTGCCAATTCAATCTTTTTGTTCAATCACCAAGGCATTATCGCTGGCAAACAATCAGGTACAACATTACACCGCTTTATTTCTAGGCTCTAAGGAAACAGCAGAGCCAGTAAAATAAATCAGTTCTAGCTCCCTCATGCAAATAGAGCAGAGCTGCTGGCTAGCACAGATCATTTCTGGCCCAAGCAGTGCGAGGAAATGGGATGCTTATCCAGTGGCCTTTGATAGGCTGCAATGGCACCGAGGTGAACTCTGACAGAGGGTGCCGAAGGAAATCATCTTGAACTTTTCCCTCAGACCTAGAAAGGGTCTGAAACCTAAGGGTTTCTTTGGGATAAGAAAATAAGGAGAGTGTAAGCTTTTGCCTTTTTGTGTGGGAGGGACTCTTTAGACAGCCCCAAGCTAACAGTGGCCACCTTGGAGGACAGGAGATTAGCCTGCAAAGGGTTTGCAGGATAATCTCTTGTGGGGGTGGTTGGGGGTGAGCTTTGAAAATGAAGCAGCCTCTTTGGACAATGTTGAGAGCCACTTTTTTGATGTGATGAGATGCCACCTGTGGCCATAAGCACGAAATCTGTCTGCTATGTGAAGGGGCTGGGGGACCCTGCAGAGGCAAAATAGCTGTGCTATCTAGGAAAGAGTCAAAAACAGGTACTGGCTGTGGCGGAGCAGCTGGTTGGGGTTTGGAAGTCTTGGCCTTCTTAGGCTGACGGGGACCTTGTGGCTTTTGCTGTTGTGGAGGTTGAAAACCAGTAGAGGGTTGGGGTAAGAAGAAAAATCTCTCTTCTTTTTGGTGTAGAATGACTTCTTTGTAGCAGACTTCCTCCTAGAGGGGTCTGAAATACTTCTTGAGAGAAGATTAAGGGTGAGATAGTCTACCTCAAGCTCTCCTGCCTTCTCTCTCCAACCTTTACCAAACAGGTTTTCTCCAGAGCAAGGAATATAGCATAGTTACTCGCCTATAAAAGGTGTTCTCCAGAGACAGCAGGAATCAGTCCTCACTTATGGGTGACGTTGGCACAGATGGAGACCGCGCAGGGCAATTCCTCAGCTTTCAAAGAAAGCCTTTGGGATTGCTACCACACATGTATGGTCCTCTTCCCACACAAGGGTGCCATCTTGCTCAGACAGGTCCCTTAGCTCGAGCCCTACCAAGCAGATGGCAAGGGAAGGACAAAAATTCAGCAACTCATCAGGGGAGGTGGGAGGGTAGTGAGGACAGATTCCTGCTGTCCCTGGAGAACACCTGTTACAGGTGAGTAACTACGCTTTCTCCAGGAACAAGCAGGAAGTCAGTCCTCACTTATGGGACTCCCTAGCTACAGGCTACCGAACCTGTAACCAAAAAACGCCTCTGTGAGGCCGTAAGCAGAAGCCGAAGACCGAAGGATCCCGAGTCCTCGGGGTGAAACCCTCAGTAGCCATGAAGAAGGGTCGGAGGGCAGGAGTTGCTTATATCCCGAACAGGTTACGGAGTACAACCTGGCCGAAGGCGCTGTCCCGGCGGGACTCCCTCTCCAGGCAGTAGTGGATGGCAAAGGTATTCATAGAAGACCAGGTTGCCGCCTGACAGATGTCCATCATAGGCATGGAGCGCAGCGAGGCCGCTTTGGCTCAGACCCTATGTGCAGTGACTCGACGATCAAGAGGGACGCCCGCCTTCGCATGGGCAAACGCAATGCAGTCCACCACCCAAACAGAGAGGGTGTGCTTGGTGACTGCTAGTCCCTGCCTATTGGGATCGTAGGTCACGAAGAACCAGTCAGACTTGTGATGAGTCTGGGTACGCTGCAAGTAGAAGGCGAGGGCCCGCTTGCAGTCGAGGGTGTGGAGAGTCACTGATGCCTGATCAGCATGGAGCCTCGGGAAGAAGGTTGGGAGCACTATCTTTTGGTTGAGATGAAAGGCTGACACGATCTTGGGTAAGAATTTAAGATGGGTCCAGAGGACCACCCTGTTCCGATAAAACCTGGTGTAAGGGGCGCCAGCCATGAGTGCCTGAAGCTCACTAACTCGGCGAGCCGAGGTTAGTGCCACCAGGAAGGCCACCTTCCAGGACAAATGCCAGAGTAAACACGTCGTCATTGGCTCGAAAAGAAGACGAGTGAGCTGCGTGAGCACCACGTTCAAGTCCCATTCCACCGGAGAGGGACAGATGGGTGGCTTGGACAACAGAAGGCCCCGCATGAAGCGGGAGACTAATGGTTGCCCCAAAAGAGGCTTTCCCTCAATAGGGAGGTGATTAGCTGATATGTTGCTCAGATGAACACTAACAGAGTTTGACTTCAGCCCATCCCTCGAGAGGTGGAGAAGGTATTGGAGAACCCACCGAACCGGGCATGAGAAGGGGTAGATCTGGTGCTCTGAGCACCAGACAGAGAAGCGTTTCCACTTAAAGGCGTAAGCTCGCCTAGTGGAGTCCTTCCTCGAGGCAAGGAGGATTTCCTCGATCTCCTTTGGGAGGGCCAGAGAGACCCGCCAGCCGCCAGGCTATGAGGGATAGGGAGGGTAGATTCGGATGTGGTACCCGACCCTCCTCCTACATCAGCAGGTTCCTGGCAGAGCCCAGGGGGATCGGAGGCTCCAACGACAGCTGGAGCAGGTGGAAACCAAGGCTGAGGGGCCACGAGAATCAGCGATGCCCTGTCCCGTTGATCCTTGAACAGAGTCCTTGCAATGAGGGGGAAAGGAGAGAATGCATAGAGAAGACTGGAGGATCAATCCAGGAGAAATGCATTGGGGCCCTCCCTGCTCGAATGCGGCACCGTCATGCAAAGGTGGAGGGAGCTGCGCGTTCTGAGGGCTGGTGGTGCATCGCTGGAATGCCCCAGCGTAGAAACAGCCAGCCTGCCACTCTGGGATCAAGGCGCCACTCGTGGGGGCGAAGGATTCTGCTGAGACTGTCCGCCAGGCCATTCTCCTGAACTGGGAGGTACGTCACCTTGAGGGACATCCTCCTCCGGGCGGCAAAAGAGCAGATGAGGACTGCTTCCCTGCAGAAGGAGCGCGACCCTGTGCCCCCCCTCTTTGTTGATATAGAACATCGCTACCTGGTTGTCGGTCTGCACCAGAACCGACTTCCCACTGAGGATATTCTCGAAGGCCTTCAGGGCCCACAGGATGGCCCGGAGCTCGAGCAGATTTATCTGCTGTTGAGCCTCCACCAGCGACCACTGCCCCTGTGTGCAGAGGGACCCGCAATGGGCTCCCCACCCTAACAGAGAAACATCCGGGGTCTGTACCATATCGTGCTATAGGGCCTGGAAGAGCGATCCCCACAGGAGGTTGCAGGGGTTTTGCCACCAGTTCAGGGACAAACTAAGGTCGGGAAGAACCCTGACGGGGTCCCTGAGGTGCCCGAGGGATTGGCTCCATTGGGAGCTGAGGCACCACTGGGTTGTCCGCATGTGCAGGCGGGAGTGAGGAACCACATGCACGGTCAAGGCCATGTGGCCCAAGAGACGTAGCATGGACCGAGCGGTGACATCGTGGGCGCTCTGGATGCGCGCCACCAGAGTCCGAAGGCGGGTGGAGCAATCCACCGGCAAGGCGGCCATGGCCTGCTGAGTATCGAGGCGCGCCACGATGAATTTGAGAGCCTGTGCTGGCTCGAGGTGAGATTTTGGGTAGTTGACCAAGAACCCCAAACTCTCCAAAAGGAGGACAGTGCGCGACATCGCTTGCTGGGCCTCCTCGTCGGAGGAGCCCGTAACGAGCCAGTCGTCAAGGTAGGGAAGCACTGGCAGGCCCCGGCGCCAAAGGAGAGCGGTGGCTATGACGAGGCACTTTGTGAAGACACGTGGGACAGATGCAAGGCTGAACGGGAGCACCCTGTACTGGAAGTGCTCTCCCTGCACCCTGAAACACAGGTACTGCCTGTGTTGGATCAGGATAAGGGCGTAAGCGTCCTTTAGATCCAAGGAGCACAGCCAGTCGCTCTGCCGGAGGAAGGGTAGCAGCATACCAAGAGATAACATCTTGAATTTCTCCCGAACCAGAAACTTGTTCAGCTTGCGGAGGTTGAGGATGGGCTGCAGACCCCCCGTCTTTTTCGGGACGAGGAAGTACCGGGAATAAAAGCCCCAACCTCGAAGGTGGGAAGGGACCTTCTCGACTGCCCGTTGGGTGAGGAGGGAGTGTAATTCCCACTGCAGCAAGAGCTGGTGTGCGGGGAGTTGAGGATCTGCAGGGGAGAAAGGGGGTGGGAGCCTGTCGAAGTTAAGGCGATAACCCTCCCGGAGGACCCAGGTGTCTGAGGTGATAAGCACTCACGCCGGGGCGAAGCGGGACAGGCATCCCCCCACTGGCTGCTGCGCCACCGGAGGGCGAGGAGCCATGCCACTGGTGTCAAAACCCCTGAGGGGGTTGTGGGGAAACCGGCATCTGGGCCTTCAGGCCCTTTGGTTTTCGGTGACCCTGGCCAGACTTCCCCTGCACTGGCGTGGGGGTAGCCGGGTACGGCAGGTAGTTGTGATACTGGAGGCCTTTCCTGGGAAAGAAGGGCTTCTTGGCAGGCTGCTTCTTACGTGACAGCATCGAGGTCTTGCGGGAGAGACGGGTCCTAGTGACATACTCCGTCTCAATCTCCGCAGCCTTCTCCTCCATCGGCTTACCAAAAAGTTGTTCACCAAGGCAGGGTACGTCCAGGAGCTTCTCCTGCACCCACTGCTCCAAATCTGAAGATTGAAGCCAAGTCTGGAGGCGGGCTCTGATTCCCGCGGCCGCCACCCGAGCCGATGTCTCAAAGCAGTCATAGGAGGCTCAAAAAATATACTTGGAGCAATCCGCCACTGATTTCAACAGGGTGCGAACCTGTCGAGGGGCTCGCCCTTGAGACCCGCAGAGAAACTTCCAAGTTCTTTTGCCAAGTCGCGGAGGAACATATCCATATATAATTGGTATGCCCAGATGCAACAGGAGAGCACAGAACCTTGATAGGCCTTGCGGCCCAAGGATTCAAGGGCTCTGGACTCCCTGCCCGGCGGAACTGAGGAGTGGGACTTCTGGCTTTTCTGCTTCCTCATGGCTGATTCCACTACCATCGAGGTGTGTGGAAGCCGAGTCTTACAGAAGCCTGGCCCTCGCTGCACTTTGTACATTGTGTCAAGGCGCTTGCTCACAATGGGGGCCAAGGCCGGGGCCTCCCACATGTGGAGCAACACCGGGAGAACATCGGCAGCACCGGCATGGTGAGGGATTCCCTGGGCGGGGCCTTGTACTGAAGAATATAGAGTTCTTCAGCACGGGGGGGTCTTCCTCTGTCTGGGTGACCAGGTTGAGGGCCCAAGCCGCTGGAGATCAGGTGGCGAGGGGTCCGACAGAAGATCCCGGTGGGTGTGGGGATGTGTCTCCATCGGATTCCCAGTCCGAGAAATCGGTCGACGGATCAGAGCTGGGTGGTTCGCCCTGTCTGATGGCCAGCAGCCTGGAGCTCGAAGCCCTGGACGAGCTCGCCCCTGAAGAACGGGACGGCGAGTGAGACCGATGTCGCGGACCCTCACGAGGACCGTGGCTATTGGGGGTTTCCTGGATGGATTTGGGTGTCACACACGAGGGCGCCACGGTCTCCGGCCGCAAGTCAGCAAAGTTGGCCGTGAACACCTGCTGGGAAGCAATAAAAGCAGAAACGCTGCGTTCTAGCACAAGCATACGGGGCTCCCACGCGGGCATGGCGCCCCTGGGACGCCGATACTGAGTTCACCGGATCGGGCGTCGAGGAGGAAAGGGGGTCCTTATTGGGATGGCCCTCAGGAAACTGGGCGCCTTCACCGGAGACCTCAGTTTCTCTGTGAGGTACCTTGCGAGGCCGCTCCTTGTCCAACTCTCGGGAACGCCGAATGGGGCTAAGCGACCGGGCACAGGAGCGCTCGCGCTTGTCAGGGGCCCCAGACAGCAACTTTGAGGCCTTCTTTATGCACCATTCCACCTCGGGTGCCACCGGGGACTCCGAGGCAGCCTTTCGAACAATGTCTTCAGACTTCTGCTTACGGCTGAGCAGGGCCTTAGAGGACATTTTCTTGCAGAGCAAACAGAGCTCTGGGTCATGGTCAGCTCCCAGACAACTTAGACAGCAGTCATGAGTGTCTGTAAACGACATGTTCCTAGAGCATCTATCACATTTTTTTAAATCCGGTGGCCATGGGGGCAAAAACGGCCCCTGCGAGGCAATGTTCCCTCTAATTTTCTGTAGGCTGTGTGTGCATAAAATATCAGCTGTGTGCAGCTTTTGAAAGAAGGTTAAATTTTTGTGTGCCACATAACGACACTCGGAGTTATATACTTTAAAATTTGACTACACGCCAGAATACAGTATGTACACCACATTGATTTTAATCAAATTAAATGGAAATAGATGATTACTAAATGAAGCGGGAAATTTCTAGTAATTACAATCATAACTTTTAAATTTTAAGACGTCTGTGTTGTTTTCTATCAGAATCAGAGCCGTAATTTTTGTGCGCTCTGTTGTAAAGTATGTGCGCGCGCACACGCGCACAGCTTAGAGGGAACAGTGCTGCGAGGTCGAAGATCCACGCGGCCAGCGGTTGGAGAGAAAAAAGCGCGCAAAGCCCGGGAAGAAAAAATTTAGAAAGGGTATCCCCGCAAGCTCCAAAAGAGAGCAAGGGGAGGACTGGTAGAAGACCGGTGCAACAAGAAAAAGAGAGATATAGCCTGTTAAGGCGAAGAAAACAAAAACGTTTTCCGAGGGACGAGAACGTGTGTCCGAAGGGCTCCGCGGAAAAAGGGAGACTTAGCAAGATGGCACTCTTGTGCGGGAAGAGGACCGCGCATGTGCAGTAGCAATCCCAAAAGGCTTTCTTTGAAAGCTGGGGAATTGCTCTGCGCAGGCTCCATCGGTGCTGATGTCACCCATAAGTGAAGACGGACTTCCTGCTTGTTCCTGGAGAATGGCTAATTTATCTGAACCCACTATTTGAGGTGTAATGCCTGAAGTCAGGCCATCCTACGAGTCCCTTATGCAAACTGCAGCAGCTCTGCTGGTAGACTCAAAGTTATTGAAGGCTGCCCTGGTCAGGAAAGCGTGTTTACTCACCTGTAACAGGTGATCTCTGGGAACAGCAGGAATTTAGTCTTCACATATGGGTAATGTTGGCACCGTTGGAGCCCGTGTGGGAACACTCTCCAGCATCCAATAGGAAAGCTTTTGGGGGCATCCCACTGCGCCTGCGAAGCCGTCTTCCCGCCTTTCCAGCTCTCCCTCCTCAGTTGAGTTTGTTGCTGAGATAGAAGGAGAGAAGAGGAAAAGTACAACTCCTGGGGGATGAGGATGGGATGTGAAGACTAAATATCTGCTATTCCCGAAGATCACCTGTTACAGGTGAGTAACTACGCTATCTCCAGGAAGCAGCAGGAATGCAGTCTTCACATATGGGACTCCCTAGCTCGGAGATGCCAGAGAGATGACCTCAGAGTGAGTTGTGGATCACAGGCATGAGTAGTAAGTTATATATCCTCCAAGGATGTCTGGTATCAAAACCTGGGACGGAAAGTAGGAGTTGATCTAAGTCTGCAAGAGATGCTGGAGAACAGCTTGGCCAAACAAGGCATCCCAGCGGGAGTCCTTGTCTAAGCAATAGTGAGCAGCAAAAGTGTGGACAAAAGATCAGGTTGCTGCTTTGCATATCTCATCAATTGCTACAGAGCGTAGATGTGCCATAGAGGCAGCCATGGCCCGAACATTATGTGCGGTGACATGACCTTCGAGAGAGAGACCTGCACTTTCGTAAGCAAAGGAGATGCAATCTGCTATCCATCTGGATAGAGCTCGTTTGGATACTGCCAATCCCAGGTGATTTCAGTCAAAGGCAATGAAAAGTTGGTAAGCTTTTCTGTGCTCTCAAGTTCTCTGGAGATAAAAAGCCAAAGCACGTTTGCAATCTAGAGTGTGAAGGGTTGCTTCTGCCTTAAAGGAATGAGATCTAGGGAAAAAGACGGAGGTAAACCAACTGGTTTAAATGGAAGGGCGAGACCACCTTTGTCATAAAGTGGGGATAAGGACTATCTTATAGTGAAATCGTGTATAAAGAGGGCGAGTCACCAAATCCTGAAGTTCACTAATGCGTCTTGCTGAAGTGAGGGCAATTAAATAAGCCGACCTTCCAGGTGAGAAACTTCAGAGAAGTAGTGGCTAGAGGTTCAAAGAGCGGCTTGAGAAGCTGTCCTAAAACAACTTTGAGATCCCATGCCACTGGGGGTTACCTAATGGGAGGCTTAGTTAATAGAAGACCCCTCATGAAGCGTGCTAAAAGTGGCTGAGAAGAGATGGGCTGACCATCTAAGGGCACGTGAGAGGCCACAATTACACTTAGCTGTACTCTTACCAAATTGGTTTTGAGTCCAGAAGAGAGGTAGAAAAGATATTCAAGTAATGCATACACTGGAGCTGAGAAGGGGTTAAGATCCCTTTCAGAACACGAGAGAGAGAATCTACGCCACTTGAAGGCATAGGAGCGCCTGGTGAAAAGTTTCCTAGACGCTAAAAGGATAGTTTTTACCCGTTGAGAGAGGTAGATGTCCTGGAAGGCTATGCCGTAACAAGTAGGAACAAAAAAAGCACCCCACCTGCTGACCCCCTCAATAAACTTTGTTCCTTCCAAGGGTTCCTCGTTGCCTGCTTTCTTTTTTGTGTGCTGGAAGGCTATGCCTTCAATAGCCATGCTGTAATATGTAGGGACTGCAAATTGGGATGCAGCAGTGTCCCGTCCTCCTGTGAGAGGAGATCTGGAGCAGACCCCAAATCTACTGGCTGAGCTTGAGACAGGCGTGGGAGGAGAGGATACCACGGTTGTCGTGGCCAACATGGGGCTATAAGGATCATGTAGCCCTTGTCTTTCTGGAGTTTGATAAGAGTTTTAGGAATGAGGGGAATGGGAGGGAAGGCATATAGGAAGCTTGACCCCAGTGAATGTGAAAGGCATCTAACCGCTGGTTGTTCTGAGCAGGGTCCTCGAGCAGAAGCGGGGAAGTTTGGAATTCAACAAACCCAGAGAACTTTTCGAAATAGTAAAAACCCTAACAAAAGAGCAAGTAGCAGAAAGAGAAGTACAAGTGGATCCACAGAAATTCGCCGACCACATCAAAGACAAATTTCACTCCACAGAGCGCACAACACTCAGTGAAACCATCAGAACGAACGTACACCCCAAAACCTGGGGCACATTCTACTCACCCTCAAAAGAACAGATATCCCACATCATCTCCACAATCAACACAAGCACTGCTCCTACAGACCCTTGCCCAGTGTCATGGGTCAAAGCCACCAAATCAAGCCTCATACCAACCATTCATAAAATGGTACACAACTCACTCACTCAAGGACTCATGCCACAGCAACTAAAGCTTGCCTCAGTAAGACCAATCACAAAGAAAACTACTCTCGACAAAAAGGACCCAGCAGCATACCGACCAATCTCCAGCATACCCTTCCTCGCAAAAATAATCGAAAAGACGGTTCAACTACAACTTCAGGAACACATCGACGAACACGGAACTCTCGACGACAACCAACACGGATTTCGTCCCAACCATGGAGTCGAAACTCTACTGATCTACCTCTTCGACAGCATCATAAGAATAATTGACAACACCAGGAATGGAATTATAATGATCTTCATCGACATCTCCTCAGCTTTCGACACAGTTGACCACAATATGCTCCTGGAGAGACTAAAGAACACTGGTATACACGGTACCACTCTGAAATGGTTCCACTCGTACCTAACCGAAAGACAGCTACAGGTCAAGGTGGGACATGACACCTCCCGACCCATAAACGTCCAACAAGGAGTACCGCAAGGATCCGCACTCTCAGCACTCCTTTTTAACATCTACATCCAACCAATATGCAACATCATGAAAGAGAACAACATCCAATACACAATATACGCAGACGACATCATGGTATACTCCCCGATATCAATCGACAACCCGGACTTCTCTAAGATAACAGACTGCCTTACCCAAATGACGAAGTGGTGCCAAAACAACAACCTCGCAATAAACTACAACAAGACCGAAGCTTTAATCATCACTCGGAACCAAAGCTTCATACACCCACCAAACATAAAGATACAAAGCACCACGATACCGATAAGATCAGAGGTGAGATA
This sequence comes from Ichthyophis bannanicus, assembly GCA_033557465.1. Classification (NCBI taxonomy): domain Eukaryota; kingdom Metazoa; phylum Chordata; class Amphibia; order Gymnophiona; family Ichthyophiidae; genus Ichthyophis; species Ichthyophis bannanicus. The sequence continues at coordinate 163,667,291 of CM066042.1, read as the reverse complement.
CCTTGGGGTTACGCTGGACAGTAAACTCAACCTCAAACCACACATAGACAAAACAATCCAAAAGCCTACTACAGGATGCGAATCATCAGGAGAATGAAACCACTCCTCGCCCCAGAACACTTCCGTACCGTCTGTCAAGCACTGATAACCCCAATACTGGACTTCTGCAATCCGATATACCTTGGACTACCAAAACAAGCTCTCAAACCACTCCAGCTGGCACAAAACACTGCAGCTCGAATCATATCCGGAGCCGCAAGGCAGGAGCACATCACACCTACATTAAAGGACTTACACTGGCTCCCAATCAGTGCTCGCATCAGATACAAGACTATCATAAACCTATTTAAGATAAAAGAGCACACATCAGCCAACAGCCTCCACACGCTCATACAACCGGAAACCAGCGCACGTCCTAGAAGAAGTCAAACACGCAACCGAGTCAGTACCCCAAATGAATACAAGCACACACGCAAGGACACAACAGACAGAGCTCTCTCCATGGCTGCTCCAACAATATGGAACAATCTACCGGACGATCTAAGGGCAACTCCAGACCTCAAAGACTTCAGAAAACAACTGAAAACCATGCTGTTCATAGAGCACTATGGTCACATCACATAACCTAAGAGAATGGATAACAGCACTCCAATCCTCCTAAACAACTGTATGTATATAAAATGTGTTTTAGCACCACTGTAAATAGCCCACCTTGTACATAGCTCAAACAAATCAAGCACCCAACACAGCCCTCACACAACTAAGTTTCATCCTCACTGCATGTACAACGCACACACTTTACTTGATTGCTTGCTGTGATACCACCTTGATTATTAAGATAAGGCGGTTTAGAAATACTGTTAAATAAATAAATAAATAAATAAATAATTCTGAGGACTTGCGAACAGGTCTATGTCTGGGGTTCCTCAGATCTGAAAAATGTGAGCGACCTTGTCCACATGGAGAGACCACTTATGGGGTAGAAGAACTCGACTGAGTTTGTCTGCCAAATACATTCTGCTTGCCTGGAAGATATACCGCAAGTAGGTGAATTTGATGCTGTATGAAGAAAGATCACAGGTGCAGGGCTTCGTTGCAAAGGGTCCAAGAGCTTGTTCCTCCCTGCTTGTTCAAGTAGAACATGGCTACTTGGTTGTCCGTCTGGACTAGAACTGTACGTAAGCGAAGATGGTCCTGGAACACCTTAAGAGCATTGTGGATGGCTGAGTTCCAGCAGATTTGTGTGAACTTGTGACTCCTGATAAGACCAAAGTCCCCGAGTGGAGAGATTGTCTAGATGAGCTCCCCAGCCCAATTTGGATGCATCCGTCGTCAGGGTACATTGATGTGGAGTCATCTGAAAAGGTGACCCTACTAGCAGGTTTTCTGGGGATTGCCACCACTAGAGAGACAAGATTAGGTATGTAGAGACCATTATTTTGTCTCCCAGGCGACCCGATGCTTGAGACCACTGGGAAGCCAGGGTCCATTGAGCTGCACGTATATATAGACAAGCATATGGAACAACATGTACTGTTGTTGCCATATGACCCAGAAGTTGCAAAATTTCTCAAGCCGTGAGAAAGTTCTTGAGGCATGCTGGAGATGCAAGCTGAATGAGTCGAACACAGCAGGCTTGAGGCAGAAAAGCCCTTGATTGTTGAGTGTCTAGGAGAGCCCCTATGAACTCTAGAGTTTGAGAGGGAACGAGTTGGGACTTTGAAAGGTTTATTACAAATCTCAAGTGTTGCAACACCTGCATGGTGCGTGAGAGGGAATGACTGGCCTCTAGAGATGTGCTTGCTCGAATGAGCCAGCTGTCTAAGTAAGGGAAGACAAATATCCCTAGAGTCCTTAGGAATGTAGCTACCACTGCCGTGCACTTTGTAAAGACTCTTGGGCTGAGGCGAGGCCGTAAGGCAGGACTCTGTATTGATGTCTCCCTTGGAACAGAAAACGAAGGAACCTTCTGTGCTGTGCGTGAATAAGAATGTGAGTATATGTGTCCTTCAGATCTAGAGAACAGAGCCAATCCTGACTCTGGAGATAGGGGAGAAGAGTACCTAAATAGATACTAGTTCAGTTCTCTGAGGTCCAGAATGGTTCAGTATCCTCCTGTCTTCTTTGGAATGAGGAAGTATGGAGAATAGAAGCCCAGACCCTGCTGGAAGAGTGGCAATTCCTCTATTGAGCCCTGTGAAAGAAGGGAGGTGACCTCTTGCAACAACAGAGCGGTGAAAGAGGGTTGAGAACAGAACTCTCTTGCAGAGGTCTGGGGGGGGGGGGGGTTAGACTTCGTAGATGAAACTTGTACCCCTCCCATATTATGGAGAGAGTCCACTGCTCTGATGTTACAAGATGCCACCTGTGGGCAAAGTGACAAAGTCTGCTGGGAATGCGGATGGGATCTGGAATATCCAGAGGCAGAACGGTTATGTTCTCCAGAAAGGAGTCAAAGACCCTGAGGAGGTTGGGTCTGCTGAGGTGGCTGTGACGTGGGAGTCTGAGCCTTCCTCTGCTGTTCTGGTGGCTGCTGCCCCTTCTGGGGAGCATGGATAGCACAGTTACTTACCTGTAACAGGTGATCTCTGGGAACAGCAGGAATAAGTCTTCACATATGGGTACGTCGGTACCGACGGAGTCTGCGCGGGAATGCTTCCCAGCGTCCAATCAAAGAGCTTTTGGAAGCATCCCACCACGCCTGCGTGCTGCCTTCCCGCCTTTCCCAACTGCCTCTCCTCAGTTAAGTTTTAAAGCTGAGACAAAGAGAGAGAGAGGAAAGGAAAGATAGATAGAGATACAACTCCTGGGGAGGTGGGTGGGTTGTGAAGACTTATTCCTGCTGTTCCCAGAGATCACCTGTTACAGGTAAGTAACTGTGCTATCTCCAGGAACAAGCAGGAATGAGTCTTCACATATGGGGACTCCCAAGCTAAGATGCCTGGAGTCCCAGCATGTTATAGATTGGAACATGCTATACCTAATAACACCAGGCATCCTGAGGATGGAGGGTAGGAGTTGAAAAGAGAAAGGTGCTGTGGAAAACAGCCTAACCTAGCATAGGACTGCAGACAAGAAGTCCATGTGGGGATGATAATTGTCAGCAATGATATTGAAATGAAATATTGCAATATGGACCTCCCCTAATAGGATTTCACAGAAGTATGGAGGTTCATGGGATCTACTGGGGAACCCAGTAGAGGAACCTCGAAGAGGACCTCACTGTAGGAAAAAACAGTGGAGGTCAGAATCCTGAAAGGTAACAGGTAACCCCAGTAAAAAAACTGGGGTAGTACAAAAACGGTGGGCCTTCAACGGAAGGCTTTAAGACAAAAAACGAACTCTTTTGGCGGCAGAGTGGCTCACTCTTAGGAGCAAAAAGAGAAAGGCTAACCGATTTGGACAAACAGGCACAGTCCTTGTGGGGAGAAAAGGTATGGGAACCCCTTGTATCCCAAGAAGAGAGGACAAATGCTTGAGGCGTTAAAGCCTGTGAGTAAAGGAAGATCCGCAATATCTCTCTGAACTGGGGTAAGCTAGGAGAGATATTGGAGCACGGAGAGCTTCAGAGGTACCTAAACCTTAAGGTTATGGTATAAAAGTTGACTACCACAGGAGTGGTTGTGTGTGTAGAACCCCAAACCTGCTGGATAGCATAGGTATGGGTAAGCCCATCTGTCGGAATCATATAGCTATATGAGCATAGACAGTCAGATAGATAGGTATGTGGATACTTATCTATCTGTAATAAAATATCTCGACAGATACATATATATATATATATATATACATATAGATATGTATGTATACATATAGATATATAGATAGACATATAAGAATAAATCTATAGTGAGATATGGAAGGGCATAAAATACACACAAAAGATAGATATGAATATGTAGGCCTATATATGGGTGTCTGCAATTAAACAGACAGAGATATGCCTACAGCACGGTATTCACATAGGATATGTGGAGAGGAAAGATTCATCTAACAACAAGGAGGTGGAACCTACTTGAGAAGATATATAGAGAATCTATTCCTCCTGGTTATGATCTGCAAGGATGCTAGCTAGTGAAATGACCAGGACAGGTACGTGAAAAACAGGATAATATGAGTCTGCAGCCATCAAGTCCAGAGTCTTCTAGAACTCTAGCATGGTAAGTGGACAGAAGACGCATAGAGATGAGATACTATGTTGACCTGCTTCAGGGCAAAAGTATCATGTGTTCTTACCATGAGGACGAGCTGCAAGGAGAAAGAGCATATCCCCGATTGGGAATACTATGGACCAAAGCAGGGAATTGGCAACTCCTTAAGTTTCCACGTAAGAGAAGGCCTATGTCCTTTATATCAAAAAGGAGATAGGAAGAGAAGGGAGAACCCCTTCTAGTCATGGGAGACATGACTGAAAAGCCTTTTCCAACCATCTAGGATAGCTGTTGGAGAAAAAAACCCCATGCTCTCTAGCAAGGGCCCATAGTGGAAAGCTTCTCTGTAGAATTGCAGAGAGCATGATGCAGGAGAATGAGGAGATAGAACTGGCTGCTGGAGAGCCAGTATCTCTGCCAACTATGCTGCCAAACCCAGGAGAAAGGAGAAGGCAGAAATGGAAGATAATCCAGAAAGCTTGTAGTGAGATAATCTCCAAGATAGAGGAAAGCACTGACTTGGAGCCACTACTAAGACTAGACAGAATGTTAGTGGAGGACAAATCTGGTTGTTTGTGGACAAGAACCAGTGGTCCAAACATTAAGGCTCCTGCATAGGCAGCTGCTAGCAAGACAGCAGAAATAATCTTACTGTTTAAAAACAGAAAGAACAGACAGAACAGGAGTAGAAAACTCTGGACATGTCTGATAAGCTGCCCCAAAGCAAGATTGAAACAGAGGAGTTAACTCAGAGAGGAAAACTCCGCACTGGAAAGTGATAAAATTAGAGAGGCTGAAGAAAAAGCCCTCTAGTGAAGTGATCCCGCTCTTACAGAGGAAAAGCTTGGTAAGAGGGTGAAGAGAATGGAGCTGAAGAAGACTTACCAAGTAGTAAGTCTATAGAAAGGAAAAATACATGCTGGCACAGGAAACTATCATTTGATAGTGGTTAGACCTCTTTCCCTAGCAGGAAGAAGAGGAGAAACCTGTGACCTATAGGCATGAACATTCTGACAGCTCATAGAAATATAGAAAAAATGGAGGTCTTTGGAAAGAGATCCATGTCTAGGGGTTAGAATGAAGCGGTGGATTGCCTCTATTGCGAAGAAGCAAACTGCAGACTCTAAACCCCAAGAGTCACAAGCATCTGATGATGATTGATCAGAAATCCTGCGGTTGCTGGGTTTGCTGAGCCTGGTGAGAGGTTGGATTCTTCAGACCAGGACGATGCCTCCCCTGTTTGGGAACATCTGTATGATGGGCAAGTGATGAATAAAACCTTCTTCTCCTGTGGGAAGAAAGTTTGGTAGGACATCTCCTAACTACTGGGACAGAAGAAGGTGTAGAACAACCCTTAGGAACAGGTAAATCAGTGGACAACTGAGTAACCTGACGTAAAGACTCCTTGTTGAAGAGATTTTCTCCAGTGCAAGGTGTATGTCCCAGTCTTTGTTGTGCCCATTTGTCCAAGTCTGAAGCTTGGAGCCAGGCTGTACGTCGTGCCCCTATAGCTATAGCAGAAGTCCTGCTAACAGACTCAAAAGAGTCCAGGGAAGCACGAGAAAGAAACCAAGAGATATTCTGGATATGCGTAAGCAGTGAGGAATAGTCTACACTCTTGGAATCTGGAAGGAAAGGAGTCAAAAGATGTAATTGCTTTGCGACCTCCTCAAGAGATAGACTCATATAAAAAAAATATGAGAGAATTCTTGCAGAAAGCATAGATGTCTGGAAGGTTTAACGTCCAAAGGCATCAAGTGTCTTAGACTCACGACCTGGCGGATAAGAAGAGTGCTTTTTCTTGCTCTTTACCCGCCTCATTGCTGATTCCACAACTATGGAATGATGAGGAAGTTGAGTCTTTTGAAACCCTGGAGAGGGGGGCACCTGATATAAGAGATCAGTTGCTCTGGAAGGTCGGGGTACCCTTAAAGGTGTTTCCCACTTTCCTAGAAGGAGATCCTGCAAGGAATGATGCAAAGGAAGCATTATGTTCTCCTTTGCTTTGGTAGAAAGAGAGCCCTGTGCAGGATCATGTCCTGGGATAGGAATGGCAAGAGATCTTGCTATATCCAGGAGGAAACTCTGAAAAGAGGGTTCCCCAACAGGAATCTCCCTTGGACAGGTTAGATCTGAAGAACTAGCCTGAGCACCGACAGAGCTATCCAGATATATAGGAACAGAAGATCCTGCACAGTGCAGTGTGCAATGCTTAAAGGATGGTCGCCGGTACTGGCTGTCAGGAGCAGCGACCATCATTACCACATTGTCCATGCCAGGTATAGACTCCAAGCTTGGCATAGAAGGGAGCGATCCTGTTGAAAAAAGCATGGTAGGAGTTGGCCATGATGCTACTGTGGATACCGGTACTGATGCCAATACCGGTACCTATGTCGGAGTCGAGCCCGACAAAGACATTGGAGCAGTCATCGGTGACAGTTCAATCGGTACCGAGGTAACCGAAAACCTCCGGTCGCTATCCTCGGTACCGAGCCACCGGTATCGATCGGTGTCGGTACCAAAGTGTATTGGTACCGAGTCTTCCAGACTAGAGAGCGATTCTAAACTCGGCATCGATAAGCGAAGCATGGAAGGCACCGACCGTAAGGGTAATGAGGACATCGGTACCGACTTCGGTACCGTGTCTGATACCGGTGAATGAAGGTCAGCTAGTGGCAACTCAATCGGCCTCAGGGGAACCGAGAGTTGCAGATCCGAATCATTGGAACCGAGCCTTCGGTACCGCCGAGAGCTGGTACCAAGGCGAGTCGTTACCCAGTCCTCCAGACTGGAGATCGATTCCAGACTCGGCATCGAAGGAAGCGAGGCTATCGATGCACGTCTGGAGGGTACCGACGTCGGTGGTAGTATCGGTGCTGGTACCGATAATGGAAGGTCAGTCTGGAGTGTATCCACCGGTCCCGAAGGCACGGAGGACGCCAGATGACCATCCCTGGTGAGGAGTGTTTCATCCAACACCAGTGCCGATGTCGGGGTATCGGTACCGCTCGAAGCAGATGCCACCACCGGACACGGCTCAGGTATGTTCTGTGAGGGGTGAACCCCAGGAACAACCTGAAACCCCTGAAAGGCTTTTGAGACCGAAGACTCCCGCCGGGGTTTTGAAGCCAGTAGGCCCTCGAGGGCAAGGCCGGAGCCGTCTACATGCTGTGCATGAGACCTACCACTCGAGGGCTGGCTAGTCTTAACAGACTGTTTGTGGGTTACCTGATCCTGTGTAGAAGAAGAAGGGGACGGAGCCCCGAAGTTGGAGGGAAACCGTGTATCGAGGGAACCTCGATATTGAAGACCTCTTCTTACCAAACTGTTGTCAGGACCCAAGCAGGTTAGACACCGACTTCGAGGGTCTAAAAATAAAGTTGTACCGCCACAGTTTAAACATTTCTTGGAGAAAGTGGCTGGCGGTTCCATGAAGGAAAAAGAAGAGGCCTAAAAGGCCTAAGACACCGTGGGACACTATGAAGAAAAAATACTCCTTGAAAAAGGAAGATTTTACAAGAAAAGAAAAGAAAAGAAAACACCGGCGGTACCGGTGGCGTCGGGAAAGAGCCGCGACCACAAGAAAACTAAAGAAATAAAACAAGAATTTTCTGCGGTGACAGGAGGACGTCCTGCCGGCTCCGCGGAAAAACGAAAACTGAGGAGAGACAGTTGGGAAAGGCGGGAAGGCAGCATGCAGGCGTGGTGGGATGCTTCCAAAAGCTCTTTGATTGGACGCTGGGAAGCGTTCCCGCGCAGACTCCGTCGGTACCGACGTACCCATATGTGAAGACTCATTCCTGCTTGTTCCTGGAGATTGGACAGTGCACCACAGGGGTGTAAGAAGGGTAGTATTTCTTTTTCTTGTTGAAAAAAGCTGGCTTCGCTGTCTTTTTCTAGCCAGGTTGGCAGTAGATCTATATAGTCTATTAAGAGTGGTGTTCTCAGATTCTAGTTGAGAAGCCTTGTCCTGCCAATCCTTGCCAAAACAGGTTTTCACCAGTGCAAGGTATATAACCCAAGCTTATCCTGAACCCATTGTTCAAGATCAGATGCTTGGAGCCAAGCAATCCTGTGTACACCAATACAAATACCTGAAGTCTGCTGATACATTCAAAACAGTCAAAAGTTGCCCTATTAACAAATTTTGAAACATTTTGGGCACGCCTTACAAGGGCGAGATAATCAGCTCTCTGGTCAGCAGGGAGAAGAGAAGCGATCAACTCCAAATCCTTAGCCACCTACCTAAGGAACATACCCATATAGAGTATGTAGGAACTGATTCTGGCCGATAACATGGAGGCCTGAAAACATTGACGACCAAAAGCGTCAAGGGTTCTCAATTCCCTGCTTGGAGGGTTCAAGGAATGTCTCTTAGCACTTTTTATTCGACACATTGTTGATTCCACAACCATGGAATGGTGTGTTAATTGTGTCTTCTGGAAACTGGGACTATCGAGTCATCGAGTATGTGGAGAGATGGTTAGGGATGTCTCCCACATACGAAGCATAAGGATGTGAAGTATTCAATGAATAGGGAGCGTAGAGACTTCCTTTAAGACTGCACGGTATTGAAGGATTTCAAGTTCTTCAGCCCTAGGTTCTGTCTCCAAAGTCACCGTTATGGACAGACCCCGAGCAACATCGCGAAGTCTTGGAAAGACATGTCCTCCGGAGGGGCCATGTGACGTTGTGGGGGCGGAGATGGGTCTTCCGGGAGTGTTCTCATTTACCAGTACCGGCTGATTCATCAGCTGACGAATCGGAAACGGAAGATTCAAAGTATCGACGGGCAGGGTGTTTGCCTTCTCCACGTACTCAATACCGCTCAAAGCCAGCAGCTGAAGGCTGTGGTGCCGTAACCTCGGTGCCGGAAACGGATTTGAGGGCTGACATGGGTGATAGCATGGTAAGCAGTAAAAAAGTTGATGCAGGCTCCTTCGGTACCGTAGTCGGTACCGATCTCTGAGGAATCGACTGTAAAGGCTTTTACCGGTATGGAGGCCACCAGTAAGGCCGCTAAGCTCTGCTCAATGGCCAGGATATGTTGATCCGTGGAGGTTGCCGATGCTTGGGTATCGGTACCGGAGTTGCAGGCCATGATCCCTGAGCATGGCACCAGAAGCTCTCCAGAGGTGGGGACCTCGGGAGCATTCTGGGACCTCACTAAGGCTTTGGAGGCAAGGGCCTTCCGCCAGGGTTGTTTGGCTGGTGTGTCCCCCTCCAGGACAATGCCCAAGGCATCTCGATAGAAGGAGATCAACCCTTGGAGGGCCGGCCAATTTTCAATGAAGACTTAGGTTTCGATACCTGAGATCCTTGAGAGGAAGATGAAGCTCTCGATGACATCGATGCTACAGACATTGCATAGGTGGCAAAAAAGAGTGCCCAGTTTTGCAACTCGGTTCTGTAGGCCTCTCTGTCATCTTCCTACAGAGAGGACATTTTGATGGTTGGTGATCCGGTCCTAAGCACTTTAGACACCAGTCATGGCTATCAGTGGCTGAAATTGTACTGCCACGTTTGGAACATTTCTTAAAACCACTAGCTGGTTTTTCCATTTTGTTTATGACAAAAAGGAAAGGCCTAAACCTAAGATGGTGTCGATGTGCCTGAAGGAAGAAAGTTTTGTTCCCTCACTGAAGACTTTCTTTTTTTTTTTTTTTTTTTTAGAAAGAAAGCAAGAAAGCACTGACGGGGTCAGTACCAGCGTCGATGGGAAGGCAGATGCGACCACAAAAAATAAGAAAAAACCAAGTTTTCTGTGGTGACAGGAATTGCTTCTTGTCAGCTCCGAGGAAAACAAAAAATTGAGGAGGGAGAGCTGGAAAGGCGGGAAGGCAGCTAAGCAGGCGCAGTGGGATGCTCCCAAAAGCTTTCCTATTGGATACTGGGGAGCGTTCCCACACAGGCTCCGTCTGTGCTGAAGTTACCCATATGTGAAGACTACATTTCTGCTTGTTTCTCGAGATCTTAGAAATGTTTTGAGATATCCTTGCGGTACATGCCCATGTAGAGGGTGTAGGATGTAATCTTAGAAGCAAACATACATGCCTGGAAGCAGCGACGTACAAAGGCATCGAGAGCCCTGGCATCTTTGCCAGATGGCATCGATGAATGAGTCTTAGAACTCTTGATGCGTCGCATCGCCAATTCCACCACCATAGAATGGTGTGGTAGTTGAGGCTTTTGAAACCCCGGGCATGGTGGAAATTGGTACACGGTATCGAGGCGTTTACTTATAGGCTGAACCATTAGCAGGCCCCACCCCCCACATTGGTAGCATTAGATCCTGTAGGATCCAATGAACAAGTAATATTGCCGCCTCCTTGGGCGTCGAGGAGTATTGGAGGATTTCTAAATTCCTCAGTCTTCGGTTATGTTTCCAATGTTAGTGTGATTTGGAGACCCGCTGCCATGTCCCGAAAGAACTCCTGAAAGGACATGTCCTCTGGCAGGGATAGACTCCTCGCATGAGGAGGAGAGGGATCGGAGGGAATATCCCGGGTGGCCCTTGAATCCTCCAATGTCTCTTCAGAGTCAGAAGACGCCGATTACGCCGATTCAGAAAGAAAATCAAAGTATTGACGATCTTGAGCCGATGTTGAGTCCGTGCAGTACTCAAACCAGGAACCAGTTGGATACATATGATGGTTACCAGTTACCAGTTCCAGCAGAGGAATCTGAGGGGGGGTGGTCCTGATGATATCGTTTCAAGGACTGCTGCACTTGTCAAGGCTGTCGATACCTTTGGTACCACAGCAGCCAGGAGTTCTGCCAAGGTCCTCTTGATAGCTAAAAAATTCTGATTGATAGAGGACACCGATGCCTCGGTGGATTCGAGTATGGGGGCTGTGTACCACCATCCCAGAGCATGGTACCAGTAGCTCTCCAGAGGTTGATGCCGTGGGAGTGTCCTGGAGCCCCTGTGTGGCTTTGGAGGGCTGGTCCTCCTGCCAGGATTTGGCAGACCAGTCAGCATTAGTTGCCCCTCTTGGTGCATCTCGTGGAGTATGGGACTTACCTGATACTGGATTTTGATGCTGAAGATTTAGTCTTTATGTTTGGACATTTTGGAGACCTGGGAGCCAGCCGAAGAGACAGACGTCCTCGATGAGGCAGAGGCCACTGAAATAGAGTCCGGGGCGAATAATGAGTCATATTACTTGGCCCTGTTCTTTAGGCCTCACTTAGTCATTTGTTCGCACAAAGAACAATTGTCTGGTCTATAGTCTGGGCCCAAACATTTCAGACACCAGTCATGAGAATCAGTGATTGACACTGTGCCGGAGCACTTGGAACATTTTTTAAAGCCACTGATGTGTATGCCCATGGTGACAAATGTGAAAGTTTAGGCAGAGGCCTAAGGTGGTGGTGAATCGCCCAAAAAAAAAGAAAAGAAAAGAACAAACTGAAAGAAAAAGAATATCGGGGCCGGTATCAGAGAGGTACCGGCATCGACGGAAAGGCAGAGCACAGAATTAAACCTAAAAAGAAGTTTTTCGACAGCGACAAGAAAGGGCTTCCTGCTGGATCCATGGAAAACAAAGAAATGAGGAGAGGAGTTGGGAAGGTGGGAAGACAGATGCGCAGGCGCAGTGAGTGTGCCCAAAGGCTTTCCTATTGGATGCAGGGAAGTGTTCCTGTGCGGGCTCAGTTGGTACAGACGATATCCATATGGGAAGACTGCATTCCTGCTTGTTCCTGGAGATTGGGGGTTTGGAGGGTGGGAAAAGTGTGGCTACATTAATTTGCTATTAAAGGTAAGTAGCTATACTTTCTCCATGGACAAGCAGGGGAGATGTAGGCACACCTGACGGTGAATACAAAGCTGAGGGCCACTGAAGAAAGTATCGGTGCACATGCATGGTGACCCGAAAAGAAAAACAACTAGGGGGAGGAAGGATGATTACAGCGTAAAAAGGTTGCAAAAATAGACTGCCCAAATGCCATATATAAAAGAGGACAAAGAGCCAAGGCAGTAAAGCACAGTTACTTACCTGTAACAGGTGATCTCTGGGAACAGCAGGAATAAGCTTTCACATATGGGTACGTTGGTACCGACGGAGCCTGCGCAGGAATGCTCCCCAGCGTCCAATCAGAAAGCTTTTGGGAGCATCCCACAGCGCCTGCGTGCTGCCTTCCCGCCTTTCCAACCGTCTCTCCTCAGTTGAGTTTTATAGCTGAGACAAAGAGGGAGAGAGAGGGAAAGGAAGAGAGATAGAGAGAGAGACAACTCCTAGGGGAGGTGGGTGGGTTGTGAAGACTTATTCCTGCTGTTCCCAGAGATCACGTGTTACAGGTAAGTAACTGTGCTATCTCCAGGAACAAGCAGGAATGAGTCTTCACATATGGGGACTCCCTAGCTTTTGATGCCAGGGAGAGAGCCCATAAGTTGTGTGTCCCAGGGCTGCACTTCCCCACGTGGATCTCTGGCATCCCCTGAGGGATGGTGGGTAGGAGTTGATTAAGTATGGAACAGGTGTTTGAGAACAGCCTGACCAAACAAGGCATCCCTGCGGGAGTCCTTGTCCAAACAGTAATGGGCTGTGAAGGTATGAACCGAGGCCCAAGTGGCTGCTCGACAGATGTCGTCGATAGACACAGAGTTCAGGTGAGCCATTGAGGCTGCCATGGCTCTCACATTGTGAGCTGTGACATGGCCCTCCAGAGAAATGTTCTTGCTCTGATAGGCGAAAGAAATACATTGGGCAATCCAGTTGGAAAGTGTTCTCTTGGAGACTGGTTGTCCCAAATGAGAAGGATCAAAAGCAACAAAGAGTTGAGAAGACTTTCTATTTTGTTGTGTCCTCTGTAAGTAAAAAGCTAGAGCTCTTTTACAGTCCAGGGTATGAAGATTCCTCTCTGCACTTGATGCATGCGGCCCTGGATAAAAGACAGGTAGGTAGACCTCTTGGTTGAGGTGAAAAGGCGAGACCACCTTAGGCATAAAGTGTGGATTAGTCCTAAGGACCACCTTATCATGATGGAATCTTGTATAAGGTGGATTAGCTACTAGTGCTTGCAATTCACTGATGCGGCGTGCTGATGTGATTACAATGAGAAAGATAACCTTCCAAGAAAGGTATTTCAAGGAGGTAGTAGCTAAAGGTTCAAAAGGCGGCTTCATAAGCTGACCAAGAACCAAATTTAAGTCCCATGCCACCGGAGGTGGTCTAATGGGAGGCTTTGTTAAAAGGAGGCCTCTCATGAACCTTGCTACAAGGGGATGAGAGGAAACAGGTTGTCCATTTAGAGGCTTGAGGGAAGCTGCAATAGCACTCAGATGGACTCTTACTGAATTTGTCTTAAGGCCTGCATTAGACAGATGCAGGAGATACTCCAGCAACGATTCCAGAGGTATTAAATGGGGGTTAAGACCCTTTCCAGAACACCAGATGGTAAACCTTTTCCACTTGAAGGCGTAAGAACGTCTAGTGGAAGGTTTTCTGGAAGCATAAAGAACATTTCACTTGTTGAGAAAGAGGAATATCCTGGAGATCTAGGCCTTCAGCAACCAAGCCCTGAGATGCAGAGACTGAGGATTGGGGTGCCACAACTTTCCGTCCTCCTGAGGAGGTCTGGACTAGACCCTAACTCTAGGGAGGGAGCTTGAGAGAGATGTAGAAGCAGAGGGTACCACACTTGCCGTGGCCAATGTGGAGCTATGAGAATCATGTGGCCTCTGTCTCTCTGAAGCCTGAAAAGGGTTTTGGGAATTAGGGGAATGGGTGGAAAGGCATGCAGGAAGTTTTGACCCCAATGGAGGAGGAAAGCATCCTTTGCCTGAGCCCCCTGAGCGGGAGTTCTGGAACAGAACCAGGGAAGTTTGGCATTCCACGTACTTGCAAAGAGGTCTATGTCCGGGGTTCCCCAAATTTGAAAAATCTTGGATACCTGGTCCATATGTAGGGACCACTCGTGTGGAAGCAGAACTCGACTGAGTCTGTCTGCCCAAGAGTTTTGAGCACCTGGAAGATAGACTGCCAGAAGATGAATGTGATGCTCTCTGGCGAGGGCCCACAGTCGCAGAGCTTCGTTGCAAAGCGACAGAGAGCCACAGTTCCTCCCTGCTTGTTTATATAGAACATGGCTACCTGATTGTCCGTGTGGACAAGGACTGTCTTGTGGCTGTCATCAGAGGAATCGAAGTATCGTCTGTCGGGATGCTCTTGCAAAGCCCGATACCCGTACCGACTGAGATCGGTATCGGGAATCACCGGTAACGGGGTATCGGTACTGGAGGGCTGCAGAGGGCAGAGTACCAGCATAGCTGACACCGATGCCACCGGTACTGGAATCGGTGCCGATGGCGATACCGGAGCCGGTACCAGCGGAGTAGTCTCTTGCGGTACCACCGGCGTCGATGCCAGAAGGAAAGCCGCCAGACTGCGTTCGATGGACAGAAACCTCTGATCCATCGACGCCACCAATGCCTGGAAGTCGGTACCGGTGGAAGCCACCGGTACCCCAGAGCATGGCACCAGGAGATCTGTTGAGGCCACGCCATCTAGATCATCCTGGAACCCCGATGATGCTTTAGAAGCCGAAGCCTCCCGCCGGGGTAATTTTGCCGGTGCAGAATCCTCGAGGGCAAGGCCAGGGGCATCTCGATGCTTAGAAGGAGATTTGCCCTTCAAGGACCGGCTGGATTTATGTTTAGTTACCTGAGATCCATGTGAGGAAGAAGCAGCCCTGGAAGACGTCAATGCCACCGAAGCTGAGCAGGGTGTGGAAAACTCGCAGAGCAAGGAAGATTGCTCTGAGTTCTAAGAGATTGATATGTAGACAAGTCTCCTGTGGGGACCAGATGCCCTGGGTGGAGAGGTCCTGAAGATGAGCTCCCCAGCCCATTGGAGAAGCATCTGTTGTAAGAGTTGCCTGGGGTAGAGGCTGTTGAAAAGGACACCCCAGCAACAGGTTCTGAGGGGACTTCCACCACTGGAGGGACAAAATGAGGTGACTTGTGTTTGCTATTTTGTCTGACAGGCAGCCTAATGCCTGGGTCCATTGGGTGGATAAAGTCCACTGAGCTGCTCTCATGTGAAGGCAAGCATATGGTACCACATGAACGGTGGATGCCATGTGGCCTAGCAACTGTAACATTTTTCGAGCAGTTAGAAGCTAACTGCATCAAGCGAAGGCAACGGGCCTGGGGAAGATAGGCCCTTGCCTTTGTGGTATCCAGTAGCACCCCTATAAACTCCAGGGACTGAGTAGGGATCAAATTGGATTTTGGGATGTTTATTACCAGTCCTAAATATTGAAGGATACGCATTGTGCAGGTTAGAGCAGTCTTGGCCTCTGATTGAGTGGGAGGTCGAATGAGCCAGTCGTCCAGATAAGGGATGACAAATATTCCCAGGGTGCGCAGAAAAGCAGGAACCACTGCCATGCATTTCGTGAACACCCTTGGTGCAGAGGGCAGGCCAAAGGGGAGCACTCTGTATTGATAGTGCTTCTCCTGGAAAAGGAACCGAAGGAACCTTCTGTGAGTTGGATGGATGAGAACATGAGTGTACGCATCCTTGAGATCTAGAAAACAAAGCCAATCCTGACTCTGAAGATATGGCAGCAGAGTTCCTAGAGAAACCATCTTGAATTTCTCTTTGACTAGGAATCTGTTCAACTCTGAGATCTAAAATGGGTCTGAAGCCCCCTGTTTTCTTTGAGATAAGAAAATAGGGGGAGTAGAACCCTGTGCCCTGTTGTTGAGAAGGCACTTCCTCTATTGCCCGCTGGGCTAGAAGAGTGGCAACCTCCTTCTCTAACAGGCTGAGGAGGGAGGTTGGAGAATTGAACTGGTGCACTCTTGTGAGAGGGGGCAAGCTGAAAAAATGAAGCTTGTACCCCTCTTATGATGGAGAGTGTCCAATGCTCTGCTGTGATTTGCCCCCATCTGGGAGCAAAGTGACATAACCTTCCTGGAATGATGGAAGGCTCTGGGGTCCTTCTAGAGCCAGGAAGGCTAAGTTCTCTAGCAGAGAGTCAAAGACCCTGAGGGGGCTGAGATTGCTGGGCTGGAGCAGGCCTCGCAGCCTTTGCCTTGGTCTGTTTGGAGGATTGCTGACGTTTGGAAGGAAACTGAGCTGCAGAAGATGCTCTCTGACTATAAGCAGGATAGGATATTCCCCTTTTTAGAAAAAGGTGTTTTCTTGAACAACCTTTTCTTAGCAGGAGCAGCAGTAGATTTTGATAGTCTATCCAAAGCAGAATTTTCAGCATCCATTTGATTGGCTTTTGCTTGCCAATCTTTACCAAACAGATTCTCACCTGTACAAGGGATATTTCCCAATTCATCTTGGACCCAGGTCTCCAAATCAGATGCTTGAAGCCAAGCAATCCTACGTGCACCTATAGCTATAGCTGAGGCTCTGCTTACGCATTCAAAGGAGTCGAAAGCTGCACGGTTGGAGAATTTGGAGATATCCTGGGCATGTTTGAGCCCAGTGAGAAATTCTTGCCTTTTACTGTCAGACATAAAAGGACTCTTAAAAGTCTGGCAAATGGTCAGTAACTTCTTTTAAGAACATTCCCATGTAGAGACTATAAGAATTAATTCTCGCAGCAAGCATGGAAGCTTGGAAGACTCTTCTACCAAAAGCATCCAGGGTTCTACATTCACGTCCTGGAGGATTAGATGCATGTCTCTTGGCACTTCTAATCTTTCTCATTGCAGACTCAACGACAATAGAGTGGTGAGGAAGCTGAGTTTTTTGGAAACCAGGACAAGGAGGGACACGATACATGGTGTCCAACCTGCGAGAATGAGGAGAGGTGGTTAGAGGTGCTTCCCACATCCTTAACATGAGATCATACAGAATCTCATGAATAGGCAAGGTAGCTGCCTCTTTAGGAGTTTTAGGATATTGTAGAATATCTAACTCCTTAGCTCTAGGCTCTGACTCTGGGTCTACTGTAATAGAGAGGCCCCGAGCCACCTCTCTGATAAAGTCTTGAAAAGACAAGTCCTCTGGAGGAGACATCCTTCGTTTAGGAGAGGACTCCTCCTGTGGAAGAAGCATCGCTGCATCAACAGACTCTTCAGAATCCTCAGAGTCATCAGAGGAATCGAAGTATCGTCTGTCGGGATGCTCTTGCAAAGCCCGATACCCGTACCGACTGAGATCGGTATCGGGAATCACCGGTAACGGGGTATCGGTACTGGAGGGCTGCAGAGGGCAGAGTACCAGCATAGCTGACACCGATGCCACCGGTACTGGAATCGGTGCCGATGGCGATACCGGAGCCGGTACCAGCGGAGTAGTCTCTTGCGGTACCACCGGCGTCGATGCCAGAAGGAAAGCCGCCAGACTGCGTTCGATGGACAGAAACCTCTGATCCATCGACGCCACCAATGCCTGGAAGTCGGTACCGGTGGAAGCCACCGGTACCCCAGAGCATGGCACCAGGAGATCTGTTGAGGCCACGCCATCTAGATCATCCTGGAACCCCGATGATGCTTTAGAAGCCGAAGCCTCCCGCCGGGGTAATTTTGCCGGTGCAGAATCCTCGAGGGCAAGGCCAGGGGCATCTCGATGCTTAGAAGGAGATTTGCCCTTCAAGGACCGGCTGGATTTATGTTTAGTTACCTGAGATCCATGTGAGGAAGAAGCAGCCCTGGAAGACGTCAATGCCACCGAAGCTGCATCAGAGGGAAACAGGGTACTGAGCTTGGCAGCTCGGTTCTGTCGACCTCTCTTAGACATTATGGAACAGGACACACAATCTTTAATGGAATGGTCAGGGCCTAAACACTTTAGACACCAGTCATGGGTGTCGGTGACTGAGATAGTACCGCCACATTTTGTGCACTTCTTAAATCCTGAGGCAGGCTTTTCCATATTTAAGGAAAAGGGTTTTGGGCCTAAGGCCCAAAACTGAAGTACACCTGAAGAAAAATAAATGGAAAAAAGGTCTTTTTTTTTTTTTTTAAAAGAAAAGAATAAGAACCGGCGGTACCGGTATAGCATCAAGGAAGGCAGACGCGACAGAAAAGAAATAAAGAAAAAAATAAGGAAATTCTTCTGCGGTGACAGGAACACGACCTGCTGGCTCCGCGGAAAAAGAACAACTGAGGAGAGACAGTTGGAAAGGCGGGAAGGCAGCACACAGGCGCTGTGGGATGCTCCCAAAAGCTTTCTGATTGGACGCTGGGGAGCTTTCCCGCGCAGGCTCCATCGGTACCGACGTACCCATATGTGAAGACTCATTCCTGCTTGTTCCTGGAGATTGCTTAATAAAAGTGTAAATAAAAGTGGCAAGCATTGCTGATCTCAGATATGGAAACAGAGTGCAAATTAGCAATCGCTGATGCTTTTGCTCTGAAATGATGGAAAGTGACCCTATCAGGCAGAGAATGATCCTTGGCAAAAAGAAAACAAACCCTTTCTAAACAGTTTCTTCTTCTTAATTCAAAACTTAGTACACGCTTATGCAATTGCACAGTAATCATTCACTTATGATTGCATAAGAGTGTACTAAGTTTTGAATTAAAAAGAGTTTTCTCTTTTTGCCTAGGATTTTTCCCTTTTTGGGGTTTTTGCAGTGGTAGAGAATGATCAACATGACATGCAAATTCAATTCAGTCAGATATCCAGTTGGAATGTGCTTGTTTAGATACTGGAAGGCCTGGATTGTTTGAATTGAAAGTCAAACAGTTGAGAGGACTTACAGCAGTCCTGTGTAGCATGAAGATAATATAACAGAGCTCTCCAGCAGTCTAGGGAGTGCAGATTTCTTTCAGCCTCAGATGCATGAGGTTTGGGGGAAAAAATAGGCAGAACCACTGATTCAAATTGAAGGCAGAAATCACTGTAGGCAAAAACTGTGAGCGAGTACGAAGAACTTTAGTAGGCAAAAATTGCGTTTATGGGAGGGGTTGTGAACCTGCATTTGGAGTTCACTGATGCACTGTACTGATGTTATAGAAAATAGAAAAATGGTCTTCCATGAAAGATGCTTAAGGGTAGCTTGATGTAAAGGCTCAAAGGGTGGCCTGACTAATGCTAGTGTTGGTTTCTTGAAGTGACAGTCGGAGATTTGCTAGATCTCATGAATTTCACTATCCAGGGATGATATGAGAGAGGCTGTCCTTCACACTTATCATGGAAGGTAGAAACAGTAACAAGATGCATGTGCACCAGTTTTCAGTCCATCATCAAATAAGAACATGAGGTAGGAAAGGACATTATCGGGATGACAGGAAAAAGACTGAAGGTGGTGATCTGAACAATGAAAAAAAACAAGACTATTTGAAAGTGTAAGATATTAGCGGAATCCTTTTTAGAGGCCAAACTCACATGTTGGACATCTTCAGACACAGGAAGTCGGGACACTAATTAGCGTTCAACATTTAGGCTGTTAGAGAAAGACTGTGCAGGTTTGTGTGAAGTAGACGACCTTCCTGCTGAGTTGGAAGGGAGGGAATGGAGCAGAGTGGCAGTGGAGTGTTGACCAGCAGAGAAAGAAGAGTGGAAACCATACCTGCCTGGGCCATGTGGGAGCAATACGTATGCATGATGCATGATCCTGAAGTATCTTCTGTAACACTTCGAATATGAGAGGAGAGGGAAGGGAAGAAAGGCGTACATAGAGCCATCATGCCAGCAAACTGTAAAGGCATCCTGATGACATCAGTACAAAGATAGTCAGAGAGGGCAAAAACAGGTACATTTGTCATTGTCTGCCGAGGCAAAGAGATCCAATACTGGAATACCCCATTTCTGAAAAAACGTGCTCTACTATGAAGTGGCTGAGCAACCATTCATGAGCTTGTAGCTGTCTGCTTAGCGAATCTGTAAGCTAGTTGCAATCCCCTGGAAGGTAAGTAGCCTGAAGGTTGCAGTTAAGATTTCCACAAATGTCCAGATGTGAAGAGCTTCTCTGCTAACACGCAGGGATCCTGAGCAGCCCTGTTTGTTTATATAAAAACATAGTGACTTGAATGTCTGTGGAAACTTGGAGAACTACATTGTTTAATCAGTGTGCAAATGTTCGGAGACTGTAGAGGACCGCCTGGAGCTCCAGCTGGTTGATATGTAAACGACATTCAGTTGAGGACCAAAATCCATGGGTATGGAGAGAACAGAGATGAGCTCCCCCAACTCCATGGGGAGGCATCAGTAGTAAGAGTCAGCTGAGCTCTGCGTTAGCCCATCTACTAGGCAGCCACCTATGGTGGCAGATCTCTGTGGACAGCATGGAACTCACATGCTTCGGCACACATAGCCTGCCACTGCAGCCAAGCTGCCCCCATCAGAATCAGCAGCAGCAGGGTGTGGCGGCATGGCTCAACACGGGGGTAGGGTGGCTTCGTATTGCACATGGGGGGTGGGGCTCAGTGCAACGCAGGGGGGGGTGGCAGCGGCTCAGCACAATGCGGTGGGGGGGTGGGGGCGGCGGTGGCAGCAGCAGAAACCCTTGGGTCGGCCCTGGCTGTGCTGGAGAACGATGAAAAAGACAACCGCCGAGAGGATGACCAGGTCAGGTCCCCCAATGAAGACTGTCCTTGATAATGCCCGAGATGGGAATCCTCTTCGAGAGGGAAAGAATTATTGGGTTCCAGCACTTCTTGAGATGCCACTGAAGTGACTTCATTTTCCATTTGGCATTTGAAACTATGGATCACTTCAGCCATGTGGCCCAGATAGGGTTGCCAACTGGCTCCAGATGCGCCCGACAAGCTTGATCCAGTCCTGGGTCTACCCCATTGCATGCAGGGACATGTAGTCTTGTTTTTCTTATGGAGTGCAATGGAGAAATCAGAACTACATGTCCCTGCATGCAATGGGGTAAACCCAGGACTGGATCAAGCCTGTCGGGCGCATCTGGAGCCAGTTGGTAACCCTAGGCCCAGAAGACATAAGATTGTTTTAGCTGTTTATCTGCATGACGCAGAAAGGATTTGAGTTAAGCTTATTATGGTCTGCATTCTTGAAGGTGGTAGATATGCTATTGCAGGTCGAGTATCCAGAGCAGCACCGATGAAGCACAGATGTTGAATCGGAGTGAGGTTGGGTTTTATTCTCGGAGAAAGCCTAGACTTTGGAGAAGATTAACAGTGGCATTCAGAGTAGAAGTCACATACTGAGAATTTCTGCCAGTGACCAATCATCAAGGTAGGCAAAAACAAAGTGACACACACTGTGAAGATGTGCTGCAGCTACAGCACAGTTACTTACCTGTAACAGGTGATCTCTGGGAACAGCAGGAATTAGTCCTCACATATGGGTACGTCGGTACCGACGGAGCCCGTGCGGGAAAGCTCCCCAGCTTCTTAGAATAGAAGCTTTTGGGACCTGCCACTGCACATGCGCACTGCCTTCCCGCCTTCCTGAACTGCTCTCCGCCGTTTCGAGTTTCGAGCTGAGTCAACAGAGAGAGGACAGGAAGATAGATAGATAAAAGATACAACTCCTAGGGGAGGTGGGTGGGTTGTGAGGACTAATTCCTGCTGTTCCCAGAGATCACCTGTTACAGGTAAGTAACTGTGCTATCTCCAGGAACAAGCAGGAATAAGTCCTCACATATGGGGACTCACTTAGATGCATGGGATCCCCTGTAAAGGTTCGCCATCTTCGTATGGATCTCAGGCATCCATTCTGGGAAGGTGGGCAGGAGTTGTTTAGGAATGGAACAGGTGCTTGAGGACAGCCTGGCCAAACAAGGCATCCCGGCGGGAGTCCTTGTCCAAACAGTAATGGGCTGTGAAGGTATGAACCGAGGCCCAGGTAGCGGCTCGACAGATCTGATCTATGGAAACAGAGTGCAGATGAGCCATAGAAGTTGCCATGGCCCTCACATTGTGAGCAGTGACATGGCCTTCCAGAGAAATGTTTTGCTCTGGTAAGCAAAAGAAATACACTGAGCAATCCAATTGGAAAGTGTACGCTTGGAGACTGGAAGTCCCAAATGGGAAGGATCAAAGGCCACAAAAAGTTGAGAAGACTTTCGATGTGGCTGAGTCCTATTAAGGTAAAAAGCGAGAGCTCTTTACAATCCAGAGTATGAAGGTTCCTCTCTGCATTGGATGCATGAGGAGCTGGAAAAAAGACAGGTAGATATACCTCTTGATTAAGATGAAAAGGCGAGACCACTTTAGGCATAAAGTGGGGATTCGTCCTAAGGACCACCTTATCATGATGAAATCTTGTGTAAGGTGGATTAGCCACTAAAGCCTGCAGCTCACTGATGCGGCGAGCCGAAGTGACTGCAATGAGGAAGATGACCTTCCAGGAAAGAATTTCAAGGAGGTGGAAAACATTGGCTCAAAAGGTGGCTTCATAAGTTGACCGAGCACTAGATTCAAATCCCATGCGACCGGGGGTGGTCTGATGGAGGTTTAGTGAGAGTCAGGCCTCTCATGAATCTTGCAACAAGAGGATGAGAGAGATAGGTTGTCCATTATATGTTGCAAGGATGCTGCAATAGCACTTAAATGGACTCTTACCGAATTCGTCTTGAGGCCTGCATTGGATAGATGCAGGAGATAATCAAGAAGAGAATTCAAAGGAAGTGCCAGAGGGTCAAGACCCTGCTGAGCACACCAAATGGAAAAACGTTTCCATTTGAAAGCATAGGAACGCCTGGTAGAGGGTTTCCTAGAGGCAGAAAGGATATCTTTCACTGGTTGGGAAAGATGAAAGTGTTGAAGGCTTAAGCCTTCAGTAACCAGCACTGAGGTGAAGGGATTTGGGGTTTGGGTGCCACAAAGTCCCTCCTCCTGAGACAGGAGGTCTGGCGCAGCTCCCAGATCCAAGTAGGTCCCTGGGAGAGCTGTAGAAGTAGAGGGAACCACACTTGGCGTGGCCAGCGTGGAGCTAATAGGATCATAGTTCCATGATCCATCTGGAGATTGAACAGAGTCTTGGGAATCAAAGGAATGGGTGGAAAGGCAAATAGGAATGCCTGACTCCAATTCAGGAGAAAGGCGTCCGTAGCCTGAGCTCCCTGACACGGAGTTCTGGAACAGAACCGGGGAAGGTTGGCATTCCACGGACTTGCAAAGAGGTCTATGTCCGGGGTCCACCATTCCTGAAAGATTCGGTTTATTTGGTCCAAATGTCGGGACCATTCGTGGGGCAGCAGAACTCGACTGAGCCTGTCTGCCCGAGAGTTTTGAACTCCTGGGATACTGCTAGCAGGTGAATCTGATGCTCTCTGGCGAAGGCCCATAGTCTTAGAGCTTCGTTGCAAGCGACAGAGAGCCGTCCCTCCTTGTTTGTTTATGTAAAACATGGCCACCTGATTGTCCGTCTGAACTAGGACAGTGAGGTTGGCTAGGAGGGAGTGGAAGACCTTGAGGGCAAGGGTAAATTGCTCGCAGTTCCAGAAGATTGATATGGAAGGGTGGTCGCCGGTCGCGACCACGTGCCCTGTGTGGAGAGAGTGTGCAGCTGGGCTCCCCACCCAGTTGGGGAGGCATCTGTTGTGCGGGGTGCTTGGGGTAGCAATGGTTGAAATGGAGCCCCCAACAACAGATTCTTGGTGGAAGTCCACCAGTGGAGGGACCAAACAGACGATCGGAGGTTTGTATTTGGTCTGAGAGCGCTCCTGACGCCTGAGTCCACTGAGTGGCCAGGGTCCATTGAGCTGCTCTCATATGAAGACGAGCATAGGGCACCACATGCACTGTGGAGGCCATATGACCCAGTAGGCGTAGCATTTCCCTGGCTGTCAAGTGAGTGCTGGACTGAGCTTGGGAGGCCAAACTCAGGAGGCGCTGGCCTCGAACATGTGGAAGGTAGGCCCTTGCAGTGATGGTGTCCAACTGGGCCCCTATGAATTCTAGAGATTGAGTAGGGATGAGTTGGGACTTGGGAAGGTTTACTACCAGTCCCAGATACTGCAAAAGGCTCCTTGTGTGGTCCAGGGAAATCTGGGCCTGTGACTGAGTTGGAGCTCGGATGAGCCAGTCGTCCAGATATGGGAAGACAAAGATTCCCATGCCTCTTAGAAATGCGGCTACAACTGCCATGCATTTTGTGAATACTCTTGGAGCAGAGGCTAGAACCGAAGGGGAGTACTCTGTATTGGAAATGTTTTCCCTGAAACAGAAGCGAAGATACTTTCTGTGGGATGGATGGATGAGTATATGTGTATACGCATCCTGTAGGTCTAGAGAACAAAGCCAGTCCTGACCCTGGAGGTAAGGAAGGAGAATGCCGAGAGACAGCATTTTGAATTTCTCCTTGAAGAGAAATTTGTTCAATTCTCTCAGATCTAGGATTGGTCTGAATCCCCCTGTCTTCTTTGGAATGAGAAAATAAGGGGAGTAGAAACCGGACCCTTGTTGAGGAAGAGGAACCTCTTCTATGGCCCCTTGGGCAAGAAGAGAGGAAACCTCTTGACCCAACAGGGTTAGGAGAGATGGGGGAGAATTGAATGGTCTCACCATATGATGGGGAGGAAGGCTGGAGAAATGAAGTTTGTAACCCTCTCGAATGATAGAGAGGGTCCATTGTTCTGTTGTGATTTGTTCCCATCTGGGAGCAAAGTGAACCAACCTTCCGGGTATGGTGAGAGGTTCTGGTTGTGTTAGAACCAGAAGTGGCAAGTTCCCTAGGAGCAAGTCAAAACCCCTGAGGGGTTGGAGCCTGCTGAGCTACAGTAGCTGCTGCAGGCTTAGCTCGTGCTTGTTTGGATTGCTGACGCTTAGCAGTATAGCGAGGTTGAGAAGACTGCTGGCCAGTATTTGAAGCAACTCTGGCCTTCTTATAGTAAGGCCTTTTAAAAGACTTTTTCTTAGTAGGAATTGAAGTGGACTTTGAAAGTCTTTCCAAGGTGGCATTTTCAGCATCCATCTGGGTGGCTTTGATTTGCCACTCTTCCCCAAATAAGTTCTCACCTGTACAGGGCAGATTCCGTAAGCCATCTAGAACCCAAGGTTCCAGATCAGAGGCCTGGAGCCAAGCAAGACGTCGGGCTGCAATAGCAATGCCCGAAGCCCTACTGGCTCCCTCAAAGGAATCATATGCTGCCCTATTAGAGAACTTAGAAACCTCTAAGAGTTGTTTCACTAGGGAAAGGAATCCCTGCTTTTTATCCTCAGGGATAAAGGGGGCAAATGCCGCACCTTTTTGGCAAGTTCCTCCAGAACATGCCCATATAGAGACTGTAGGAATTAATCCTGGCTATAAGCATACTAGCCTGGAAAATTTTCCTACCAAAAGAGTCCAAAGTCTTACATTCCCGTCCTGGAGGGGTGGAAGAGTGCCTTTTGGTACTCCTAATCTTCTTCATTGCAGACTTCACCACAATAGAGTGGTGGGGCAATTGAGTCTTTTGGAAACCAGGAGAAGGAGGGACCCTATACATGGTGTCCAACCTACGGGAATAAGGAGACAAAGTCAAAGGATTTTCCCAGAAATCCATCAGTTGTTCTTGAAGGATTTCATGGATAGGCAGGGTAACTGCCTCCTTAGGGGCCTTTGAGTATCCCAAAATATCCAGTTTTTTGGATCTGGGTTCCTTTTCAGAGGATGTGGTAATAGAAAGGGCTGTAGCCATATCTAAAACAAAGTCCTGGAAGGACAAATCCTCTGGAGGGGACATTCTCCTTTTAGGAGAAGAGGGCTCCTCAGGTAAGTTGAGTGAAAACTCAGCAGAATCATCAGAGGAGTGAAAATCCTCAGAGGAATCGGTGCTTTCCTCTAACGCACGATACGCGTACCGATCGGTATCGATATCGGGCGTATCGGGTATGGAACCGGTATGGAGCGAAAGCCCATACGGTACCGACTTGCGTTTAGAGGTGGACGGCCTCGATACCGGCATGGCGGACGATACCGGTATCGGGCCCGGAACCGCTGAAAGCGGAACCGATGGCGTTGCAGCTTTAATGAAAGCCATGACGGCCTGCTGCATGGACTGTACAGTATCGCCCATGGACGCCATAGCTGCCTGGATGTCGGTACCGGAGTGACCCGGTACCCCAGAGCAGGCTAACAGGTGATCTGTCGAGGCCGTAGCATCGATATCAACCTGAGACCCCTGAATTGGGCGTTTTTTTGGAAGTTGGACTTCCCGCCGGGGTTGTTTGGCTGGGGCAGGGGTCCTCAAGTTCTAAGCTAAGAGCCTCTCGATGCTTTGAAGGAGATTTGCTCTTTGAGGACTTGCCCACAGAAGGTTTGGTTACCTGAGATCCATCCGGAGAAGAAGACCTGGATGACTGTGATGCTGTATTCTCTGAAGCAAACAGCACATGGAATTTGTTGGCCCGGTTCTGCAGCCCACGTTTAGACATGTGGGAGCAAGATGGGCAGTCCGGTATGGAATGGTCAGGCCCCAAACATTTCAGACACCATTCATGGGTGTTCTGTGACTGAAATAACAGCATTACATTTGGTACACTTCTTAAATCCAGGGGCTGGCTTCTCCATGAGGAGAAATTGAGTAGGCCGAGAGGCCTCTCTGAAGTGACCAAAAAGCTAAAAAATAGAAAAAAGAATTATAATTTTTTTAAAGAAAGAAAGAAAGACCGGCGATACCGGTATCGGTAGTGGGAAGGCAGGTACGCGGTCTAAAGAAACAAATAAAATAACAATGTCTTCAGCGGTGACAGGAACACGACCTGCTGGCTCCGCGGAAAAAGAGAAACTGAGGAGAGCTGTTCAGGAAGGCGGGAAGGCAGTGCGCATGTGCAGTGGGAGGTCCCAAAAGCTTCTATTCTAAGAAGCTGGGGAGCTTTCCCGCACGGGCTCCGTCGGTACCGACGTACCCATATGTGAGGACTTATTCCTGCTTGTTCCTGGAGATAGCGAGGCACTTTGTGAAGAAGGGGGGCAGAAGACAGGCTGAAGGGGAGGACATAGTACTGAGCCTTGACGAAGGTGAAGCAGAGAAATTTCCAATGGGAAGGATAAATCTGAATATGGATGTAAACATCCCCGAGATCCAGTGACGCCAACCAATCTCCTTTTTGAATAAGGGGCAAGATAGCGGTCAGAGTATTTATTTTGAACTAGTGCTTAGAGAAAGATAGATTTAACTGTTCCAGGCCCAGAAAGGGACACAACCCCCCCTCCCTATCTTTTTTTGGGATAAGGAAGAAGGCCAAATAGAATCCCTCTCCATACTGTGAAGCAGGGACAGGTTCCTCAGCTCTCACTTTCAGCAACTGCTGAAGTTCCCTCTGAAGGATAAGGAAATGTTCCCGAGTCGGTACACTGTCATAGTGGTGGTACAAAGGAAGACAGGCTGGAAAACTGCAGGTGATATCCCTGATTCTAAATGGCCAGAACCCAAGAACTGGAAGAGATTGCTGACCAGGCATCCTTGAAGAATGCTATATGGCCTCCCACCAGAAGATAATCAAAAAGAAGGACTTGGTTTGATGAAAGCAGCAGCCAGCGCAGATTGTTGCTTGCACTCCTTGGACCTTTGGCAGGGTAGGTATGCTGCAGCAGTCTGTCATGGAGGGGCAGGCCTTGCATAAGGCAGATAACAGAGTCTGGGATAAGAACGTTAAAAATACCAATACTTGTTTTTGAAATAAGTAGGCTGAGGTTTATAGTACTGGGAAGAAGCCTCCGGACAGTGGAACAATTATCTTTCAACTGATTCATTGTATCCTCCATTTTGTCTCCAAAGAGTGAATTGCCCAAGCAAGGGGAATTGGTGAGATCGTCATGATAATCCTCTCGGAGTCCAGATGAATGGAGTTGCACTGTTCTTCTGGCTGCAATGGTTACTGCTGCAGAGCGGGAAGTGATATCAAAGGCCTCTCTCATAAGCAGCTCTCAAGAGGTGATAGGTGCATTCTTGCATGTAAAGGTGACTCTTGAGTCAAATCCTCCTTGAAACACTGGAGTAAGATACCTGATCCATCAAGGAGTGAAGATAGTATAGCATTTTGCAGCTGGTGTGCCAAAAGCTTTAAAGTCAACATGGCACTCGTACATTTTACGGTTCACTGAATCTAAGATATGGTGATTTTTGCCTGGAGGGGTATGGGATAACATTCTAGAGCAAGGGTCTCCAATTCTGGTCCTAGAGAGGCACAAACCAGTCAGGTTTTCAGGATGTCCCTAATGAATATGCATGAAATATATTTACATGCACTGCCACCATTATATTCAAATTTATCTCATGCATATCATTAGGGACATCCTGAAAACCAGACTGGTTTGCAGCCCTCCAGGACCAGAACTTGAGACCCCTGCTTTAGAGATTTTGAACGCTTGAAAGCAGATTCTTATACGACAGATAGGGCAGCTGTGGTTATAAATGCCCCGGGCCCCCAGTTAATCTATATTTTGTTTCTAGATAACAGGAAGATTTCACTGAGAGAAGAGTACAATAGTTAGTTGCAAGTCCTGTAGTCCTTGTATAGTGGAAGGGCAAGAGACCTCTTATGGCAGAGACATGGATTTCACTATGGACTGGAAATCCTTTTAGTGGATGGAATGTCCCAGAGGCAGAGCTTTCGTGAGTTTAAGCAGGAATTTAGGGTACGAGTGTTCATCTTGAAGATATGACATGTCTTGGGCAAGCCACTTAACCCTCCATAGCCCATGTTCCCTGTATTAATGTATGTGTCTCATATCCCCGCGTGTTAAATGTATCCCCCAATTGTGTTGTGACCGCTTTGATTGAAGGATAAGGCGGTATACAAAACTGTCTAAATAAAATAAATGACATGGATTGTTGTCCTTTTGAATAGGGAAGGGACACACTTCCCCTTCCCCCGACTCTTCAGAGTTGTGCCAAATAGAAGGCTCACCTATAGAGCTAAGGAGATTGGGGCCATGCTTGGAGGCTGTTAGTGGCCAACCAGGCTGAGACCTTAGATCTGGAGTGGGCAAGTTTGAGGGGACAACCCTCCAGGTAGTGAGAGATGGAGGGGTTCACAACAGCTCTTGAGATTCTATGGGAAAAATCCCCTGTGAAGGGTGAGGGACAACTGGAGTGGGGGGAGCTAATGATTGTTACAACATATTAGTAGTCTCACAAATAAATTTCTGCGTTAAAAGTAATAAAGAGCTTTACTGAGGAGGGATCAGAGGGGAAGAAGCCAGTATGGGGCCAGACTGAGGAGAAAAAAGGGAGGAGCTTGCAGGAAGCCCTAAAGGTAAAAGGGGATCCCATAGAGGCACTTACCCGCTGGTTCAGACTGTGAAGAAGGGTGTTGTGAGCATTTTTATGTAAACTTTGTTACAGTGAGCAGTGTTTTAGTATCAGCTGTTAACTTTGGTACATTTCTTGCAGGGTTGTTGATTAGAAATATAGAAAAATGACGACAGAAAAAGACCACATGGCCTATCTAGTCTGTCCTTCCATATCAACAACTACAGCAGTCCCCTTTTTTCCTTTAGAGATCCTCTGTATTTGTCCTATGCTTTTTTGAATTCAGATACTGTCCTCATCTCTACGATCTCCACTGGGAGACTATTCCACGGATCCACCACTCTCCGTAAAGAAATATTTCCGCATATCACTCATGAATCTATCCCATTTCACCCTCATCTCATGTCCCCTCGTAGCAGAGTTTGCTTTCAATCGAAAGAGGCTCTCCCCCTGTGCATTTATGCCACAGAGGTATTTAAACGTCTCAATCATATCACCTCTATCCCGCCTTTCCTCTAAGGTGCACATATTAAGATCCTTAAGTCTGTCCTCATATGCTTTATAATGAAGACCACTAACCATTTTAGTAGCCACCCTCTGTATTGACTCCATCCTGTTTATATCCTTTTGAAGGTGCTGTCTCCAGAATTGCACACAATACTCCAAATGAGGTCGCACCAAAGACTTATACAGAGGCACTATCATCTTTTTTCTGCTAGCCATTCCTCTCCTTATGCACCCAAGTATCCTTCTAGCTTTTGCTGTTGCCTTTTATACCTGTTTAGCTACTTTAAGATCATCAGACACAATCACGTCTAGGTCTCGATCTTCTTTAGTGGACAAAAGTACTTCACCCCCCTATACTATATTGCTCCCTTGGATTGCTGCAGCCCAAATGCATGACCTTGCATTTTTTTAAAATTAAATCCCAGCTGCCAAATTCTAGACCATTCTTCAAGCTTAGCTAGATCCCTCCTCATGTTATCTACACCTTCCTGGGTATCTACTCTATTGCAGATTTTGGTATCATCCGCAAAGAGGCAAACCTTACCCAACGACTCTTCCGCTATATCACTAACAAAGATGTTAAAAAGAATCGGACCAAGGACAGATCCCTGGGGCACACCAATGGTAACGTCCTTCTCCTCAGAGTGAGCTCCATTTACCTGTACTTTTTGTTGCCTCCCACTCAACCAATTTCTAACCCAAACAGTAACTTTAGGGTCCATCCCTAGGGTGCTCAGTTTGTTTATAAGTCACCTGTGAGGAACAGTGTCAAAGGCTTTACTGAAATCTAAATACACCACATCTAAGGCTCTCCCTCGGTCCAACTCCCTGGTCACCCAGTCAAAGAAATCAGGTTCACAAGACCTGCCTCTGGTGAATCCATGCTGCCTCGGATCCTGTAATCTGCTGGACTCTAGAAACCTCACTATTTTTTCTTTCAACAGCATTTCCAATAATTTACTCACCACCGAAGTTAAACTAACCGGCCTGTAGTTTTCAACCACATCTTTACTTCCGCTTTTGTGTAAAGGCACAACATGAGCCTCTCTCCAGTCCTTTGGCACCACTCCAGACTCCAACGAAGCATTGAAAAGGTCCCCAAGTTCCCTCAGTATTTTAGGGTGTATCCCATCCAGTCCCATCCCTTTGTCTATTTTAAGTTTAGCTAGTTTCTCACAAACACAGACGTCTGAAAATTGTTCAAGATGCCCCTCGCTTCTGTTCCTGTTTGTGGGTGTTTTCTGAGGTCCTGTTCCTTCATCTGTGAACCAGAACAGAAATATCTGTTAAGCAATTCCGCTTTATCTTCATCAGCTTCTACATATTCCTTCCCTTCACCCTTGAGTCTAGCAATACCACTTTTGCCCTGCCTCTTCTCAATAACATATCTGAAAAATGTCTTATCCCCCATTTTATTGCATTGGCTATTTCCTCCTCTATTTGAATCTTTGCTTTCCTGACTACTTTGCTAGCTTCTCTAAGTTTTTCCAAATATAGATGCCTGTCTTCCTCTCTCTGTGATCTCTTGTATTTTCATGAAGGCTTCCCTCTTTTCTTCATCTTTACAGCTACTTTTTTCAAAAGCCATAGCGGTCTCCTTTTCCTTTTACCTTTATTTACCATTTTAACAAAAAGATTGACCTCCTGTGGTGCCGAGCTGCAAGTGAGGAGGGGGGAGGGGGTCAGAGTGGGAGTGGAGACAGTCCTTAGGAGCAAGGCTGGCAGCTCCGGAAGCTGTTGAAGCAGACACTGTGCTCTGTTCACCTGTGCAACTTGGCTTAATGTCCCACTTACTACTCTCCCTCGGGAGTGCACTGAAGGAGCCCAGAGGGGAAGGAGGATTAAGCAGCAACGTGACCATCCATTTTAAGAATATGGGAGCCATGAGGTAAAAGAAGCTTTCCCTTTTTATCTCTGTCCATAGCCATAGCAGCAGCAATTAGGAGCAGAGTAGGTCAGGTCCAGTGAGGTATAAAGAGTATAACAATAAAATAGCAGAGTGTATCAGGAGAAGAGATAGCAATGTTCATGTCTGGATTCACTGTGGATAAAAACAGACTGAGTTCCTGGCAAAGTGGCATCCATACACTTTCTGTAAGAACACTGTTCTAAAGCTAAGAGACATCTCTGACATTAAATCAGTCACACCAGCTTCACCATCAAGTGTGCCTGCATCTCCCCTGCTTATCCACAGAGACAGGTCAGTATGCTTTGAACCAAACAGTGGAGTGTGTTGTACTGGGAGCTTTTGTACCAGGGTGCAACTTAAAACAAATTGGTATAATTTTCTAGGTGGAGGACTTTCCGAAAAGCACAGTTAGTTACCTGTAACAGGTGATCTCTGGGAACAGCAGGAATTAGTCCTCACATATGGGTACGTCGGTACCGACGGAGCCTGCGTGGGAAAGCTCCCCAGCTTCCCAGAAGAAAGCTTTTGGGAGCCTCCCACAGCGCATGCGCGCTGCCTTCTCGCCTTTCCTGACCAACTCTCCTCAGTTCGAGTTTAAAGCTGAGACAATAGAGAGAGAGAGGAAAGGAAAGATAGAGAGAGAGATACAACTCCTAGGGGAGGTGGGTGGGTTGTGAGGACTAATTCCTGCTGTTCCCAGAGATCACCTGTTACAGGTAAGTAACTGTGCTATCTCCAGGAACAAGCAGGAATAAGTCCTCACATATGGGGACTCCCTAGCTAAGATGCCCGGGAGATCCCCAAGGGTATGAGACCCTGAAAGGTTCCTCGTCTTCCTATGGATCTCAGGCATCCATTCAGGGAAGGAGGGCAGGAGTTGTTCAAGAATGGAACAGGTGTCTGAGGACAGCCTGACCAAACAAGGCATCCCGGCGGGAGTCCTTGTCCAAACAGTAATGGGCTGTGAAGGTATGAACCGAGGCCCAGGTGGCTGCTCGACAGATCTGATCGATGGATACAGAATGAAGATGAGCCATAGAGGTGGCCATAGCCCTCACATTGTGAGCTGTGACATGGCCCTCCAGAGAAAGGTTCTTACTCTGGTAAGCAAAAGAAATACACTGAGCAATCCAATTGGACAGTGTTCTTTTAGAGACTGGAAGTCCTAGATGAGAAGGATCAAAAGCAACAAAAGCTGGGAAGACTTTCTATGTTGCTGTGTCCTGTGTAAGTAAAAAGCAAGAGCTCTTTTACAATCTAGAGTATGAAGGTTCCTCTCTGCAGTGGATGCATGAGGAGCTGGAAAAAAGACAGGTAAATATACCTCTTGATTATGATGAAAAGGTGAGACCACTTTAGGCATAAAGTGAGGATTTGTCCTAAGGACTACCTTATCATGATGGAACCTTGTATAAGGTGGATTAGCCACTAAGGCCTGCAGCTCACTAATGTGGCGAGCAGAAGTGATTGCAATAAGGAAAATAACCTTCCAGGAAAGAAATTTCAAGGAGGTAGTGGCTAAGGGTTCAAAAGGTGGCTTCATAAGCTGACCAAGAACCAAGTTTAAATCCCATGCCACCGGAGGAGGTCGAATGGGAGGTTTAGTTAAGGTTAGGCTTCTCATGAATCTGGCAATAAGAGGATGAGAGGAAATAGGTTGTCCATTGATAGGCTTAAGGGATGCTGCAATAGCACTTAAATGGACCCTTACGGAATTCGTCTTAAGGCCTGCATTGGAAAGATGCAGGAGATATTCTAATAGAGAATTCAGGGGAAGTGCTAGAGGGTCAAGACCCTTTTGAGCACACCAAATGGAAAATCTCTTCCATTTAAAAGCATAGGAACGCCTAGTGGAAGGTTTCCTGGAAGCATGAAGGATATCCTTCACTTGTTGCGAAAGATTGAAGTCTTGAAGGTCTAGGCCTTCAGTAACCAAGCTCTGAGGTGAAGGGACTTGGGGTTTGGATGCCACAAAGTCCCCTCCTCCTGAGAGAGGAGGTCTGGAGCAGCTCCCAAGTCCAGGGAGGGGACTTGGGAAAGATGCAGAAGTAGAGGGTACCACACTTGGCGTGGCCAGCGTGGAGCTATGAGGATCATATACCCTTGATCCCTCTGAAGTTTGAACAGAGTCTTGGGGATCAAAGGAATGGGTGGAAAGGCATACAGGAAGTCCTGACCCCAATGAAGGAGGAAGGCATCCTTGGCCTGAACTCCCTGACACGGAATCCTGGAACAGAACCGGGGAAGTTTGGCATTCCACGGACTTGCAAATTGGTCTATGTCCAGGGTACCTGAAAGATTCTGAGTACCTGATCCATGTGCAGGGACCATTCGTGTGGGAGCAGAACTCGACTGAGTCTGTCCGCCCAAGGGTTTTGAATTCCTGGGAGGTATACCGCCAGGAGATGGATTTGATGCTCTCTGGCAAAGGCCCATAATCTGAGAGCTTCGTTGCAAAGCGACAGAGAGCCTGTTCCTCCTTGCTTGTTTATGTAAAACATGGCTACCTGATTGTCCGTTTGAATGAGGACTGTTTGGTAGCTGAGGAGGGTATGAAAGACCTTGAGAGCTAGGAACACTGCTCGAAGTTCCAAGTGGTTGATATGAAGAGAGGTCTCCTGTGGGGACCAAGTGCCTTGGGTGGAGATGTCTTGCAGATGAGCTCCCCAACCTGTTTGGGAGGCATCTGTTGTGAGGATTGCTTGGGGCAACAAGGGTTGGAAGGGGGACCCCAACAACAGATTTTGAGTGGACATCCACCATTGGAGAGACCAAAGGAGACGTTTGGAGTTTGCTATTTGGTCTGAGAGAGCTTCTGACGCTTGAGTCCACTGGGTGGACAAAGTCCATTGAGCTGCTCTCATGTGTAGACGAGCATAGGGTACCACATGTACTGTGGAAGCCATGTGGCCTAGTAGTTGTAGCATCTCCCGGGCAGTGAAGTGGTCCTTTGACTGAATCTGGGAGGCTAACTGCACCAGATGTTGGCAACGAGCCTGGGGAAGATAGGCTCTTGCAGTAGTGGTGTCCAACCAGGCCCCTATGAATTCTAGAGACTGAGTAGAGATGAGCTGAGACTTTGGGAGATTTACCACAAGTCCCAGATACTGCAGAATGCACCTGGTAGTGTTCAGGGAAATTTGGGCTTCTGACTGGGATGGAGCTCGGATGAACCAGTCGTCCAGATATGGGAAGACAAAGATTCCCAGAGTGCGCAGAAATGCAGCAACTATTGCCATGCATTTGGTGAACACTCTTGGAGCAGAGGCCAGACCGAAAGGAAGGACTCTGTATTGGTAATGTTTTCCCTGGAACAGAAAGCGTAGAAAATTTTCTGTGGGATGGATGGATGAGTATATGGGTGTACGCATCCTTGAGATCTAGAGAACAAAGCCAATCCTGACTCTGTAGGTATGGAAGGAGAGTGCCTAAAGAGAGCATCTTGAACCTCTCCTTGTACAGAAATTTGTTCAATTCTCGGAGATCTAGAATAGGTCTGTATCCCCCTGTTTTCTTTGGGATGAGAAAGTAGGGGGAGTAAAAACCTGACCCCTGTTGAAGAAGAGGAACTTCTTCTATGGCCCTCTGGGCCAGAAGGGAGGTTACCTCCTGATCCAGAAGGTCGAGGAGAGATGTGGGAGAATTGAAATGTCTCACCATGGTGTAGGGAGGAAGGTCTGAGAAATGAAGTTTGTAGCCCTCTCTGATGATGGAGAGGGTCCACTGCTCTGATGTGATTTTCTCCCATCTGGGAGCAAAATGAGCTAACCTTCCTGGAATGGTGAGAGGTCCTGGCTGTTGTAGAGCCAGAAAGGTTAAGTTCTCTAGCACTAAGTCAAAACCCCTGAGGGGCTTGGGACTGCTGGGTTGCAGCAGCCCCTGCAGGTTTAGGCCTGGCCTGTTTGGGTTGCTGACGCTTAGTAGCAAATCGACCTGCAGAAGACTGTTGACCAGAAGTGGAAGGAAATCTGCCCTTCTTGTAAAAAGACTTTTTAAAAGATTTTTTCTTGGCTGGAGTGGAGGTAGACTTAGAAAGTCTATCAAGAGCAGCATTTTCTGCGTCCATTTGAGTGGCTTTAATTTGCCACTCTTTGCCAAATAGGTTTTCACCTGTACAGGGTAGATTTCCTAAACCATCTTGAACCCAAGGTTCTAGATAAGAAGCCTGGAGCCAAGCAATTCTACGAGCAGCTATAGCAATTCCTGAGGCTCTGCTAGCAACCTCAAAGGAATCAAAGGCTGCCCTGTTGGAAAACTTTGAAATGTCTTGCGTATGCTTAAGCCAAAGAAGGAATTCTTCCCTTTTATCTTCAGGAATAAAAGGGAGAAAGTTGTGCAGCTTTTCTGCAAACTCCTTCAGAAACATACCCATATAAAGGCTGTATGAATTGATTCTGGCAGTAAGCATGCTAGCTTGGAAGATTTTTCTACCAAAAGCATCCAAGGTCCTGCATTCTCTTCCTGGAGGAGTAGAAGAGTGTCTTTGGTACTCTTTATCCTCTTCATAGCTGACTGCACCACAATAGAATGGTGAGGAAGCTGAGTTTTTTGAAAACCAGGAGAAGGAGGGACACGGTACATAGTGTCCAATCTACGAGAATGAGGAGAAAGGGTGAGAGGAGTCTCCCACAATTCAAGCAAATGTTCTTGGAGAATTTCATGAATTGGCAAGGTGATTGCCTCTCTGGGAACCTTAGAGTATCCCAAAATGTCTAACTTTTTTGCTCTAGGTTCTTTTTCAGAGGTTACTGAAATAGAGAGTCCTTTAGCTACTTCCATGATGAAGTCTTGAAAGGACAAATCCTCTGGAGGAGACATTCTCCTCTTTGGAGAAGAGGGCTCCTCAGGAAGAGTAAGAGATACTTCAGGAGAGTCATCCGATGAATCGGAATCATCAGAAGACTGGAAGTATCGTCTGTTTGCTTCCAGGGATCGATAAGCGTATCGACCGGTATCGACATCGGGCGTACCCGGAACCGGATCGGTATCGGGAAAAGCCCCGGAACCGGTATCCTGGTCAATGTGGATGCCCTGGGTACCGGAACCGAGGTCGGTACCGCTTGGTGCGGTACCGTGGGCGTCGCAGCCTTAATAAAAGCCATTATGGCCTGCTGCATGGATTGAACTGTATGATCCATAGACGCCACGACTGCCTGGATGTCGGTACCGGAAGAGTGTGCCGGTACCCCAGAGCAGTCTAACAGGTGATCGGTCGAGGCCGTGCCATCGATGTCAACCTGTAACCCCATAGGAGGAGCTTTGGAAGCCGGAGCTTCCCGCCGGGGTTGTTTGGCTGGGGCAGAGTCCTCAGGGTCAAGCCCGGGGGCATCTCGATACTTGGAGGGAGATTTGCCCTTTGAGGACCTGCCAGAAGAATGTTTGGTTACCTGAGATCCATCAGGAGAGGAAGACCTGGAAGATGTCGATGCTGGAGTATCTGTGGAAAACAGCATATGAAACTTGGCTGCTCGGTTCTGTAAGCCACGTTTAGACATCAGGGAGCAGGACTGGCAATCCGGTATGGAGTGGTCAGGCCCCAAACATTTAAGACACCATTCATGTGTGTCGGTGACTGAAATGGTACCGCTACACTTGGTGCATTTTTTGAAACCAGAAGCTGGTTTCTCCATGAGGGAAAAATTTTCTCCAGGCCTAGAGGCCTAAGGGGAGAAAAATTTCACCAAGTAGGGAAAAGAAAATATATATATTTTTTTTTTTGAAAAGTAAAAAGAAAAAAGACCGGCGGTACCGGTATGGAGTCGGGTAAGGCAGACACGCGACTAAAGAAACAAATTAAAATAAGAACTTCTTCAGCGGTGACAGGAACACGACCTGCTGGCTCCGCGGAAAAGAAGAACTGAGGAGAGTTGGTCAGGAAATAGAAATTACACTTACCTGGTAATTGTAGTTCCTGGAGGGTCCAGTTTAGTCCTCCACATCCGGGTAGTGCACCTCCTCCTGCAGCCTGGAGCAATCAAAATCTTCCTCTGGTTGTAGGTATTCTGTCGGAGCTCCCATCAGCCCCCAGTGAACTAGTAACAAAGCAGACTCAGAGAAGCAACACATGAGAATATCATAAATACATAAGAGAAAGAGAAAATTCCCCCTTTTTGAAATCAGCGACCCCCTCCCCAAACGAGGAAGCCAGAACTCTGCCCAAGCCCCGCTCGAAGGGCGAAGCAAAAATGCAAAAATGTCTGAATCCGATCCCAAAAAAGGCAAGAATTCCCGAGCCGGAAACAGAAGAATGTAGAAGACGGCGTAGAAAGACGGAACGCGAATATAAAAGTCACTGATGCAGTTCCGTACCATTCGGAGATCGCACGCCGTATCAAACAACAAGGAACCCTGACACCTGGGCGGGAAGGAGGACTAAACTGGACCCTCCAGGAACTACAATTACCAGGTAAGTGTAATTTCTATTTCCTGAGCGGTCCTCCAGTTTAGTCCTCCACATCCGGGATGTAACAGAGCAGTTAACACCGGGCGGGCACCTTCGAACCGGCGCGCAGTACTGCCGAACCAAAGCAAGAATCCTGAGCGGCCAGCACATCCAACCGGTAATGCTTACTGAAGGTATGCAGAGACGACCAGGTAGCCGCCCTACAAATTTCGACAGGCGGAACAAGGCTATGCTCCGCCCAAGAGGTTGCCTGAGCCCTTGTAGAGTGCGCCCATAGACCCACCGGTACCGGTCGACCCTGGAGAATATAAGCC
The DNA here is from genome assembly GCA_033557465.1 of Ichthyophis bannanicus. Classification (NCBI taxonomy): domain Eukaryota; kingdom Metazoa; phylum Chordata; class Amphibia; order Gymnophiona; family Ichthyophiidae; genus Ichthyophis; species Ichthyophis bannanicus. Next base: position 163,628,939 of record CM066042.1, on the reverse strand, counting down.
GAAGCAATCGCTTCTTTAATCCAGCGAGCGATGGAAGCTTTCGCTGCCGCTTCACCCCGCCGAGCTCCACCAAAAAGCACGAACAGCCGGTCGGACTTGCGAAACGATTCCGACACCTTGAGGTAGCGACGAAGGACTCGCCGGACATCCAAGAAATGTAGGTCAGCGTCCGAGGTACCTGCCGAATCCGAGGAAAGAACCGGTAGAAAAACGGCCTGATTCAGGTGAAAAGGCGACACCACCTTAGGCAAAAAAGATGGAACCGGTCGAAGAACCACGCGATCCCGAGAAATAGACAAGAACGGTTCTCTACACGAGAGCGCCTGCAATTCCGAAATGCGCCTCGCCGAACAGATGGCCACCAGAAAAACCGTCTTCAAGGTCAAATCCTTAAGAGACGCCTGCCGAAGCGGCTCGAAAGGTTCGCGCACTAAGGCCTGTAACACTAGATTCAAGTCCCACGACGGCATGGAAACTCTGCGCGACGGTCGCAATCTGAAAACCGCTTGAAGAAAACGGCGCACGTCGGGATGGGACCCCAGGGAAAGACCCAAAACCTTACCCCTGTAGCAAGCCAGCGCCGTTAACTGAACCTTCAAAGAACTGGCCGCCAAACCTTTGTCAAAACCGTCCTGCAGAAAGCTGAGAATTACCGGTACCGAGGCGGTTGCAGCTCGCACGCCACGCCTGGAGCACCAGTCCTCAAAAATTCTCCACACCCGGACATATGCGAGCGAGGTGGAAGACTTTCGCGCCCGAAGGAGAGTAGCAACAACTGATGCGGAGTAACCCTTCTTACTCAGCCGAGCCCTTTCAATGGCCAAACCGTAAGCGAGAATTGATCCACCTGAGGCATCCGGAGGGGTCCCTGAAACAGCAGATCCGGTAACGGTGGCAGTTTCCAAGGCATACCGTCGCGTAACCTCACCAGATCCGCGTACCACGGCCGCCTGGGCCAATCCGGAGCCACTAGCAGAACGCGCCCTCGGTGCGCCTCGATGCGCTGAACGACACGACCGATCAATGCCCACGGGGGAAAGACAAAGAAGTTGACCTTCCGGCCACGGTAGAATGAGCGCGTCGATGCCTTCGGACATGCGCTCCCTCCGTCGGCTGTAAAAACGAGCCATCTTGGCCGTTTGAAAGGTCGCCATGAGATCCATGACCGGGAGGCCCCCATCTGCGTACTATTTGCGCATATATCTGTGGATGCAGTTCCCACTCCCCGGGATCCACCCGCACTCTGCTGAGATAATCCGCCATGACATTGTCCTTTCCTGCTATATGCGCCGCCGACAGCCGAGATTGAACCCAGGCAAACAGAGCCGCTGCCTCTGTCTCCATGGCCACACTGCCGGTGCCGCCCTGGTGGTTGATGTAGGCCACTGTCGCAGAGTTGTCCGACAGAACTCGTACAGCACGCCCCTGTAACAGCGCCAGTCTCACCGCACGCAGCTCTAAGCGGTTGATCGACCACGACGCCTCGAGGGGAAACCACGTCCCCTGCGCAAATCGGCCCTCGCAATGCGCCCCCCAGCCCATCAGGCTGGCATCCGTCAAAAGCGGAACCCAGGGAGGCTGTTCCAACGGCATTCCCAACCGCAGGTTCTGCGAGCACAGCCACCACCGAAGGGACCGTCGCACGGACAATGGGCAAGGTAACCTCTTGTTCAAGGAGTGTAACTGATTCGACCAACGACGTAACAGGGCGCTCTGAAGCGGGCGCATGTGAAAACGCGCCCAAGGAACCACCTCCAGCGTCGCTGCCATGGTGCCTAACAGCCAGAGATACCACCAGGCGGACAGCGAAGGGATCTTTAGGAAGGAGCGCACGAGGCTGCGCAAGGCTTGAACACGGCGTTCCGGTAAACAGACGACACCTTTTGCTGTGCAGAAATGAACTCCGAGGTATTCGAGGGACTGAGTGGGCACTAGATGACACTTCTTCTCGTTGACCACCCAGCCGAGGGTCCGTAACAAGGCTACCACCCTGCCCGTAACCCTCACACTCTCTTCGAGGGATTTCGCCCGAATCAACCAGTCGTCGAGATAAGGGTGGACGAGGATCCCATCCCGTCGCAAGGCCGCCGCGACCACCACCATGACTTTCGTGAAGGTGCGAGGAGCGGTAGCCAGACCGAAGGGCAGGGCTCGAAACTGGAAGTGACCCCAAGGGAAGGCGAAACGCAAGAATTTTTGATGAGCTTCCCGTATGGGAATGTGCAAATAGGCCTCGGAGAGATCGAGAGACGTGAGAAATTCCCCGTGACGCACCGCCACTATGACGGAGCGTAAGGTCTCCATCCGGAAGTGCGGAACCCGCAGAAAACGATTGACGCCCTTGAGATCCAGAATCGGACGGAGAGAACCGTCCTTTTTGGGGACCACAAAATAAATGGAGTAGCGACCGACGCCGTGCTCTGAAGGAGGTGCGGGAACCACCGCCCCCAGCGCCAGGAGACGGTGCAGCGTCCACCGAAGGTCGCGCGATTTCTGCTCGCCTTTGCTGGGAGACAGGACAAACGAATCCGGAATCGGAGAAGCGAACTCCAAAGCATAACCGTCGCGGATGATTTCGAGCACCCACTGATCTGAGGTTATTTGGGCCCAGGAAGGAAAAAAATCGCGGAGACGACCCCCGATGACTAGGCATCCCTTCGGAGCCCGCCTCACTTCATTGCTGCTTTCGAGCAAAAGAGGAGGCGGAGGAGGAGGACGCTGCCGAAAATCCACGTCCTGCCCCCCGAAAACCTCTAAAACCTTGGGAACGGGAGCCAACTCGACCTCGTTGAGAACCCCACAGACGGGAGGAACGAAACCTCCAAAAATCCCGAAACTGACCGCGCACGGCCGGTAAACCTTTAGACACCTTAGGCCGATCTTCCGGCAGCCTACCACCTTTAGACTCGCCGAGATCTTTAACCAACTTATCCAAATCGTCCCCGAACATGAGCTTACCCTTAAAGGGGAGTTTACTGAGACGAGATTTAGAAGATCCGTCGGCCGCCCAATTCCGCAGCCAAATAGATCTACGCGCCGCCACCAAGGAAGCCATGCTGTTGGCGAGTGCGGATGAGATCATAATGAACATCCGCCAAATACGCCGAACCTGACTCCAAGCGAGTAACTTCCAGCAACCCCTGCTGATCCAAGCCAGCAAGCTGCTGCAGGCGCTGCGCCCAACGCAGGCAAGCCCTAGCCACCCAAGCACCACAAATAGAGGCCTGCAAGGACAAGGCATTGGTCTCGAACGCCTGCTTCAACAAACCATCCACTTTCTTGTCCTGTGCGTCTTTCAGAGCAGCACTGCCCTCAACAGGGATAGTGGTCTTCTTGGTTACCGCCGAAACAGCGGCATCAACCCGTGGAGATCGAAATTTCTCTTTGTCCTTGTCCGCCAGGGGGTACAGACGGTTCATAGTTCGAATACCTTTCAACCCGGACTCAGGTTGATCCCATTCGGACTGAATCATTTGCTCCACCACTCGATGAAGCGGAAACACCACTTGGGAGTCCCGCACCGCCTGAATGAGAGGATCCTCCAAGCCGTCCTCGTCCACCGGACGAGGGGCCGACAGATTAAGCGTATGAAGAGATTCCGTAATCAAGGGCACTAACTCTTCCTTACGAAACACCCGAACTATGCGGGCTTGGTCCTCCGGCTCGGGGATTTCACCGTCCTCTAGGTCGTCCACTCCCGCTTCCTGATCCATCTCTGTATCGGGATCCTGCCAACTCAAATCATCGTGGTCGAGATCCAAAGACTGCAACCGCTTGGCGGAAGGCTGAAGTGGCTGCCGGGGCTCCTTACCTTTAAAAGAAGGCAGGGGCGACGGCCAGGCCTCAGGCAACTTGCCTGAGCGTCCCAAGCGGAAGGCTTGGTGCATAAGTAGCACAAAATCCAGAGAAAAATCCGTGAATGTAGATTCGGCAGGCTCAAGCGGGAGGGGATCGACTTGCCCCTTAGGAGGGAGCACAGAAAGAGAGGGAAGAGACCCCGGAGAAGGAGCGCGGTCCGCAGGGACAGGCGGATTGTCCGAGCCAGATAGTTCTTTATGTTCCATTTGAAGCTCTAAATCCGAGGACACTGAAGCGCAGCCCCTACAAATACCAGACTCCGCTACAGTCCCCCTACGCGACCCACAGATCACACACTGCGGTCGCGAAGCCATACAGTCAAAATAGGCACTATGGAGAGCAGTCACACTTGAGGAGCAAGTGAAATAAATAACTAAATAAATAAAGAAAACTTTTTTTTTTTTTTTTTTTAAAGAAATAGGAGGGATGGGGGGACACTCCCCAACAAAAATGCTATGCAAAAAACGTAGAAAAAGTCAAGGGAAACCCGTGCCGTGCCGTTTAAAATGCGCGGGAAAAGAAAAAAGCCTCAGAAAATGGCCGCCGGCACATTTTCGCCGGCGACAAAAATGGCGCGAAAAACACCCGAGGAAAATAATAAATAAAGAAATCAAAGCCCCTGAAGGAAAAAGAAAGGTCCCCCGAAGGAAACACTCACCACAGTGTCCACAGATCGCCGGCAGACGGCTCACCGCCCGAATCTAGAGCAGGAGCACGCTGCCGGGCTGAGCTGTCAATCAACAGCCAAAACGCCGAAACGGAAGGAGAGAAGCAGCAGAAGAATGCAGACTGCCCGGGAGGAACAGAGTGCTGGCTAAAGGCAGATCTCCCCTCCGTACAGTCCAGGAGGAGAGATCAAACCCCCCAACTGCAACCAACCCCTGCCTGAGAGGGAGAAGGTCAGTATAGCCCGGGTCCTGCTCTGCCCTGCTGTTTGCCTGTGCAGAAGGACTTAAAGAGACAGCTACCTAAAAAAGTAATTAAAGTATAGGAAATAAAGGGAAAAGAAAAATCCTAACAAAAAGCTCTCTAGTGTTGCTTCCAAGCGTCCTGAAGTGCGCCACACCAGGCACACACGTCCTCCAGCTGTAAGGAGACTGGACACACTGGGGGCTGATGGGAGCTCCGACAGAATACCTACAACCAGAGGAAGATTTTGATTGGTCCAGTCTCCAGGCTGCAGGAGGTGGTGCACTACCCGGATGTGGAGGACTAAACTGGAGGACCGCTCAGGAAAGGCGGGAAGGCAGCGCGCATGCGCTGTGGGAGGCTCCCAAAAGCTTTCTTCTGGGAAGCTGGGGAGCTTTCCCGCGCAGGCTCCGTCGATACCGACATACCCATATGTGAGGACTTATTCCTGCTTGTTCCTGGAGATACCATATTATTACCCTGACAACCTGCTATACTGGCAGTTGGGAAATGTTTTACCTTTCAATACCCATGATGTGAGCATTCTAAACACCCACAAGATCCTAACCAAACAATCAGCGGACAGCCTCACCCACCTGGTTTACTATAACCGTTTGATGTTGAACAAATGTTAAATTATACGAGGTGTGACAAAAAAAGAAACGAGACTGTCCGTCCCATAAATGTTTTATTACAAAATCTACAGAGAAATTACGCATTGTCCCTTTCAAAGTAATCCCCCCCCAGAGTTAATGCACTTCTGTATTTGCTTCTGCCACGTACAGAAGCACTCTGTAAAGTCCTCCTCTCCTTGAGGTCCCTCAGCTCCCTCGTCACAGTGGCCTCGATCTCTTCTACAGAGGCGAAATGAGTTCCTTTGAGCACGGTCTTCAGACTGGGGAAGGGCCAGAAGTTGCATGGTGCGAGATCTGGGGAATAAGGAGGGTGGTCGAGAGCTATGATCTGTTTGTTGGCCAAGAACTGCCTCACACTGAGAACGGTGTGTGTGGGCACATTGTCGTGGTGGAACAGCCACGACTTGTCTCTCCGCAGAACCCGCCTGCTGCGCCGAACCTGGTCATGGAGGCGATTGAGGACCTGCCTGTAAAAGTGCTGGTTGACTGTCTGACCCTCAGGCACAAACTCATGATGAACCACTCACTTCTGGTCGAAGAATGCGATCAGTATGACCTTGATCCTTGATTTGGACATGCACATCTTCTTGGGTCTGGGTGACAGTTGAGTCTTCCACTGCAGGCTCTGTCTCTTGCTTTCAGGGTCATAATGGAAGACCTAAGTCTTGTCTCCTGTGATGACTCTGCCAACGAACTCTGGATCTTCTCTGATCTTCTCTAGAAAGTCTCGACAAACATTGACCCGGTGCTCCTTCTGGTCGTCAGATACAAGCTTGGGCACCATCTTGGTGCACACCTTCCGCATCCCCAGTTCCTGCACCAAGATGGTCTGCACTGACTCCCTGTTCAGGCTGAGCTCCTCAGCTATCATCCGCACCGTCAATCTGCGATCACACCGCACCAGCTGGTTCACTCTGTCAATGTTCTCAGCCATCTTTGTTGTGGAAGGCCGTCCTGACTTGGGGTCATCCTCTACCTCCTCGCAGCCAGTCTTGAAGCGTTTGTGCCACTCGAAGACTCGCGGCCTTGACATTGCATCTTCTCCATAAGCCTTTTGGAGAAGTTAGAGACACTCAGTTGGGCCCTTCTCCAACTTAACCAGAAATTTCAAGTTGATTCTTTGCTCCATATTTCTGCTACCTCCAGTTGTGTGACAAAGCGATGGAGCAGAGTGCTACAAAAAAAAACTTGAAAAAGAAAAACAGAGTGAGAGAGATGAAAAATTTTATAGCAGAATAGTGGCGAGATGTTGTACAACACAGTGACATAAGCGGTTAGCTAACTGGCATTGAGTCATGGGCATGGCTGCCAGAGTCTCGTTTCTTCTTTTTCACACCTCGCATGTTCCTTGTAATGTGCACCTTATTGTTCAAACATGTTTGTTATTGCACTGAGTTCTCTGGAAACCATCTTGACTTGTAGAAAGACGGTATAAAAAATTATGTTAAATAAACAAACAAATAAATAGAGACTAGCAGTTGAGATTAGCAGCTGACCTCCTGGCAGATCGGCAAAGGTGTTCAAGGAATATAGATTGATCCACTTCCAATAACTTGGACTATGGAAACCAAATCAGACAAGAGCAACAAGATGTTACAAAAATTTTATGGGCTTTGTCCTCTATGATTTACTGAACAATCCTGAAGAGAAAGGGGCATTGGTGGAAAAGTGTAGAGATGATCTTGGCTCCATGATATAGAAAAGGCATTGTGGGCTTTGAGCAGAAACTGTTGCTGCTCAAGTTCTTAGACCAGAGCTGACACACTGTGCTGCACTGCAAACAGAACTATATCAGGGCAGATCCTGATGCTTGACTATGCTCTGTGTGATTGCTGTTGAGGGACCCATTTATGAAGGTCTAGCCTGCAATTCCGTTTTTTTTTAGTTTATTCAGTATTTGATATACCATTTTTTTTAACCCAAAGGGATGATTCAAAATAGTTTACAATAAAAAGAAAAAAAGTTAATAGTTATCTGGTTGAGGTTGCCTAGCAGATAAGCGGCCTGAAGAAGCCCCTTAATAGGGATTTCCAGATTCTACATTTTGGCCGCTTCCTGACATAGCTTGAAGGATCCGGAACATTTTTATTACTTGATCTAGAATATAGCAATCTGTTTGATGGCACAAATGAGAATAACTAAGAAATATCTTGAATACTTGCAGGGTATAGATATGAAAATCTCTCTCCATGTGTCCGCTGTCCTTGGGTGAGTAGGTGGAGATACACTCACCATCCCAATGTGGCTGCATCAATGGTCAGGATAAGATGATACAGAGACTGTAGAATAGTGCAGCCCCTGGAATTACAGCTACTATTGTAGAGATCTAATGTGTAACTTTGCAAAGGGGACATTGATATGATTTGTGGCTGCTGTGCGACACAGAAACCTGAGAATGCTACAGGTGGGTGCTAAATGAGCAGTGGAGAGTCGTTGACTGTGAGTTTACGGCCTGTCTTTTGGGAGGTATATTCTGCTCTGTTCAACTGCAAGATGTGCACATATTAACTTTATGTTCTGTGTAGAAATCAATGCTGATTTTTCTTTGAGAAATTCCAAGAGTTGAGAGTGGTTGTTTTGTAGTGTGCAGAGATTAAGCATCTTGCTGTGATCATGCCAATATTAACCAACTGTTAAGGTGAGGGAAAATGAACCACCCTCATTTACGAAGGTAGGCAGCTGAGATTCACAGGCATTTTGTTAAAATGCTGGGTACTAATGAGAGATTAATGGTATGTAGTATTGTAACGTTGATCCAGAAAGATAATCTTCATGATGGGGGTGGATAGGGATATTCATATAGGCATCTTAGATCCAAGGAAGCCAACCAACCATTCTGGCAGAGGAGTAGTAAGATAGTTGCCATGAAAATCATCTTGAACTTATTGAGATCTCAGATTCAGGAGCCCTCCAGACTTCTTGGTAACGAGGAGTACCTGGAATAGAATCCTTTTGGGTACTGACACTTCTAGATTGTGTGTGCTTGTGGGAGGGATTGCAGCTGTGCAACCAGGATGGTGAAATGATGGCATGGATTACTTAGGATGGTGACTGAACTCTGATCTGTGATGGGTACAAGAAATTTATCCTGTATCTCTGGTATACTATTCTGAGCATCTCTCTGTCTGATGTGATGGCATGCAAGGCCTCCCCTGTACTGGAGGGTAGCCAAAAGGTTTGTAAATACCTAAATGGACTGTTTCCCCTCACACAGTCTGACACTGTGGATTTTTCTGGTTTGCATTGTGCTGGCTAGGGACATCAAGGGTAGGGCTGATTTCACTTGACAGCATAAAATCGTTGGAAGCACGGTTTCCTGTAAAAGGTCAGCTGACTCCTATGGGAGGAAGATTGGTCCACTGGCTGAGTAACATGTGGAGGGCTGAACAGTGAGCCTCAATTTGAGGTCTCAGACATGGTTCACTGCCAAGCAATCATGCAGATCCTCAAAGGCCCAACTGCCTGAAGCCAAGCTGTTTTGCATGCCGCAGTGCAGTCCTGGATGCCATGTTATAGGAGCTGCATAGGTAGTGTGAGGTGGAACTCATAGTCCTATATTATGTAGCAGGGCGACTTGTGCACGAACATTATGAGGAGACCATGAAAGGGATCAAGTCTGCTCCACTACAGAGTGGTGGGTACTGCATCATTTGTAGCTGATAAGCTGCAAACCTTGAGCTTAGCATGTTACTTTGAAAGACCTTTCATCTAACTACATCGAGGATTTTGGGATCTTTGCCCAGAAGTCAGGGGCCAGTGCAAGGACTGGAGGTGCCTTAGGTGGGCCCTCCATACAGCTGCCCTCCCCATGCCACTGCCACTGCTACTGCCCCTCTCCGGGGCTGGCGGCAGCAGCAGCAATGGCCCCCATAAACTGGAAGGCAGCATCAGAGGGAGGCAAAAGCAGTAGATTTTGCAAGAGAAACTGTAACCCAGCTCCAGAGAATTTGGGTAAGTGCTGCGTGCAGTTTTGGTGCTGGTGCTGCTGGACACCTCACCCCACCCACAGGGCTCTCTAGGCACCGCCTAGTTTACCTAATGGTAGAGTTGGTCCTGCCAGAGGTGTGCTGATGTGAAATTGAACCCTTATATTTTTTTAAGGACCACATTTACTACAACAGCCTGTTGCAGCAGAACCTTGTATTTAAGGTCTAGTTGTTTGGAGATTGCTTTGTGCAGGAAGTAGTTTGCCCTTTTAAAAAATATTTATAGTTTATTCAGATTTTACAAAGATCGAGATATCAGTTATTTTGTAGATAACAGTAGTAAATCATATACATTATCAATGTCTCCCATTTCCCCTCCCCCACCTAATTATCCCCATATTCTCAACTTATAGGAAGGTATAAATTTCTATCTTCTCTGTAAAATCAGTGCAACTTAATTCTTATTCAAATACAATCTCCCATTATACATAACGTGTTACACTAGGTATTCAAACAAACTCCTCCCTAGAGTTTTTTTGCCACTCCAAGTATGAGTGCCAGATTTTCTTAAAATTCTCCACACATTATGATTCCTATAAGCAGTTAACTCTGACATTCTACAAATAAAGGAAAGCTGCTGCAGTACCCACGTTCACCATTTAGAACCACTTACATCCTTGCTGCCATAATGCATATTCTAGAAAACCTTGCCAAATATGGATCCGTGTCATCTGGCAACACATTGAGTACCTAAAATTTTGTGTCCCTCTTAGTCTGATCTGGTCATCTTATTAAACATCTAACACCTGTCCAATATTTACCCACCTCTGGACAGTCCCACCCCATGTAAAGAGTAGTTACTCACCTGTAACAGGTGTTCTCCAGGAGCAGCAGGAATCAGTCCTCACTTATGGGTGACGTCGGCGCCGACGGAGCCCTCGCGGAGCAATTTTCCCCAGGTTTCGCAGAAAGCTTTTGGGAATTGCAGCGCGCATGCGCGGTCCCCTTCCCGCCCAAGGGTGCCATCTTGCTCAGTCTGATGACATAGTGGAAAGACAGCAAAAAGTTAGCAAAAATATGCAATAAGAATGACTGCAACTCCAAGGGGAGGAGGGAGGGTAGTGAGGACTGATTCCTGCTGCTCCTGGAGAACACCTGTTACAGGTGAGTAACTACTCTTTCTCCAGGACCAAGCAGGAAGTCAGTCCTCACTTATGGGACTCCCAAGCTTAAGGCTACCGGAGACCTCAAGCCGAAAAGAGCTCCCTCAAGCTCAACAGTACAGAGGGAAGGAATCTTCTCTGAATACGAATCCGGCCGGTAGCCCAACACCAGGGCCGGAGGGTAGGAGTTGCCTAAACCTCAAAGAGATTGTGGAGGACTGCCTGTCCGAAAGCACTGTCCCTGCGGGACTCCCTCTCCAGGCAGTAATGAGCCACAAAGGTCTGGCTTGAAGACCAAGTAGCGGCCCGGCAGATGTCTGCCAATGGAACAGAGCGAAGATGAGCCACGGACGCAGCCTTCGCCCTGACACGGTGAGCCGTGACTCGACTCCCTAAGGAGAGGCCGGCTGCCCCATAAGCCCAGGCGATACAGTCAGCTACCCAGATGGACAAAGTACGCTTAGAGACAGGTACCCCCAACCGATTGGGGTCAAAAGATACGAAAAGCTGGACAGCCTTTCTATGCTCCCGCGTACGGTCAAGGTAGAAGGACAAGGCTCTTCTACAGTCCAGGGTATGCAGAACAGTCTCAGCCCGTCTGGTATGCGGCCTGGGAAAGAAGGTCGGAAGAACCACCTCCTGGTTGATATGAAAGTGGGAGACCACCTTTGGAAGAAACTTAGGGTGAGTCCGTAGGACAACCCTATTCCTGTAGAACCTAGTGTATGGGGGCTCCGACACTAGGGCCTGTAGTTCACTTACGCGCCTAGCGGAAGTAAGAGCTACCAAGAGGAGCGTTTTCCAGGAGAGGAAACAAAGAGGGCAGGTAGCCATGGGTTCAAAAGGCGGACAGGTAAGCCTTTGCAGAACCACACTGAGGTCCCAGTCAGGAGCTGGAGGACGCAACGGAGGCTTAAGCAGAAGGAGGCCTCTGAGAAAACGCGCCACCAAGGGGTGCGAGGAAAGAGGCTGGCCCTCCACCGGTGAATGATGTGCCGAGAGAGCACTGAGGTGGACTCTGACAGAGTTGGATTTGAGACCTAGATCGGAGAGGTGAAGCAAATATTGCAGTACCACCGATACTAAACAGGCGAAGGGGTCCTCAGAGCGCTGAGAACACCAGACCAAGAAGCGACGCCATTTAAGGGCGTAAGATTTCCGAGTGGAAGGTCGCCGAGACGCTAGGACGACGGCTTCCACCTCCGGAGGAAGCAGAAGCGGAGCTAGGACTACCCTTTCAGCAGCCAGGCCATCAGATGCAGGGCCCGGAGGTTGGGGTGCAGAAGAGTACCCTGATCCTGTGTCAGGAGATCGGGCTGAAACCCCAGAGGAAGAGGGGTGTCCACCGCTAGCTGTAGAAGTAGAGGGAACCACGGTTGTCTCGGCCACCTGGGCGCTACCAGGATCACGGAGGCCCTGTCCTGGACAACTTTGAACAATGTCCGGGACACAAGTGGTGTGGGAGGGAAGGCATACAGAAGACCCATGGACCACGAGATGAGGAAAGCATCCGGCGCTACTCTGAGGGGATGCGGGTGCCGGGAGCAGAACCTGGGAAGCTGCCGGTTCAGGGGACTGGCAAAGAGATCCACAGTGGGAGAGCCCCACCGGCGGAAGATCTGCTGGGCCACTGCGGGGTTCAACCTCCATTCGTGCAGCTGCAGAATCCGGCTCAGTTTGTCCGCCAGGCAATTGTCCTGCCCGGGCAGGTAAACAGCCTTGAGGAGGATGTCGTGACCGACTGCCCAAGAGCACAGTCTCCGAGCCTCCTGACATAGAAGGAGGGAGCCCGTGCCCCCGTTTGTTCATGTTGTCCGTCTGCACCAGTACAGACTGACAAGATGTGAGGTGAGAGAAGGCCCGCAGAGCTAGGCAGATCGCCCGTAGCTCCAGGAAGTTTATCTGCTGGGCGGCTTCCCAAGGTGTCCAAAGGCCTTGAGTGCATGTCCCTTGACAATGCGCTCCCCATCCCAGGAGAGAGGCATCTTCCGTGAGCACCCGGGACGGTGGGGGAGCCTGAAAGGTCATGCCGAGTACCAGGTTGGGCAGGTGAAGCCACCATCGCAGAGAGGAGACCAGGCGGTCGGAAATCTGTATTAGGTCCGACAGCCTCCCTGTGGCCTGATGCCATTGAGTGCGAAGGCTCCACTGAGCAGGTCTCATATGTAGACGGGCATTCGGAGTGACATGGACCGTGGAGGCCATGTGCCCGAGCAGCTGCAGGAACTGTCTGGCAGAGACCGGTGACGTGCTGTTGAACCTGCCGGCCAGAGCTATGAGCCTATTGGCCCGTTCCAGAGGCAAGAAGGCACGAGCCTGCAGAGTGTCCAGCCGTGCTCCTATGAACTCGAGATCCTGAGAGGGGAGCAAAGTGGACTTTTCGAGGTTGATGACGAACCCCAAGTGCTGCAGCAGAGCCACCGTGCGTTGAGCGGCCTGAGTGACCTCTGGGGCAGACGGTGCCCGGATGAGCCAGTCGTCCAGGTAGGGGAAGACGAAAAGGCCTTGAAGCCTCAAGAAGGCTGCCACCACTGCCAGGCATTTCGTGAACACCCTGGGAGCGGAGGAGAGGCCAAAGGGCAGTACTCGGTACTGATAATGATTGCCTGCCACCACAAATCGTAGATATTGCCGGTGGTCCGGATGAATAAGGATGTGGGTATAAGCATCCTTTAGATCCAAGGAGCATAGCCAATCTCTCTGCCGGAGGTAGGGTAGTAGGATTCCAAGGGTAAGCATCTTGAACTTTTCCCGCTGCAGGAACTTGTTGAGGTTGCGTAAGTCGAGAATGGGTCTGAGGCTTCCTGTTCTCTTTGGAACCAGGAAGTACCTCGAGTAAAACCCGTGACCCCACAGATGTTGGGGCACTGGTTCCACAGCCTGTTCGTGAAGCAGACTTTGCAGCTCCTGAAGGAGTAAGTCCCTGTGCAGGGGGGGTCTTGGAGGCTCCCCTGGAAAGAAGGGGGGGGTACCTGGTGAAAATGCAAGAGGTATCCCTTCTGAACCACCTGCAGCACCCAGGAATCGGATGTTATGGCAGACCACCGGTGGGCAAAGTGGGTCAGCCGGCCCCCCGTGCTGGGCGAAGGCCCCTGAGGGGGAGAGGCTATGCTGGCATAGTCAAAACCCCCCACCTTGCTGGGCTGGGGCCGGCGTAGCGGGCTTGGGGGCCCTCTGCCTACGGGATCCGTTACCCTGCCCCTTAGGCTGCTGCCCCTGATGGGGGGTTGCTGAGGACTGATATTGTGGGTGGTGTTGTTTATAAGCCAACACCTTCCTCGAGTAAAAAGGCTTTGTCCCCGAGCCCTTCTTCTTCTGTGAAGGGGCAGAGGTCTTTCTGGATAGGCGAGTCCTGGTGAGAGTCTCGGACTCGAGCTCCGCCGCCTTTTCGGCCATGGGTTTGCCAAAGAGGTTTTCACCTCTGCAAGGAACATCGACCAACTTGTCCTGCACCCATGGCTCGAGGTCGGATGACTGAAGCCAAGCCTGACGGCGAGCCCCGATGCCGGCTCCGGCTACTCGAGCCGAGGCTTCGAAGCCATCGTAGGCCGCTCGAGAAATGAACTTCTAACACTCTCGAATCCCTGTGGACAAGGCCTGGAACCGCTGCAAAGGTTCCTCGGAGAGACCAGCAGAGAACCCCGCAATTTCTTTTGCCAGGTCTCAAAGATACATGCCCATATATAGCTGATATGTCTGGACTCGACAAGCAAGCATAGAGCCCTGGAAGCACTTTCTACCGAGAGCATCCAGGTTCCGGGCCTCCTTACTCGGAGGCACCGAGGAGTGCATCTTCTGACTCTTCAGTTGATGCATGGCCGATTCCACCACCACGGAATGGTGTGGCAGTTATGCCTTCTGGAACCCGGGGCTCTTGCGGACTCGATACATGGAATCGACCCGCTTGCTCAGCACCGGCGTCGAGGCCGGGCTCTCCCACATGTGGAAGAGTAGCCGCTCCAGCATCGGGGGAACCGGTACAGTAAAGGCCTCCTTCGGGGGAGAGTCATACTGGAGGGCCTTGAGCTCTTCGGCTCGAGGCTCCTCCTCCGAATCCGCAGGGAAGGCCAAAGCCTTGACAATATCCCTCACGAAATCGGAGAACCGGGTATCCTCCGGGGGGGGGGGGGGACTGCCTCCGAGGCTCCGACTCGGGCGAGTCGGAGGGGACGCACCGAGTCTGAAAAGAACCGGGTGACTCGTCCTCCTCCGTGTCCCAGCCCGACTCCTCCTCCGAGGAATCGAGCAGCTCCGTGCGGGCGGGAGCCGGGGACCTCCGCCCCGACGCCGAGGACCTCGGTCCCGAACGGGAGGCCGAGGGAGACCTAGGTCGAGGATCGACTCGATCTCGTATGGACTCGAGGATCGACTTGGTCTCTGGGGTCGACTTGGGCGTCGACGTCCTGGTGGTCGGGGCAGATGCACTGGCGAAGCCGGTGATCAATGCCCGCTGCTGGTCCATGAAGGCAGTGATACTGCGCTCCAAGGTCGTTAATCTGAGACCAAACTCAGAAGACCCAGCAGCCCCCGACTCGGGCCCCGACGGCGTCGGGCCCGACGTCGGCTCTCCCGGAGGAGAATCCAGGAGGACTATAGCACTCACGTGTCCAGGCGACTCCACCTCGAGACGAGGAAGCTTCGAAGGCCTCTCCCCCTCCGAGGACCCGGGGCGTCCGACGGGGCTATGCGACCTGGCCCTCGAGGGACCAGGAGCGTCCTCCGACGCCACCCTTGCGGGCTTCTTCTTCCGACTGTGTTCCCGGCCGGGGGACCCCCGTTCAGAGGAACTCCGACGGTGCTCGGAGCCGGAGCAACGAGACGTCGAGGCCTCTGACGAGGTCCGGGCCCGACCGGACGCGGGGTCAGAGAAGATTCGTTCCTTTTGCGACTGCCGACTCCTCAACGCCTTCGAGGACATCTTGCTGCACGGACCGCAACTCATTGAGTCATGGTCGGGTCCGAGGCAGTGGAGGCAGCAGTCATGCGTGTCGGTAAGAGACATAAGTTTGACACAACGATCACACTTTTTAAACCCACTGGCAGCCATCGGGGGAAAAAGGGCCCCTGCAAGGTCGAAAGACCGTGCTGCCAGGGAAGAAGGAAAAAGTGGCGGGAACGCCAGTTGGAGAGAAAAAATTATGTGAACGGGCCCGATAGGGGATATCGAGGCCCGGCGGGGAAGAGGACACACGAACCGAGAAAAAATAACAAGAAACAAAATAAAAGAAATCAACTTTTTCAGCGGCGACAACAAACTACGTCTGTAGGGCTCCGAGGAAAAAAGGAGACTGAGCAAGATGGCACCCTTGGGCGGGAAGGGGACCGCGCATGCGCGCTGCAATTCCCAAAAGCTTTCTGCGAAACCTGGGGAAAATTGCTCCGCAAGGGCTCCGTCGACGCCGACGTCACCCATAAGTGAGGACTGACTTCCTGCTTGGTCCTGGAGAAATCCCCCTCCCCAACATCATTGCCAACATACTAGGAGTCAAATAGGTTCTATATCAATCATGTCTAGTAAACCTGAAGAGATGGATACTCATCTGTAACAGGTGTTCTCTGGGGACAGCAGGAATCAGTCCTCACATATGGGTGACGTCGGCGCCGACAGAGCCCTCACGGAAGCATCCCCCCAGCTTTCAAAGAAAGCCTTTGGGAGATGCCACCGCGCATATGTGGTCCCCTTCCCGCCCAAGGATGCCATCTTGCTTAGTCAGATAACATAGCTAAAAGACAGCAAAAAGAAAAGATGGTAAAGAAGCAACTCCAAGAGGAGAAGGGAGGGTTGTGAGGACTGATTCCTGCTGTCCCTGGAGAATACCTGTTACAGGTGAGTAACTACGCTTTCTCCGGGAAAAAGCAAGAAGTCATTCCTCACATATGGGACTCCCTAGCTACAGGCTACCGCAAGCCCATAGGAAAAACCACGGTCACCCTCAAGGGGAGCCGTGAGCAGCAGCAATTGAGTCCGTGGATACAGACTGCAGTAGGACCCATGTGTCCGATGGAACCAATGCTCCGGGAGCCTGAACACAGAAGGGTCGGAGGGTAGACGTTGTCTAGACTCCGAAAAGATTACGGAGCATGGCCTGGACGAAGGCACTGTGCTGTCGGGACTCCCTCTCCAGGCAGTAATGAGCTGCGAAGGTATGGACAGAAGACCAGGAGGCGGCCCAGCAGATGTCCACCATCGGGATGGAGCGCAGATTTGCCACTGAGGCAGCCATGGCCCTTACACGGTGCGCCGTGACCCAGCCGTCCAGAAAAAGCCCCACCTGCTCTTAAGACAAGGGCGATAATAGTCCGCCAACCAGGTAGACAGCGTACACTTGGTCATCACTTGCCCCAGCTTACTGGGGTCATACGAGACAAAAAGCTGAGCAGCTTTATGGTGGCCCTGGGTATGTTGAATGTATAAGGACAGGGCCCTATTACAGTCCAAGGTGTGGAGGACAGTCTCCACCCTACTGGTGTGAGACCTTGGGAAGAAGGTGGGGAGCACCACCTCCTGGTTGAGGTGAAAGGGCTACTCCATCTTCGGAAGGAATTTGGGGTGTGTGCAGAGCACAACCCTGTTCTTGTAGAACCTGGTGTAAGGCGCCTCCGCCACCAAGGCTTGGAGCTTGCTGATCCTGCGAGCAGAGGTGAGCACAACCAGGAACATCACCTTCCACGAAAGGTATCGCAGGTGGCAGGTAGCCAGGGGCTCAAAAGGCAGGCGAGTAAGCTGCGCTAGTATGACATCGAGGTCCCTCTCGATAGCCGGAGGGTGTACCGGAGGTTTCAATAAAAGGAGTCCCCTCATGAAGCAGGTCACCAAGGCTTGGCCAAGAGGGGTTTGCCAACCACAGGTGGTGATGTGCTGCCAGGGCACTGAGGTGCACTCTGACGGAGTTCAACTGGAGTCCAGAGTGTGAAAGAAAGAATATACTGCAGCACCAGCAACACTGGACAGGAGAACGGGTTAATCCCTTGCTCTGCACACCAGACTGAAAATCTGCGTCACTTGAAGGCGTATGCTTTCCTGGTGGAGGATTTATGGGAAGCCAGCAGGATCTCCTTCACTTCTTCCGAGAGGTTGAAAGGGGTTAGGCTCACCATTTCAGCAGCCACGCTGTCAGTGATAGGGACGTCAGGTTGGGGTGCAAGAAAGAGCCTCCTTCCTGAGACAGGAGCCCTGGGGAGCTCCCCAATGGGATGGGAGTCTCCACAGACAGCTGGAGGAGTAGCGGGAACCACAGCTGCCTGGGCCATCAAGGGGCTATCAGGATCAGCAAGGCAGTGTCGCAGAGGGTCCTGAATAACGTTTTGGCAATTAGTGGTGTTGGTGGGAAGGCATAAAGACAACCTTCTGACCACGAGATGAAAAACGCATCTGCTGCCACCCGGGAAGGGTGGGCTTGCTGAGAGCAGAAGCAGGGCAACTGGGCTGGCAAACAAGTCTATCCAAGGTTCTCCTCAGAGGTTGGAGAGCTGACTGGCCAACCTGGGGTCCAGCTGCCACTCGTGCGGCTGGAAGAACTTGCTTAATCTGTCGGCCAGTGCATTGTCATGGCCCGGCAGGTATATTGCCCATAAGAGTATGTCCTGCTGGACTGTGTAGGAGCAGAGAGACATCGCCTCGCGGCACAGGACACAGGATCCCATGTCCCCCTGCTTGTTCACACAGAACATAGCCACCTGGTTGTCTGTTTGGACCAACACTGGTTGGCTCCATAGGCAGAGCTGAAAGGCTCTGAAAGCTAGGTATATCACCCGTAATTCCAGGAGGTTGATCTGCTGGTTGTTCTCGCCCTGCAACCAGCTCCCCTGGGTGCGGTCCTTGCAGTGGGCTCCCCCCATCCCAACAGGGAGACATCCATCGTGAAAACACTTAAGGGGCATTCTATTGGCTCTCTTGGCCGCCGCTGCACACTGGGCAGAGGGTTTTAACATGTTATCCACAATGACGCCTAAATTGTTTTCCTGGGTGGTAGTTCCTAATGTGGGACCTTGCATTGTGTAACCATAGTTTGGGTTGTTCTTCCCTAGGTGCATAACTTTGCACCTGTCCACATTAAATTTCATCTGCCATTTCGATGCCCAGTCTTCGAATTTATCAAGATCCTCTTGCAATTTACCACAATCCTCATGGGTTTTAACAACTTTAAATAGTTTTGTGTCATTTGCAAATTTGATAACCTCACTTGTTATTCCCTTTTTCGGGTCAGTTATGAATATGTCAAAAAGCCGTGGACCCAGCACAGATACCGGGGGTACACCACTATTCACCTTTCTCCATTGGGAAAATTGGCTATTTAGCCCTATCCTCTGCTTTCTATCTTTTAACCAGTTCCTGATCCACAATAGTACACTGCCTCCTATCCCATGACTCTTTAGTTTTGCCAAAAGTCTCGGATGAGGGACCTTATCAAAGGCTTTCTGAAAGTCCAGATACACTATATCAACCGACTCACCTTTGTCCACCTGTTTATTCACACTTTCAAAAAAACATAACAGATTAGTAAGACAAGATCTTCCTTGTCTAAAGCCATGTTGGCTGTCTCCCATTAGGCCATGACTATCTACATGCTGAATAATTTTGTTCTTTATGATGGTTTCTACCATTTTTCCCGGTACTGACGTTAGGCTCACCAGTCTGTGGTTTCCCGGATCACCCCTGGAACCCTTTTTAAAAATTGGTGATCCTCCAATCTTCAGGTATTAAAGATGATTTTAATGATAGTTCACAGATTACTAATAGCAGGTCTGCAATCTCATATTTCAGTTCTTTCAACACACTTGGATGTATACCATCCGGTCCAGGTGATTTGCTACTCTTCAGTTTTATCAAATAGTTTTAATACATCTTCCCGGTGTAGCGATATTTCTTTCAATTCTTTTGCAGTATCACCTTTAAGTACCACTTCAGTCATAGGTAACATCCCTACATCTTCCTCAGTAAAGACCGAAGCAAAGAATTCATTCAGTCTCTCCACTATAGCCTTGTCCCCTCTTACTGCCCCTTTTACCCCTCTATCATCTAATGGTCCAACTGACTCTCACAGGTTTTTTGCTATGAATGTACTTGAAAAAGTCTTTATTATGCGTTTTTGCTTCCACAGCAAGTTTCTTCTCAAATTCTCTCTTTGCCTGCCTTATCAATGCCTTGTATTTAACTTGCCAGTGCTTGTGCTGTTTCCAGTTTTCGTCATTTGGCTCTTTTTTCTATTTCCTGAAAGATGCTTTTTTGGCAACAGCCTCTCTGACCTCACCTTTAAGCCATGCTGGCAGGTTTTTGGACTTTCTTCCACTTTTCTTAAAGAGTGGAATACAGCTGGTCTGGGCTTCCAAGACAGTATTTTTAAAGAACACCCAAGCTTGATGTAAGTAACGTTTGCAACTGCTCCTTTTAGTTTTTTCTTAACTATTTTCCTCATTTTATCAAAGTTTCCCTTTCGAAAGTTAAAAGGTAGTACTGTGGATTTCCTTACACATCCCTCCTCCACTAATTAAATCAAACGTGATCATGCTATGATCGCTATTGCCAAGTGGCCCCAACACCCTTATCTCTTGCACCAGATCTGGTGTTCCACTAAGGACTAGGTCCAATATGGCTTCCCCTCTGATCGGTCCAAGAAGCAGTCATTTATTTCCTCCAGGAATTTTATCTCCCTAGCAAGTCCTGCCGTGACACTGACCCAGTCAATACTAGGGTAATTGAAATCACCCATTATTATTACTGTGCTATAACGTTTGTTAGCTTCCTTGATTTCTTTGAGCATTTCATCATCCATTTGTTCATTCTGGCCAGCCGGTCGATAGTACACCCCCATCACCTTCCCCTTTTTACATGGAATTTCAATCCATGGAGATTTCCTGCAAAACTTTAATCCTTTCTGACTCAATGCCCTCTCTAACATAGAGCGCAATCCCTCCACCAATTTGATCAGCTCTATCATTACGATATAGTTTGTACCCAGGTATCACAGTGTCCCACTGGTTGTCCTCCTTCCACCATGTCTCTGAGATTCCAATCATATATAACCTCTCATTTAGTGCTATATATTCTAACTCTCCCATCTTAGTTTTTAGACTTCTAGCATTTGCATACAAGCATTTTAGAGACTGTAATTTATTCATATTAATCTGGTTATTGGTAGGCATGGGTAATTTGGAATCTTTAAGCTCTGTCTGCTCCATACTCAAGGGCATTTGGGCTACTTTACTCTTTTTTGGAACCTCTCTGTTTCTGGTAGTATCCTTCAAGGATACATTGTTCTGAACCATGCGCTCTTGGGCGACTGTCGGCTTTCCCCTATTATCTAGTTTAAAATCTGCTCGATCTCCTTTTTAAAGGTTAATGCCAGCAGCCTGGTTCCAGCCCGGTTAAGGTGAAGCCCATCCCTTCGGAAGAGCCCCTCCTTTCCCCAGAATGTTCCCCATTTCCTAACAAATCCAAAACCCTCATCCTTGCACCATTGTCTCATCCATGCATTGAGACTCCGGAGCTCTGCCTGCCTTTTGGGTCCTGCGCGTGGAACGGGAAGCATTTCGGAGAAAGCTACCCTGGAAGTTCTGGATTTCAACTGCCCTACCACATTTTCCTATGTCATTGGTACCAACATGTACCAAGACAGCAGACTCCTCCTCAGCACTATCCAAGACCTTGTCTAGGTGGCACGTGAGGTCTGCTACCTTCGCACAAGGCAGGCATGTCACTACACAATCCTCACGTCCAACAGCCACCCAGCTATCTACATGCCTAATGATAGAATCACCAACTATAACAGCTGTCCTAACCCTTCCCTCATGAGCACTTGGCCCTGGAGAGGGTTTTACATCACCTGGAAGACAGGTCCTAGCTATAGGATCACTTCCTGTCACACCAGGGTGATGCTCTCCTGTCACGTGACCTCTCCCCTCCAAGGCAGCAGGGATGCTGTCAGACTGGAGGTGGGACTTCAGGACTATATCCCTGTAGGTCTTGTCTATGTACCTCTCTGTCTTCCAAGTCTGCTACTCTTGCCTGTAGAGATCGGACTCGTTCCCTGAGAGCAAAGAGCTCCTTGCACCTTGTGCACATGTAAGACCCCTCACCAACTGGGAGAAAATCATACATGTGACACTCAATGCAAAAGACCGGAAAGCCCCCATCTCGCTGCTGAACTGCTGTCTGCATCTTGGTTTTAAGGTTGTGTTCAGATATTTAAGTTCTTTACGAAGTAAGGGTTGTTGGGGATGCTTATACTAATAAAACTATACCTAATACGTTTAATGTACTTTGTTCACCTGAAATGTAATTAATCTCAGGTTCTTAATGTATGCTGATGAGAATGAACAGATGCACCTGAGAGTGAATATGGCACCTCCTTTCCTTTAAGAGATTTAGGCACCTATAAAGCTACAATTATCCCAGGGGTGGGTGGGTGATGGGGAGGGAGGGAAAAAGATGTATTAAAAGCTGGCTGCTACACAGTACCCTCTCCTGTGCTTCTAAGGTAATCTGTGACCAATCTCCAGGAGGGTCCCACAGCCCTTGCTTGGAAAGAGGTAGTCTTGGGTTCTAAATTTAACCAGAAAGCTCTCCTCTGCGTTTTAAAAGTAAACTAGGCCCCGACTGACTACTGAATTTAAACTGGAAGCTCTCTGCTGGGTTCTAAAGTTAACCAGAAGCTCTCCTCTGTGCTTTAAACTGAAACTCTTTGCTGCTACTAGGCCCTGCCCTAGGCCTAGGCCACTGGGTTCACAGATTAATCAGCTTTAATCTAAAGAATTCCTTTTTCACCAAGATTTAGAGAAATTCCCAGAAGTAATACTTACAATTGCAGATCTCTCTCCAGAAGTAGAAGTTCCCTTTTCTAGTCCTTCAAGACTGAGAGCCGCACAGAACTCTGGTTGAACTATTTATGCCTGTGCTTCTGAGGTAAACTGTGACCAATTTCCTGAGTGATTAACACCGTCTTTGCTGGAACATGGGAGTCTTTCAAAATGGCCTTTTGATCTGTTGCCTGGCTTTAACACCTATTTAAAAAATTTCACAGGTCGGGGAGAGCAGAGAGGCAGCGCAGAGGTCCGGAGTCGCAGGCTTCTGTTCCAGCGGCCCCGACGTCACCGGGGGCCTCTTCTTGAAAACCGGAACAGGGAGAGCTTGGCCCTGGGAGTCTTCTTAAAAGGCTGGTGCTTTGGCGCAGCCGGAGGCGCTAGCCGGGGCAACGATAGAAGGGGCTAGATACAAGGGGCATAACAAGCCCCTTGGGAGCCCCTTGGAGCATCGTACCCGGAGCTGACTGCCCAGCTGTGGTGAACCTGATGGGTAAAAGGAAGAAAAAGACGGAGTTGGCGGCATCAGCTGAGCCTGCGGTGGGTCCGATGGACAGACACGTCAAGGTATTGACTGGTGCTAATGCTACACCTGACTCTGACTTTCTGTCACTCCAGCCCTCTCCGGTGTCCTTGAGTTCTCCTCCAGTCTATACATCTCCTCCGGTGTCTGCTTCTGATGGGGTGCAGTTTCTGCAGAGTACCCTGATAGAAGCGGGGGAAAAACTGAAACCGGTAGTATGGGCACCCGTGCCAGGTGAAGCGAGGGTAGTACCTGGCGGATATCTGGCGGGTGGTAACCCGTATTGAAAGTTCCTTAATTCCTACTGTGGTACAACTCTGTAGTTTCTCTTCTGAGATTACTACACGGTTGTCAGAAGTGGATACCAAGGTGGGGAATATCTTAAATATGGTTATGGGTTGTGAAACTCAGTGTCAGGCTCTTAAGGCTGTAAATTCTTCTCATATTAAGGATAGTTTAGTGTTACATCATAGAATGGAACAATATGATAATATGTTGCGTGCGAAAAATATTCGTATGTTGAATTTTCCTATCTGTCGTTTACTGTCTGCTGAAATTCTTTTGAGGAAGTATTTTAGGGAGGTCCTGGGCTTGGCTTCGGCTGATTCCATTGGTCTCTCTAATATTTATTATTTGACTGGCAAGGGCCTCTCTCGGGGTTCTCCAGGGGGGGGGGGGGGGTTGATGAAGTTCAGGGCCAAGTTAGCCTAGGGCTCACCAAATTCCTGGAGGACTCGCAAGGTAACATTTCCTCTAGAGCTACTTTGTTGGTATCATTTTTGTCTGATCAGGAGAGGGCTCTTGTTTTTCGTAGTTATTTTAAAAATATGTCAGTTCCGTTCTGTGGCTTCAATTTTTTCCAGATGTTTGTAGGGCTACCCAAACTAGGAGGAAGGGTTTTTTGGCCCTTAAGCCTAGGGTGGTTGCCTTATCAGCTACTTTTTTCCTTAGATATCCCTGTAAGTGTTTGATAACATTTCAGGGATCAAGGTTTATTTTTCTTGATCCTACTCAGCTTGAGGTATTTCTCTCTGATAAAGAGGGGCCTGGCACTAATTGACTGGGGTGGGTGGTTAGTTTAAAAGCTGTCTGAAATTAGAGTTTTGCTCTTGGGTTGCCTTTATTTTGTTTCCTTAAAATATCTCCTCATATTGTGGGCTAGGATTGATGTACTGCTTTTGTCTTATTTTATGTATTGATTTCCACTTTGGATCATCGAATGTTTCTTTATGCTTGCTTCTGTAAGTTTGTCAAATTTCAATAAAAAAAAAAAATTTCACAGGTCTCTTGCCCCCTATGTAGAAGGCCTCTTTGTAAGGGTCTCTAGAAATAATTTATTGCTCAAGGAATACTGACCCTGTTTTGCCTTTTATGCTAAGTTATATTCTGATTTGATTTAAATTAAAGCTCTTTGCTGCTACTAGGCCCTGGCTGACTATTAACTTTAAACTGGAAGCTCTCTGCTGGGTTCTAAATTTAACCAGAAAGCTCTCCTCTGTGCTTTAAATGTAAGTAAACTAGGCCCTGACTGACTATTGAATTTAAACTGGAAGCTCTCTGCTGGGTTCTAAATTTAACCAGAAAGCTCTCCTCTGTGCTTTAAATGTAAGTAAACTAGGCCCTGACTGACTATTGAATTTAAATTGGAAGCTCTCTGCTGGATTCTAAAGTTAACCAGAAAGCTCTCCCCTGTGCTTTAAATTTAAACTGAAACTCTTTGCTGCTACTAGGCTCTGCTTGATTTAACAAATACACTGGGTTCACAGATTAATCAGCTTTAATCTAATCTAAAGAATTCCTTTTTCACCAAGATTTAGAAAAATTCCCAGACGTAATACTTACAATTGCAGATCTCTCTCCAGAAGTAGTAGTCCCCTTTTCTAGTCCTTCAAGACTTCTGAGGCCATGCCTCCTTTTATGAGCCAATCGTACAGGTAGGGGAAGACAAACACCCTCTGAAGCCAGAGGAAGGCAGCTATGACTGCCAGGCACTTGGCGAAAACATGTGGGGTGGAAGCCAATCTAAAGGGCTGCCCCCCCAACATGACCCTCAGGTACTCCCTGTGGTTGGAGTGAATGAGGATGTGTGTGTGGGCATCCTTTAGATCCCAGGAGCACAGTCAATCTCCCTGCTGGAGGTAAGGCTGCAATGTTCCAAGGGAAAGCATTTTGAACTTCTCCCTCACCAGGAATCTGTTCAGACTGCGCAGATCGAGGATTTGCCACCCCTGTTCTCTTTGGTACTAGGAAATACCTGGAGTAGAACCCCTTGCTCCTGAGATGGTAGGGAACTGGCTCTACCGCTCTGTTCTCGAAAAGACCCACCAGTTCCTTCAGTAGAAGGTCCCGGTGAAGGGGAGACCTGGGGGGACTCTCCCAGAAAGAAAGGAGGTGTCTGGAGTTCTTTCCTTGGCATGGGACATAGTAACATAGTTTGACGGCAGATAAAGATCAATATGGTCCGTCTAGTCTGCCCAGCCACGTGATAAGAGTAGGTGCCCCTGCCGCTCCGTGCAGGTCACCCTTCACCATGCCTTTGTTTAGGGGTATACCCACCGCTCTGTGTAGATCACTCCTATTTGTTGAGATATAAGAGAATTGTGATTATTTTGATTTTATCCTGTTGCTATAAAGGGATCCACTGTGTCTGTCCCAAGCCACTTTAAATGCCGTCACTGTATTGGCCCCCAACACTTCCATCAGGAGGGCATTCCAAGCATCCACCACCCTTTCAGTGAAAAAGTATTTCCTGACATTGCCTTTCAGTTTACCCCCTTGCAGCTTCATGTTTATGCCCTCTAGTTTTACAGCTTCCCTGTCTTTTGAAGAGGTTTGATTGTTCGTTAATACTCTAAGTATTTAAAGGTCTGAATCATATCTCCCCTGTCCCTCCTCTCCTCCAGAATGTACATATTTAGGTCTTCAAGTCTCTTCTCAGATGTCTTCTGACACAGGCTCCAAATCATTTTGGTCACCTTCTTCTGAACTGTTTCCAGTCTTTTTATATCCTTTGCGAGATATGGTCTCCAAAACTGCACATTATTTCAAGTGAGGCCTCACCAGCGACTTGTACAGTGGCATTAGTACCGCTTCCTTTCTGCTGGTAATTCCTCTCTGTATGCAACCTAGCATCCTTATGGCTTTTGCCACCGCCTTGTCACACTGTTTCGCCACCTTGAGATCCTCTAAAACAATCACTCCGAGGTCCTTCTCCTGGTCCGTGCACCTGTTGACCAATTTGTCCTGAACCCATTGCTCGAGGTCAGACGACTGTAGCCAAGCTTGGTGTCGGGTACTGATGCCTGCCACCGCTACTCAAGCTGCTGACTCGAAGCCATCATAAGCTGCCCAAGACAAACTTGGAGCACTCACGAATCTTTGGCTAGGTTCTTGAACCAATGTAGGGATTCCTCGGAAAGACCAGTTGAGAACCCGGCGCGTTCCTTCGCGAGGTCTCTCAGGTACATGCCTATGTACAGCTGGTATGCCTAGATCCGGCTAATGAGCATTCTTTGAAAGCTGGGGAGATGCTTCTGCAAGGGCTCTGTCAGCACATATATGTGAGGACAGACTTCCTGCTTGTTCCCGAGAATGAGTACAAATGACCTAATCAGTGAAAGACTATCACTTTATGTTAGCGTAGCCATGCTCTCCAAACAGCCAATAAACAAAGGAGCAGAAACTCCTGTCCACAATCTTACCCTAGAAAGGAGGGTAGAACTCCACATATTTCCTAACATGTAAGTGTGCCATCACCTTCGGAAGGCCGGAAAAAGAATCCACAATGAAACGCCCACTTTGGTAAAATGTAGAAACAGCTTCCAACAAGTCATGGCCTGGAGATCCGAAAAATCATCTAGCACAGAGGATCTCAACCCATCCTCTGGGACCCCCAGGCCAGTCAGGTTACAGGATATCCACAATGAATATGCATGAAGATAGATCTGCATACAATGGATTCATTGTGGATAGCCTGAAAACCTGACTGGCCTGGGGGGTCCCAGAGGACTGGGTTGAGAACCACTGATCTAGCAGAACATACTGGCACCAAAACAAATCCTCTGAAGTGGCTCTCCTGAGAGGCTCAAAGGGCTCAAGACCCTAAGGTATTGAAAACTAAACTCAGGTTCCAGGACGGGCTAAACCAATGGCTGTAAATAAGCCATTCCTTTGAGGAAACTAAGGAAGGATGCAATCCCAAGGAGGCACCCTCTACTTTGCTATAGTAACATGCTAAGGCCATCATCTGCACATTCAAAAAGGAGGTGGTCAAGTCCATTTTCAATCCCTCTTGCAGAAGTGACAAATTAAGGACCATAAAAGGCCAAAAGGAAGAAAGTCTACATTTCGAGCATTGGACCATGAAGATACTCTAGACCCCAATGTCCTGCTTTGTTTGCACTTCTGCATCTTCGCCATGACCTCTTAATAGCCAGGTCTTATGACAGAAGTGAGACAGTCATCTATGAGAGATGGACCTTGTAAAAGCTTGCTGCAGCCTCAAGCTATCCTCCACATGGTGGCAAACCAGATCCTATACCACAAGCATCAAACGCTAATCTAGCATCACCAGAATCACCAGGCCAAGTTAAGACTATTGCCTGCAGTACCTGATCTAGTAATAGCCACAGAAGGAAGACATATATAAGCCTCAACTGAGGCCATGGTAATAGAAGGGTATCCAGCCCTGTTAACCCCCATTTTTTGTTGCACTTGAAAAACCATGTTCTATTAACTTGAAGGCAGCCTTTGATGGCTGTCAATTCCTTGGACCCAAGGAGTATCCGCTCAAGCAATCCACTCGTACATTTTCTGAATTTGCAATGTGAGCCAGTGATAAAGCCCAATGATAGGTTTTGGCCAAACTGAGAGGCCCCTCTGGCAACTGTTGCACTCTTAGTTCTGCCCAGTTGGCTGACACAATATGCTACAACTTAACAGAATTGGAAAAGACCCTGACTGGTCTGTCTCGCATCCACAGAAGGAACATGGCAAGAGCTTCCCACAAGGCATGCATCTCTAGATAAGACACACCTTGGAACCCTGAAGCTGAACTGAGCAGTGATGCAACAGCACTGCCTAAAGGTACGCATATCAGCACAAGCCCGAGGCACTAAGACGAGAGCTGCTGCTACGAAGCCCAGGACCTGCATCTAACTGAAGGGTCTTAGTGCTCTTGTCCCCACAAAGACTCTAATCTGAGATAGCAAATTGATCATCCTCTGCCTGTTAGGAAAACTTTCCCCTTGGGAGTACTGAAACAGCTTCCAAATATTCCCAAACACTGCATGGGGATCAATTTGCTTTTCTTGAAATGAATGACCAGCCAAGAGCCCACAAATTCTGCACTACCTGTGAGCCTACCTTGTTGCGTTCTGACTTCGCTCTTACGAGCCAGTCATCAAAATAGAGAAGTACCAGAATCCCTTCCATGCCAAAAGCTATGGCTAGACCAAAGGGAAGTGCTTGGGACTGGTAGGGCTAAACCCAATACTGCAAACCATTGATCTGGCTCCCAAAAAGAGATATGAGGCTTGAGAATCTATGCCATGGACAATGCCATTTAACATGCTGAAGAAATAACCAAGCAGAGATTGTCCATCTGAAAGAGAAGGACTTTGAAGGCAAGATCCACTTCTTTGAGAATCAGAATAGAGGAGCAGGATCCTCTGTTCTTCAGGTCAATGAACTAGAACAATGCCCTGTTTCCTCCCTCCTTTCATTGGAACAGGCACACCTGCTCCCACCTTCGCAGGGTCAAGACCACCACCAACCTTTTGGCTGCAGCACAAGAAGACACCAGATACATATCGGTGTGTCGGTGGGGGGAACCCCGACACAAACACTCCAACACATAGCTTTTCCTCAACAATCCAGGACCCATTAGTTGGATGTGAAACTGGTCCGCTCCCCAAAATACAAAAGGCATATCTTCAGTTCACTCCATTGAGAGGCAGGCCCCCAATTTCTCATTCAGCTCCTTAGGAAGCCTGGTGGTTTTTGGGTCCTACAAGCGCTTTCTTGTCATAATGAAAGGAGGCAGATGTATTAGGAAAGCAAGAACACAGAGGCATAGCCTTAGCCCAGATGATATTGCCATGCCTCCTGGAAGCTGGCTTTTCCCTGAAGAGGTCTCCAGCAACCGCTAAGGCTTTGTTTCCCCAAAATCTTTCAATATCTTCTCCAAGCCCTTGACAAACAACTTTCCACACAAAGTGCTGTGTCCACCAACGAATTCCACCAGAACAACTTTCTGGCTGAAATACAGACCATCACATTTGCCACATCGACCAAGCCTGCTTCCATGTGGGCAGTCTCCTGCAAATCTCAGACTCCCCAGGCAAGCACTGCCCTAGACATGTATGTACTACAGACCTAAAGCAGACACCTCAAAGGTCTGCTATATCAAGGATTCCAACACACAGTCCTGTAAACCCTTAAAGGCCATACCACCATGCACAGGAACAGTGGTCTTTGCTACTATTGTAATTGGAGTGTTGACTTTGGGTAGCTTCTGCCTTGCCTATTCACCCACTCATCAAGGGATATAATCCATCCATAGCCTTGCCCCTTTGAGATTCATTCTAGTATTTTACTCTGCTGTTATCAGGTTCCGAATGGTCTGATAAAAAACCAAGGCCATGAGCAGCTTTTGAAAACCCTGCAAAATAGAATCCCCAGAGGGCTTGCCAGCAGTGCTGCGGATTTCTTGATACTCAGTATCTCCAATACCTGCGCTATTATGCCTCAGAGCTCCCTCTTATGAAAAGTACTGGACAACAGAGGGGTCATATATCTTACCCTGACCAGAAGCTTTGGCTCTCCCAAAGTATTCCTCAGGCTGGCTGCACGCCTAAGGGCAGAATTTAGGCAAGATATTACAAACTCCCAATCATCTGATCCCTCTCATTTGGGTGTTAGATATTAAAAAGATCCTCCGAGCTATTAATATTGCATTTAGTCCCCCTAGACTGCTGTAGAGCTTTGACTCTGCTTCCACCCAAAAATACCTTGTGAAGGACAGCACAAAGTTAGGAGTAAACATTTATGGCTATGTCTGAAAGGCATCAACTGGGAAGGGATAAGAGCCCAGCAGAGAGGCTTTAACCACCCTTAACAGCTTCAGGAAACAGGGAAGGAAGATAGGCTATTTCTCCTATGTTTTTGTCTTCACACACTGCAGGCTGAGATACTTCTAGGCTCATTGTGGATTCCCTCCCTAACTGCCTGTCTGGATTCCCTCCCTGACTGCCTATCTGGCACTGGTCACGTGGCTGCCACAGTGCAAAGTGTGCATCATGCGCTCTGAAAATGCCCTCAAGTGCCTCTGCCAGAAAGCAGCCTCATGACTCATGCTAACCTGCACTTCCTCATTCAGCGTCAGCTGTTGACTCTCCTGGCTCATCTACCCACTGTGAATTTGTTACCTCCCCAGGACCCCCAGAGCTGATGCTAATGCCATTCAACTCCCCTGGTTTTCTTAGTTCAAACTAGCACTATGGGACCACACTTAAGCTATGCTCCTCTTCTGCTTCAGCAGATCATGGCAAACAAATCCTCTTCTGCATAGAAGGCTTAGCAGCACCACTAAAATAAAGGCAAGCTTAGTCAGAAATTTTTTTTTAATTCTCTAACTGAATAGCACAGCTGGGGATGGGAAAAGGAAGAGAGAGAAAAACAAATTAAGAGTAAAATAAATATACTCCTTGCGGTCTGCTGGACAGAGGAGGGAACTCCAAATGCGCAGTCATCCAAAGCAGAAGTTCCAATCCTCTCAGGACTGCATCAGCTCATCCACTCCAATGGCAACTGCTCACCTGGGTTTCAGTTCTCCAGCTAGGCCAAAGAGCTGCTTCATGGCTCAGTACAGAGCTGCATGGCCCCATCACCATCTGATGGAGACAGAGAATACTGAAGAATAAGTGGCTGCATGGAGCACCTTATTCAGCAGCACACATAGCTCTTAGGTCTCTGTCTCCAACTGATAGATGATAGGCATAACCCATGCATTCTGGACTGGTCTGGTATACAAAAAGGAAGGATGGCCTTTTATGAATTCATTCAAAAGAGGATGGCTGTGCAATGTCCTTGTTTAATCTTGGACACATTTTCTCTGCCACCCATGCCAGACTGGAAAGCATAGCTACTCACATATAACAGGTGCTCTCCAGGGACAGCAGGAATCAGTCCTCACATATGGGTGACGTCAGCGCTGACGGAGCCCGCACGGAAACATCTCCCCAGCTTTCAAAGAAAGCCTTTGGAAGATGCACCATGCATGCGTGGTCCCCTTCCCGCCCAAGGGTGCCATCTTGCCTCAAGTCTAATGACATAGCTAAGATGGCAAAAATTTAAATACGGTAAAGGAGCAATTCCAAAGGAAGGAGGGAGGGTTGTGAGGATTGATTCCTGTCCCCGGAGAACATCTGTTACAGGTGAGTAACTACGCTTTCTCCAGGAACAAGCAGGGAGTCAGTCCTCACATATGGGACGCCACGGTGGCCTGCAAAGGTTGAGCCGTGAGCTGCAGCAGCTGAGTCCCACTGAGAGACTCTCGCAAGACTCGTGTCCAGTGGGGAACCAGCACTCGGGTAGCCTGAACACAAAAGGATTGGAGGGCAGGAGTTGCCTACACCTCAAAGAGATTACGGAGTACAGCCCGGCTGAAGGCATTGCCCCATTGGGACTCCCTATCCAGGCAGTAGTGAGCTGCGAAGGTATAGACTGAAGACCAGGTGGCGGTCCAGCAGATTTCTGTCACAGGTACAGAATGCAGATTTGCCACGGAAGTAGCCATGGCCTTATGATTGATTGGGGAGCACACATTTAAGACCAATCTTCCCTAGACTTATCCTTTCATTTAATACTGAGGTGATCTAGTATTATCTCCAGGACCTTATGGTTATGGCTTATTATTTGATATGGAGAAATTTCACTTACCGTTAATTTCCTTTCCTGGAATACTGCTAGACCAGTCCAGACAAGCGGGTTATGCACCCCTGCCAGCAGATAGGGAGACAAAGAAAAAAAAAAAACTCCAGAGCTCTGATTGGTCAGGCTCTGGGTGACATAGGCATACCCCTAGGGGTCCTATTCTGTAACAATGTAACAAGCCAAAAAGGCAACATCTCAGGGACAAAACGCAACTATGAACCCTTAAAAAAGGAACCAACTCAACCCCTCAACACGAATGAAAAACGGAAGAGGAGGATCAAATATCATTTCCAAGGGAAGAAGCCTGAAATGACTGCTTTGACACATTCCCAGGAAACAAACTCCGGATGTGCTCACGGAGCCTATGACTGTCGGCTGCTCTGCACAAGTACCAGTGCCTCTGACAAGCTGGGTGGGTTCTGGACTGGTCTAGCAGTATTCCAGGAAAGGAAATTAACGGTAAGTGAAATTTCTCCTTCCAGATCATACTGCTAGACCAGTCCAGACAAGCGGGAAGTACCCAAGCTAATTTCCCTCACAGTGGGCAGATAGAGCCGCCGACAGCACCGCAACTCCGAAACGATTGTCCTCTCGGGCCTGTATATCCAACCAATAGTGCTGAACAAAAGAGGACAAGGACGACCAGGTGCCCGCTTGACAAATATCGAGAGGAAGGATGTGGGACCTCTCGTTCCATGACGTGGATTGGGCTCGAGTGGAATGAGCTCAAACTTCTGGAACCGGCTGGCCTTGGAGAATGTAAGCCGATTCAATGGCACGATGCAGCCACTTAGCGATAGAAGGCTTGGAAGCAGTCAAACCCTTGCGTGGCCCCGAAAGGAGAACAAAAAGATGGTCAGTCTTGCGTAAGGAACTGGTAACTTTCAAATAGCGAAGGAGAACTCGCTTGAAGTCAAGGAAGGGATGACTTTGCGCCTACCTGCACACTGTTCGTTAGAGAAGGCAGGCAATAGCAGGGGCTGACTGACATGAAAAGGAGCAACCACTTTGGGCAGGAAGGAAGGAACCGAGCGAAGAGTTATCCCCTCAGGAGAGAAAGAAAGATACGGCTCCCTGCACGAGAGAGCTTGAAGCTCCGCGATTCTTTGAGCCAACGTGATTGCTACCATGAGCGTCAAATCTAGAAGAGACACTTTCTACAAAGGTTCAAAGGGCGGATTTCCGAGCGTCCTGAGAACTAGTGCTAGATCCCAAGGAGGAACTACCGGATGGGTCGGAGGACGAAGCCGTTTGACCCCTTTCAGAAACCGAGAGACATCAGCGTGGGAAGCAAGGGATCTACTGAGCACCAGACCCCGATAACATGTCAAGGCAGACATGTGCACTCGAAGTGAACTGAGCGCCAACCCTTTATCAAGACCGTCCTGTAAAAAGGCAAGAATATCAGGAATTGAGGTACGCCACGGGGACAAGTCATGACGTGAACACCAAGCCTCGAAGACGCCCCACACTCTCGCAGCAGTAGCGGATGCTGAAGACCGCCGTGCGCTAAGGAGGGTAGCCACCACCTTAGGCGAATACCCCTTACGGGTCAAACGACGGCGTTCAAGAGCCAAGCCGTAAGCGAGTAGGGAGCTGGATTTTCCATGAAGATCAGTCCCTGTCTGAGTCGTCCGGAGGGAGCTGCCAGCCACAATGGCGACCCCCGTGAAAGCCTTATGAGATCGGCATACCATGGTCTTCTTGGCCAATCCGGGGCAACGAGGACTACAGGCCCCCTGTGCGACCGAATTCGCTGCAGGATCCTGCTGATCATGGACCAGGGTGGAAAAACATAAAGAAGCTGGTTTTCCGGCCAAGTCTGAGTCAACGCATCGATGCCGAGAGTCCCGCGTTCTCTCCGGCTGAAGAAACTCGGAACTTAGGCATTCGCTGCCGACACCATGAGATCTATCGCCAGCGACCCCCATTTTTGAACTATCCTCTGGAAGGCTAGCGGGGCCAGTTCCCACTCGCCGGGGTCGAGGGTATTGCGACTCAGAAAGTCCGCCTTCCCATTGCTGGTTCCTGCAATGTGTTGGGCGGAGAGGGCTTGGAGGTTTCTCTCTGCCCAAGGAAGAAGAAGAGCCATCTCGTTCTACACTCCAGTGCACTTGGTCCCTCCTTGACGGTTGATGTAGGAAACTGTGGTCGTGTTTTCGGATAGTATCCGAACCACTTTCCCGTGCAGAAGAGTGTGAAATCTCAGTAGAGCCAGACGTACTGCTCGTGCCTCTAGTCGATTGATCGTCCAGCGGGATTCGCGTGCTGTCCAAGTGCCCTGCGCAGTGTGAGATCGACAGTGCGCGCCCCAACCGGACAGACAGGCATCTGTTGTTAGAACGATCCAACACGGAGTCTCTAAGGGAACCCCCCTTCAGGAGGTTTCTGGATGAGAGCCATCACCGCAGGTTTAAGTCTGACCCTGGAGTGAAGTGGAAGGCGAATGTGGTAGTCTTCCGAAACTGGCGACCATCGTGTCAGAAGAGCTTTCTGTAGACAGCGCATGTGCGCTGTCACCCTTGCACCCACTCCCCAACCTTGAGGGTTAAGGAGGGATGGGCCTTGTGTAGTTGTGGGGGCCAATTAAAGTCGGGAACAAGAAATTTATATACAAGGATTTTATTTTCCCCGCTCCTTGGTGGTCAGGAACAGGTGAGAAGGTTAAGCAATCAGGATATGTACAAAACAAAGGCTTTCAATGCTGTGCTTCAAATTATGCTTCTTTGAGGAAACACATTACCTCATGTGTCTTCTCCGTGCAGTATTCACACAAGTGCTTTGTAAGAAACAATATTGTTTTCCCTTGCAATTGGGATACAGTCCAGCTTATTTCACAGCTTCAATAAGCTTCCCTTTCAATTGCTTCAAAAACAGAATTTCTTTTCATATGCTTTTCTCCTATTCTGGGTTAGCATAACCAGAATCAACTGCCAGGCATAAACATTCAAGCTTTGCATTAATCAGTTTTCTCAATTAGCCCAATTGAGCAGTCCATCGGCTGATTAATCTCAAGCATGGGCCGTGGAGCCAATGTGGGAATTCCTATTCCAGAATTAGTCCGGGCCTGAATGTTAGCTTCTTCTGAAACAGCTCTTTTATTCAAGAATTGTCTAAATTCACTCAGGAGTTGCTCTGCCTGTCTCCTAGCAGGACTAATAGGTAAATCTGCTCCTGGCTGGGGCAGGTAGTTATCTGCTCTTGGTAAGCAAACACTGCTCTCCCTCTTTAGACAGTCTGTGTCCGTGGTGGAGTTACCCCTCCCCCACTTATCTCCGTTAGTGAGTGGTGTAATCACAGGTTCCTTTAAACAAGCTCTGCCTTTAAGAAAAGCTTCGAAGGTAGGCTCTTCAGTATCAGGATAGCCTAATCTCTTTGTAAACAATTTGGCTGGGTTTCTTTCGTCAGCTTGCTTGTTAAAAGCAGGAATTACTGGCTGAGAAAAGCTTGGCTTACTTAGAGAGGTTTCAGGCTGTAACCTACGTCTTTCAGCTTGCCTAAAACTATCCTGTCCTTTATAATCAGGCTTCTCTCGTTCTGAGTGGTAAAACTTAGGAAAGGAATTAAGAGCAGCAGGTACCTTAGAATGAGACCGGTCAGAGAATGCCTTGCCAGCGTGCCTTTCTCTCCAAGGGTAAAAACTGTTTCTCCACAACGTGGACTTCCCACCTGGTTCAGGATCAGTTCCCCTTCTGTTGCAGCTGGGCAGTGTTTCTGTAGCAGGGTCAAAGGGTTCTGCAATCAAGAGAGCTTCTTGCCTTCCCAATGCCTTTTGCCTTCTCTCTTGTGGATTCAAACCACCATTCCTTCTCAATACGTTTGTAGTGCTCAGTTCTCCATTCCTTCTCATTAGCGTCTTGCTTATTCCACTCGTGCTCCTCATTCCCCAACTATCTGTGTCTTCACACTCTCTGCTTAACAAGGGGTCCCTGCTCTGGGAAGCCCGCCTCCTAC
The DNA here is from genome assembly GCA_033557465.1 of Ichthyophis bannanicus. Classification (NCBI taxonomy): domain Eukaryota; kingdom Metazoa; phylum Chordata; class Amphibia; order Gymnophiona; family Ichthyophiidae; genus Ichthyophis; species Ichthyophis bannanicus. Next base: position 163,593,238 of record CM066042.1, on the reverse strand, counting down.
TAGGGCGTGCCCAATCCATAGCTCTGCTTCTCTCCTCCCCTGAGGTGAGCTGATTGGTTGCCTGTAAGTTGTGCTGAGAGTGGAAAACTCTGTCTTTACTTGCATTACCTGACCTGACCAGAGGGTCAGTATCAATTTCCATGGCTTCTGCACTTGCCACTGCGTCACAGCGCTCTGGCCCAAGGCACAAGATCTATGGATGCCGCCATGGATCCCAGGACTTGAAGGTAATCCCACGCTCGAGGTGAGACCTGTGCTAGGAGACTGCGAACTTGAGAAGTTAACTTGAGGAATTGACAAAAGGACCCGACCTAAGGCTGTTTCGAATCGAGCCCCCAAAAATTTGATCTCCTGGGATGGCTGAAGACAACTCTTGTCGCAGCTGATTACCCAGCCGAGGTTCTCGAGAAAGGGAACAACCACCAAGACTGTGCTGCAAGCCTCGGGGAGAGAATCTGCGCGAATGAGCCAGTCGTCCAGATAAGGATGAACTCTGATGCTGCGGCTGCGTAAGACCGCAGCTGCTACCACCATTACCTTGGAGAAGGTTCGAGGCGCCAAAGCTAGACCGAAGGGCATTGCACGAAATTGGAAATGTTGACCAAGTACCGCGAATCGAAGGAATCGCTGATGCCCCTCTCGAATGGGAATGTGAAAGAATGTTTCCGCGAGATCGAGGGAAGCTAGAATTCCCCCTTGCGTACTGCCCGAATAACGGATCGCAGAGTCTCCATTCGAAAGTGTGGTACCCGCAGACTACGATTGACGCCTTTGAGATCCAAGACAGGACGAAAGGAGCCGTCCTTTTTTTGACACCACGAAATAGAGTAACGGCCTAGTCCTCTTTCCAACGGTGGAACTGGATGAATGGCATCTAAAAGCTGGAGTCTTTGAACGAAGCAACATCCGCTGCCCATTGACGCAGCCAGAGCCGTCTCCGAGCTACTGTCACCAGTGCTACGGAGCGAGCTGACAGCCGCAAGAGATCATAGAAGGCCTCTGCCAGGAATGCAGCGATGGATTCTAAACGAGCCAACTCAGGATCACCTGAAAGCTTCTGAATCTATCGAAGTGAGGCCCGTGCTGCTAGACCTCCACACACCACTGCTTGAAGGGAAAGAGCGGACGACAAAAAACCCGTCCTTAGCAGACTCTCAACTTTTTAGGTCTTGCTGGTCGCGGAGTACCTCTCCGCCCTCAACCGGAATTGTGGTATGCTTGGTGACCCCGGTCACTAACGCATCAACTTTCGGGTATGTCAGCCAATGGTCCAAGTCAGAGGGAGACCAAGGGTATAACTGACCAATACTGCATGCCGTACGTAGAGAGGACTCTGGAGAGTCCCACTCTCGAGATACCATTTGCTGTAACTCGGCTGGAAAGGAAAAAGCTTTGGAAGGCTTATGAATGCCCTGTAAAATGGGATCCGGCTGCAACAGGGTTTGAGAACTCTGAGGATCAGACGTGTCGGCTAGGCGTAGCGACTCCATCACCTGTGTGATTAGGGCCGGCAACTCCTCTTTCCGAAAAAGTCTGATATCTTGAGAGTCCTCGTGAACTGTCAGCGAAAAATCAGACGGAGAATATTCCCCATCTTCTTTCTTCAACGAGTCAGGGCTCACCTCCGAAGATTTAAAGTCTTCTTGAATATCCGTAGTGTCCCGCAAGCCACATGCAACGTTCCTGGGAGGACGTACTGCTTTAAGGTCTGAGGACTTTTGGGACCGCTTGCGAGACCCCGCCATATCCTTGTCTGCTACCGGGTGGGTGCTGGAGGTATACCAAAAGACTCCGAACGCCACAGGTGCCATGCCTGGCGGAAGAGCGTCAGGAACTCACTGTCAGCCAAAGCTGCTGTGGCTTCCAGAAGCTGTGGAAGCAAAATGGGAGCTGACTGAGTCCTTTCTGCAGGTAGACCATGCTGCAGGGGCTCTAAGGAGGGAGGAGTCCCTAGCTGGCAGTGCAGTGGGAATGGAGGAAGAAGATTCCCCTGGATGCAGCATGCAGGTGGAACACAAGCAATCTATTAAGTCCTTCTTCTTATTATTACATATAATACAGCTGTGCAGAGAAACAGGCATTGCAGAGGCTTAAACCTTTTTTTTTTTTAAATAAAAATCAAGGTAGGCTTAGGGAAACAGAAGACTCTTCAAAGAAAAGGGATTTTGAAACCCCCTGTGCCTTCACAGCATGCTTAAATGTTTTGAAATGGCTGCCCAGAGCTGCTCCTTCCAAAAAAAAAAACCACTGAAGAGAAATCTCTCCTGATTTTCAAAATGGCCGCCGGCACAGAAAAACTGTAAAAATAAAAGTTTCCTAAGCTCTAAAAACCATAAAAATGCAGCGAAATTGCTGGGGAAGAGGCAAGGAGTGCTGCTAGCAACTTAAAAATTCAAATCCTGATGAACCCTGAATCACCAGAAACGGAGGGGAGAAGAAAACTGTCAGTTATTCACTGTGCTGGTACAGAGGAGCTGAGTTCCCATGGAGGAGAAGAGAAACTTTCAAAGTCAGTGAAAGGTAATTACTGTGACTGAAAGGTAGGGAAATTAGAGTTTGATCCCTCTGCAGCCACTTAGACCCTCATGGCAGGGGCTGGAAGGTGTTTCTGAGGAGGGATGGAGAGAAGGGGAGCTGCACTGACAGTGAAATCAGGAGCTCAAACCCTGCTGTATTGCTGATTACAGAAAATACAGCTATTAAGGAGGGAAGCCTGGGAAACCCAGAGAAACACCTCTTGTGTGCTCTGGGTGCATCCAGGAAATAAAAATGAAGAAAAGAAAATAGGAACTTCAAACCCCAGTTTAACAGACCCTGATGAAACCGGAAGTGAAGGAATCAGGTCAGAGACAGCCGGTCCCGATGCAGTTGAAATAAACCCAGGGCAGCTGAGGCAAGTAAGAAAACAGTTTACTTACAGTTTCTCTCAGAAATTGATACCTGAACCTCCTGCTAATGTCTAAGCCCTCGTGGCAAAGACTCAGCGCTGCTTAAAGAAAATCAGAAGCTCTACTGAAGCCAGGCTCAGGAGCTCCACAAGCTTATCTGGGGAATCAAGTTGTTGGGAAACCCAGAGTAACACCTCTTGTGTACTCTGGGTGCATCCAGGAGCCTCAAGATACAGTGAAAAAGGAAAAAACAAATTGTAGAACAAGCTTGAAGAACACCCTCATCTGCTGAGACAAAGAAAATACTGACCCCTAGGGGTATGCCTATGTCACCCAGAGCCTGACCAATCACAGCTCTGGAGTTTTTTTTTCTGTCTCCCTATCTGCTGGCAGGGGTGCATAACCAGCTTGTCTGGACTGGTCTAGCATTATGATCTGGAAACCACCTTTCAAACAAAGTAATCAAAGAGGTTTACAAAAGTCTAAAAGCAATCAAGTAGAAAGGAACGACAATATATGAGACAGAAAGCAGGAGACTGTATAGAAGACTGAATGGGCATGCCACCCAGCTAATTTTACTAATGTAATGTGATGAATTTATATGGCAAAATAATGAGCAGCAATGCAAAAATTATTTAAGTGATTTTGTAATGAAATACTTGAAAATGTAACAGTATGTGTAAATATAATTAATGAATTGGACACTTAAATGAATTTGAAATGGTGACAAATGCATTGCATATAGAACGTCCTGAAAAATGACTAGTTACTTTGCTGCTGGTTGGCTGGCTTAGAGTACACAGCCCACCCATCTACTTCTTTATGATATCTGTCTGTAAATATTTCTGGGGAGAACAATGTGACCTAATATGCTTTTAGAATGGGTCAAGTTGTCAGAAGATAAGCTAAGTGATTTTTCTGCATTTGTTTTCACACAATTAGGCAGAGGTCTGTGTGTTTTTTTTGGGGACTGGGGTTTGATAGTGCATTAAATATTTAATAGCGGCAGTGCGCAAGCGAAACTACAAAAAGGAAAACAGCAACAATTCATCCAAAAATGCTTGTTTTGCTCTAGATATGGGACGGTAAAGTTTTAACTTTGATAAAACTAAGCTTATTCTGCTCCTCTGAGTTGCTTATATAGTAGAGTTCTGTAAACATCCCCATGGTTAAAAGCCCATAAGCCATCTGGATTTATGATCAAATTCTGGACATACCTTGTTTGACAGCGCTAGATGGATTTAATTTCCCTGCTTTGATCTGAGCTTTGGCAAGTTGAAGAGAAGATGCGAGAAGCTGTGCGGCTTTCATGTACAACACTAGCTGCTCTACTTGCCTTAAAAGAGAAAAAAACCCCAAATGAATTAGTTACTGGTTCTTATATTTTAGTCCAAAGTTAACAAGATTCCAGTCAAAAGGGAGAACTCAGCAATGCCACTTCATCCACAATATCTGATAATTTACTTAATCACCATATTAGATTGTGTGACAAACGTGTTCAATCTAGCCCTATTCACTTTCTCAATACTAGGCACAATTTAATAGTTTCTCCCTTGTGACCAAATCATTTATATTCCTTTCTCTCTTATTTTTCACTGCTGTAGATCTCATTTTTACTTTTATTTCTATTGACTTCCTTTTGATGAACATTTATTATCCCTCTTCATTTGGCTCTTTTCTGACCCCAGGTTGGGTCCAAGGTTCTAAGGGTTATGCAGAGCAGTCAACTATACCATGAACCTTGAGTTTAGTCCTTAATCTTTGGTTTATTTCTGTAATAACCCATCACTCATTGGGGTTGTTCTGAATTTCAGATCAATTCAACTCTAGATGGTTAAGAAATGTGCTAAATACATAGAGCCAAGCAGGAAAGCAAAGTTACTCACCTGTAGCAGGTATTCTCCTTAGATAGCAGTCTAAGTCCTCATGTATGGGTGACAATACTGATGGAGCTCTCGTACAAAATTTCCCAGCTCCTTCTCGAAGCATTAAGAAATCTTCACCGTGCATGTGTGCACCTTCCAGCCTACTGCCATGGCACCACTTCTTAGTCAGCTGAGCAGAATTCAACTTCAAGGGGAAGTTGGAGGGCCATGAAGGCATATCTTACTGTCCACAGAGAACACTTACTACAGGCGAATAACAAAAAGGGGAAAAATCAGAATGCACCAGAACAAAGGCACAGCAACACTTTCTTTTTGTGATAGCAACAGGATTTTTATTGAAGTATTTTTTGTTTGTTTGTTTTAAGGCAGCCTGAACAGAAAGAAACGGGCCTGAGGGGGATGACGTTGGATTCTAATTCTTGAAAAAATCATGCAGTACTGATTGGCTGAATATGCTGTTATGTCAGGAGTTCCCATTCAGACAATAGTGAGAAGTGAATGCGTGACTTGAAGTCCACATTGAAGCTTTGCATGTCTCCTCCATGGACGATGAGAGCAAGTGAAACAGCCATGGCTTGGGCATTGTGAGCTGTGTGACATGACCCTCAAGGCTCACATCTGCCTGGGCATAAGTGAAAGAGATGCAATCTGAGACACAGATTGAAAAAGTGTGTTTGGAGACAGTAGCTCCAAGCTTGCTAGATCAAAAGAAATAAAAAGTTGGATGGACTACTAAGGGTTTCACAGAGATGGGGTTACCTTCTACAAAATGATGGTAAGCTCCAATTGCGCTGAGGTGAACTCTTACGGAGTTAGATTTGAGTCCAGATTCCAACAAATGTAGAAGGTATTCAAGCAGTGTTTGTGTGGGTCATGTTAAAGGATCTATGGATTGTTCCCCAAACCAGACAGCAAATCTCTTCAAGTAGAAAGCATAGGATTTTCTTGAAGAGGCTCTCTTGGTTGCCAAAATGACTTTGGTTACACCAATAGGCAAGTTAAGAGAGGACAATGTTAGTCTCTCAACATCCAAGCAGCGCGTGCCAGAGACTTGACGTTGGGATGCAATATTGTACTGCTATCCTGCAAAATTTGAGTTGGTGCATGACCCAGGCATAGTGGCTTCCAGATGTAAAGTTCCAGAAGGAGAGGGGAACCAAGATTGCCAGGGTCAATAAGGAGTAATAAGAAGAATCATTGCAAAGACCTTCCTGAATCTCAAAAGCAACAGAGGTATGAGAGGCATTGGAGGATATGCATGCACAAGGCCTTCCCCTCCAACTGAGAAGGAAAGCATCCGAGACTAGTTTGCTATGTGGCTCACACACTTGAGCAGAATGAATGTTCCTTGTGCATTTTGAGGACTGGCAAATATCTATTGAGGGACTGCCCCACTCCTGAAAGATGCAGAGGACCACCTCCCTGTACAGGGTCTATCGTGAGGTTGAAGGATATGACTCAGTCTGTCTGCCAGAGAATTTTGTTCAGCAGGCAGTTAAGTGGCTCTTTGCTTCATCCTGTGAGAAATGGCAAAGTTCCACATTCTGACTGCCTCCCAGCACAGGAGGTACAACCCAGTTCCTCCCTACTTGTTCATGTAAAAACATGGCAACTTGATTGCCTGTTTAAATCACCACAATTTGGTTGATCAAACCAATCTCTGAAAGTCCTTAGAGTGTTCATTATTACTCTCAGTTCCAAGAAGTTTGGAGACTTTCTTGGGTGGAACAAGTGTCCCTAGTAATGGGGGTCCATAGAGATGAGCTCTCCAGCCCAGTCTGAACACATCTGTGGTTAGCAGTTTTTGGTAGAGTGGAACTTGAAAACAGAGTCCCTTGGCGAGAGTGGAATGGATAGTCCACCAGCTTAAGAATTCCTGCAGTGGAGTTGCAGAGAGTAGGTTGCTGAGCCTTCCTTGGTGGCTTGAATCCACCAAGTGCTCAGGGTCCACCAAGATAGTCTCATATAGATGCATGCTATGGGGTGGCGTAAACAGTTGAGGCCACATGACCTAACATTCTCAACATGAGCTGTCGTCTACCGACTCCTATGAACTTCCTGCACTATCGCTACTAAGTGGGTCAGCCAGACGTGCAGCAGAAACGTTTTCGCTGGAGTTGTGTTTAGCAGAGTTCCTATAAACTCTAATTGTTGTGACAGGTTGAGATGGACTTGGGGGATAAATGACGATGAACCCTAGTAGTCCCAACACCCAGGTGGTAATCTGTACTGATTCTTGAGCTCTTTCTGGAGTGGTGCTCTTCAGCAGCCAATGGTTCAAAAAGGGCAACACATATTCCCAATCTGCATAGAAATGCTGCTATGATGGCTAGGCATTTGGTGAAAACCTCAGAAGCTTGACATGAGACCAAAGGGCAATACTGGAAATGTTTCCCTATGATGAATCTGAGATACTTCCTATAAGTGGGATGTATGCGGGTGCAAGCATCCTTGAGATCTAGAGAGCATAACCAAACCCCCTTTTAGAGAATAGGAAAAAGTGTGCTTAGAGAAACCTTATTGAACTTTTCTTTGACCAAATATTTGTTCAGGTGTCTTCAGTCTAGGATGGGATGGAATTCTGTTTTTGTTGGGAACCGGGAAGTATCTCGAGTAACAACACCCCCCCCCCCCCCTCTTCGTCCCCTGGCAGAATGGACTTGACTGTGTTTGCAATTCGAAGGGTGGAAATTTCCTGAATAAGCACCTCCGGATGCTGAGGGCAAAAATAATTGGCTCTTGGTGGGTAATTTGGAGGGAGATTGAATAGTCAAAGTTTGCAGCTCTTTTTGAATAATTTCTAGGACCCAAGAGTTGGAGGTTACAAGGAGCCACAGACCTCTGGGCAAAGACTGTGAGCCTGCCCCTCCAAATGACAGGTCCTCCGAATGGGATACAGGAAGAAAGGTTATGCTCATAAGAAAGTCATCAAAACCCCACCCCTGGTTTTGACTACAGTGCTGGCTCGGGCTTCTGAAACTTCTCTAGCCTAGGATGGGCACAAAGTCTGCTTGGATTGAGTGCAGTGGGAAATAGAAAAATACCTAGACCTGTGAAAGTGGAAGGATTTCTGCTGACCCCCTGCTGTGAAGCTTCTTGAAAAAGAAGACTGGTCAGAGTTGAATCTGGAGAGTATTCTGAGGATGTCAGAGTGCTGCTTGCTCACAGAAGTAGCTTCTTGGATTTTATCTCTGAAGAGATAGTCTCTGGAGTGGTAATGAGCTGTTACTTTACATTTGTCTGCAAGTCTGAAGCCTGGAACCAAGAGTGACTCTGGATGCCAATATTCACTGAAGAAGCCCTCAATGAAGTCGCGAAGATAGCATAGTTACTCACCTGTAACAGGTATTCTCCGGGGACGGCAGGAAACAGTCCTCACATATTGGTGACGTCAGCACAGACGGAGCCCACGCAGTAATCCTAGTTTTCAAAGAAAACCTTTGGAAGTTACACCATGTATGTGTGGTCACCTTCCTGTCCAAGGGTGCCATCTTACCTCAGTATGATGACATAGCTTAAACAAGCATAAAAAAAAGAAAACAACTCAATGAGGAGGAGGAGGAGGAGGGAGAGTTGTGAGGACTGATTCCTGCTGTCCCCGGAGAACACCTGCTACAGGTGAGTTACTACACTTTTTACAGGATCAAGCAAAAAAGTCAGTCCTCACATATGGGACTCCCCGGTTAAAGGCTACCGAAGACCTGTAAAAAGCCACGGGCGACTGAAAAACAAACCGTGAATGACAGCAGAGAGCACTGAGTGGCCGCAAGACCTCAGGGACGACCACAACTTCGACCAGGGAATGAAGTCTCCGGTAGCTTGGACATACAGAAGGGCCGGAGTGTAGGCGTTGCATTATTCCCCAAACGGATGACGGAGTACCACCTGGCTGAAGGTGCTGTCATGCCAAGAGTTGTCCTCCAGGCAGTAAATAAGCTGGGAAGGTGTGAACTGGGGACCAGGTGGCAGCCCTGCAGGTCTCCAGCATGGAGAACGATAGCAGGTTCGCCACAGAAGCTGCCATAGCCCACACACTATGGGCTGTAACATGGCACTCGAAAGAGAGACCAGCCTGTTCATAGGCAAAGGAGATGCAGTCCGCCACCCAGGTAGACAGGATGCGCTTAGAGACTGTGATGCCAAGCTGGTTTGGGTCATAGGAGACAGAGTGGCAAGGAGCGGCAATTGGCCTTAGTCCACTCTAGGTAGGCGGCTAGCGCCCTCTTGCAAGCCAAAGCGTGGAGCACAGCCACTGCCCTGTTCCATGAGGCAAAGGAAAGAAGGCGGGGAGAATCACCTCCTGGTTGAGATGAAAGGCGGTATCTACCTTAGGGAGAAACCTGGCGTGAGTACAGAGGGCCACCCTGTTCTTACAAAACCTAGTATACGGGGCATGAGCCACCAATGCTTGCAGCTCACTGATGCAGCGCGCCAACAAGAGTGCCACAAAGATCATCACTGTCCAGGAAAGGTACCTGAGGTGGCAAGAAGCAAGCAGTTCGAAGGGTGGCACCATGAGCTTCTCAAGAACACATTCACATCCCCACACTGCCGCTAGCAGATGAATAGGAGGCAAAGCGAGCAAGCAGCCTCTCATGAAACAGGTCATGAGAACGATGGTCGGATAGGGGTTGTCCATCAATGAGATGATAGTGCGCTGGCAGTGCACTGAGGTGTACCCTAAGGGAGTTAGACTTCAGGCCATCATTGGAAAGTTGTAGCAAATACAACACTGCTGGCATGGAGCAGGAGAAAGGGTTGAACTCCTTCTCAGTACAACAGATAGAGCACCGGCACCAGTTGAAGGCGTAGGTCTGCCTGGTGGAATCCTTGCAGAATGCTAGCAAGGGATCCTCCCACCTCCCTGGGCAAGTGGAACTGCACTAAGGTCACCCTCTCAGCAGCCATGCCGTCAGGTCAAGGGCTCTGAGGTTGGGGTGCAGGAGAGCTCCGTCCTCCTGCGAGAGCAAGTCTAGAGTGCAGCCCAGGGGAACTAAGTGCGATTGGGAGAGATAGAGAAGCAGGGGGAACCATGTTTGCTGAAGTCACCTGGGAGCAATGAGTATTACGGTGGCCCGGTCAAGCTGAACCTTGAAAAGGGTCTTGGAAATTAGAGAGGTCGGTGGGTACGCATAGAGGCGGCCCTCCGTCCATGAGATGAGGAACGCATCAGCTGCCACTCGGGAGTGTGCCGGCATCCTGGAGAAGAAGCGTGGCAACTGGGCATTGCTGGGGTTTGTAAGATCCACCAAAGGAGATCCCCACATCCGAACAATGCAGCTGGCTACTGGCTACCTGTGGGACCAGGTGCCATTCATGTGGTTGAAGAACCTGGCTGAGGCAGTCTGCTAGTAGATTGTCCTGACCGGGAAGATACACTGCTCGGAGGAGCATCCCGCTCTTGCTCGCAAAGGTGCATAGGCGAACAGCATCCCAGCAGAGGAGGTACAACCCCGTACTTCCTTGCTTGTTGACATGAAACATCGCCACTTGGTTGTCTGTCTGGACCAGAACAACCTGGTTCTCCAAGTGGTGTTGGAATACCCACAAGGCATTCGCAACTGCCCGAAGCTCAAGCAAGTTGATTTGGTGGAGACTCTGCTGTCAACCAGATGCCCTAGGTCCACAGGTCCCCACAGTGGGCCCCCCCAGCCCAGTTTGGAGGCATCAGTGATGAGGATTTTCTGAGGCGCTGGGGCCTGAAAGGGCATCCCTGCATGAGGTGCAGTGTCCACTGCCACCAGCTGAGGGATTCAGAGAGAGGAGCAGTCACACAGATCCAGTCGCCTGAGTCCACTGAGTATAGAGTTAACTGGGCCTAACGCATTTGGAGGAGAATGTCAGGTGTAACATACAGAATCAAGGCCATGTGTCGCAGGAGGCACAAAAGGAGGTAGGCTGAGGTCATTGAACGACTCTGTACCTCTGTGGCGAGGGCCTTTAGGCGCCAAGCCCTGTCCAGAGGAAGGAAGATGCTCGCCTGGACGGTGTCCAGGAGGGCCCCTGTGAACTTCAGACACTGCATCGGCTGCAGTTGAGTCTTGGGGTAGTTGATAATGAAGCCCAAGTGCTCGAAAATGAGAAAAGTACTACAAGCCGCCAGATGGACCTCATCGGCGGAGCCGCTCTTGATGAGCCAGTGGTCCAGGAAGAGGAAGACAAATACCCCCTGCAGACAGAGGTAGGCAACGACCACCGCCAGGCACTTTGTGAACACCCAGGGGCAGAAGTCAGTCTGAAGGGTAAGACCCAGTACTGGTAATGTCAGCCTCCAATGACAAAGCAGAAGTACTGCCGGTGGCGTAGATGGATCAGGATTTGGGTACAAGCATCTTTTAGATCCAAGAAGCATTGCCAATTTCCCCGCTGTAGGGCAGAAACCTTCTAAGGGAGAGCATCCTGAACTTGGTGGAAGGAGGACCACCAGTGGGACACTGTGATACCTGGGTACAAACTATATCGTAATGATAGAGCTGATCAAATTGGTGGAGGGGTTGCTCTCTATGTTAGAGAGGGCATTGAGTCAGAAAGGATTAAAGTTTTGCAGGAAACAAAATCTGCTGTAGAATCTATATGGATTGAAATTCCATGTAAAAGGGGGAAGGCAATGGCAGTGGGGGTGTACTATCGAGCACCTTGCCAGAATGACCAAATGGATGATCAAATGCTCAAAGAAATCAAGGAAGCTAACAAAAGTTATAGTGCAGTAATAATAATGGGTGATTTCAACTACCCCGGTATCGACTGGGTCAGTGTCACGTCAGGACATGCTAGGGAGATAAAGTTCCTAGATGAAATAAATGACTGCTTCTTGGAGCAGCTGGTTCATGAACCGACCAGAGGGGAAGCCATATTAGACCTAGTCCTTAGTGGAACACCAGATCTAGTGCAAGAGATAAGGTTGTTGGGGCCACTTGGCAATAGTGATCATAGCATGATCGCCTTTGATTTAATTAGTGGAGGAGGGATAGTAAGGAAATCCACAGTACTACCTTTTAACTTTCGAAAGGGAGACTATGATAAAATGAGGAAAACAGTTAAGAAAAAACTAAAAGGAGCAGTTGCAAAGGTTAAAGACGTACATCAGGCTTGGCTGTTGTTGAAAAATACTATCTTGGAAGCCCAGACCAGCTGTATTCCACGCTTTAAGAAAAGTGGAAGGAAGTCCAAAAAACTGCCAGCATGGTTTAAAGGTGAGGTCAGAGAGGCTGTTGTTGCCAAAAAAGCATCTTTCAGGAAATGGAAAAAAGAGCCAAACGACGAAACCTGGAAACAGCACAAGCACTGGCAAGTCAAATGCAAGGCATTGATAAGGCAGGCAAAGGGAGAATTTGAGAAGAAGCTTGCTGCGGAAGCAAAAACGCAAAGTAAAGACCTTTTCAAGTACATTCGTAGCAAAAAACCTGTGAGAGAGTCAGTTGGTCCATTAGATGATAAAGGGGTTAAAGGAGCACTAAGAGGCGACAAGGCGATAGCGGAGAGATTGAATGAATTCTTTGCTTCGGTCTTTACTGAGGAAGATGTAGGGATGTTACCCATGACTGAAGTGGTATTTAAAGGTGCGGAAGAATTGAAGGAAATATCGATACATCGGGAAGATGTATTACAACTATTAGATAAACTGCAGCGTAGCAAATCACCTGGGCCGGATGGTATACATCCAAGGGTGTTGAAAGAACAGAAATATGAGATTAACATAAGAACATAAGACATACCATACTGGGTCAGACCGAGGTCCATCAAGCCCAGTATCCTGTTTCCAACAGTGGCCAATCTAGGTCATACGTACCTAGCAATATCCCCAAAAGACACAGGTTCCACAATGCTTGTACTGGGTCAAGCATTGATATCCTGGGTCCCTTTTTAATAGTGGTTTATGGACCTTTCCTCCAGGAACTTGTCCAAACCTTTTTTAAACCCAGCTATACTAACAGCCCTTACTACATCCTCCGGTAACAGATTCCAGAGTTTGATTACACGTTGAGTGAAAAAATATTTTCTCTTATTTGTCTTAAATAGTTTACCCTGTAGCTTCATTACATGTCCCCTAGTCTTTCTATATTCTGATAGCGTAAACAATTGATCCACGTTTATCCGTTCCACTCCATTCATTAATTTATAGACCTCTATCATATCTCCCCTCAGCCGTCTCTTTTCCAGGCTAAAGAGCCCTAACCTTTTTAGCCTCTCTTCATAGGAGTAGCCTTCCATCCCCTTCACCAATTTGGTGGCTCTTCTCTGTACTTTTTCTAATAACGCTATGTCCTTTTTAAGATACGGTGACCAGAATTGCACACAATATTCAAGGTGCGGTCGTACCATGGAGCGATACAGAGGCATTATAATATCCTTTGTTTTATTCTCCATCCCTTTCCTTATGATACCTAGCATTCTATTTGCTTTCTTGGCCGCCGCTGCACACTGGGCGGAGGGTTTTAACATGTTATCCACGATGACTCCTAAATCCTTTTCCTGGGTGGTGGTTTCTAATGTGGAGCCTTGCATCGTGTAACAATAGTGTGGGTTGTTCTTTCCTAGGTGCATAACTTTGCATTTGTCCACATTAAATTTCATCTGCCATTTGGATGCCCAGTCTTCCAATTTATCCAGATCCTCCTGCAGTTTTCCACAATCCTCTTGGGTTTTAACAACTTTAAACAGTTTTGTGTCATCTGCAAATTTGATAACCTCACTAGTTATTCCCTTTTCCAGGTCATTTATGAATATGTCAAAAAGTAGCGAACCCAGTACAGATCCCTGGGGTACTCCACTATTCACTTTTTTCCATTGGGAATATTGGCCATTTAGCCCTACCCTCTGCTTTCTATCTTTTAACCAGTTCCCGATCCACAATAGTACACTGCCTCCTATCCCATGACTTTTTAGCTTCGCCAAAAGTCTCTGATGGGGGACCTTGTCAAAAGCTTTCTGGAAGTCCAGATACACTATATCAACCGACTCACCTTTGTCTACCTGTTTATGCACACCTTCAAAGAAACATATCAGATTAGTAAGACAAGATCTTACTTGTCTAAAGCCATGTTGGCTGTCTCCCATTAGGCCATGACTATCTACATGCTGTGTAATTTTGTTCTTTATGAGGTTTCTACCATTTTCCCTGGTACTGACGTCAGGCTCACCGGTCTGTAATTTCCTGGGTCACCTCTGGAACCCTTTTTAAAAATTGGTGTTACGTTGGCGACCCTCCAATCTTCAGGTATTACAGATGATTTTAATGAAAGTTCACAGATTACCAATAGCAGGTCTGCAATCTCATATTTCAGTTCTTTCAACACTCTGGGATGTATACCATCCGGTCCAGGTGATTTGCTACTATTCAGTTTATCAAATAGTTGTAATATATCTTCCCGGTGTAGCGATATTTCTCTCAATTCCTCTGCAGTATCACCTTTAAATACCACTTCAGTCTTGGGTAACATCCCTACATCTTCCTCAGTAAAGACCGAAGCAAAGAATTCATTCAGTCTCTCCGGTATAGCCTTGTCTCCTCTTACTGCCCCTTTTACCCCTCTATCATCTAATGGTCCAATTGACTCTCTCACAGGCCTTTTGCTACGAATGTACTTGAAAAAGTCTTTATTTCGTGTTTTTGCTTCCGTAGCAAGTTTCTTCTCAAATTCCCGCTTTGCCTGCCTTATCAATGCTTTGCATTTAACTTGCCAGTGCTTGTGCTGTTTCCAGTTTTCATCATTTGGCTCTTTTTTCCATTTCCTGAAGGTTGCTTTTTTGGCAGCAACAGCCTCTCTGACCTCACCTTTAAACCATGCTGGCAGTTTTTTGGACTTTCTTCCACTCTTCTTAATGCGTGGAATACAGCTGGTCTGGGCTTCGAGGATAGTATTTTTAAATAACACCCAAGCTTGCTGTAAGTCTTTAACCTTTGGAACCGCTCCTTTTAGTTTTTTCCTAACTATATTCCTCATTCTATCATAGTCTCCCTTTTGAAAGTTAAAAGGTAATGCTGTGGATTCTTTAACTATCTGTCCTCCACTAATTAAATCAAACATGATCATACTATGATCACTATTGCCAAGTGGTCCCAACACCCTTATTTCTTGCACCAGATCTGGCGTTCCACTAAGGATTAGGTCCAGTATGGCAGACCTGCTATTAGTAATCTGTGAACTATCATTAAAATCATCTCTAATACCTGAAGATTGGAGGATCGCCAATGTAACACCAATTTTTAAAAAGGGTTTCAGGGGTGATCCGGGAAACTATAGACCGGTGAGCTTGACGTCAGTACCGGGACAAATGGTAGAAACAATCATAAAGAATAAAATTACTCAGCATGTCGATAGTCATGACCTAATGGGAGACAGCCAACATGGCTTTAGACAAGGAAGATCTTGTCTTACTAATCTGTTATGTTTTTTTTAAGGAGTGAATAATCAGGTGGACAAAGGTGAGTCGGTGGATATTGTGTATCTGGACTTTCAGAAAGCCTTTGACAAGGTCCCTCATCAGAGACTTTTGGCAAAACTAAAGAGTCATGGGATAGGAGGCAGTGTACTATTGTGGATCAGGAACTGGTTAAAAGATAGAAAGCAGAGGGTAGGGCTAAATGGCCAATTTTCCCAATGGAGAAAGGTGAATAGTGGTGTACCCCAGGGATCTGTGCTGGGTCCGCTGCTTTTTGACATATTCATAAATGACCTGGAAAGTGGAATAATGAGTGAGGTTATCAAATTTGCAGATGACACAAAACTATTTAAAGTTGTTAAAACCCAAGAGGATTGTGGAAAATTGCAAGAGGATCTTGATAAATTGGAAGACTGGGCATCAAAATGGCAGATGAAATTTAATGTGGACAAGTGCAAGGTTATGCACCTAGGGAAGAACAACCCAAACTATGGTTACACGATGCAAGGTTCCACATTAGGAACCACCAGCCAGGAAAAAGATTTAGGCGTCATTGTGGATACCATGTTAAAACCCTCGGCCCAGTGTGCAGCAGCGACCAAGAGAGCAAATAGAATGCTAGGTATGATAAGGAAAGGAATGGAAAATAAAACAAAAGATATTATAATGCCTCTATATCGTTCCATGGTGAGACCGCACCTTGAATATTGTGTGCAATTCTGGTCGCCGTATCTTAAAAAGGATATAGCGATTTTAGAAAAGGTTCAGAGAAGAGCCACCAAAATGGTAAAGGGGATGGAAGGATACTCCTGTGAAGAAAGGCTAAAAAGGTTAGGGCTCTTTAACATGGAAAAGAGACGGCTGAGGGGAAATATGATAGAAGTCTATAAATTAATGAACGGAGTGGAACGGGTAAACATAGATCGATTGTTTACCTTATCAGAATATAGAAAGACTAGGGGACATGCAATGAAGCTACAGGGTAAACTATTTAAGACTAATAAAAGAAAATATTTTTTCACTCAACGTGTAATCAAACTCTGGAATTTGTTACCGGAGGATGTAGTAAAGGCTGTTAGTGTAGCTGGGTTTAAAAAAGGTTTGGACAAGTTCCTGGAGGAAAGGGCCATAAACCATTATCAATGCTTGAACCAATACAAGTATTGTGGAACCTGTGTCCCTTGGGGAAACTGCTAGGTACGTATGACCTAGATTGGCCACTGTTGGAAACAGAATACTGGGCTTGATGGACCTTGGTCTGACCCAGTATGGCATATCTTATGTTCTTATGTTCTCTTTCACTAGGAGCTGGTTGAGATCCCGCAGATCCAGGACGGGCCAAAAGCCGCCTGTCATTTTGGGAACCAGGACATAGTGGGAGTAGAATTCCTCGCTCCTTTGAGGTGGCGGACAGGTTTGACTGCTTTGGCTGTGAGAAGGCCTTTGATCTGCTGTAGGTGGTCTCGGTGAAGAGGAGTCATGGGACGTTCTCCAGGAAAGAACGGAGGGGGCATCTGTTCGAAATGGAGGAGATGACCGTCCTTCACTACCTGAAGGGCCCATGCATCAGTGGTTATACTGCTCCACCGGTCGACGAAGAATGTCAGATGCCCCCCTATATGCTGCAGCCCCCAACCCTGCAGTGGGAGAGAGGCCATGCTCACGGGGTCGAAAGTGCCCCCCCCCAAGGTTACGATTGCGGTGAGGGCTGGAGTTTGGGGGCCTTAGGCTTACAAGGGCCATGCTCCTGGCCCTTGGCCTGACGACTCTGTTGGGGAGCCAGATAACCCCAGTATCCGGCCTAAGTTCTGTTAGCCTTCCTCTTCAGAAAAAAGGGCTTTTCCCCCAAAGCCTTCTGATGGGAAGGGTCTGCAGTTCTCTGGGAGAGCCTGGTTCTGGTCATATACTCTGACTCCAGCTCTGCAGCCTTGTCCATTATGGATTTGCCAAAGAGGTTCTCACCCTAACACAGTACATCAACCAACCTGTCTTGAACCCACTGCTTCAGGTCAGAGGATTGTAGCCACGCCAGGCGGCAGGCACCAATGTGCACCGCAGCTACTCTAGCCATGGACTTCAAGCCATCATAGGCTGCTTGAGTAACATATTTGGAGCACTCCTTGACCATGGACACAGGGTCTGGAACCACTGAAGAGGTTCCTCGGATAGACCAGCCAAGAACCCGACCAATTCCTTGTCCAACTGGTAAGCCTGGATACGGGCCACAAGCATCAAGCCCTGGTAACACTTTTTACCAAAAACATTCATGGTGCGGGCCTCCCTGCCAGGAGGCACCGAGGACTGCGTCCTTTGGCTCTTGATCCTACATATGGCTGACTCCACCACCATGGAATTGTGCGGTAGCTGTGTCTTTTGGAACCCAGGGCCCTTATGGACTCGATACATGGAATCGAGCCGCTTGCTCACAATGGGAAATGTAACAAGTGACTCCCACATCCTGAACAACAAGTGTTCCAAGATAAGAGGGAACAGGCACCATGAGAGCCTCCTTGGGAGGGGCATCATAATGTAGGATCTCAAGATCCTGTCTGAGGCTTCTCCTCAGACTCTGTGGTGAAGGACAAAGCTTTCATCCTATCCTAGATGAAGTCCAGGAAAGAGAGGTCCTTGGGCGGGGACCTTTGGCGCTCCTAAGGCGAAGATGGGTCTGAGGGGACATCCCGGTGTCGCCGGGTGTCTGGGGACTCATCATCAATCTTCAGAGTCAGAATCGGTGGAGACCTCAAGAACCAGACAAACCTCATGCGCACGCCCAGCTGGGAACATCGACAGGGTCACTGAGCCCTGGCACTCTGAACCGGAGGCACTTGTTGGCGAGACCCAAGGCCTCAAAGCAGGACTGAGACAACTGCCAGGAACTGGCCCAAAGGCAATGCCGCTCAAGCACTGGCACTCGTGGTGAAGAAACCCGTCGCCAGGCCCGATGACCTGGAGGAACTGGGCCCCCGCTGCTGGGACAGGGAGGCAGTGAGGCTACATTCCAAGGTCGCCATCATGACCTCCAGGCAAGACGACTCAGCAGCCACTGGTCTAGTAACAAGGAAATCGGTCCCAATGCTGGCTGCATCGAGGGGAATTCCTCAATGACAATGGCCTCAGAGGACTGGTGTCAATCCCCCGATACTGATGGAGTCTCCTCCCGCCAGGGAGCTTTGAGGGCCACTCCTGGTCATCACCTTCAGCATCGCGCCGAGGGCTCCGATGCCACCAAGGACGAAGTCCAATCCTTCCAGGGATGGCACTCTGAGGATGATACCCAATCTGATGCTTGGTGACTTCGGGGCTCTGAGTGGGCACGGCTGACAGGCAGCATGTGGCAGCCTGAGGTTGTTGATTCCATGCTCGAAGTTGGAGACGAAGAAGAGGTCTTGTGGCCAAACAGCATCTCCTGCTGCCTTTCACAGTTCCGATGGTCCTTGCTTGTTATCTGGAGACAGAGCGAGCAGGTAGAGGCATTGTAGTTGGATCCGAGGCACCGCAGGCAGCAGTGGTGGGGATCCATGCGGGATATAGTATGCCAGTGGTGATCACACTGCTTAAATCCACTAACCGAGGACATAGCAGGAAAAATGGTACCTGCAAGATCAAACTCCAAGGTCCTGGTTAGGGAGGGCATGAGAAAATCCCGTGCACCCGAGAACAAGAAAAAAAGAAAAAGGGAACCTGAGAAAAATGCGATGCCAAAGTGGCAGCGGTTCTGGGAATCAAGAAAGTGACAGTATGCAACTGGATGAAAAATAAAGGAAAAACAGACAAAATAGACCAACCTTTTCCAGGGTGCAGACAAAGATATCCGATGGGCTCTGTGTAAGAAAGAAGACAGAGGTAAGATAGCACCCTCGGGCGGGAAGGTGACCACACATACATGGTATTACTCCCAAAGGCTTTCTTTGAGAGCTGGGGAGTGATTACCGCGTGGACGCCGTCAGTGCTAATGCTATCCATATGTGAGGACCGACTTCCTGCTTATTCTCAGAATAATTGTGTGTGTCTCGGACAATTATTTTGAGCACTCCTTCACTTGGCTCACAAGGGAATGATACTGAGAGTTTCTCTGGCAGGAGAAAAGCGGTCACATCATCAAGGCTGCATGATGTCTTTAAGCACATGCCCATGTAGAGCTGGTAGCATGGTACTCTAAAACATTTTCCTTCTAAGAGTTGAAGGTGGGAGCCTCCTGCCCAGGGGAGCCAAGGAGTGCGACTTTAAAAAAGGCCAAGATTTACAAGAGCAAATTCAAGAGCCATAGCGCGGTGTGATAGCTGGAGCTTTTTGGATCTTTGAGTCTTTTGAACTCTATATACAGAGTTGACCTTTCTGCTGACTGGAGATACAGAGAAGGGGCGTCTCCCACACTGTCATCTGTCATCTTTGAAGGATGCGGTGCACAGGCACTGTGACTGTCTTCTTGGGGGCAATGGAAGATTGGAGAATTTCAAACTCTTCTGTCCTAGCTTCTACCTCGGTTTCTAAAGAAAATGGTATGGCCTTAGCTACATCCCTGACAAAATCATGAAGAGTTCCTCAGGAGGGGTGGGGGGGGACGACGACTTTAGTCACATAAGGAGGAGAAGGCTTGATGGGAATTCTGAAGACCTATCTTCTGATAGCTATTTAGATTGTCAGTAACCCAGCCTTCTGAATCTGATTCAGAGAAGACAAAGTATTTTTAAGTTTCTGCCTGGATGGCTCTCTACCCTCTTGGGGATATGAAGTTCCTGCAGGCATGCCGATGCACCGATAACATGCCAGGATTTGAAGGAGCATCGTATCCCAATATGCTAGACATTGACAATGGCCAGTCAGGTATTGGTGTCAAGGCCCTTCGATGTCTCAATGTCGATGCCTTTACCACAGGCAAAGCATATGCCTCAATGGTGGCTTGATGTCTCAATGCACTATGGTCGATGGTGAACAGCATCACGATTCTATCTTCATTGCACTTCAAGCAGTTGTCCAAGGTTATCATCTCTAAAGACATACAGGGCTCAGTAGTATCAGTCGATGTTCCTGGCATCTGTAGAGGTGTATTGCAAGTTTGTCTCTGCTTTGAGAAGGCTGTCGCAAGAGATGAGATTGTGCTGTCCTCAAGTTGGGGCAGCTCAGAGGGGCACATCTATAAGACCTCGGTGCTCTTGGCACCATGCTCTGATGAAACTCAGCACTAATGCACCATAAACTGTCAGATGCTACTCGATAGCGATTAAGACAAGAACCAATCCTTTCTAGTCGTCAAGGAAGCATCGGTGGTTGACTTATGCTCAGGCAACCTATGAATGCTCAATTCTGACTGAGCTTGATATCCCCCCCCTCCCTCCTCCGATACTGATGCATTACCACGGTCTGGTGCAGCCTGGGAAGCCAGAGATTAGCACTGAAGACAATGGATCAGTATTCTGAGTGCCAAAAATCCTTTTGCACTGTTTCTCTTGTCCCTGAAGACCCCCCTCTTGTCACCTGCAAACACAAATCATAAGGCAGCAGTTTATTGCCGGGCTCCAAGCACTTTAGGTACCAATCATGAGTATTGTGAAAAATATGGTCCTAGAGCACTTGGAACACTTTTTAAACCTGCTGGTGGGTTTCTGGGACATCTCAGCCGGAAAACAGCTACTGCAAAATCAAACAGCTTGATGATGAAAAATATTCGTGGCTGGATTGCCTGAAGCTTAAAAGGGCTTGTGACTTTTTTGCTTTTGTTTTCTTTTTAAAAATAAATTTAGGCATATCCATTATACTAAAGAAAATAATAAAGAAAATGCAGAAAAATATCAAAACACTGAAACACTAAGAAAACCAAATGCATCAAGTCCACATCATAGAGAGGGTTCCTGAATACACAAAGAAAACTACAACCAAGTCCCGAAGAAGAATTACAAACCCTAATTTTTTCCTAAACCAACCTAGCTTAAAAAGTCAGTCCTCATTATTTTTACGAAAATCCTCAAGATGAGACGGATCAAAAAAATTTACAACAGGTACTTTGATAAGAAATCAAACATTTACAGGGAAACTTCAGGAAAAAGACAGCCCCCAGTGCCAAAACATGAGGTTTTAGCGCCAGGAAAGCCTTGTGGTGTAGCAGAGTCAAATGAGAAACATCAGGAAATACAGTAACTTTTTGACCACAGACTAACTTGTTCCTTTTCTGGCAATACAAGTTTAATACCAAATTTTTATCCATCTCAGAAAGACAAGAAACTAATAAAGTTGCTTGTGTGGCAATTTCATCCTTGAATGATTCTAAGAACACAAACAAGACTAAGCTATCCACAGAGGCTATTTGGTCTGCCCCCTCTGACCCTGGCTTTGTCACCCCTAGGCAAATAAAAAATATTATATACATAGAAGGTCTTGATACCTGGAAAGGAAAGAATCTCTTAAGTATTTTTGAAAAAGGATCAGAAGGGACAGATGGGTGCATGGAAAATTTAAGCAGCAGAGATTCTTCACCCTGGAGGCATTTTTCAAAGCCTCTATATGGAGGCGAATAAGTAAACAATCAATAACATCTAAAGATGAAATTGCCACACAGGCTACTTTATTAGTTTCTTGTCTTTCTGAAATGGATAAAAAGATGAAATTAGACTTACCTGCTAATTGTAGTTCCTTGAGTAACTCCAGTATAGTCCCGAAAGCACAGTTACTTACCTGTAACAGGTGATCTCTGGGAACAGCAGGAATTAGTCATCACATATGGGTACGTCGGTACCGACGGAGCCCGCGCGGGAAAGCTCCCCAGCTTTTCAGATTAAAAGCTTTTAGGGCCTCCCACTGCACATGCGCGCTGCCTTCCCGCCTTCCTGACCAGCTCTCGTCAGTTCGAGTTTAAAGCTGAGACAATAGAGAGAGAGGACAGGAAGATAGATAGATAGAGATACAACTCCTAGGGGAGGTGGGTGGGTTGTGATGACTAATTCCTGCTATTCCCAGAGATCACCTGTTACAGGTAAGTAACTGTGCTATCTCCAGGAACAAGCAGGAATAAGTCATCACATATGGGGACTCCCTAGCTAAGATGCCTGGGAGATCCCCCTCCAAGGGTAAACCATCTTCGTATGGATCTCAGGCATCCATCCAGGGAAGGTGGGCAGGAGTTGTTTAAGTATGGAACAGGTGTTTGAGGACAGCCTGACCAAACAAGGCATCCCGGCGGGAGTCCTTGTCCAAGCAGTAATGGGCTGTGAAGGTATGAACCGAGGCCCAAGTGGCTGCTCGACAGATCTGATCTATGGACACAGAGTGAAGATGAGCCATAGAAGTGGCCATGGCTCTCACATTGTGAGCTGTGACATGGCCCTCCAGAGAAATGTTCTTACTCTGGTAAGCAAAAGAAATACACTGAGCGATCCAATTGGAAAGTGTACGCTTGGTGACTGGAAGTCCCAAATGAGAAGGATCAAAAGCCACGAAAAGTTGGGAAGACTTTCGATGTGGTTGAGTCCTGTTGAGGTAAAAGGCAAGAGCTCTTTTACAATCCAGAGTATGAAGGTTCCTCTCTGCACTGGATGCATGAGGAGCCGGGAAAAAGACAGGTAGATATACCTCTTGATTAAGATGAAAATGCGAGACCAC
The DNA here is from genome assembly GCA_033557465.1 of Ichthyophis bannanicus. NCBI lineage: Eukaryota > Metazoa > Chordata > Amphibia > Gymnophiona > Ichthyophiidae > Ichthyophis > Ichthyophis bannanicus. The sequence goes on along the minus strand of CM066042.1, from coordinate 163,570,485 downwards.
TTTGGGCATAAAGTGGGGATTCGTCCTAAGGACCACCTTATCATGATGAAACCTAGTATAAGGTGGATGAGCCACTAAAGCCTGCAGTTCACTGATGCGGCGAGCCGAAGTGACTGCAATAAGGAAAACAACCTTCCAGGAAAGAAATTTGAAGGAGGTAGAGTCCAAAGGCTCAAAAGGTGGCTTCATAAGCTGACCTAGAACTAGGTTCAAATCCCATGCTACCGGGGGAGGTCGGATGGGAGGTTTAGTTAGGGTCAGGCCTCTCATGAAACGTGCAACAAGAGGATGAGAGGAGACAGGTTGTCCATTTATCGGTTTTAAGGATGCTGCAATAGCACTCAAATGGACCCTTACTGAATTCGTCTTAAGGCCTGCATTTGAAAGATGCAGGAGATAGTCCAAGAGGGAATTCAAAGGAAGTGCTAGAGGGTCAAGACCCTGCTGAGCACACCAAATGGAAAAACGCTTCCATTTGAAAGCATAAGAACGCCTCGTGGAAGGTTTCCTAGAGGCATGAAGGATATCTTTCACAGGCTGAGAAAGATTAAAGTCTTGAAGACTTAGGCCTTCAGTAACCAAGCTCTGAGATGTAGGGATTTGGGGTTTGGGTGCCACAAAGTCCCCTTCTCCTGAGACAGGAGGTCTGGCGCAGCTCCCAGGTCCAGGGAGGATCCCTGGGAGAGATGCAGAAGTAGAGGGAACCACACCTGGCGTGGCCAGCGGGGAGCTATGAGGATCATAGTCCCATGATCCCTCTGGAGCTTGAACAGAGTCTTGGATATTAGAGGAATGGGTGGAAAGGCAAAGAGGAATTCCTGACCCCAATGCAGGAGGAAGGCATCGTGGGCCTGAGCTCCCTGACACTGAGTTCTGGAACAGAACCGGGGAAGTTTAGCATTCCACGGACTTGCAAAGAGGTCTATGTCCGGGGTCCCCCATTCCTGAAAGATTCTGCGTATCTGGTCCATATGTAGGGACCATTCGTGTGGAAGCAGAACTCGACTGAGTCTGTCCGCACGAGAGTTTTGAACTCCTGGAAGATACACTGCAAGAAGGTGAATTTGATGCTCTCTGGCGAAGGCCCATAATCTGAGAGCTTCGTTGCAAAGCGACAGAGAGCCTGTCCCTCCTTGTTTGTTTATATAGAACATGGCTACCTGATTGTCTGTCTGAACTAGGACAGTCAGGTTGACAAGGAGGGTATAGAAGACCTTGAGGGCAAGGTAAATTGCTCGCAGTTCCAGGAGGTTGATATGAAGGGTGGTCTCCTATGGAGACCAAGTGCCCTGAGTGGAGAGGTTCTGAAGATGAGCTCCCCACCCTGTCTGGGAGGCATCTGTTGTGAGGGTTGCTTGGGGCAACAAAGGTTGGAAGGGGGCCCCCAACAACAGATTCTTGGTGGATGTCCACCATTGGAGGGACCAAAACAGACGGCTTGAGGTGAGTATTTGGTCGGAGAGCGCTCCAAATGCTTGAGTCCACTGGGTGGCCAAGGTCCATTGAGCTGCTCTCATATGCAGACGAGCGTAGGGCACCACATGTACCGTGGAGGCCATGTGGCCCAGAAGTTGCAGCATTTCCCGGGCTGTCAAATGACTGCTGGACTGAGCTTGGGAGGCCAAACTCAGCAGGCGTTGGGCCCTGAGCTGAGGCAGGTAGGCCCTCGCAGTGATGGTGTCTAACTGGGCCCCTATGAACTCGAGAGACTGAATAGGGATTAGTTGAGACTTGGGAAGGTTTACTACCAGTCCCAGATACTGCAGAAGACGCCTTGTGCGGTCCAGGGAAATTTGGGCCTGGGACTGAGATGGAGCTCGGATGAGCGAGTCGTCCAGGTATGGGAATATGAAAATTCCCAGGCCTCTTAGAAAGGCAGCTACGACTGCCATGCATTTGGTGAACACTCTTGGAGCAGAGGCTAGACCGAAGGGGAGTACTCTGTACTGGAAATGTTGTCCCTGAAACAGAAATCGAAGGTATTTTCTGTGGGATGGGTGGATGAGTATGTGTGTATACGCATCCTTTAGGTCTAGAGAACAAAGCCAATCCTGACTCTGAAGGTATGGAAGGAGAATGCCCAGAGAAAGCATTTTGAATTTCTCCTTGAAAAGAAATTTGTTCAATTCTCTCAGATCTAGAATTGGTCTGAAGCCCTCTGTCTTCTTTGGTATTAGAAAATAAGGGGAGTAGAATCCCGTCCCCTGTTGAAGAAGAGGGACCTCCTCTATTGCCCCTTGGGCAAGGAGGGAGGAGACTTCCTGACCCAAGAGGGTCAGGAGAGATGGGGGAGAATTGAACTGCCTCACCATAGTATAAGGAGGAAGGTCGGAAAAATGGAGTTTGTAACCCTCTCTGATGATAGAGAGGGTCCATTGCTCTGATGTAATTTGCTCCCATCTGGGAGCAAAGTGAGCTAACCTTCCGGGTATGGTGAGGGGCTCTGGTTGTTCTAGAGCCAGAAAAGTTAAGTTCTCTAGGGGCAAGTCAAAACCCCTGAGGGGGTTGAGCCTGCTGAGGCGTAGCAGACGCCGCAGGCTTTGACCTTGCCTGTTTAGGTTGCTGACGTTTAGCAGCAAAACGAGGCTGAGAGGATTGTTGGCCAGTATTTGTGGAAAATCTGGACTTCTTGTAATAAGGCCTCTTAAAAGACTTCTTTTTGGCAGGAGTGGAGGTAGACTTAGAAAGTCTATCTAAGGTGGCATTTTCTGCGTCCATTTGAGTGGCCTTAATTTGCCACTCCTCACCAAATAAGTTCTCACCTGTACAGGGCAGATTCCGTAAGCCATCTAGGACCCAAGGTTCTAGATCAGAAGCCTGGAGCCAAGCAAGATGTCGGGCTGCTATAGCAATGCCCGAAGCCCTACCAGCACCCTCAAAGGAATCAAAAGCTGCCCTGTTGGAGAACTTTGAAATATCCAAAAGGTGTTTCACTAAGAAAATGAACTCCTCCCTTTTATCCTCAGGGATGAAGGGGGCAAAATGCCGAACTTTTAGAGCGATTTCACTGAGAAACATGCCCATGTAAAGACTATAGGAATTAATCCTGGCTATAAGCATAGTAGCCTGGAAAATTTTCCTGCCAAAAGAGTCTAGAGTCTTACATTCTCGCCCTGGAGGAGTAGAAGAGTGCCTTTTGGTACTCTTTATCTTCTTCATTGCAGACTTCACCACAATAGAATGGTGAGGCAACTGGGTTTTTTGGAAACCAGGAGAAGGGGGGACACGGTACATGGTGTCCAACCTGCGAGAAGAAGGAGACAATGTTAGAGGAACCTCCCATAAGTCCATCAAGTGTTCTTGAAGGATTTCATGGATAGGCAGGGTGACTGCCTCTTTAGGAGACTTAGCGTATCCTAAAATATCCAGTTTCTTTGATCTGGGTTCCTTTTCAGAGGATGAAGCAATAGAAAGACCTTTAGCTATTTCTATGATGAAGTCCTGAAAGGACAAATCCTCTGGTGGAGACATTCTCCTTTTAGGAGAAGAAGGCTCCTCAGGAAGATCAAGGGAGAACTCATCAGAATCATCAGAGGAGTTAAAATCCTCTGAAGAAGCAGAGTATCCTCTATGTGCTTCCAACGCACGATACGCATACCGTTCGGTATCGACATCGGGCGTACCGGGTATGGGATCGATACCGGGCAAAAGCCCGGATCCGGCATGCGGAACCGATCTGCGTTTGGAAGACGATGGCCTCGGTTCCGGTATGGAAGCCATTACCGGAACCGGAACCGGTACCGCTGGCCGCGGTACCGAGGGCGTAGCAGCATTAATAAAAGCCAGAATGGCCTGCTGCATGACTTGGACAGTATTGCCCATAGACGCCACTGCTGCCTGGATGTCGGTACCGGTATGGGCCGGTACCCCAGAGCAGCACAACAGGTGATCTGTCGAGGCCGCGCCATCGATGTCAACCTGTGACCCCATGATTGCTTTGGAGGCCGGAACCTCCCGCCGGGGTTTTTTGGCCTGGGCAGAATCCTCGAACTCAGAATTGAGAGCCTCTCGATCTTTAGAAAGAGATTTGCTTTTAGAGGATTTGCCCACTGGAGTTTTGGTTACCTGAGATCCATCCGGAGAGGAAGACCTGGATGACTGTGATGCTTCTGAAGGAAACAGCACATGGAACTTGTTGGCCCGGTTCTGCGATCCACGTTTCGACATCTGGGAGCAGGATGGGCAGTCCGGTATGGAATGGTCAGGTCCTAAACAATTAAGACACCATTCATGGGTGTCTGTAACAGGAATGACAGCACTGCACTTGGTACACTTTTTAAAAGCAGGAACTGGCTTCTCCATGAGGAGAATTTGTGTAGGCCCGAAGGCCTAACAAAGTACCAAGCTGTGCTGAAGAAAAGAAAAAAAAATTTTTTTTTTTAAAAGAAAAAAAGAGAGACCGGCAGTACCGGTTTCAGAATGGGGAAGGCAGGTACGCGGTCTAAAGAAAACAATAAAATTAACAATTTCTTCAGCGGTGACAGGAACACGACCTGCTGGCTCCGCGGAAAAAAAGAAACTGACGAGAGCTGGTCAGGAAGGCGGGAAGGCAGCGCGCATGTGCAGTGGGAGGCCCCAAAAGCTTTTAATCTGAAAAGCTGGGGAGCTTTCCCGCGCGGGCTCCGTCGGTACCGACATACCCATATGTGATGACTTATTCCTGCTTGTTCCTGGAGATCATCTAGGGTTTTGCACCTCCTCCCGCAGCATTGGAGACTGAGCATGTCACTCTTTTGGTGACACCGTATATCTAGTCCAGGGTCCGCCCCCACCGCTCCAGTAATCTATTGACAAAGCAGACTCACCAGAGCAATAAGTACGCACTCCTGTAAATATTCTTAAACTTTAAACTGCAGTAAACCTAACTTATTCAAACAATTTAAAGAGCCAACAATGCTCTGTGCTGTTAACTCCCCTTCAAAGCAGTGCCTAGGCCTGCTAACTCCTTCTCCCCAGGCCTCTCCGCAAGCCTAGAGCACCATACGAAGCAGCTGCCCTCATCCCTGCTCCCCCCCAGCACCACTGCCCAACAAGCCTTCTAACCGGTCCATTTGACCCTTCTTACCGTGCTAGGGGCTGAGGTCTGGTCCAGCTCATCCAGGGAGGGAAGCGGGACTAGACTGGAGTTACTCAAGGAACTACAATTAGCAGGTAAGTCTAATTTCATCTTCCTTATCGTCCCCTCCAGTCTAGTCCTGAATATCTAGGGATGTAACAGAGCAGTAATAACTTCAATGGGAGGGCCCGGCCAGACCAGCCTGTAGCACCGCTGAGCCAAACCTAGAGTCCCCCTCCGCCTGAATATCAATTCTATCATGCTTCACAAAAGTATGCAAGGACGACCACGTCGCCGCCCTGCAAATTTCCTCTGCTGGCACTAAGCTAAACTCCACCCAGGAAGCCTCCTGAGCCCTAGTCGAATGCGCTTTTAAACCTTTCAGAACTATCTTGTTCCTCAAAATATAAGCCGCTGCAATCGCTTCCTTAATCCACCGCGCAATGGACGACTTTGACGCCGGCTCACCTTGCTTCGGACCCCCAAACAACACAAACAATCTGTCTGTCTTGCGGATCGACAACGTTCTTTGCAAATACCTCTTCAGAGATCTGCCAACATCCAACCGATGAAGCCTCCTGCTTGACGCCTCTCCTTGCTCGCACCCTCAAATACCGGCAAAGAGACCACCTGGTTCACATGAAATGCCGAGACTACCTTAGGCAAAAAAGAGGGCACCGTTCTCAAAACCACCTTCTTGCTATCAAAGGTCAAAAAAGGCTCTCTACATGATAAAGCCTGCAACTCCGAAATACGCCTTGCCGACGATATAGCCACCAAACACACCACCTTGAGGGTCAAATCCTTCAAGGTCGCCTTCGCTAATGGCTCGAACAGCTCTCTCAGCAAAGCCTCCAGCATCAGGTTAAGATCCCAGCCCGGCACCGAGGCCCTGATAGGCGGCCTAATCAACGTCGCCGCCTGTAAAAACCTCTTAACATCCGGATGCGCCCCCAGCACTATCCCCTGCACCTTCCCCCTAAAGCAGGAAAGCGCCGCCAACTGCACTCTCAGGGCCGCCGCCGCCGCCAGCCCTTTATCAAAGCCATCCTGCAGAAAGGACAAAACATGCGGAACATAGGCGCTCATCGCCTTCACCTGCTTCGGCACACACCACGACTCAAACAACCGCCAGACCCTGATATACGCAACTGACGTAGATCTCCGTCTAGACTTCAGTAACATAGAAATCACCGCCGTCGAGTAGCCCTTGGCCTTCAACTTTGCCCTTTCAAGAGCCAAGCTGTAAGCGAGAACCGATTCACCTGAGGCATACTTAACGGTCCCTGCACTAACAGGTCCCTCCTGACTGGCAATTGCCACGGTTCCACGACCAGCATGCGCATCAGAACATAAGATAAGAACATAAGATACGCCATATTGGGTCAGACCAAGGTCCATCAAGCCCAGTATCCTGTTTCCAACAGTGGCCAATCTAGGTCATACGTACCTAGCAGTTTCCCCAAAAGGCACAAGTTCTGCAATGCTTGTACTAGGTCAAGCATTGATATCCTGGGTCCCTTCTTAATAATGGTTTATGGACCTTTCCTCCAGGAACTTGTCCAAACCTTTTTTAAACCCAGCTACACTAACAGCCTTTACTACATCCTCCGGTAACAAATTCCAGAGTTTGATTACACGTTGAGTTAAAAAATATTTTCTTTTATTACTCTTAAATAGTTTACCCTGCAGCTTCATTGCATGTCCCCTAGTCTTTCTATAGTCTGATAACGTAAACAGTCGATCTACGTTTACCCGTTCCACTCCGTTCATTAATTTATAGACTTCTATCATATCTCCCCCTCAGCCGTCTCTTTTCCAGGTTAAAGAGCCATAACCTTTTTAGCCTTTCTTCATAGGAGTATCCTTCCATCCCCTTTACCATTTTGGTGGCTCTTCTCTGAACCTTTTCTAATAACGCTATATCCTTTTTAAGATACAGCGACCAGAATTGCACACAATATTCAAGGTGCGGTCTCACCATGGAACTGTATAGAGGCATTATAATATCTTTTGTTTTATTTTCCATTCCTTTCCTTATGATACCTAGCATTCTATTTGCTCTCTTGGCTGCCGCTGCACACTGGGCCGAGGGTTTTAACATGTTATCCACAATGACGCCTAAATCTTTTTCCTGGGTGGTGGTTTCTAATGTGGAACCTTGCATCGTGTAACCATAGTTTGGGTTGTTCTTCCCTAGGTGCATAACCTTGCACTTGTCCACATTAAATTTCATCTGCCATTTTGATGCCCAGTCTTCCAATTTATCAAGATCCTCTTGCAATTTTCCACAATCCTCTTGGGTTTTAACAACTTTAAATAGTTTTGCGTCATCTGCAAATTTGATAACCTCACTCGTTATTCCACTTTCCAGGTCATTTATGAATATGCCAAAAAGCAGCAGACCCAGCACAGATCCCTGGGGTACACCACTATTCACCTTTCTCCATTGGGAAAATTGGCCATTTAGCCCAACCCTCTGCTTTCTATCTTTTAACCAGTTCAGGTCGGCATACCATGGCCTCCTTGGCCAATCTGGAACGATTATTATCACCGTAACTTTGTGCCTTTCTATTCTCTGCAGAAATCGCCCTACCAAGGCCCACGGCGGGAACACATACAAGAGTTTCTCCTCCAGCCATTCTTGAATCAGCGCATCCAGGCCTTCGGACATTCTCTCTCTTTGACTGCTGTAAAATCTGTCCACCTTTGCGGATGCGAACGACGCCATGAGGTCCATCACCGGATTGCCCCAGCGATTTACCAGCAAGTTGAACACTTCTTGATTGAGACTCCACTCTCCCGGATCTACTTTGACTCGACTCAAGAAATCTGCCGTCACATTCTCCACTCCTGCGACATGCGCCGCTGATAAGGATTCCAAATTCAACTCAGCCCAGCTCAGAAGCTCCTCCGCCTCCTCCTCGAGGGCCACACTGTTGGTGCCGCCCTGCCGGTTGATGTACGCCATCGCGGTGGCGTTGTCTGACAGCACCCGAATCTCCTTGCCTTGCAGGAGATGCTGAAAAGCCTTCAGTGCCAGAGTAACTGCCCACAACTCCAACCTGTTCATTGACCAAGGCCTCTCCCGGTCCGTCCACTGACCTTGGGCATACTGCCTCTCGAAGTGGGCCCCCCAGCCGAACAGGCTGGCGTCCGTCGTCAAGGGCCTCCATTCCGGAGACTCGAGGGGCATTCCCTTTTCTAGACAGCCCCTCACCAGCCACCACTGTAGAGATTGACATACCTCTGGAGGACAGCTCAATTGCTGGGACAGCTGATTCGACTGATGGGACCATCTTTTGAGAAGTGCTTTCTGCAGTGGTCTCATGTGCGTTCTGGTGCAGGGCACCAACTCTATCGTAGACGCCATCGTCCCCAGTAGCTGCAAGTAATGCCACGCCGACGGAGCTCGTCTCTCCAAAAGCGTAGTTACTCACCTGTAACAGGTGTTCTCCAGGAGCAGCAGGAATCAGTCCTCACTTATGGGTGACGTCGGCGCCGACGGAGCCCTCGCGGAGCAATTTTCCCCAGCTTTCAAAGAAAGCCTTTGGGAATTGCAGCGCGCATGCGCGGTCGTCTTCCCGCCCGAGGGTGCCATCTTAGCCAGTCAGATGACATAGCTAAAAAAGACAGCATAAAAATTTGCAAAAAGAACATAAGCAGACGATTGCAACTCCAAGGGGAGGAGGGAGGGTAGTGAGGACTGATTCCTGCTGCTCCTGGAGAACACCTGTTACAGTTGAGTAACTACGCTTTCTCCAGGACCAAGCAGGAAGTCAGTCCTCACTTATGGGACTCCCAAGCTCAAGGCTACCGGAGACCCTAAGCACAAAAATGAGCTCCCTCTAGCTCAGCAGCACAGAAGGAAAGAATCTTTGCTGAATTATCACCCACCGGTAGCCCACATCCGGGATGGAGGGTAGGAGTTGCTCAGACCTCAAAGAGATTACGGAGGACTGCCTGTCCGAAAGCACTGTCCCTACGGGACTTCCTCTCGAGACAGTAATGGACCGCAAAAGTCTGGCTCGAAGACCAAGTAGCGGCCCGGCAGATGTCTGCCAGCGGAACAGAGCGGAGGTAAGCCACTGACGTAGCCTTTGCCCGAACGCAATGAGCCGTGACTCGACTTTCTAAGGAGAGTCCAGCTGCCCCATAAGCCCAAGAGATACAGTCCGCAACCCAGATGGACAGAGTACGCTTGGAGACCGGGAGCCCCAATTTATTGGGGTCAAAAGACACAAAAAGCTGAGCAGCTTTACGGTGCTCCCGCGTACGGTCAAGGTAGAAGTTCAAAGCCCTTCTACAGTCCAGGGTATGGAGGACCGTTTCAGCTCGGCTGGAGTGTGGTCTGGGAAAGAAGGTTGGAAGCACCACCTCCTGATTGATGTGAAAAGGGGAGACCACTTTTGGAAGAAATTTTGGGTGAGTCCGTAGGACTACCCTATTTTTGTAGAACCGAGTGTAAGGGGGATCAGACACGAGGGCCTGCAATTCACTTACGCGTCTAGCGGAAGTGAGGGCTATCAAGAACAGCGTTTTCCAAGACAGAAAACGGAGAGAACAGGTAGCCATGGGTTCAAAAGGCGGACAGGTGATCCGCTGCAAAACCACATTCAGGTCCCAGTCAGGCGCTGGCGGGCGCAGAGGTGGTTTAAGTAGAAGGAGACCTCGGAGAAACCTCGCTACGAGAGGGTCGCTGGAGAGAGGTCTACCGTCCACCGGCACATGATGTGCCGAAAGAGCACTGAGGTGAACTTTGACGGAGTTGGACTTAAGTCCCAGATTAGAGAGGTGTAGCAAGTACTGCAAGATCACCGACACCGGGCAGGAGAAGGGATCCTGAGACTGTTGGGTACACCAGACGGCAAAGCGACGCCATTTAAGGGCGTAGCATTTGCGGGTAGAAGGCCGTCGCGAAGCCAAGACGACCTCCTCCACCTCTGCCGGCAGGAGAAGGGGAGCAAGGACTACCCTCTCAGCAGCCAGGCCATGAGGTTGAGAGACCTGAGGTTGGGGTGTAGTAGAGACCCCTGATCCTGAGTGAGGAGATCCGGTTGTACCCCCAGAGGGAATTGATCCTCCACCGCTAATTGCAGTAGGAGCGGAAACCACGGCTGCCTGGGCCAGCGAGGGGCCACCAGGATCATGAAGGCTTTGTCTCGGAGAACCTTGAAAAGAGTCCGAGAGACTAGCGAGATGGGAGGGAAAGCGTACAGAAGGCTCCCCGACCATGAGATCAGAAAAGCGTCCGCCGCAACCCGACGGGGGTGTGGCTGACGAGAGCAGAAGCGAGGAAGCTGCCGGTTGTGAGGACTGGCAAAGAGATCCACCGTGGGGAGGCCCCACTTGAGGAAGAGCTTCTGAACTACCAAGGGATCCAGACGCCACTCGTGCGGCTGGAGGACCCTGCTGAGTTTGTCCGCAAGGCAATTTTCTTGGCCCGGGAGATAAACTGCCTTGAGGAGAATGCCGTGACTGACGGCCCAAGAGCAGAGCTTCTGTGCCTCCCGGCAGAGGAGGAAGGAGCCCGTGCCCCCCTGCTTGTTCACGTAGAACATGGCAACTTGATTGTCCGTCTGGACAAGGACGGACTGTTGGGAAGTCAGGTGGGAGAAGGCCTTGAGAGCTAGGCGGATCGCCCTGAGCTCCAGGAAGTTGATCTGCTGAGCAGACTCCCACGTGGTCCAGAGGCCCTGAGTACGTGCCTCTTGGCAATGTGCTCCCCAGCCCAGGAGGGATGCATCGGTGGTCAGCACCCGGGTCGGCTGAGGTGACTGGAAAGGCATTCCGAATATCAGGTTCGGCTGCCGGAGCCACCACCGGAGAGACGAGATCAGCGGCTCGGAGACGCGCACTAGGTCTGCTAGGCCGCCTGTGGCTTGTCGCCACTGCTGGCGGAGACACCATTGAGCAGACCGCATATTCAGGCGGGCATTGGGGGTCACATGGACGGTGGAAGCCATATGGCCGAGTAGTCTCAGGAAGCGCCTGGCGGAGACCAGGGCTGGCTGCGAAAGCGGTCGGCTAGGTCCATGAGCCGTTGAGCCCTGTCGAGCGGTAGGTATGCTCGCGCCTGAGGAGTGTGCAGCCTTGCGCCGATGAACTCGAGATCCTGTGAGGGGAGCAAAGTGGACTTTGCGAAGTTTATAACAAAGCCCAAGTGCTGCAGAAGAGTCACCGTGCGGCGCGTGGCGTTGGTGACCTCCCGAGCGGACGCTGCTCTGATGAGCCAGTCGTCGAGGTACGGAAAGACATAGAGGCCGTGAAGCCGGAGATGGGCCGCCACGACCGCGAGACATTTTGTGAGGACTCGCGGTGCGGAGGACAGGCCAAAGGGCAGTACTCTGTACTGGTAATGATTTCCTGCCACCACAAACCTTAGGTATTGGCGGTGGCTTGGGTGGATGAGGATGTGCGTGTAGGCATCCTTTAGATCCAAGGAGCATAGCCAATCTCCCTGCTGGAGGTAGGGCAGAAGGATTCCAAGGGTAAGCATTTTGAACTTCTCCCGCACAAGGAACTTGTTGAGGTTGCGCAAGTCCAGGATGGGTCTGAGGCCCCCTGTTCTCTTTGGTATCAGAAAATACCTGGAATAAAAGCCTTGACCTCTCAGGTGGTGGGGCACCGGTTCCACCGCCTGTTCCTGCAGAAGACCTGCTAACTCCTGAAGGAGTAATTCCCTGTGCAGAGGGGGTCGCGGAGGTTCTCCCGGAAAATAGGAGGGAGGGACCTGGTGGAAGTGGAGAAGATAGCCTTCTCGCACGACTTGAAGCACCCAGGCATCTGCGGTGATGCTGGACCACCTGTGGGCGAAGTGAACCAGCCGGCCTCCGGTGCTGGGAGGAACCAGCGGGGGGGGAGAGGCTATGCTTTGTGAGTCAAAAACCCCCACCCTGCTGAGCAGGGGCTGGTGGTGCAGGCTTGGGGGCTTGCTGCCTACGGGACCCGTTACCCCGTCCCTTGGCCTGCTGGCCCTGTTGGGGAGCTGCAGGGGCCTGATAATGGGGGTATTGTTTGTAGGCAGCCGCCTTCCTCGGGTAAAAGGACTTTTTCCCCGAGCCCTTCTTTTTCTGGGAAGGGGCGGAGGTCTTCCTAGAAAGCCTGGTCCTGGTGAGAGTCTCAGTCTCAATTTGTGCAGCCTTTTCCGCCATGGGCTTGCCAAAGAGGTTTTCGCCTCGGCAGGGGACATCGACCAACTTGTCCTGCACCCAGGGCTCAAGGTCGGATGACTGAAGCCAAGCCTGTCGGCGGGCACCGATGCCGGCTGCGGCCACTCGAGCCGACGCTTCAAAGCCATCATAGGCTGCCCGGGACATGAACTTTGAGCATTCCCGAATGCCAGTGGACAAGGCCAGGAACCTCCGCAAGGGTTCCTCGGACAAACCAGCGGAGAATCCGGCTAGCTCTTTAGCCAGATCCCGGAGATACATGCCCATGTATAGCTGGTAAGTCTGGACACGACATGCGAGCATAGAGCCCTGGAAACACTTCTTACCAAGGCCATCCAGGTTACGGGCCTCCCTGCCAGGGGGCACCGAGGAGTGCATCTTCTGGCTCTTAAGACGATGCATGGCCGATTCCACTACCATGGAATGGTGTGGTAGCTGTGCCTTTTGGAAGCCAGGGCTCTTGCGGACCCGATAGATAGAATCGACCCGCTTGCTCAGGACCGGCGAGGAGGCCGGACTCTCCCACATGCGGAAGAGTAGTCGTTCCAGCATAGGAGGAACCGGTACAGTAAAGTGTTCCCTCGCGGGAGAGTCATACTGGAGGGCGTCGAGCTCTTCGGCTCGAGGCTCCTCCTCGGGATCCGCAGGGAAGGCCAAAGCCTCGGCCATATCCCTAACGAAGTCCGAGAACCGGGCATCCTCCGGGGGGGACTGCTTCTGAGGCTCGGACTCCGGTGAGTCCGAGGGGACACACCGAGTCCGGAAAGAATCAGGCGACTCTTCCTCTTCAGACTCCCAGACCGACTCCGACGAGGACTCGGTGGGGTCGGCCCGGGCAGGGCGCGGCGCCTGCCGCCCCGGCGGCGAGGGAGTCGGCGTCGGCGACCTCGGTCCCGAACGGGAGGCCGAGGGTGACCTCGACCGAGGATCGACTCGAGTTCTCATCGACTTGAGGATCGGCTCGGTCTCCGGGGTCGACTTGGACGTCGACGTCCCGGCGGTCGGGGCAGCGGCGCCAGCGAGGCCAGCGAGCAGTGCCCGCTGCTGGTCCATGAAGGCAGACAGTCTGCTCTCCAAGGCCGTCAACCTGAGTCCGAGCTCAGGTGACCCAGCAGCCCCCGACTCGGGCCCCGACGGCGTCGGGCCCGACGTCGGCTGTCGCGGAGGCGAGTCCAGAAGGACCACAGGACTTACCCGAGCAGGCATCTCCGACTCCAGGCGAGGTCGCTTCGGGAGGTGTTCCTTCTCCAAGGACCCGGGGCGGCTATCGGGGCTATGCGACCTGGCCCTCGCGGAACCAGGAGCGTCCACCGACGCCGCCCTCGCGGGTTTCACCGTCCGACGATGGTCCCCGGAGGGAGAACCCCGGTCGGAGGAACTCCGGCGACGGTCCGAGCTGGAGCCTTTTGACGCGGAGGCCTCCGACGAGGTCCGGGTACGGCTGGGGTCAGCGAAGATTCGATCACGCTGATGCCGCCGACTTCTCAACGCTTTTGAGGACATTTTGCCGCAGGGCCCACAGATCAGTTCCTCATGATCCGGGCCCAGGCAGCGGAGGCAAAAGTCGTGTGTGTCAGTTAGTGACATATTTCGGTCACACTGACCACACCGCTTAAAGCCACTGGCAGCCATCGGGGGAAAAAGGGCCCCTGCGAGGTCAAAGGACCGGGCTGCCAGGGAAAAATCGAAAACGAAAGCTGACAAAGTCAGAAAAACCGAAAAAAAGTAAGAGGACTCGTGACCGGCGTCGCGAGTCCGGGCGGGAAAAAGATCGGCGTCGAACCGAAGGAAAAAGAATAAAATAATGAAGAAAATCGACTTTTTCGCGGGGACAAGACGGGGACGTCTGTAGGGCTCCGCGGAAAAAAGAAGACTGGCTAAGATGGCACCCTCGGGCGGGAAGACGACCGCGCATGCGCGCTGCAATTCCCAAAGGCTTTCTTTGAAAGCTGGGGAAAATTGCTCCGCGAGGGCTCCGTCGGCGCCGACGTCACCCATAAGTGAGGACTGACTTCCTGCTTGGTCCTGGAGAAAAGGCCTTTATCCGTTGCCTCAGCTTCAGTGCCCTGAGACTGGGCAGAAACACTCTCCCGCAGGTTGTGTCGAAGCGAGCTCCCAAATACTCCAACTCCTGAGACAAGACCAACTTGCTCTTTGAGAAATTTACCACCTAACCAAGAGTCTGCAAGACCTGCACCACTCTGCGGGTGGCCTGTTCGCTTTCGCTCCTCGACTTCGCCCGAAACAACCAATCGTCCAGGTATGGGTGCACCAATACACCTTCTTTGCGCAAAGCCACTGCCACTACCACCATTAGTTTGGTGCAAGTTCTGGGAGCTGTTGCCAACCCAAATGGCATTGCCTGAAACTGAAAGTGCCCCATGGGCATCGCAAACTGCAGAAACCTTTGATGCTCCAATCGAATGGGTATGTGAAGGTATGCTTCTGAAAGATCTAGCGACGTGAGAAATTCTCCTTGCCGGACCACCACTATCACTGAACGCAGTGTTTCCATACGAAAATGCACCACCCTGAGACATTTGTTCACCCTCTTTAGGTCCAGAATAGGTCTCAGAGTTCCCTCCTTTTATGGGACCACGAAATATATGGAGTCCCGACCTCCTCCTCGTTGACCAGCTGGAACTGGCACCACTGCCTTTAGCTCTAGCAGTCTTTCCACTGTCTCGCGAACTGCCGCCAACCTTGACTTCGTCCTGCAGGGAGATTGCACGAAGGAGTCAGTCACCGGCCTTTGAAACTCGAGCACATATTCTTTCTGAACGACCTCCAATACCCACAGATCTGAGGTAATTTGGACCCAGGCAGGGAAAAACTCTCTTAACCGCCCCCCTACGGGCACCAAACCTGTCTGGGCCCCCTTCGCTTCGTTGTGATTTCTTGATATTCGGGGAAGAGGAAGTTCCAAAGCCTCTGCCTGCTCCTCTAAACCCCCGAAACCCCTGCGATCTATATTGCGACCGCCCTCTCTGAAACTGAGGCAATCGTGACTGCCGAAATCTCCTAAACTCCCTCTGCTGATTCCTGGAAGGCGCTGCCGGTCGACCCTGCTTCTGCTTGTCTTCCAGCAATCTCCCTCCTTTGGATTCACCTAGGTCCTTGACCAACTTATCCATATCCTCTCCAAAGAGAAGCTTGCCTTGAAAGGGAAGCTTGCCTTGAAAGGGAAGCTTACCTAACCTAGCCTGAGAGGCCCCATCTGCCGCCCAATTGCGCAGCCAGAGGTACCTCTGTGCCGCTACCACGGACGCCATACTGTTTGACAGTCCTCTGATAAGATCATATTTAATATCTGCTAAATACGCCGCCCCCGATTACAAGTGGGCCGCTTCTTCGACTGCCTCCTCCTGTGACCCCTTGATTCCCTGGGCCCATCGAAGGCAGGCCCGCGCCACCCATGCCCCACAAATTGAAGCCTGCATGGATAGTGCGTTAACCTCAAAAACCTGCTTCAACAAGGTATCTAACCTCCTATCCTGAGTATCCTTAAGAGCGGCACTCCCTTCCACTGGAATCGTGGTTTTCTTTGTAACCGCCAAAACTGCGGCATCCACCTTAGGCGACACACAGATCCTTATCCAGTTCCTGAACGGATATAGGCGCGCCATCACTCTAGAACCCTTCAGGCTCGCCTCCGGTGTGTTCCATTCCTCCTGAATCATTTCCTTGAATACTCTATGTATCGGGAATGCCCTTTGGGTCTTCTGCACTGCCTGCAACAAAGGATCCTCCAGAGTAGAATCATATCCTCCGTCTGACCCGACACCGGCATGTTCAAGGCCTTCAGCGTCTCCGAGAGTAATGCTGACAATTCCTCCCGTCGGAACACCCAGACCACCCTCGCCTGGTCCTCCTGCTCCGGTATCTCACCTTCTTCTAGGTCCTGCTCTACCTCCAAATCTTCCATAGATTCAGACTGCTCCTCTAGGCCTACCCCTGGCTCCTCCTGCCCTGGGGCCAGCCTGGGCCTTTTAAGTGGCACGCCACCTGCTCCTCCTCTTAGCGGGGCCGCCGACCTTTTTGCCCTGATCGCTCCACCAAGCACCGACTCTGGTACCCCACCCTCCAGACCCCCCCAGGGCCTGCTGTAGCAGCACCATAAAGTCTTGAGAAAAAATAGCACCCAAACCCCATGGAAAGGAGGGCTGCACCGAGGGGGTATCCGCAGCCACGGACGTACCCGCCACCGGCTCCAGAGGAGGCCCCGACGGGTCTAAAACCTCAACTGACCCTGTCTGCCCCCCTCCTTCTCCAGACACCCTGTCCTCTGTCATCTGCGCTGTCATCGTCTCCTGTGCACAGCCCCTACATACTCCTGCCTCCGAAACAAAGCTCCTTCTAACCCCACCCATCAAACACATGGACTTAGAAGGCATCTGGAGGCCGTACAATAAAACAACTGGAAAACAAAAAGTCTCCTGGTTTTCTCTTTTTTTTTTTTTTTTTTTTATATATCTACAGTAGTTCCCAGCTACTGTGCACAAAATCGGGACTCCTCTGTGCTACACCAACCTGAGGACCGGAGGGAACAAACCCTCTCCCACTGTCTCGGTTTTCCCGCGCTTCAAACATGCGGCCTGGGCCCGGCCTCTCCTTCGCCGAGCTAAGTGCTCTCACCGTGTGTGAGCTCCTGCCGGTGCTTACCTTTCCACTGGTTCTCAGCTGCCGCACAGACCCCCGAAGTCCACAGAGAGAGAGCAGACGCTCCACGCACAGCTCACCACCCACTGCGGTCCGCGGCCGAAGCCAGGCCGTCCAACCAATGCACCCCACGGGTCCCGCCTCTACTGCCTCACAACCGATCTGGGGATCAGGCAGGAGGCCCCTCCAACGACTCCCTCACTCTCCCCTGCACAGTTACTGCCTCAGGGAGGGGGGAGAAGGGGGGCAGCCAGAGCAGCACTTCCTTACCCCCCAAAATTCACCTGATGAAAATCGCCAATTTAAAAGAGGTATTACCTTTTTTTTTCAATATACAATTAACTCTATCCAACTAACTATCCTTAATTATTTCTCCAGTGAGCCCCGATCCTCTAGGGCTCACACCTCCTCTGCTGCATGGAGACTGAGATTACTGGGGCGGTGGGGGGACGACCCTGGACTAGATATACGGTGTCACCAAGAGTGACATGCTCAGTCTCCAATGCAGCGGGAGGAGGTGCAAAACCCTAGATGTTCGGGACTAGACTGGAGGGACGATAAGAAAATTGATGTTAAAACAGTATTTCCAGTAAAGGAACGAGTTATTTTATGGTCAAAAATTACCGTATTTCCTGATATTTCTCATTTGACTCTGCTACGTCACAAGGCTTTTATGGCGCTAAAACCTCATGTTTTGGCACTGGGGGCTGTCTTTTTCCTGAAGTTTCCCTGCAAATACTTGCTTTCTTATCAAAGTACCTCTTATAATTTTTTTGATCCATCTCATCTTGAGGATTTTCTCAAAAATAATGACTGACTTTTTAAGCTAGGTTGGTTTAGGAAAATATTGGGGTTTGTAATAATTCTCCTTCGGGATTTAGTTGTAGTTTTCTTTGTGCATTCAGGAACTCTCTCTATGATGTGGACTTGATGTATTTGGTTTTCTTTATGTTTCAGTATTGTTTTGATGTTTTCCTGCATTTTGTTTTTTATTTCCTTCTGTATAATGGGGGAAAAAAGGGGGCTGGTGATGACATGCAAAAAAGACAGGAAACTTTAAAACGTCTTGAAAAAGCCTAACTAGGGAAGCTAGGCGGAAAAAAAAGGTACATACAGTAACTATAGGCAGGAGTAAAAGTTCTCAGAAAAAGAAATTATAGAGAATTCACATGAGTAAAGCAAGGAATAATGTGGACTTGGATGACCATCTACTGGGCTCTGTGGCAAAAAAAACGGAGGAGGAAGGCGCAAACATGTGCAGTTGAAGCTTCTAGGAGTTGGGAAATGCTCCCGTGTAAGGGCTCTGTTGGTGATGTTACCCATAGAGGAGGACTTCATCCTGCATGCTCATGGAGAATTATCATGCATGCTGTAAGAGCCTCAAAATATTTAAACACACCAGAACTATAATGCTGCACAAATTAAAAGCTACTGTAGGTATCCAAACATCCTAGTGTGTGAGCAGAAATTGCTTTGAGAGAAAATTTTTCAAAAGATTTTACTGGAGTGAGAAGGCAATTACACCGATAAAATTAGGGGTTAAAAACTGCCCTCCCAATCCAGGAGAAAAAAAAATACTCATGCTTGAAGTCAGGAAGAGGGCAGAGCCAGAAAACATGTGGTGAACTGTGTAAACTTTGCACCTGCAGCAATACCTGTTGTGTGACTAGTCCTGCATTTCAAAAGGAAACTGCGGGGAGTTTTACTTTGAAAATGTTCTTGTAGGTTAATGGACAAATATTCACCATGGAGTTTCAAAACTGCCCATTGAATGTTCTCCTGAATTTTGTAGCAATTTCTCTTTATAAACATTTCAGCTTTCATTTCTCTGCATACTGATATGCTTTTACTTCAAAGTCCAAAGTTACAACTGTCTTCAGGAATGTGTTGCACATAGGCTTTGCGGTGCATAGTGCTGTAATGGTTCGTTTCATAACTATCCAACCGCATTCAACAAGTGAGAACTGGAAATCTACAATCAAATCCTTTCACACAACAAGGCGTACCACAGGGCTCAGCTCTGTCTACCCTGCTTTTCAATTTATATGTTCAACCTATATGCATTATAAAACACCACAACATCCAATACGGGATATATGCAGATGACATTATGGTATTCACTCCGACAAACATCAGAAAACCAGATTACACACAAATTACCTCATGCCTACAAAAGATGACACATTGGCTGAGAGATCAAAACATCTCAGTAAACTTTAAAAAATCTGAAATGATACATATAACCAGAAATGCCATTTTCTCCCCACCAGACTCAATGAAAATCCTCGATCACACCCTAGCATCCAAGCCAGTGGTCAAATATCTGGGAATTACATTCGACAGACAACAAAGCACAGTTACTTACCTGTAACAGGTGATCTCTAGGAACAGCAGGAATAAGACTTCACATATGGGTACGTCGGTACCGATGGAGTCTGCGCGGGAACGCTTCCCAGCTTCCAATCAGAAAGCTTTTGGAAGCATCCCACCATGCCTGCGTGCTGCCTTCCCGCCTTTCCCAACTGTCTCTCCTCAGTTAAGTTTTAAAGCTGAGACAAAGAGAGAGAGAGAGAGAGAGAGAGAGAGAAGGGAAAGATAGAGATAGAGAAAATACAACTCCTGGGGAGGTGGGGGGGGGGGGGGTTGTGAAGACTTATTCCTGCTGTTCCCAGAGATCACCTGTTACAGGTAAGTAACTGTGCTATCTCCAGGAACAAGCAGGAATGAGTCTTCACATATGGGGACTCCCAAGCTAAGATGCCTGGAGTCCCAGCATGTTATAGACTGGAACATGCTACACCTCATATTGCCAGACATCCTCAGGATGGAGGGTAGGAGTTGAGAACAGAAAGGTGCTGTAAGAGACAGCCAACCTAGCATAGGACTGCAGGCAAGGAGTCCTTGTGTGGATGACAATTATCATCAATATATTGAAAAGGAAATATTGTAATATGGACCTCCCCTAACAGGATTGCAGAAAAGCATGGAGGTTCATGAGATCTACTGGGGATCCAGTAGAGGAACCTCAAGGAGGACCCCACTTTGAAGTGGAGGTTATAAACCTGTTAGAAAAAACAGTGGAGGTCAGAATCCTGAAAGGTGAGAGGTAATCCCAGAGATCAACTGGGGTAGTACAAAAACATTAGGCCTTCAGTGGAAGGCTTTATGAAAAAAGCCTAGACTCTTTTGGCTGCAGAGTGGCTCACTCTTAGGAGCAAAAAGAGGAAAGGCTGACCGATTTGGACAAACCGGCCTAGTCCTTGTGGGAAGAAGGGGTATGGAAAACCCCCTGCATCCCAAAAAGAAGGACAGATGTCTGAGACATTAGATCCGCTGATTAACTGAAGATCCGCAATGTCTTTCCTAACTGGTGTAGCTAGGAAAGATACTGGAGATGGAGAGCTTCAGGGGTACCTAAACCTTAAGGTTATGGTAGAAGTTGTTAACTACCACGGGAAGTGGTTGTGTGTGTAGAACCCCAAACATGCTGGACAGCATGGTGGGTAGAGTCCAATTGACAGAATCATATAGAGATATGTATAGCTATATGAGCATGGACAGTCAGATAGATAAGTATGTGAATACATATTTACCTATAATAACATATCTTGACAGACACACATATATATGTATATATGTATATATATATATACATATAGATATATAGATAGACATATAACAATATATCTATAGTGATATATAGAAGGGCATAATATATATACACACAAATGACATATATATATATATCTATAGAGATGTATACAGATATATATATAGATATGAATATATAGGCCTATATATAGGTGTCTGCAGTTAAGCAGAGATATGCCTATAGAAGTATATTCACATAGGATATGTGGAGAGGAAAGATTCATCTAATAACAAGAAGGTGGAACCTACTTGAGAAGATATATAGAGCATCTATTCCTCCTGGTTATGATGGAGGGAGTCAGGGGAAAAATCTCCCTGACAAGGAACAGACTAGATTGCTGCAAGAATGCTAGCCAGTGAAATAACCAGGATAGTTACGTGAAGAGCAGAGGATAATATCAGTCTGCAGACAGCAAGTCTCGAGTCTTCCAGAACTCTAGCATGGTAAATGGACAGAAGACGCATAGGAATGAGATACCATGTTGACCTACTTGAGGGGCAAAAAGGGTATCATGCGTTCTTTAGCTGAATATGCGCTGTCCATGAAGGATTAGGATACCATGAGGACGAGCTGCAGGGAAAAAAAGAGCATATTCCCGGTGGGAATCCAGAGGACCAAACCAGGGAATTGAACTACTCTTTAATCTTTCACGTAAGAGAAGGCCCATGTCCTTTGTTTTAAAAAGGAGATAGAAGGGTAGGAAGAACCCTTCCAGTCATGAGGGCATGACTGAGGGAGACTTTTCAAACCATCTAAGACAGCTGTTAGAGAAAATCCTAATGCTCTCTAGCAAGGGCCCTTAGTGGAAAGCTTCTCTGTAGAGTTGCAGAGAGCATGATGCAGGAGAATTAGGGGATAGAACTGGCTGTTGGAAAAGCCAGTACCTACGTCAACTATGCTGCCAAACCCAAGGGAATTGGAGATGGCAAGAATAGAAGACAATTCAAGAAACCTGTAGTGATTAGATTTTCCAAGACAGATGAATCCACTGTCTTGGAGTCACTACTATGGCCAGAAAGAATGTCCATGGAGGACAACACTGGATGCTTGTGGAAAAGAACCAGTGGTCCAATCACTAGAGCTCCTGCATGGGCAGCTGCTAGTAGGACAGTAAAAGAATCTTTCTGTTTAAAAACAGAAAGAACAGACAGAGCAGGAGTAAGAAAGCTCTGGACCTGTCTGATAAGCTGCCCTAAAGCAAAAGTGAAGAAGGGAGTTAACTCAGAGAGGAAAAACTCCACACTGGAATAGTGACAAAACTAGAGGGGCTGAAGAAGAAGCCCTCCAGTGTAGTAGTACCACTCTTACAGAGGAAGTGCTTAGTAAGAGGGTAGAGAAGATAGAGCTGAATGGAGACTTACAATGTGGTAAGTCTGTAGAAAGGAAAAATTCATGCTGGTACAGAAAAGCTATCGTTTGATAGTTGTTAAACCTCTTTCCCTGGCAGGAAGAAGAGGAGAAACCTGTGACCTATAGGCATGAACATCCGAAGAGCTTGTATAACAGAGAAAAAAGTGGATGTCTTGTGAAAAGAGATCCATGCCTAGAGTTTAGAATGAAAGTAGTGGGAGGCTTCTACTGAGAAGAAGCAAACTGCAGGCTCTAAACCCCAAGAGGCATAAGAAATATGATGATGATTAATCAGAAACCCTGCGGTTGCTGGGTTTGCTGAGCCTGGTGAGAGTTTGGATTCTTCAGACCAGGGCGATGTTTCTCCTGTTTGGGAACATCTGTATGATGGGCAGAAGATGGATAAAACCTTCTCCCCCTAGGGGAAGAAAGTTTGGTAGGACATTTCCTACCTACTGGGAAAGAAGAAGGGGTAGAACAGCCCTTAGAAACAGGTAAGTCAGTGGACCACTGAGTAACCTGACATAAAGACTCCTTATTGAAGAGATTTTCTCCAGTGCAAGGAGTATTACCCAGTCTGTGTTGTGCCCAATTGTCCAAGTCTGAAGCTTGGAGCCAGGCTCTACGTCATGCCCCTATAGCTATAGCAGAAGTCCTGCTAACAGACTCAAATGAGTCTAGGGAAGCACGAGTAAGAAACCAAGAAATATTTTGAATATGACTAAGCAGTGAGGAATAGTCCGCACTCTTGGGCTCTGAAAGAAAAGGAGTCAAAAGATGTAATTTATTTGCGACCTCCTCAAGAGACAGACTCATATAAAAAATATATGAGAGAATTCTTGCTGAAAGCATGGATGTCTGGAAGGTTTGACGTCCAAAGGCATCTAGTGTCTTAGACTCATGACCTGGCGGATAGAAGAGTGCTTTTTCTTACTCTTCACCCGCCTCATTGCTGATTCCACTACAATGGAATGATGAGGAAGTTGAGTCTTTTGAAACCCTGGAGAGGGGGGCACCTGATATAGGAGATCAGTTGCTCTGGAAGGTGGGGGTACCCTTAAAGGTGCTTCCCACATTCCTAGAAGAAGATCCTGCAAGGAATGATGCAAAGGAAGCATTATGTTTTCCTTTGCTTCGGTAGAAACAGAGCCTTGTGTAGGATCATGTCCAGGGATAGGAATGGCAAGTGATCTTGCCATATCCAGGAGGAAACTCTGAAAAGAAGGATCTCCAAAGAGAACCTCCCTTGGACAGGTTAGATCTGAAGAACTAGCCTGGGCACCGAAGGATCTATCTGAGTATATAGGAATATAAGATCCTGCACGGTGCAGTATGGGATCCTTAACGGATGGACGCTGGTACTGGAGGTCAGGACCAGCGACAGTCAGTACCCCATCGTCCATGCCAGGTATCGACTCCAAACTTGGTATAGAAGGGAGCGATCCTGTTGAAAGAAGCATGGAAGGAGCTGGCCACGATGTTACTGTGGATACCGGTACCGTTGTCGGAACCGAAGCAGACACCGACATCGGAGCAGCAAGCGGTGACAGCCCAATCGGTACTGAGGTAACCGAAAGCCTTTGGCAGTAACCCTCTGTACCGAGCGTCCGTTACCGATAGGTGTCGGTACCAAGATGTGTCGGTACCCAGTCTTCCAGACTAGAGATCGATTCCAGACTCGGCATCGAAGGAAGCGAGTCTATCGATGTAAGTCTGGAGGGTACCGACGTCGGTGGTAGTATCGGTGCCGGTACCGATACTGGAAAGTCAGTCTGGAACGTATCCACCGGTCCCGTAGGTACCGAGGATGCCAGACGACGAACCCTGGTGAGGAGTGTTTCGTCCAACACCAGTGCCGATGCCGGGGTATCGGTACCGCTCGAAACGGATGCCACCACCGGGCATGGCTCAGGTACGTTCTGTGAGGGGTGAACCCCAGGAACAACCTGAAACCCCGCATAGGCTTTGGAGGCCGGAGACTCCTGCCGGAGTTTTGAAGCCAATGGGCCCTCGAGGGCAAGGCCGGAGCCGTCTACATGCTGTGCATGAGACCTACCACTCGAGGGTTGGCTAGTCTTAACAGACTGTTTGTGGGTTACCTGATCCTGTGTAGAAGAACTGGTCGGTGCCCTGAAGTTGGAAGGGAACCTCATATCGAGGGAAACTCAATGTTGAAAACCTCTTCTCACAATACTGTTGCCCGAGGGCTCCGGAGGAAAAAGGTCAGGACCCAAACAAGTTAGACACCAATTTAGGGAGTCTAAAAATAAAGTAGTACCGCCACAGTTTGAGCATTTCTTGGAGAAAGTGGCTGGCGGTTCCATGGAAGACATGAAGAGGCCTAGAAGGCCTGAAAAACCGTAAGACACTCAGAAGAAAAAATATATCCCTTAAAGGGAAAAATTTTACAAGAAAGAAAAAAGAAACACCGGCGGTACCGGTGGTGTCGGGGAGACAGCCGCGACCACAAGAAAACTAAGAATTAAAAGAAGAATTTTCTGCGGTGACAGGATGACGTCCTGCCGGCTCCGCGGAAAAACAAAAACTGAGGAGAGCGAGTTGGGAAAGGCGGGAAGGCAGCACGCAGGCGTGGTGGGATGCTTCCAAAAGCTTTCTGATTGGAAGCTGGGAAGCGTTCCCACGCAGACTCCATCGGTACCGACGTACCCATATGTGAAGACTCATTCCTGCTTTTTTCTGGAGATTGACCTACCTCCAGACATACGAGATATAAAAGACCTAATGGACTTTAGAAGAGCTATCAAGACACACCTATTCATAGAATACTATGGTCACACACATTGACCATACAGTGCACCATACAAGACTCTTGGACAGTTACAATGTCTCTAACCATCATGAAGCACCATAGACCAATCACATGAAAACACTTACCCCTCTGCCTCACTTACACCCCATAAACATATTCTTACCCTTAATCAGATGTAATACACTAAACAGTTCCAGCAAAGCACTCATGTATATAAGTTAAAAGTTATACTCTTTCGGTGTACCCCATATAACCCACACGTTCATTATCCTGTTCTATGTAAAAGTTGTTGTTGCTGTGATGTTCATTGTAAACTGCCCCACATTAATGATAGGGTGGTATAGAAAACCTGTTAAATAAAAAAATAAATCCTCTGAAGGATACAGTAGTATTTTTATGGAGGAACCTAGTCTGGACTTACCCCCACTCTTTGCTCAGCTGGCTTATCTGATCTACGACAATGCTCTCCTGGATCTGATAAAGTGACACGGCTGAGGTGCAGAGCTCTGGGCTCCCACCTCGTACTGCTGTCATGTCAATTATGCACTCCGTAAATGTAAGCATGGTGTTCAAGTGACGCAGCGTATCTGTGTGTTCCCTCTGGTGAGAGAAGAAATATCTTTCAATACCAAATACAACAGGACAAAGGCAAACTAAGATTGCTGTGTTTATTTTTGCCTCTATGTCTCAGTTATAGCGTCTCTTATCATATTCATTCATTAACTCAATTTTTTGAGGCTCTATCTCAAGCAGGTCTAGTGATCTTTTACTTGCTATTATATTCAACATGTCTGTGTGCCATTTAAAACCAGTTCTGCTGAAATGCTCGTTTAATACAAATAACAAAGCAAATTACTGCAACCGCAACAAAGCAGTTCGTTTTTAAAAGTAGGGCTTCTGATTTTCGTTTATATATGGAAAACCTCCCAATAGGAAACTTGGGTTTTCCAGTTATACTGAAAACTATTCTCATTCAAAGCAATCAAATACTGTCATACAGTTGCTGCTGCCATGGCTGGATGCCATAACTGGATCATGACATTGACCAGTCGACACCTATGTGGTCTAATTGAAAGCAGCATGAATATCAGCAGCCCATGTGGGACAAAGGAGAGGGCCTGGTTAGCAGTCAGACCAGGACAAAAGCAGGATATCAGCACCAGCACAGGCCAAAAATCTGTTGGTTTGCATCAGGGGCAGCGACAAGAGGGAGAGGGAGAGGGAAAGGGAGGGATGTTTGGAGAGACTGCTCCAGGGAGGAAGTAATGACACTGAAAGAGCTTGCTCATGTTTCGGCTAGGATAGAAGCTGCTTATTTCTGGAAGAGACACCTGCGAGAGATCTACTCTTGTAAGGATCACTGCTCTCAAATGTAACAGTAATTGTCTGTTGAGATTGGTGTACGTTCATTGAAGTTGAATCATGGGGCGAGCGAAGTAAACAATATGTGGGTGGCTAAAGGCTAACTGGGTGACCAATAACCTTGACCTCATACATCCTAACTGGACAACTAGCACATCTGTCCTCAACCAGACTACCAACTTAACTTGGTTCAGCTGTCCAGATGTTCTGAACACAGACTTCCAATCAGCAAGGCAGCCTTCAGATGTCCTGGATTCTGGGACAGGTTGAAACTCAAAGCCGAAGAAGGCATGCTACCTCTGTCCTAAACGACAGAGAGAAAGCAGTCCTGCCCGATGTTTCTCAAGATCATACATAGACTGAGCTGGAATACAGTCAGGACAAGCCTTATGATTTGGTTCTCACTCAACCCGCACACCTCTAATCCCAGAGTTTAAAGGCACCAAGTGGAACTGATCTACCTCCATCACTAATTTTTCTTCCATTCCACAGAGTCAACATCATTCCTAGGACTAGTGACCATATCATAGACTGGTGCTATTAAGAGCCCTTCCCCAGAGACTAAGCTTCTTGGATGTTTTTCAAGGATCCAATACACTCGTTTCAATCCTTAATCATGTTTTTGAGGCGTTAAATCACAAATGCCCCAAATTCATAGCACTTTTGTATACTACTCTCCTGATAGGATATAATTACCATCCCCTAGACCCCTCTTGCTGAGTATCTTTATTGTTCTACATATGCTTAGTCAGTTGCTCCTTTGTACTTCTGACTAGCGGCATATCACAGTATATCTTCGACTCATACTTCTGCTGCAGGGAAAGAATACAAAGAAAAGCATTAAGATTACATAGAAACATGATGGCAGAAAAAGACCAAATGGTCTATCCAGTCTGCCCATCTGTTCTAGATCTACTTGGCTATCTGCCCAAGATCCTTTTTCCCTTTCCACCTGTCCATACTCGCTGCAGGTTGAGTAAGGCATGATTTAGCATTTTTCCTTGCTGTACCCACTGGTGCCTGTGTATATCCCTTTGGGACAGTTCTCTCTAACATTCACCTATGTAGTATCTGCGCCACCATTCATGGCATGAAGCATTGTGGAATTTATAGCACCAAAAAATCCACGGGTATTTAATCTTGAAGAAACCCCATAGGTACCCTTCTCAGGCCTTTGGGTAGCATCTTAGAGAAAAAGGTTAATTATCCTCAAAGAAAAACATCCCATGGGTACAATGCCTGAACTACTTGGGAGTTTCTGCAGTGCTCTGTTGTAATGTGAAGACCTCAGGTTAGTTTTTGTGATGGGTATTTTTATCACAGAAAATCATCCCATGGATACTGTGCATGGGCCTCTTTGGAGTTCTAGCTGAGTCTTGTCGTGATGTATGAAGACTTCAGGTTAGCCTCTATGGAGATGCAAGTTGAAATAGCATAGTTACTCACCTGTAACAGGTGTTCTCCAGGAGCAGCAGGAATCAGTCCTCACATATGGGTGACGTCGGCGCCGACGGAGCCCTCGCGGAGCAATTTTCCCCAGCTTTCAAAGAAAGCCTTTGGGAATTGCAGCGCGCATGCGCGGTCCTCTTCCCGCCCAAGGGTGCCATCTTGCTCAGTCAGATGACATAGCTAAAAGACAGCAAAAAAATTAGCAAAACGAAAGCATAAAACTGCAACTCCAAGGGGAGGAGGGAGGGTTGTGAGGACTGATTCCTGCTGCTCCTGGAGAACACCTGTTACAGGTGAGTAACTACGCTTTCTCCAGGACCAAGCAGGAAGTCAGTCCTCACATATGGGACTCCCAAGCTTAAGGCTACCGGAGACCCTAAGCACAAAAATGAGCTCCCTCTAGCTCAGCAGCACAGAAGGAAGGAATCTTCTCCGAATACGTCTCCAACCGGTAGCCCAACATCCGGGATGGAGGGTAGGAGTTGCCTATACCTCGAAGAGGTTACGGAGGACTGCCTGTCCGAAAGCACTGTCCCTGCGGGACTCCCTCTCCAGGCAGTAATGGGCTGCAAAAGCCTGGCTTGAAGACCAAGTAGCGGCCCGGCAGATGTCTGCCAACGGAACAGAGCGGAGGTAGGCCACTGACGTAGCCTTCGCCCGAACACGATGAGCAGTGACTCTACCTTCCACCACGAGGTCCGTAGCCTCGTAAGCCCAAGCGATGCAGTCCGCAATCCAGATGGACAGAGTACGCTTGGAGACAGGGAGCCCCAACTTGTTGGGGTCATAAGACACGAAGAGCTGAACAGCCCTTCGGTGCTCCCACGTACGGTCAAGGTAGAAGTTCAGCGCCCTTCTACAGTCCAGGGTATGCAGGACCATTTCAGCTCGGCTGGAGTGTGGCCTGGGAAAGTAGGTCGGAAGTACCACCTCCTGGTTGATGTGAAAAGGGGAAACCACTTTAGGAAGAAACTTAGGGTGAGTCCGTAGGACTACCCGGTTCTTGTAGAACCTAGTGTAAGGAGGATCAGATACCAGGGCCTGCAGCTCACTAACGCGTAAGTGAGGGCCATCAAGAACAAGGTTTTCCAGGAAAGAAAACGAAGAGGACAGGTAGCCATAGGCTCAAAAGGCGGACAGGTAAGCCGCTGTAAAACCACATTGAGATCCCAGTTCGGGGCTGGCGGGCGCAAAGGTGGTTTAAGGAGTAGGAGGCCCCGGAGAAAACGAGCCACCAGAGGGTGGCTGGAAAGAGGCCTACCATCCACCGGTAGGTGGTGCGCAGAAATAGCACTGAGGTGGACCTTGACAGAGTTGGACTTAAGTCCAAGATTGGAAAGGGAAAGCAAGTACTGCAAGACCACTGACGTTGAACAGGAGAAGGGGTCTTGCGACTGCTGAGTACACCAGACGGAGAACCGACGCCACTTAAGAGCATAGGACTTCCGGGTGGAAGGCCTCCTGGAGGCCAAGACGACCTCTTCCACATCTGGAGGCAGCTGGAGAGGAGCAAGGACTACCCTTTCAGCAGCCAGGCCATCAGATGAAGGGACCGAAGGTTGGGGTGCAGGAGCGTCCCCTGATCCTGCGAGAGGAGGTCGGGCTGAAACCCCAGAGGAAGAGGGGTGTCCACCGCCAGCTGCATCAGAAGCGGGAACCAAGGTTGTCTCGGCCACCGGGGAGCCACTAGGATCACCGACGCCTTGTCTCTGAGAACTTTGAAGAGCGTCCGAGACACCAGAGGCATGGGTGGAAAGGCATACAAGAGGCCTGTGGACCATGGAATCAGAAAAGCATCCGCCGCTACCCGGAGAGAATGCGGCTTTCGAGAGCAGAATCTGGGAAGCTGCCGGTTCAGAGGACTGGCGAACAGATCCATGGTGGGGAGGCCCCACCGGAGAAAGATCCGCTGAACCACAAGGGGATCCAATCTCCACTCGTGCGGTTGGAGGATCCTGCTCAGTTTGTCTGCCAGGTAGTTTTCTTGACCTGGGAGATAGACAGCTTTGAGGAGGAGGTGGCGATGGACGGCCCAAGAGCAGAGCTTCTGTGCTTCCTGACAGAGAAGGAAGGAGCCGGTTCCGCCTTGTTTGTTCACGTAGAACATGGCAACCTGATTGTCTGTCTGGACAAGTACCGACTGGTGAGAAATCAGGTGAGAGAAGGCTTTGAGCGCTAGGCGGATGGCCCTGAGCTTCAGGAAGTTGATCTGCTGAGCGGACTTCCAAGGAGTCCAGAGACCCTGAGTACAAGTCCCTTGGCAATGTGCTCCCCAACCCTGGAGAGAAGCATCGGTCGTCAGGACCCGAGAAAGTGTAGGGGGCTGAAAAGTCACCCCCAGCACTAGGTTTGGCAGATGAAGCCACCATCGCAGAGAGGAGACCAGCTGGTCGGAGATCTGTACAGAGTCCGCTAGGCTCCCAGTGGCCTGATGCCATTGATTGCGAAGGCACCATTGAGCAGGTTGCATGTTCAGGCGGGCATTGGGGGTTAACATGGACCGTGGAAGCCATATGGCCGAGCAGTCTCAGAAATTGCCTGGCCGAGACCAGGGAATTGCTGTGAAAGCGGCTGGCGAGATCCATGAGCCTCTGGGCCCTGTCCAGAGGCAGGAAGGCCCGCGCCTGAAGAGTGTCCAACCTGGCGCCGATGAATTCTAGATCTTGAGAGGGGAGCAAAGTGGACTTTGCGAAGTTTATGACAAAACCCAAGTGCTGGAGCAGAGCCACAGTGCGATGAGTAGCCTGAGTGGCTTCTTGGGCAGACTGGGCCCTGATGAGCCAGTCGTCCAGGTATGGGAACACAAAGAGACCTTGAAGTCTCAGATAGGCCGCCACCACTGCTAGGCATTTGGTGAACACCCTGGGGGCGGAGGATAGGCCGAAAGGCAGTACTCTGTACTGGTAATGGTGTCCGCCCACAACAAACCTGAGGTATTGTCTGTGGTCGGGATGAATAAGGATATGAGTATACGCATCCTTTAGATCTAAGGAGCATAGCCAGTCTCCCTGCTGGAGGTAGGGCAGCAGGATTCCAAGGGTAAGCATTTTGAACTTTTCCTTTGCAAGGAACTTGAGGTTTCGCAAGTCTAGGATGGGTCTGAGGCCTCCTGTTCTTTTCGGAATCAGGAAGTATCTGGAATAAAACCCTTGACCCTTCAGGTGGTGGGGCACCGGTTCCACGGCTTGTTCCCGAACAAGACTTGCTAACTCCTGAAGGAGTAAGTCCCTGTGCAGAGGGAGTCTGGAAGGCTCCCCTGGAAAATAGGAGGGAGGTACCTGGTGAAAATGAAGAAGATAGCCCTTTTGAACTATCTGAAGCACCCAGGTATCTGTGGTGATGTTGGACCACCTGTGGGCAAAGTGGACCAGCCGGCCTCCTGTTCTGAGAGAAACCAGCTGAGGGGGAGAGGCTATGCTGAGAAAGTCAAAAACCCCCACCCTGCTGAGCAGGGGCCGGTGGTGCAGGCTTGGGGGCTTGCTGCCTATGGGACCCATTACCCCGTCCCTTGGCCTGCTTTCCCTGAGGGGGAGCTGGTGAGGCCTGATACTGAGGGTAGTATTTATAGGCAGCACCTTTCCTCGGGTAAAAGGGCTTTTTCCCCGAGGCCTTCTTCTTTTGAGAAGGGGCAGAGGTCTTCCTTGAGAGACGAGTCCTGGTGAGAGTCTCCGTCTCGATTTGTGCAGCCTTCTCATCCATGGGCTTGCCAAAGAGGTTATCACCTCGGCAGGGGACATCGACCAACTTGTCCTGTACCCAGGGCTCGAGGTCGGACGTCTGAAGCAAAGCTTGGCGGCGTCCACCGATGCCGGCCGCGGCCACTCGAGCCGAAGCCTCGAAACCATCATAGGCTGCTCGAGAGAGAAACTTGGAGCACTCGCGAATACCAGTAGACAAGGATTGGAACCTCTGCAAAGGTTCGTCGGAGAGACCAGCAGAGAACCCGGCTATTTCCTTAGCCAGGTCTCGGAGATACATGCCCATGTAGAGCTGGTATGTCTGGACTCGACAAGCAAGCATAGAGCCCTGGAAGCACTTCCTACCGAGGGCATCCAGGCTTCGGGCTTCCCTACCAGGGGGCACCGAGGAGTGCATTTTTTGACTCTTCAGTCTATGCATGGCCGATTCCACCACCATGGAATGGTGCGGTAGTTGTGCCTTTTGGAACCCGGGGCTCTTGCGGACTCGATAAATGGAATCGACCCGCTTGCTTAACACCGGCGACGACGCCGGGCTCTCCCACATGCGGAAGAGAAGCCGTTCCAGCATGGGAGGAACCGGTACAATAAAGGTCTCCTTCGGGGGAGAGTCATATTGGAGGGCATCGAGTTCTTCGACTCGAGGCTCCTCCTCGGGATCCGCAGGGAAGGCCAAGGCTTTGGCCATATCCCTCACGAAGTCCGAGAACCGGGTATCCTCCGGGGGGGACCGTCTCCGAGGTTCGGACTCGGGGGAGTCCGAAGGGACACACCGAGTCCGAAAGGAACCAGGTGACTCTTCGTCCTCAGATTCCCAGGCCGACTCCTCAGAGGAGGAGTCGACCGGCTCCGGTCGGGCGGGCACAGATGCCATCCGCCCTGACGCCAAGGGAGTCGGCGTCGACGACCTCGGTCCCGAACGGGAGGCCGAAGGAGACCTCGACCGAGGATCGACTCGAGCCCTCATGGACTCGAGGATCGGCTCGGTCTCCGGGGTCGACTTGGAGGTCGACGTCCCGGCGGTCAGGGCAGAAACACCAGCGAGGCCAGCGATCAATGCCCGCTGCTGGTCCAAGAAGGCAGACAAACTGCACTCCAAGGCCGTCAACCTGAGTCCAAGCTCAGGAGACCCAGCAGCCCCCGACTCGGGCCCTGACGGCGTCGGGCCCGACGTCGGGTCCTTCGGAGGCGAGTCCAAGAGGACAACAGTACTTACGTGAGCAGGCAAGTCCACCTCGAGTCGAGGATGTTTCGACGGCCTCTCCGACTCCAAGGACCCGGGACGGGAATCGGGGCTATGCGACCTGGCCCTCGAGGAACCAGGAGCGTCCACCGATCCCGCCCTCGCGGGTTTCTTCTTCCGATGATGCTCCCGGGTAGGAGACCCCCTTTCAGAGGAACTCTGACGATGCTCAGGACCAGAGTCCCGAGACGTCGAAGCCTCTGACGAGGTCCGAGCCCGGCCGGAGTCAGAGAAGATACGCTCCCGCTGGTGCTGCCGACTCCTCAATGCCTTTGAGGACATTTTGCCGCATGGCCCGCAGGATCATGGGGTCATGATCTGGGCCGAGGCAGCGGAGGCAGAAGTCATGAGTGTCTGTAAGAGACATAAGTTTCTTACAGAGGTCACACTTTTTGAAACCACTGGCCGCCATCGGGGGAAAAAGGGCCCCTGCGAGGTCGAACGACCGGGCAGCCAGGGAAAAAAGGAAAAAAGTGCGAAATCTGTCACGAAGGACAAAAAACCGAAAAATAAAGAATGGACTCGCAACCGGCGTCGCGAGTCCGGGCGGGAAAAGAACCGGCGTCGAACCGAAGAAAAAATAGAGAAAAATCAACTTTTCTGCGGGGATTCACAGGCAACGTCTGTAGGGCTCCGCGGAAAAAAGAAGACTGAGCAAGATGGCACCCTTGGGCGGGAAGAGGACCGCGCATGCGTGCTGCAATTCCCAAAGGCTTTCTTTGAAAGCTGGGGAAAATTGCTCCGCGAGGGCTCCGTCGGCGCCGACGTCACCCATATGTGAGGACTGACTTCCTGCTTGGTCCTGGAGAATAGGCCTTATCTGAATTTTTTTTTTCCTTGGGTCCCTGTAGACCAGTCCAAATGCATGGTTTTATGCTCACCTACCAACAGATGGGAGACAGAGAACCACTGATTTGATGGCATCACCATACACAGGATCCTGTGCAGCACACCTCCAGCCAGTATTTCAAACAAAGCAAGATAACGGCTGCCTCAGAATCACAAGAGGCCAAGAAACACCAACCAGACAAGAGCTCTACAAAAAGCCCAAAGAAAACAGCAAAACAGATCCAGCGGATTCAGACTAGTGGAATTAACCTCTACTAGTTCAGAATGCTCATTCTCAAGGGGTGGGGGGGGGGGGGGGCCTGGACTGGTCTAGAAAGACTCAAGGAAAGAAAGTTAGCAGGTGAGGCCTAATTTTACCCTCCTCCTCATCCCTCAAGACCAGTTCAAACATGTAATAAGTACCAAAAGAGTCCTCAAATAGGGAGGGCCCCAGCTAAGCTAGCCACAAATCCACTTGTTCCCAAGCCAGCGCCCTGCCTCACTTGAACTACAAACTTTAACGAATACCTGCTGTGACTATCAACTGGCCACTCTAGCTCTGTCCTGTGAAGGAGGTAATGCAGTCTAGGAGTAAGCTTGTGCGTTCTCTCTATATAGAGAAAACCGCTGACACAATATGCCCTCTGCAAGTACTCAGCCTCCTGAAACCAGTGGGCCACCACAGCTATCAACACCACCTCGCCCTTCTTGGCTATATGGACCAAGGCAACAGAGTTCCAGATTTGCAAATTCCTCAGTCCTCCTTTACGCAAGCCCCATCTCACCTCCAACCGATGGAGATTTGCTGAGGAATTGTGCTTGCCCACAGAGTGTAGACTGGAAAGGAAAAGGAACCACCACCCAGGAAAAATATTTAGGCATCATCGTGGATAATATGTTAAAACCCTCCGCCCAGTGTGCAGCGGCGGCCAAGAGAGCAAATAGAATGCTAGGTATCATAAGGAAAGGAATGGAAAATAAAACAAAGGATATTATAATGTCTCTGTATCGTTCCATGGTGCGACCGCATCTTGAATATTGTGTGCAATTCTGGTCACCGAATCTTAAAAAGGATATAGCGTTATTAGAAAAGGTACAGAGAAGAGCCACCAAAATGGTAAAGGGGATGGAAGGCTACTCCTATGAAGAGAGGCTAAAAAGGTTAGGGCTCTTCAACCTGGAAAAGAGATGGCTGAGGGGAGATATGATAGAGGTCTATAAATTAATGAATGGAGTGGAACAGGTAAACGTAGATCGATTGTTTACGTCATCGGAATATAAAAAGACTAGGGGGAGGTGCTCAGCTTTTTCTTCTGCCTTGATTGCAACACTCTGATTGGACCTTGTGATCCTGCTAGCCCTGCTCTGATAGGGGCAGTGCTCTGAAAGGGGCTTTAAACACCTTGCCTCCACTGAGGGAATCCGAGGTGCTCAGCTTTTTCTTCTGCCTTGATTGCAACACTCTGATTGGACCTTGTGATCCTGCTAGCCCTGCTCTGATAGGGGCAGTGCTCTGAAAGGGGCTTTAAACATCTTGCCTCCACCACGGGACGTGGTTGCGGGCGCGTGCCCGAAGGGGCGTGTCCAAAGGGGCAGGCCTTGCCCCTTTGGCGCCCCTTCGACGCACTTGGGCGTTAGAAGGAATACTTTATGGGAAAACGGAAGAAGCGCATTCCCCCGGCGGTTCAAACTAAAAATGGTAAGATTGTAGGTCCAATGGATGCTCATCTTCAAGTCGAGGGACTGCCTGCCTCAGCTCAGTTGGTTGAGAACGCTTTGGAGGATATTTCCTCAGTAAGTACTGTTTCTCCTAGTATTTCTCCGCTTGGAAAGAAGTTAGTTCCGAGCAGTCATGAGGCTGTGTTTTTCCCAGCTTCTCCTTCCCCATTAGGTGATGTGTGGCAGCGAGAGCCTGGGTCTGTGCCACTCCCTTCCTCTTTTTTACGTATTGACTCAGCCTCTGTGGCTTTACCCCCTCCTCTTCCTACTCCATTAGTTTTTTCTCTGGTTGGTGAATTGAAAGCTCCCTCTACAGAGGTGTCTTTAAAAGACATTTGGGCGGTGCTTTCTCGCATTGAATTGACTTTGGGCTCTTCCCTACAGAGAGTATCTGATTTTTCTAAGGAGACAGTGGCAAAGCTATCCGATCAGGAATCTAGACTGTTGTCTGTTGAGAAAGTATTGGAGGTCCAGCGGGCCCAATCTCAAGTACAGCAAGGGGTGTTATCTACAATTGTTCAAGATGTTTCC
This sequence comes from Ichthyophis bannanicus, assembly GCA_033557465.1. Classification (NCBI taxonomy): domain Eukaryota; kingdom Metazoa; phylum Chordata; class Amphibia; order Gymnophiona; family Ichthyophiidae; genus Ichthyophis; species Ichthyophis bannanicus. The sequence goes on along the minus strand of CM066042.1, from coordinate 163,534,996 downwards.
TCTCTTCGTCTTCAGGACGAAATATTTGAGAATTCCCTGCGTTCGCGAAATTTGCGCCTGCTGAACTTTCCTCGCACACATTTTCTTTCACCTGAGATTTTGTTTCAGAAGTATTTAAAGGAAATATTATTGTTTACTGATCCTCACTTAGTAGCTTTATCGAATATTTACTATCTTGTTCCAGGCCGTACGGTTCAAAATGGAGGGGGGGGGGGGAGGGATGCAAATTGATCAATTGGCTTCTTCTACACTGGATGTTTCTGAGTTTTTGGAATCATCCAGTGATGAAATTTCTACACGTGCAACTTTGTTAATTACCTTGGTAGTAGAGTCAGATAAAGGAAAAATTCTTCGTGCTTATTTCAAGAGAAAATCTGAAAAGTTCTGTGGCCAGTGCATTCAAATTTTTCCGGATGTCTCCAGAGCCACTCAGCAGCAGCGTAAGGCTTTTTTGGAAGTCCGCCAGCGTGTTTTGGCTCTCGGAGCTTTGTTTTATTTAAAGTTTCCTTGCAAATGCCACATAATATTTCAGGGGAAAAAATACATTTTTGTTGAAGCTGAACAATTGTTGGAGTTTTTGAAGGGTAAGGATTTGATTGCTTAATTGTATATTGGCCGTTTGACTGTTAGTGGAATTTATCACAGGTTACGATTGGGGGTTTTGTGTTTGTTTTTGTATTTTGACGCCTCCTTGATGTGGACTATTGACAATTGTAGAGTTATTTCTTATAGTCTTTGTTTTCTTGCTGTTCTTTTCATTATGTACTTTGGAATTATTATTGCAAAATAAAATAAAAAAAAAAGACTAGGGAACATGCAATGAAGCTACAGGGTAACCTATTTAAAACTAATAAGAGAAAATATTTTTTCATCAACGTGTAATAAAACTCCGGAATTTGTTATCGGAGGATGTAGTAAGAGCTGTTAGTGTAGCTGGGTTTTAAAAAGGTTTGGACAAGTTCCTGTAGGAAAGGTCCATAAAGCATAGTTACTCACCTGTAACAGGTGATCTCCGGAAACAGCAGGAATTTAGTCTTCACATATGGGTACATTGGTACCGATGGAGCCTGCGCGGGAACACTCCCCAGCGTCCAACCAGGAAGCTTTTGGGAGCATCCCACAGTGCCTGCGTGCTGCCTTCCCGCCTTTCCCAACTGCCTCTCTCCAGTTGAGTTTAAAGCTGAGACAAAGAGAGAGAGAGGGAAAGAGAAAGAGATAGATGGAGAGATACAACTCCTAGGGGAGGTGGGTGGGGTTGTGAAGACTAAATTCCTGCTGTTCCCGGAGATCACCTGTTACAGGTGAGTAACTATGCTATCTCCAGGAACAAGCAGGAATGTAGTCTTCACATATGGGTACTCCCTAGCTTTAGATGCCAGGGAGAGACCCCAGAAGTTGTGTGCCCCTGTGAAGGGCTCCACTTCCCCCCCATGGATCTCTGGCATCCAACTAGGGATGGTGGGTAGGAGTTGATTAGGTATGGAACAGGTGTTGAAGAACAGCCTGACCAAACAAGGCATCCCGGCGGGAGTCCTTGTCCAAGCAGTAATGGGCTGTGAAGGTATGAACTGAGGCCCAAGTAGCTGCTCGACAGATGTCGTCGATAGACACAGAGTGTAGGTGAGCCATTGAGGCTGCCATGGCTCTCACATTGTGAGCTGTGACATGGCCCTCCAGAGGAAGGTTCTTACTCTGATAAGCAAAGGAAATGCACTGTGCAATCCAGTTGGACAGTGTTCTTTTGGAGACTGGAAGTCCTAAATGAGAAGGATCAAAAGCAACAAAGAGTTGAGAGGACTTTCTATGTTGCTGTGTTCTTTGCAAGTAAAAGGCTAAAGTTCTTTTACAGTCTAAAGTATGAAGATTCCTTTCTGCATTAGATGCATGAAGCCTTGGAAAAAAGACAGGCAGGTAAACCGCTTGGTTTAAATGGAAAGGCGAGACCACCTTCGGCATGAAGTGTGGATGAGTCCTAAGGACTACCTTGTCATGATGGAACCTTGTGCTTGCAACTCACTGATGCGGCATGCTGATGTGATTGCAATGAGAAAGATAACTTTCCAAGAAAGGAATTTCAATGATGTAGTAGCCAGAGGTTCGAAAGGCGGCTTCATGAGCTGACCAAGAACTAGGTTTAAGTCCCATGCCACTGGAGGTGGCCTAATGGGAGGCTTGGTTAGAAGACGACCTCTCATAAATCTTGCTACAAGAGGATGGGAGGAAATAGGTTGCCCATTCAAAGGCTTGAAAGCTGCTGCAATGGCACTCAAATGGACTCTTACTGAGTTAGTCTTAAGTCCTGCATTGGATAAATGAAGGAGATACTCCAGTAATGATTCCAGAGGTATCGCATGGGGGTTAAGACCCTTTTGCGAACACCATATGGTAAACCTTTTCCACTTGAAAGCATAAGAGCGTCTTGTGGAAGATTTCCTGGAAGCATAAAGGATATCCCTTACTGGCTGAGGAAGGTTAAGATCATGAAGATCTAGGCCTTCAGCAACCAAGCCCTGAGATGCAGGGATTGGGGATTGGGATGCCATAACATTCCGTCCTCCTGAGACAGGAGATCTGGAGCAGATCCTAACTCTAGGGAGGGAGCTTGAGAGAGTTGTAGAAGCAAAGGGTACCACACTTGCCATGGCCAATGTGGTGCTATGAGAATCATATGGCCTCTGTTTCTCTGAAGCTTGAATAGGGTTTTGGGAATTAGGGGAATGGGTGGAAAGGCATAAAGGAAGTCCTGACCCCAGTGAAGGAGGAAGGCATCCCTGGCCTGAGAGCCCTGAGCCGGAATTCTGGAACAGAACCGGGGAAGTTTGGCATTCAACGGACTTGCAAAGAGGTCTATGTCCAGGGTTCCACAATTTTGAAAAATCTTGGCCACCTGGTCTGCATGGAGAGACCATTCGTGTGGAAGCAGAACTCGACTGAGTCTGTCTGCCCAAGAGTTTTGTATGCCTGTGAGGTACACTGCCAGGAGATGAATCTGATGCTCTCTGGCGAGGGCCCATAGTCGCAAAGCTTTGTTGCAAAGCGACAGAGAGCCTGTTCCCCCCTGCTTGTTCAGATAGAACATGGCTACCTGATTGTCCGTATGAATGAGGACTGTCTTGTAGCTGAGCAGGGTATGGAACACTCGAAGAGCAAGGAAGATTGCTCTGAGCTCCAAGAGATTGATATGCAGATGAGTCTCCTATGGAGTCCAGGTGCCTTGGGTGGAGAGGTCTTGTAGATGAGCTCCCCAACCCACTGGTGAAGCATCTGTTGTGAGAGTTGCCTGGGGTAAGGGTTGTTGAAAAGGGGACCCCAGCAACAGGTTTTGAGTGGACTGCCACCATTGGAGGGACAAAATAAGACGACTTGTGTTTGCTATTTTGTCTGACAGGCACCCTGATGCCTGGGTCCATTGGGTGGATAAAGTCCACTGGGCTGCCCTCATATGGAGGCGAGCCTAAGGAACCACATGCACTGTGGATGCTATGTGGCCTAGTAGTTGTAGCATTTCTTGGGCAGTGAGATGAGGTTTTAGCACTGCTTGAGAAGCTAACTGCACCATGCGAAGGCAACGGGCCTGGGGGAGATAGGCCCTTGCCCTTTTGGTATCCAGCAAAGCTCCTATGAACTCTAGAGACTGAGTGGGAGTTAGATTGGATTTTGGGATCTTTTGAGTAGACCAAAATACTGAAGTATACGCATTGTGCAAGATAGCTAGTTTCTGGCCTCTGACTTTGATGGGGCTCGAATGAGCCAGTCGTCTAAGTAGGGGAAGATGAATATACCTAGAGTGCGGAGAAATGCTGCTACCACAGCCATGCATTTCGTGAACACTCTTGGAGCTGAGGCCAGACCAAAAGGAAGCACCATGTATTGGAAGTGCTTTCCCTGGAAAAGGAACCTTCTGTGAGTTGGATTTATGAGAACATGGGTGTACGCATCCTTGAGATCTAGAGAACAAAGCCAATCCTGACTCTGAAGGTATGGCAGCAGAGTTCCTAGAGAAATCATTTTGAATTTCTCTTTGAACAGGAATTTGTTCAATTCTGTGAGGTCTAAAATAGGTCTGTATCCCCCTGTTTTCTTTGGGATAAGGAAATAGGGGGAGTAAAACCCTGTACCCTGTTGATGAATGGGTACTTCTTCTATTGCCCCTTGGGCAAGAAGTGTAGAGACCTCTTGATCTAACAGATTGATGAGAGAGGTCTGAACTGCCTTACCATTGTGGGAGGGGGCATGCACAGAAAGTGCAGCTTGTACCCCTCTCTGATAATGGAGAGTGTCCAATGCTCTGCTAAGTTCTCTAGATGAAAGTCAAAGACCTTGTGGAGGCTGAGACTGCTGAGACGGTTGAGGCTTAACAGTCTTTGCCTTCCTTTGTTTGGGTGGTCTCTTTGCACTCTTGATCCTTCTCATAGCTGATTCCACTACAATAGAGTGGTGAGGAAGCTGAGTTTTTTGGAATCCAGGACAAGGAGGGACTCGATACAGAGTATCCAGTCTACGAGAATGAGGAGAGGTGGTAAGAGGTGTCTCCCACATTCTCAACATGAGATCATACAAAATCTCATGGATGGGCAAGGTAGCTGACTCCTTAGGAGTTTTAGGATATTGTAAAATTTCCAACTCCTTTGCTCTGGGCTCTGTTTCAGGTGCCACAGTAATGGACAGACCTCGAGCCACCTCCCTGATGAAATCCTGAAAGGGCATGTCCTCTGGAGGGGACATTCTATGTTTAGGGGAGGAAGGCTCCTCTGGGAGAAGAATTCCCGCATCGACAGAACGGTCAGAATCTTCAGACTCTTCTGAGGACTCGAAGTATCTTCTGTCAGGATGCTCTTGAAAAGCCTGATAGGCGTACCGACCGAAGTCGGTACCGGGAGTAATCGGTACCGGAGTATCGGTACCAGAGGGCATCGGATGACTGGGTGCCGGCAATGCGGCCACCGAAGTCGATGCTATCGGTACCAGTACCAGGGTCGGTACCGGTTGAAAAGTCTGACGCGGTTCCGAGGGCGTCGATGCCGCAAGGAGAACCGCCAGACTGCACTCAATAGCCAGGACTCTCTGGTCTATCGACGCTGCTGATGCCTGAGTGTCAGTACCGGAGAAGACCTCCAGTACCCCAGAGCATGGCACCAGTAGTTCTGCCGAGGTCGAGGCCTCGAGAACATCCTGGAGCCCCGATAATCGCCGGGGCAATTTTGCCAGTGTGAAATCCTCGAGGGCAACGCCAGAGGCATCTCGATGCTTAGAATGAGATCTACCCTTTGAGGACCGGCTAGACCTATGTTTAGTTACCTGAGATCCACGGGAGGAAGACGAAGCCCTGGAAGACGTTGATGCCACCGAAGCTGCATCAGAGGGAAACAGGGTACTGAGCTTGGCGGCTCGGTTCTGTCGACCTCTCTTGGACATCATGGCACAGGCCATACACTCCGAGATGGAATGGTCAGGACCTAAACATTTCAGACACCACTTATGGGTGTCAGTGACGGAAATGGTACCGCCACACTTGGTGCACTTTTTAAAACCGGAGGAGGGTTTTTCCATTATGGAAAAATATCTTGGGCCTAAGGCCCAAAATGGCGTGTGCACCTAAAAAAAAAAATTGGGAAAAACTAAGGATTTTTTTTTTTAGAAAAGAAATACAGAAGTAAAGAAAAGAACCGGCAGTACCGGTAAAGCGTCGAGGAAGGCAGACGCGACCACAAAAAGAAGGAAATTTTCTGCGGTGACAGGAACATGACCTGCTGGCTCCGCGGAAAACGAAGTACTGGAGAGAGGCAGTTGGGAAAGGCGGGAAGGCAGCACGCAGGGGCTGTGGGATGCTCCCAAAAGCTTCCTGGTTGGACGCTGGAGAGCGTTCCCGCGCAGGCTCCGTCGGTACTGACGTACCCATATGTGAAGACTACATTCCTGCTTGTTCCTGGAGATACCATTATTAAAAGGGACCCAGGATATCACTGCTTGACCCAATACAAGCATTGAGGAACCTGTGTCTTTTGGGGAAACTGCTAGGTACTTATGACCTAGATTGGCCACTATTGGAAACAGGATACTGGGCTTGATGGACCTTGGTCTGACCCAGTATGGCATATCTTATGTTCTTATGACCAAACAGACATGAAGGATGAACCAGCCTGAGGCCTGGAAGGAAGGAAACTCCTGACAAAGTAACTGTCTCTACTGACATCATAAAGGGACCTCCCAAAAAAAGAAGACTGAAGTTCTGAAATTACTGTGGCTGAATTGATAGCCCCCTTTCCCCGACCAACAAGTCAACAGCACATTCTACAAGGCAGTCTAACGAGGAGATTCAAAGGTACCTCAGAAGACCAGCCCTGAATTAACATCTCCAAGAAGATACCAACGAGAGCTGTCACCATGATCTATAAATCCCAGATATCAAGAAGAATGCTTAGTTCTGCACAGAGAATGTCATAAACACAGATGAGCGATCCCTATCCAGATCATTAGCTCAAAGGTCAATGCCCAGTAAGGAAGAGCAAGTGAACCAATCTACAGATGAGATCACCAGCCTCCCAGATCTCAACATACCAAACAATATTAGACAATCGACCTTCCTTGAATAGCTCAGCAACCTATCCCTTGAAAGTGAATCACAAGTAGTAACTATGGTTATGGTTCCAAGATATACCACCAAGAATGGCACCAAGGACGGTATCAAGGATGCCTGACAAGTTGAGGAACAGTCCACCAATGCCAAACAAGAATCAGCAGGTGCACATGCATAATGTTCTGTCTACACTTGCAGAGACTAGCATGCAATTTCCTCTCAGCAATTATCTGAAGAACAGGGCCAATGGAAGGTTGCGCCTACCCTTAGAGCAAAAGAGGAAATGTCTCCAAAGTGAAGTTCACCGATGTCATCTTGTGTCTCAATATTATATCTGTCTTCCCACTGCACAGTAGGTGTCACCTATGACTTTCTAATGTAAAAATGTTCCTGTGCCCCAGCTATGTTATATAACATGCCTTGGCTGCCCCTCCTACAATAAGTCAGAGCCAGGTTCCTTCTAGGACCACTCTGTGTCCCAAAAGGCTTGGAGAGTAGACTAGGACCACAGTATAGGGACATCTGCAACCAAGCACATTACTGTCCAGACACTCGAAGTCAGTTGCATACAACATCCATATATAAAGCTGTTATGGTTCATGCTGCTCAGAGTGACGCTGTAAGAATTGTCAGGCAGGCCACAACTCCGATAAAGCACTGCAGCAAACTGACATCTACAGATGAAGGCCTATCATATATCAATTTAGTCTCCTTGGGTCTGCTACAAACCCTGTGAAGACAGGATATGTCCATGGAAGCGGATACTTGCAATATGAATTGTAATTTCTATACACTGAACCCTAGACATAACTTGCCTGTAAAGATCCCTTAGGGCTAAGAACTTGATGCCATGGTCAGACTACCTCCACGAGAGAACCACCCTAGTCACCGATAATGATGATATCTGCTAATGACTTTATGCCACTGAGCTCCATCCAACAGCTCATGCTGCTTTCATTGCTAGCCTCTGGAAGAACAGAGGCACCAAACAGTTTGAGCCACACTTTCCTGCTCCAGGGGAACCAGAATATGATCAAGAGACTCTCTCTTAGCTAACTACCTTGCAAGAATGCCACATGAAAATCAGCTAGTGCAAACAAGCTAACTCTGGGCAGGTTGAGGAAGACATCTGTGAGGGTTGGGAACAGTATGTTCAGGGCCATCCCAAGGGTATATGACACCCCAGATGTCCATGTGTCTCCTCCCCCATCAGTCTAGTATCTCCCCATTCCAGGTCTCCAGCATCTTCCGTTCTCTATTCTCTCCCCTTAAGTTTCCAGCATGTATCTCCTTACCTTTCCTTCTTCCCCCAAGGTGTCCAGCATCTCCTTAATCTTTCCTCCCCCCTACCACTGTTGCTATCACTTCGCCACCCTACCATCGCTGGAGGCCCAATAAGGCCAACCCTGAGCATGTAAGATCTCTTCAGCACAAGGTGCAGGAAGTTTGGAACAACAAAGTCTCAGCATCTCAGACATTTTTTTAGTGTAATCTTAGAAGCAGTTAGGTTCAGGTACAGATGCAATATGACCAACAGCTTCATGCTCTCGAATAGCAACTGGTGACCAGCAAAGAGCAAATTGCACCGTAGAAACATTGGAATACAAATCAGAATTAAATTTGCACAGTACCAACTCTGCTGGACCAGAAACAGATGGGAGAACTGAAGCCCTAGGAAATTCAGCTCAACAGAAATGGCACAGTGAAACAGCCCAAGGCACTTACAAGTTGATCCAGACAGCATAGTTACTCACCTGTAGGTGTTCTCCGGGGACAGCAGGAATCAGTCCTCACATATGGATGACACTGACACAGACAAAGCCTGTACAGTAATTGCTCGCCAGCTTTCAAAGAAAGCCTTTTAGATCCACCACGCATGCGTAGTCACCTTCCCGCCCAAGGGTGCCATCTTGCCTCAGTATGACGACATAGCTCCATGGCAAAAAGGAAAGCAACTCTACAGTGAGGAGGGAGGGTTGTGAGAACTGATTCCTGCTGTTCCCAGGGATTACCTACCACAGGTGAGTAACTATACTTTCTCCAGGAACAAGCAGGAAGCCAGTCCTCAAATATGGGACTCCCCAGCTACAGGCTACAGAAAAAAACCTGTAAAGCCACAGGCGACCCAAAAAGTGAACTGTGAGGAATAGCAGAGTACAGTTCAGTTGCAAGAACTCAGCAAAGACCACACCGTCGACCAGGGAAACCAGCTCTCCAGTATCCTGGACACAGAAAGGCCGGAGAAGTCTTGTCTACTGTAACCTACTTCTTGCTGGTCTCTCTTTAAATCATCTCTCTCCCCCTTCAATCTTTTCAACACTCTGCTGCACGGCTAATCTTCCGCCAGCCTTGTCATGCTCATAACTATCCCTCTTCTCAAGTCACTTTGTCAGCTCCCTATCTGTTTCTGCATACAGTTCAAACTTCTCCTGCTGACCTATACATGCATTCACTCTGCAGCTCCTCACTACCTTTCCTCTCTTACCTCTCCCTATACCCTCCCTTGGGAACTCCACTCTTCTGCAAAATGCTTCTATCTGTGCCCTTCTCTTCTATTGCTAACTCCAGACTTCGTTCTTTTCACCTTGCTGCTCCTTACGCCTGGACCAGACTACCTGAGTCTATACATCTTGAACTTCTCCCTCACCAGAAACTTGCTTAAGTTTCTCAGGTCTAATATGGGCCTGAGGCCCCCAGTTCTCTTTGGGACAAGGAAATACCTGGTGCAGAAGCCCTTTCTCCATAGATGTTTTGGTACAAGCTCTACTGTGCTGTCCCTGAGTAGACCTACGAGCTCTAAGAGCAGAAGGGTCTGGTAAAGGAGAGGTCAAACTGGCTCTCCTGGAAAAATCCTGTGTGGTATATGTTGTAGGTGGAGGAGATATCCTTCGCTTACCACCTGCAGTACCCACTGGTCTGATGTGACCCCGGTACAGCTGTGGGCAAAGAGTGCCGCCCCCTGTGGGCTGGTGGGGGTCTCCTGGGGGAAGAGAGACCCTGCCTTGGGAGTCAAAAGCTCCCCCCCAGGCTGGGCGGGAGCTAGGGCCTGGGGCTTCTGTGCCTTTGGCTCCATGGCCTTGGCTTTTGGGATGAGAACCCTGTTGCTGGGCCCAAGAAGGGCTAGTAGCAGCGACTCTGATGAAAAGGCACCTTCTTTTTGGGAACAGGGGTCTTTTCCCTGAGGGTTTCTTTCGGGAAAGGATGAGGTCTTTTTGGAGAGCCTCTGCTGAGCCACCACGTCAGCCTCTATCTCGGCATCCTTGTCGGCCATGGGTTTGACGAACAAGTCCTCCCTGGTGCAAGGGACGTAGAGCAGCTTTTCCCGGACAGAGGTCTGCAGCCAGGCCCGGCGCCGGGTCCCAATGCCTGCCACTGCTACTCAAGTCACTGACTCAAAGTCATCATAGGCCGCCCAGGAAAGGAACTTGGAGCAGTCCTTAATCCCTGAGGTCAGGGATTGGAACCATTGCAGGGGTTCCCTGGCAAGCCCTGCTGAAAACCTGGACAACTCTTGGGTCAGGGCTTTGAGGTATATGCCTCTGCACAATTCATAGGCCTCTATGCGACAACCCAGCATCGAGCCCTGGTAGCATTTTCACCAGAGGGTGTTGAGGGCCATGGCCTCCCTATATGGGGGAACAGAAGAGTAGGTCTTCTGACTCTTCAGCTTTTGCATGGTTGACTCAATAACCATGGAGTTATGTGAGAGTTGGGGTTTCTGGAATTTGGGTCCCTTCCTGACTCAGTACATGGCGTCGAGGTGTCGGCTGACCACCGGCACTGATGCTGGGGGGATCTCCCACATTCTCAGTAGTAGCCGCTCGAGGATCGGCTGCACCAGCATCGTGTCTCCTTGGGTGGAAATTAATACTGGAGGATTTCCAGTTCTTTGGCGCGTGGGTCTTCCTCCACCTTGGTTTGCACAGAGAGGGCTCGGGCCATATCCATGACAAAGTTGTGGAAAGCCACGCCCTCCGGAAGAGAGTGGTGTCGGGGCGCCGGGGGAAGAGAGCTCCGAGGGGATGCCGACAAGTTTCGGGGATGCCTTGTCAGTGGTCTCCCACTCGGAGCCAAAGGGTGATGACAAATCTGAAGCCCTGAAACTCCTTGCCTCAAGGCCTGCCCCGAGGAGCCAGGGACCTCTGGAGGACTTGGGGTCCAAGACACAGAAACTGGCCGGGGAGGATCGGATACCCAAGGAACAGGACCAAGACTTTGACCGGCGCCAAAGGCTTACCCAAGGCCGAAGGCACATGGAGCTCCGCTAGACGCCCAGGGGCTCCGGTCATCAGAGCAGATAATGTGGATGAACTAGCCATCATTGCCTGCTGCAGTGCCAGGATAGCAGAGATATTCTGCTGGTTTCCAAGCCAGAAGGTTCTGCAACTTTTGGCACAGGCACAGAGGATCTCAGGCCCAGCACCGGCACTATAGTGAGTGCGTCCTTGACAAGGACTAAGGTCTCAAGGAACCTTGCATGGTCTCTGTCAACCGAGGAATCCTTTTTGAGGACCTTTGTAGGGCACTTCTCAGAGCTGCCAGAGTTCCTCAGAGCGGTTTTACCGTGTTTCTCTGGTGGAACCTCGGCGGACTTTGAAGATTTTTTTTTCTTTCTCTTGGGGTCCGGGGTCTTCTCGGAAGAGCTGCTACCGCAAGACTCTGAGGACGCTCGGGCCTCATGGGAAGTGCTGGGCTTGGAGCTCAGCATAGGGGAGACTGGTGCCGAGTCGGATGTTGGGAACAGTTTCTCCTTCAACTCTGACTTCTTTTCGTTGGTCTTCGGAGTCATGGCCTGGCACAGGTCACAGGAGGTGCTGTCATGGTCTGATCGCAGGCAGCAAAGATTTATTTATTTATTTAGACAGTTTTGTATACCACCTTATCCTTCAATCAAAGTGGTCAACAAGACACTGGGAGGCATACATTCAACAGGAGGAGATACAATTCACATATGTAAATAGCTATCTACTTATAGGTCTGAATGGGGATGGGCGGTTGGGGCTATGTGGTGAGGGTAGCTAGTGGGCCACTTGGGTGGTATCTAGTGCTTGGCAACTTAAGGTGGTTGCTCATAGGCCTCAGTGAAGAGATGGGTCTTGAGAGCTTTGCGGAAGTCCTTGGTATCATTTAGGGTCCTTAAGTCCAAGGGGAGGGAGTTCCATAATGCAGGCACCAGTAGCGAGAGAGCTCTCTTAGATGTTACTTGCTTAGTCTTGTGATAACCTGTGGGTAAGGTGATCCTGTTGTCATTGTTGGTTCTTCTAGGCCTGTTACTGACATCCTTGGTTATTACATCCTGGAGCGCATCTGCAGAGTGGTAGTGGAAGATTTTGAAAATGTTCAGGATTGATTTGAATTTTGCCCTTGCAATTACTGGGAGCCAGTGCAGCTGTCGCAAGACGGGGGTGATGTGTTCAGATCTTGCAGTGCCCGTGATGTGTGCTGCAGTATTCTGCACCATTTGGAGTGGGTGAATAGACTTCTGGGGGAGGCCTTGGTATAGTGAGTTTCCATAGTCTAGCAGTGGGGTGATGACTGCTTGGCAAACTGTGCGGAAGTGGTCTTGGTCAAGGACTGGTTTGAGTTGTCTGATGATCCTCAATCGGTGGTAGGGTTTTGCTGCAGTTTTAATAATGTGAGATTGTAGATAGCAGTCATGGGTGTCAGTTACTGACATAGTTTGACTGCACTGAGGTCCCACTCCACTGCTGGAGGAAGAAGAGGGAGCTTAGAAAGCAGGAGGCCCTGGAGGAACCTAGAGACTAGGGGCTGGTCTGAGAGGGGGTTTCCCCTCGACAGGATGATGGTGAGCGGCTATAGCGCTCAGATGCACCCTCACTGAGTTAGACTTCAGTCCGGTGTGGGACAGGTGCAGTAGGTACTGAAGTACTACTTTCACATGGCAATAGAAAGGGTTCTCTAGTCTTTCCGCACACCACATTGAGAACCTTCTCCACTTGAAGATGTAGGACTGTCTGGTGGAGGGCTTCTGGGAGTTCAGCAGGATCTTCACGACTTCTCTCGGAAGGTTGAAAGGGACTAGTGCTTCCCTCTCAGCAGTCACGCTGCTAGAGTTAGAAACCCCAGGTTGGGGTGCATGGGTGAGCCCCCCTCCTGGGACAGGAGATCTGGAGCTCGGCCCAGAGGGATTGGAAATGCCACCGAAAGGGAGAGAAGCAGTGGGAACCAGAGTTGTACAGTCACCTCGGGGCAATTAGGATGACTGATGCCCTCTCGCTCTGGACCTTGAAGAGGATCTTGGTGATAGGGGAGTTGGTGTAACACAGAGTAGGCACTTGGACCACGAGATAAGGAAGGCGTCTTACCACCACACTATCCTGATGAGTGGAGTAGCCTAGTGGTTAGAACACTGGCTTGGTAACCAAGCAACCAGGGTTCGATTTCCACTAGCACTCCTTGTGGCCTTGGGCAAGTCACTTAACCCTCCATTGCCTCGGAAGAAAGGCCTGGCAATCTACTTCCGGTGACACTGCCAAGAAAACCCAGGAGCTTCTGGGTCGCTAGGAGTCAGGACTGACTCAAAGGCACACATTGCATATTATTTGCATGTTGGTGTGAGCAGAAGCGAGGCAGCTGCGTGTTGTCCGGAGAGGTAAATAGGTCCATCACGGGCCTGCCCCAGAGGTGGAAAAGCCTCTTGGCCACCCTGGGGTTCAAGCGTCACTCGTGTGGCCAGAGAACTCAGCTCAGCCTGTCCGCTAGGCAGTTGTCCTGATCCAGGAGGTAGACTACTCGCAAGAGCATGCTGTTGTGAACTTTACCTTTATTTGCAAAACTTGATATACCACCCTTGCCGAAGCGTCAGGGCGGTGTACAATACAACAAACTGTGGGCTACGAGAGATAGAAAGGAAAAGGAACGCCATTAAAAGACAGGAAAGTAAGACGAAACAAAGAGCAGGTTGAAGAGCAGCATGAGAGAAAACAGAGATATGGAGCAACTAGAGAGCTGTGGGCAGATTAAACAGGAGACAACTAATGGTGCAGAACTGCAAAGAAGAGGAGGGCCACCGCCTCCTAGCAGAAGGAGTACGAGCCTGTGCCTCCCTGCTTGTTGATACAGAACCTGGCGACTTGGTTGTCCATCTGAATCAGTACGGACTGGTGTCGCAGGCGGTGGCAGAACGCTCGCAGGGCTAGGAAGATCACCTTGAGCTCCAGGAGATTGATCTGTAAGAGTGATTCCTCCTAGGACTAGCTGCTCCGTGTGCGACGGTCCCCACAATGCACCCCAACCAATGAGGAAGGCATCTGTGGTCAGGGTCCTTTGAGGAGCAGATGCCTGGAAGGGTACTCCTGCCTGGAGGTGGCAAACGTCCTACCACCAGTTGGCAGGTAACCCTGGTCTGTCCGGTAGCCTGCCTGTGGCTTGAGTCCACTGCGAGCGAAGGCACCACTGGGCTTTCCGCATGTGCAAGTGGGCTGAGGGCGTGATGTGGACCATCGAGACCATGTGGCCGAGCAGGTGGAGGAGGAGATGGGCCGGGACTAACCGGCGGCATTGAACGTCTCCTGCCAGTTGCTTGAGGTGTTCTGCCCTCTCTCTTGGGAGTGCAGCCTTGACCTGTAACGTATCCAACTGAGCACCTGTGAATTCCAGACTTTGGGCCTGGACTGTGGGAGATGGGATTTGGGGTAGTTGATAATGAACCCCAGGTGCTGCAGGAGGAGGGTTGCATGCTCTGCGGCCTGATTGACTTCTGAGGCCATACCACCCCTGATTAGCCAGTTGTCTACGTAGGGGAAGATGAAAGCCCCTTGTAGGTGTAGATGTGCGGCTACCACCGCCAAGCATTTGGTGAAGACCCTTGGCAAGGAGGCCAGGCCAAAGGGTAGCACCCTGTACTGGTAGTGCCCTCCCTCTATCAAGAGTCTTAGGTACTGCCTGTGGGAGGGGTGGATTAGGATTGGTGTGTATGCATCCTTTAGATCCAAGGAGCATAGCCAATCTCCCTGGTGGAGGTAAGGCAGCAATGTTCCAAGGGAGAGCATCCTGAACTTCTCCCTCACCAGAAACTTGTTCAGATTTCTCAGGTCTAGTATGGGCCTGAGGCCCCCAGTTCTTTTTGGGACAAGGAAGTATCTTGAGTAAAAGCCTGTTCCCCATAGGTGCTTGGGCAGAGGCTCTACCACGCTGTCCCTGAGCAGACCTGTGAACTCTGAAAACAGAAGGGTCTGGTGAAGGAGAGGTCACACCGGATCTCCTGGGAAGAACCTGGGTGGTACCTGCTGTAGGTGGAGGAGATATACCTCCCTTACCACTTGCAGTACCCCACTGGTCCGAGATGACCTTGGCCCACCTGTGGGCAAAGAGTGCCAGGCAGTCCCCTGTGGGCTTGTAAAGGTCTCCTGGGGAGGGGAGGCCCTGACCTGGGAATCAAAAGCTCCTCCCCGGGTTGGGCGGGAGCTGGGACCTTGGGTTTGAGGCTTCTGAGTCTTTGGTTTCTGAGCTCCATGGCCTTGTCTTTTAGGGTGAGAACCCTATTGCTAGCCAAAGAAGGCTGGTAGTGGTGACTGTTGGAACTGCCCCTTTTTCCTTGGGAACAGGGGTCTTTTTCTCGATGGTTTCTTACAGGGAAAGGATGAGATCTTTTTTTGAAAGCCTCTGTCGGGTCACCACATAGGCCTCGATCTCGGCCACCTTGTCAGCCATAGGTTTGCCAAACAGGTTCTCTCCAGTGCAGGGGACGTCGAACAGCTTGTCTTGGACTCATTGCTCGAGGTCCGAAGACTGTAGCCAGGCTTGGCGCCAGGCACTGATTCCGGACATTGCTACTTGAGCTGCCGACTCAAAGCCATCAAAGGAACAAAGAGCAGCCCTTTATCCTGGAGGTCAGAGATTGGAACCATTGGAGGGGTTCCTTGGCAAATCCCGCTGAAAACACAGACAATTCCTGGGTTAGGGCCTTCAGATACATGCCTATGTATAACTCATAGGCCTGGATCAGACACCCCAGCATTGAGGCCTGGTAACACTTGCGCCCAAGGACATCGAGCATCCCTACCGGGGGGCGGGGGTAACAGAAGAGTGCGTCTTCTGGCTCTTAGGTTTTTGCATGGTTGACTCGACAACCATGGTGTTATATGGGAGCTAGGGTTTGTGGAATCCTGGGCCTTTCCAGATGCCAGCACCTACGCTGGGGTCTCTCACATTCTAAGCAGTAGCTGCTTGAGGATTGGCTGCACCGGCACCATGAGAGTTTCCTTGGGTGGAGACTCATACAGGAGAATCTCCACCTCTTCGGTGTCTGGGTCTTCCTTCACCTCAGTTTGCACCGAGGGGGCTCTGGCCATATCCTTGACAAAGTCATGGAAGGCCACGTCCTCTGGAGAATGACATCGGGAAAGACGGATCCGAGGGGATGCGTCAGTGGTCTCCCACTCGCAGTCGAGGGGTAACGACGAATCCAAGGCCCTGCAACTCCTTGCCTCAAGGCCAGTACCGAGGGGGCGGGGCCTCCAGAGGACCTGGGGTCTGAGCTGCGGAAACTGGCTGGGGAAGATGGGATGCCCGAGGAATGGGACCGAGACCTTGACCGGCACCGAGGGCTTACCCGAGGCTGGTGGCGTTCAGAGCTTGGCTTGACAGCGGGCACTCCCTCGCAGTCGGGGGCCCAGTCATCAGGGCAGAAGATGCAGACGAACCAGCCATCATTGCCTGTTGCTAGGACCAAAATTATCAGTGATGGTTCTGTTCCAGGGCTGCTATTCTGGTTTCCAGACCAGGGCACCAAGGATCTTGGGCCTGGCGCCAGCACTCTTGTAAGTGCGTCCTCGACGAGGCCTACAATCTCGAGGAACTTCACACGGTCTCTGCCTGCCGAGGAATCCTTTTTGAGGACCTTGGTAGGGCGCTTCTCGGAGCCGCCCGAGTCCCTCCAAGCGGTTTTAACAGGTTTCTCTGGTGGAACCTTGGTAGACCGAGGATTTTTTCTTCTTTCTTTCGGGCTCTGGGGTATTCTTGGAGGAGCCGCCATGGCAGGACTCCAAGGATGCTTGGGCCTCACGGGAAGTGCTGGGCAGGGAGGCCAGTGCAGAGTCAAATCTTGGGAACTGTTTCTCCATCAACTCCGACCTCTTTTTATTGGTCTTAGGTGTCAAGGCCTGGCACAGGTCACAGGAGGTTCTGCCATGGTCTGGTCCCAGACAGTGTAGGCAGCAGTCATGGGTGTCAGTGACTGACATGATTTGACTGCAGCGGTCACATTTTTTGAACCCACCGGGAGACATGGTGGGAAATACCCAGCCGTGGTCGATGACCCCTGGGCGAAAAAAGGTGCGAACGCCGGTTGAAGGGGGGGGAGGGGGAGGGGGGAAGG
The DNA here is from genome assembly GCA_033557465.1 of Ichthyophis bannanicus. Taxonomy (NCBI): domain Eukaryota; kingdom Metazoa; phylum Chordata; class Amphibia; order Gymnophiona; family Ichthyophiidae; genus Ichthyophis; species Ichthyophis bannanicus. The sequence goes on along the minus strand of CM066042.1, from coordinate 163,518,080 downwards.
AGCCGAGAACAGTGCCAGGTCCGATGCCGGCTCAAGGCAGGTAGAGGGACTGGTAAGCAAACCAGAAAAAGCTAACTTTTAAGGATATTAGCAAGGATTTTTTCTGGGGAAACAGGACAGGTGTCCGTTGGGCTCCGCGGAAAAAAAAAGAGACTGAGCAAGATGGCACCCTTGGGTGGGAAGGGAACCGCGCATGCAAAGTAGCATGTCCCAAAGGCTTTCTTTGAAAACTGGGGAAATGCTCAGCGCAGGCTCCTTTGGTGCTGACAACACCCTTATGTGAGGACTGACTTCTTGCTTGTTCCTGGAGAAACTAACTGGACTCGTCTGTTGTCTGGGAGGAAAGCTCAGGCTTGAATGGTGTCCAGTCGAGCTCCTATGAACTCCAGGTTCTGGGTCGGAACCAGATGTGACTTTGAATAACTTATGACAAACCCTAAGTCTTGTAGGATGTGAATGGTTTGTTGAAGGGCAATAGTGACTTTTTGGATGGTATTTGCACTTATCACTGGTCAACAAAATTTTACAAAAGTCACGTTACTGAAATAAAAATAGTCATGTCTTATCAATTTTTATATACTGAACACCAATATGACAGTGAAATTGCAAAGTTGGCTCTAGTTTTTTTGTAATCTACAAGAATTAATGTTTGACCCGGTGAAAAGCAGTATATAAATGCAGTTAAATAAATAAATAAATAAACAAACAATCACGAAATGCATGTCAATAGTAAATATAATAGGCCTTCGGTTAATACCTGTAAAAAACCAAGTCATAGACTACTACTTAGATTTTTTCGCCTGTCCCTTATACAGCTGTTTGGGAGCTTCTCTGGGGAGTGTCCAGCAGTAGTCAGCCAGCATTGTAGTGGACCATTTTCCCTGGTATCTTTGCTCCATCGTTGCGATATCCTGGTGAAAACGTTCGCCCTGTTCATCACTAACCATACCACAGTTGTCAGGAAAGAAATCGAGATGGGAATCAAGGAAATGGATCTTGAGACATATTGCAGCCAAGTTTCTGATACTGCGTCAGCATGTCTTCTATTAGTTCCTTGTAGTTTTATGCCCTAACATTCCCGAGGAAGTTTGTTGACACTAGGCGAAAAGCATTCCATGCTTGTTTCACATCACCCTGCAGCAAGTTGTTGAACCGGTCATCTTTGAAGAGCTCTCGAATCTGAGGACCCACAAAAACTCCCTCTTTAATCTTTGCTTCACTGAGTTGAGGGAATTTTTCATGCAGGTATCGGAAAGCTGGCGAAGTGCGGTCCATGGCTTTCACAAAGTTTTTCATCAAACCTAGTTTGATGTGAAGGAGTGGTAGCAGGATTTTGTGAGCCTCAACCAGAGCTGGGTGCTGGATATTCTTCTCTCCAACTGTTACATTTTGTCTGTGATTCCATTCCTTCCGCAAGTAGTGCCAATCCCTTGCTCGGCTATCCCACTCACATAAGAAACACATCTATTTTATATATCCCTGCTGCAGTCCCATTAAAAGGGCAACTACCTTCAAGTCACCACAGAGGTGCCAGCTGTATGTTTATGTTTATTTATTTGATATACCACCCTACTTTATCAATCAGAGCAGTTTACAATTCACAAACAATTAGAAACAGACACAGGGCCAGAAAGGAGGAAAGGAAGTTACAGTTGGTGATATAATAGAACGAGAGAAAGGATACAGGAATATACCTAGGAGACAGGATCAGACAAGAGGGGAGGGAAGGTCATAGGCCAAGGAAAAGAGGTGGGTTTTTAGGTCTCGCTTGAAGGTGGCGTGATGGGGTTCTAACCGGAGGGAGGTGGGGAGTGAATTCCAGAGTGCGGGGCCGATGAAAAAGAAAGCAGAGGAGCGGGTGGATTGAAGGTGAGTGAGGGAGGGGGAAGGGAGATTAAGGCGGTTAAGTTGGAAGGAGCGGGGAGTGTGTCTGGGGGTGTGGAATGTAATACGGTCTGCCAGGTACTGTGGAGTACTAGTGTGAAGAGCCCTGTGAACTAGAGCAAGTAACTTAAACTGAGTGCGAAAGGAGTGGAAGTCAGTAGATGCTTTAAGTTATCGTATGTCTCTTTCATGTGGACGGCATGCGCTACTGGAATAGATGGAAGACGGTTTCCATTGTTCAAAAGCACAGCCTTCAGACTCAGTTTTGAAGAGTCTATAAATAGTCTCCAGTCTTGTGGGTCATGAGTGATGTTTAAGGCATTCATGAGGCTTTCAATATCGGAACAGAATACCAGATTACTTTCCTTTCCGACTGCGTATAGTACACTGCTGACGTCAGATGGCTTCAGCAGTAGTATTGCATTGCATCAGAAAATGATGCAATCAACTCTGGATGATGTGTGCATGCTGGTATTATTCAATGTGATGCAATATTACATCATTCAAGGCTTATTTGGGATGTTGTTGATGTCCTACTGGATAAATTTACACGGTGAAATGTCAAAAATGAACTACATGCAATATCTTCAAAACGAGAGCCAATTAAATTTTTTTTAATGTTAAATTTGTGTTCAGCTCACCAAGATACTACAGATTAGGGCCTTTTTAAAGTCAGTAACGATTTCAATGTTGACCAGTGTTATCAGCAGAGGAACATAAAGATGCCCAATGTCTGGAGGTAGGCTGCCATGACATCCAGACACTTTGTGAAGACTCGTGGAACTGAGGCTAGGCCGAAAGGCAGGACCCGATATTGATATTGGTTGTTCCGAAAAGCGAATCTGAGGAACCTTCTGTAACTTGGGTGGATTAGGATGTGTGTATATGCATCCTTTAGATCTAAAAGGCACAGCCAATCGTTTGGTTGGAGGTAAGGAAGAAGGGTACCTAGAGAAATCATTTTGAACTTTTCTTTGACAAGAAATGTGTTGAGATTTCAGAGATCTAAGTCTTAGATCTCCTGTCTTCTTCAGAATAAGGAAGTATTGGGAGTAGAACCCTAGGCCTTGTTGAGATGGAGGGACCTCCTCTATTGCTCCCTGTGTGATCCACACAGGGTTGGGCTACAAAGTGAATGGGTGGGAGCTCCATGAAGCAGAGCTTTAGGCCACTGCTGACTAGCTTTAAGGTCCAGGGTTCTGAAGTGATGAAGCCCCATTGATGTGCAAAATGGACTAATCTCCCTGGAATTAGGAGAGGGGATTCTATGGGACAACTGGCTATGCGCTCTTGAAGAGAGTCAAAACTTCTGGGTTGGCTAAGGTGCAGGGGTAGGTTGTGGTTTAGCTACCTTACCTTTGCAAGGTTGCTTAGTACTCTGCTGTCTCTGCTGTTGTTGAGGAGCAAAGTAGGTTGGATAGGTATGGTAGGGAGGGTAGAGACTTTTTTAGGGTAAAATGGTTTCTTGGCAGCAGGCTTCTTTTTGGAAGAATCTGATGTTTTCCTTGAGAACCTCTTCATTGTGAGGTCATCAGTTTCTATTTCCCCTGCTTTCTCTCTTCACCTCTGGCCAAAGAGTTTTTCTCCATTACAGGTAATGTTAATCAGTTTATCCTGGACCCACTGTTCCAGGTCAGCTGCTTGAAGCCAGGCTGTCTGCCTAGTACCAATGCAGGCCGCAGATGCCCTGCTCTTGGCCTCAAAAGCATCAAATGTTGCCCTTGTCAGGAGGTAGCAAGGCTGTGAACTCATCCAGGTCTCTAGCCACATCCTTAAGGAACATGCCCATGTACAGCATGTATAAGTCAACCTGGGAGGCAAGCATTGTTGCTTGAAAAGCTTTCCTAGCAAAAGCATCAAGGATTCTTGCTTCTCTGCCTGGAGATATAGAGAAGTGGTTCTTCTGTCTTTTAATCTTTTGCATGGCTGACTCAACCATCATGGAATGGTATGGAAGTTGTGGGTTTTGGAAACCTTGAGAGGGTGGCACCCTACAAAGTGTATCCAGACCTTATTGACCGCCGATGTTGACATGGGAGCCCTCCCACATCCGAATCATTAAATTGTTTCGAATGTTGTGCACCAGGAGGGTTGTAGCCTCCTTCGGTGCCGAGGTATACTGAAGAATATCCAGTTCTTCGACCCTCAGTTCCATCTCGATACCAGTACCTGTAGAGAAGCCGCCATATCTTTTATAAAGTCCTGGAAGGACATATCTTTGGATGGGGATCGTCGTCTCTCATAAGGAGGCGATAGATCTGATGGTATATCTTGATGAGGATCGGTATCAGTGGACTCTGGATCGGATACTTCGGAACTGGAATAGGAGGCCTGTAGGAAGTCGAAAAAATCCCTGGCCAGGCCTCGATACCTTTGATGGTCGGAAGACATAGGGTGCTTCAACGTAGATGGTACCGAGCAAGGCAGTATTGAGGACCACGGTGCTGGTTGCTCCATCGAGCGATGTTTGGCAGGCAGAGACTACGTAACAGTAGCTCTGGATGGTGCTGCATCGATAACACTTGTCAGTGATGGAGGTATTGACAGCTACTGTAGAAGAGTCAAGGACATCAGTGCCACTGCAGCTAAAATTGCTGCAATGCTGCACTAAGAAACAGCATAAGGGCACTCCGCGCTCACAAGACAGCAAGAGCTATCTGTGGTATTATGGTCACAGATCTCCACCACCCCCCTCTCCTCAGGCTGACTCTACAGCAGTTTGAAAGATGTTCCAAGTCTCTCTCACAGGAAGGAAGACACTGGGAACTACAGAGTGTTACTCCAGGAACTCTTTGTCGATCAAGAACGGACACATGAATGGTTAAGAAGGGGTGAAATGAAACCGAAGGATGAGAGGTTGATAGTTGCAGCCCAGCTCTGCAGCTTATGGACGAGATGGTTTACAGCAAACATTGAAAACACTGGTAATACAGACATGTCGATTCTGTAAGTAAGACCTGGAAACAGTGACTCACCTCATAGCTGGCTGTGAAGTTTTGATGACAGAAAATTTCTATACAGAAAGACATAATAAAGTATTGCGCCTCATTCATTGGAAACTCTGTAAACACTACAACAACGCTGTGCCCGAAAAGCACTGGGATCATGACCCTAAGAGAATTATAGAGAATGAGGAGGTTATGATCACCTGGGATATTCCCATTCCGACCAATAAAAAGATGGATGCAAGGAAGCCGGATATAGTGGTTAAGGAGTAAAACACCAGAATGGCATTGATAATAGAGGTGTCAGTTTCAAGCGACTTCTCAATCGCATGAAGAGGCAGAAGATCCTGAAATATCAGGAAATGCAATCAGAGACCAAGAAAATATGGCAGAAAGATACAGAAATATTTCCCATCATGTTGGGTGCCACTGGCTTGATAAAGAAGAATTTCCAAGCACATCTTATTTATTTTATTTATTTATTTACGTTTCTTTTATACCGCGCTATTCGACATCAGTGCGGTTTACATGAAAACTGAAATATACACAGAACATCAAGCTGTTATGTGTTTACAGAGAACAGGAATAGAAACTTGGATAACATGGGGGTAACTATTTACATACAGGCGTCGAGACAGTACATGTTAAGCATTACTCGATGGTCATGGATAGCTTGCTGGGAATGTTGGTATGGCTATATTCTCTAGGGGGGGGCGGCTTGCCGCGTTGTTGTTTGGGTAGTATTTGAGGAAGAGGTGATGCTTTAGTGCCCTCCTAAACTGGGTTAAGTCGGTGATTGCCCGGATACTGGGTGGGAGTGCGTTCCAGTATCTTGGGGCGTAGAATCTAAAGGCTCTGTTTGCTGTTGTTTGGATGCACTGGGTTAATGCCTTCGGGCTTACTAGTGTATTAATTGCTGCGGATCTTCTGGATCTATTTGGGGAGATGGTGTGGATGAGGACTGTTAGCGAGGAGGAGAGCCCATTGATGGCCTTGAAGGTCAGCAGTAAGGTCTTGAAAGTGAGCCTGCCATTTATAGGGAGCCAGTGGAGTTGTTTCAGGATGGATGTCACATGGTCGCTCCTCGAGGCCCCGTGTAGCACACTCGCCGTGGCGTTCATCGCGAGCTGTAGAGGGTTCAAGGTGGATTGTGGGAGGCCTTGTAAAATAGCATTCGCATAATCAAAGTGCGGTATAACCAATGCCTGATAAATTGACCGGAAGTCCTCCGGCTCTAGCAGGGTGCGTAAATGTCTGAGTGTCCGGATCTTATGGTAGACTGCCCTTACTGTGTTGCTTATGCTTATCTTGACAACCTACCCATACATGTAACATCTTACAAACTCCAGCAGTACCTGCCAACACAACAAAACCAAAGGCAACTTTTTAACAGCTTCCCCTCAGACCGCCTCTCAAAAGCAGGTGAGGACCACTTGAGGGTACTACAGCAACCAAAAGTCATTGAGACAGCTCTCCCCCAACTTCCCCTCACAGGCCTCTCCACAAGAGAAAGACCAAAGATATTGTAGCTGCAAACATACACCTTCTAAGGTCCCCTACCCAAAACCACAATCATTGGAGACAGCTCTCCTTCAACTTCCCTTTGGGACCCCTCCCAAGAGGAAGCGCAGTTACTCACCTGTAACAGGTGTTCTCCGGGAACAGCAGGAATCAGCCCTCACATATGGGTGACGTTGGCGCCGACGGTGCCTGTGTGGAAACATCTCCCCAGCTTTCAAAGAAAGACTTTAGGAGATGCACCACGCATGTGAGGTCGCCTTCCCACCCAAGGGTGCCATTTTGCCTGTGTTTAATGACATAGCTAAGATATCAAAAATTAAAATAAGGTAAAGAAGCAACTCTAAGGGGAGGAGGGAGGGTTGTAAAGACCGATTCCTGCTGTCCCCCTTGTTACAGGTGAGCAACTATGCTTTCTCCGGGAACAAGCAGGGGAGTCAGTCCTCACATATGGGATTCCCCAGCTACAGGCTACTGAGAAGTTGTAGAAAATGCCACGGCAACCAGAGAAGGTGAGCCATGAGCTGCAGTAATTGAGTCCCATCTGATACTCTCTCACAAGACCCAAGTGTCCAGTGGAAACACAGAAGGGTTGGAGGGCAGGAGTTGCCTACACCCCGAAGAGATTACAGAGCACGGCCTAGCCAAAGGCGCTGTTCTGTCAGGAATCCCTCTCCAGAAGTGAGCTGTGAAAGTATGGACTGAAGACCAGGTGGTGGTCTGGCAGATTTCCATAACAGAACGGAATGCAGAATTGCTAAAGAGGTAGCCATGGCTCTAATGTGGTGCGCTGTGACCCGGTGGTATAGTGAGATCCCAGCCTGCTCACAGGCGAGGGCAATGCAGTCTGCCACCCAAGTGGACAGAGTTTGCTTAGTTACTGGACGCCCCAGTCGCCTGGAATCATAGGAGACAAAGAGCTGAAGTGCTTTAAAGTGGCCCAGAATCTGTTGCAGATAGTATGGAGAATGGTCTTTGCTTTGCCGGCATGAAGCCTTGGGAAGAAGGTAGAGAGCACCACCTCCTGAATGAGGTGGAAGGGATACACCACCTTTGGTAGAAACTTGGGGTGTGTGCGGAGCACCACCCTGTCTTGAAGAACCTTGTGTAGGGCGACTCTGCCATCAGAGCCTGTAGCTTGCTGACCCTGCGAGCCGACGTGAGTGCCACGAGAAAGACAACCTTCCAGGAGAGGTACCCAGGTGGCAGGTGGCTCAAATGGCAGTGAGCTTTGAGTGCACCATATTGAGATCCCACTTCGCCCGTGGGCGGACGGGGGGCTTGGACAACATAAGGCCCCACAGGAAATGAGAGATAAGAGGCTGAGCTGAGAGAGGCTTGCCCTTAATAGCATAGTGGTGAGCTGCAATAGCACTGAGGTGCACTCTGACTAGGTTGGACTTCAGGAGATAGGGTTCACCTATCTTTCGTTGCACCACACCGAAAACTGACACCATCTGAAGGTGCATGCCCTTGTTGTGGAGGCCTTATGGAAGGCCAGATGGACCTTCTCCATGTCATGTGGGAGGTTGAAGGGGGCATGCCATGAGCAACAGGGACATCAGGTTGGGGTGCAGGAGAGAGCCCTCCTCCTGTGAAAGTAGTCCTGGGGCACAGCCCAGGGGAATCAGAGGCGCCTCTGACAGAGAAGCAGCAGGAACCAGGGTTGCCTGGGCCACTGGGAGGGTACCAGGATCAGAAGAGGGTCTTGACAACCAGCGGTGTCAGTGGGAAGGTGTAAAGGAGGCCATGGAATGAGGAACGCATCTGCCACCACCCTGGGACGTCGGAGAGGACCGGTGTCCCGAGGAACAGGACCTCATCCAAAGTCGATGGATCTCTCAAGGCGGGTGGGCTCTTGAGGATTGGCTCAACGGGGCGGATGAACCGGACATGGACGCCTGCTGCTGTGCCAGGAGAGCAGTGATACTGAGCTCCAAAGCCGCCATTCTGGTCTCCATGCAAAATGGATCCGCAGCCTTTGACGTGGGCACCGAGGACTTCCGGCCCAGCGCTGGCTCCATCGAGGTAGAGTTCTCGATCAGGATGGCCTCGGGGGGGGGGGAGGGGGAGCCTGATGCAGAAGACTCCTTCCGGGGCAGCTTGTAAGGCCACTTCCGCTGGAGACTGCAGGGACTGGTGTGGGATTTACCCACTTTTCCAGACCCGTCGTCCAAAGTGGTCTTTGAGGTTTTCAAGCTCTTCTTGCATTCCACCTCTCAGGAGTTCCTCTTGGAGAAGCCACGGGACTCTGCAGCAGCTCTGGCATCACAGGGCACCAAGGTACTAGTGTTCCATAGAGCCGGCACAATATGTGCCTTCGAATCAATGCCGACTCCTGACGACCCAGAAGCTCCTGGGTTTTCTTGGCAATGTGACCGGAAGTAGATTGCCAGGCCTTTCTTCCAAGGCAATGGAGGGTTAAGTGACTTGCCCAAGGCCACAAGGCGTACTAGTGGGAATCGAACCCTGGTCTCTTGATTACTAAGCCAGTGCTCAAACCACTAGGCTACTCCTCTACGCCCCATCTTACAGCACTGATCACATTTTTTTTTAAGCCACTGGAGGCCATGGGAAAAATGAGTCCTTGGACCCAGACGAGGGTCCGAGCCCTACCAGCCAAAAAGGGCACAAAGCGCCAGTTGAGGGATACCTCAAGAAAAAACAGGAAAAACAAAAATGAACCCGAGCAGTTACGCAGAGGTGAGCTTGCTCAGGGGCGGGAAGACGAACCTGTACACTTACTGTAAAGGAATAATTTTCAGCCAAAAACAGACACGTTTCCCTGGGGAAATAGGACAAATGTCCGGCGGAAAAAAGGAGACTGAGGCAAGATGGCACCCTTGGGCGGGAAGGGGACCACGCATGCGTGGTGCATCTCCCAAAGGCTTTCTTTTTTTTTTTGAAACTTATTTAGTACTTCTTTTATGTTTGACAAGGGCTCTTATATACAATACTCTCTGGACAATGAATATCAAATAATGGCAAGAATAATAATAATCATAATAAAATGTTCATTTAACACTTATCCTCACTTTCTCTTGTTATATATGACAAATTTTTCTCTGAATGTCTTTGTCTTCATGAATCTCACTATTCACTACCATTAACAGTACTTATAAGTTTTAAATACAGACGTATATATTGTGTTGCTTACTTAATATAACTAACTATATCTATCCCTTCCCCCCTCTAATCATCCTGGATCCTGTATTCTATATTATCTTGCATCTTAGGTTTTTCTGTATATCTTTGTAAATACCAATTCTTCTTGGTTTGTTTTCTTTTGTTTATTTATTTATATTCCACGGTTCCTCTTCAGGAAGCACTCGTCTATAAGTCAGTCTTGGTTTCTTGCAGTTATTCCCTATACTGATGCCATCTTCTTCTGAATCCCCCCATTTTTTGTATTTTATATGCTGTAATTTCACTCATCCTATATAAGCCGATTTAATATTCTGTCAGGGTCTGGACCTCTCATCGACTTCCACTCTCTTGCAATTTCTATCCGAACTCCAATCGCCAGCATCTTGAGCAGATACCCCATGTCATTACTCATTCTTTCACCATTCATTCAATAATACTTCCGTTGGTGTAATAGGTCCTATCCAACCCACCATATCTCGAGCCGTATCTTGAAACCATTGCCAAGTATCTTGTAGGACCGGGCATGTCCACCACATATGCAGATATTCCCCCCTTTCACCACAATCCCTCCAGCACTGAGAACCTGCATGTCCTCTCACTTTACTCATACGTACTAGTGTTAGGTACATTCTATATAACATTTTATAGCTGTGTTCTTGAATTGATATGGAAACTAGAGGGAACCTACTCCCTTTATATATTTTCTCCTACCTTGCACAGACCCAGTTACCCCCCTAGGTCCTTCTCCCAGGCTATGATCTGTGCACCGTGGTCCATTGGGCCACTCAGTGCCTTATATAATCTTGAGACCAATCCTTTAGATGTGTCACATGCTTTGCATAGTTTCTCAAATTGGGTCTTTTCCTTTCCTAATTTTCCCTTATTTGCCTCCCACCTAGGAAGTGTGCTATTTGGAAATAGCCATATCAATCACTAGCATTTAATTGGGATTCTTGCTAAAGATCTACAAACAGTCTCAGTTGGCCATCTGCTGTAGAGTAGTTACTCACCTGTAACAGGTGTTCTCCAGGAGCAGCAGGAATCAGTCCTCACATATGGGTGACATCGACGTTGATGGAGCCCTTGTGGAGCATTTCCCCAGCTTTCTATGAAAGCCTTTGGGAATACTGCACGCATGCGTGGTCCCCTTCCCGCCTAAAGGTGCCATCTTGCTCAGTCTGATGACATAGCTAAAAAACAGCACACAAAAACGTAAAAATAAACTATGTACAACTGCAACTCCCAGGGGAGGAGGGAGGGTTGTGAGGACTGATTCCTGCTGCTCCTGGAGAACACCTGTTACAGGTGAGTAACTACTCTTTCTCCAGGACCAAGCAGGAAGTCAGCCCTCACATATGGGTGACTCCCTAGCTCTGGGCTACCAGGAACCCAGGCTGAACAAGAGAACTCCCTCTAGTCCCAGCATCAAAGAAAGGCTTTGCACTGAAAGAACCTCCACCGGTAGCCCAACAGAGGGCTGGAGGGCAGGAGTTGCCTAAACCTCAAAGAGATTGCGGAGTACTGCCTGGCCAAAAGCACTGTCCCTACGGGACTCCCTCTCCAGGCAGTAATGGGCCGCAAAAGTCTGGCTTGAGGACCAAGTTGTAGCCCTGCAGATGTCTGCCAACGGTACAGAGCGGAGATGAGCTACTGAGGCAGCCATTGCCTTGACATGGTGGGCCGTGACCCGACCCTGCAAGGGAAGGTCAGCCGCCCTGTAAGCCCAGGTGATAGTCAGCCACCCAGATGGACAAGGTACGCTTGGACACAGCTAACCCCAAATTATTAGGGTCAAAAGATATGAAGAGCTGAGTAGCCCCTCTATGCCCCTGCGTACGGTCAAGGTAGAAGGACAAGGCCCTTCTACAGTCTAGGGTGTGCAGAACCGCTTCAGCCTGGCTTGCATGAGGCCTAGGGAAGAATATTGGAAGAACCACCTCCTGGTTGAGGTGGAAAGAGGAGACAACCTTTGGGAGGAACGTTGGATGAGTCCTAAGGACTACCCTGTTCCTATAGAAGCGAGTGTAAGGCCTGTCACAGACCCGGGCCTGAAGCTCACTCACTCGCCTGGCCAAGGTTAGGGCTGCCAGGAAGAGTGTCTTCCAAGAAAGAAAGCAGAGAGGACAAGTAGCCATCGGCTCAAAAGGTGGGCGAGTCAGTTGCTGCAAGACCACATTCAACTCCCACTCAGGGGCTGGAGGACGGACAGGAGGCTTGAGCAAGAGCAAACCTCTAAGGAACCGGGACACCAAGGGGAGAACCGACAGAGTGTCCTTCCACCAGTGAGTGGTGAGCTGCTAGAGCGGAGAGGTGGACCCGAACAGAATTGGATTTAAGGCCCTGATTGGATAAGTGCAGCAGGTACTGAAGCACTACTGGTACAGCACAAGAGAAAGGATCCTCTGTATGCAGCTGACACCACACAGAAAATCTTTTCCATTTCAGGGCATAGGTTTTCCTAGTGGACTGTTTCCTAGAGGCCAGGACGACCTCTTCAACTTCTGGAGGTAGGCCCCAAGGAGCCAAAATTACCCTTGCAGCCTCCAAGCCATCAAATTGAGAGATTTGAGATTTGGGTGCAGAAGAGAACCTTGATCCTGAGAGAGTAGGTCGGGCTGCAACCCTAGAGGCAGTGAGGGATCCACTGCCAGTTGAAGCAGAAGTGGAAACCAAGGTTGCCTCGGCCACCTGGGAGCTACCAGTAGCACCGAGGCCTTGTCCTTGAGAACCTTGAACAGGGTTCGGGCCACCAGAGGCGTGGGAGGGAACACATATAGGAGGCCCTGAGACCAGGAAATCAGAAAAGCATCCGCTGCCCACCTCATGGGATGCATGTGCCTGGAGCAGAACTTGGACAGTTGCTTGTTGAGGAGACTGGCAAAGAGATCTATGGATGGAAGTCTCCATTTCAGGAAAATTTTCTGAACCACTAATGAGTGGAGTTGCCATTCGTGGGGCTGCAGAACTCTGCTCAACCGGTCTGCCAGGCAGTTCTCCTGGCCAGGGAGGTAAACAGCTTTGAGAAACATGTGTTCGAGCGCAAACAAGCAAAGGTCCTGTGCCTCCTGACAAAGGAGCCTGGACCCAGTGCCGCCCTGCTTGTTCACATAAAACATGGCTACTTGGTGGTCTGTTTGTACTAAGACGGACTGGTGAGCCAGGTTTTGAGAGAAAGTCTTGAGGGCTAAGCGAATAGCCCAGAGTTCCAACAGGTTGATCTGTTGCGTGGCCTCCCAGGGAGACCACAGGCCCTGGGTGCACTTGCCCAGACAATGTGCTGCCCAGCCCTGCAGGGAGGCATCGGTGGTCAACACCACTGTGAATCCAGGTATCTGAAAAGGCAACCCTTGCAGTAAGTTGGGAGGGTGCAGCCACCAGCGTAGGGAGTTCAGGAATGGTCTGGACACCCTTACTCTTTCTCTGAGGCTCCCTGGGCCTGTGTCCACTGAGTTCTGAAGCACCACTGTGCAGGCCTCATATGGAGCCGGGCATTGGGAGTCACATGTACTGTCTAAGCCATTTGGCCGAGAAGCCTCACCCAGAGCCTGGCGGAAACCAAGGATCTGCTTAGAAACTGGTTTGCCAAGTCTATCAGTCTTTGGGCTCTGTCCTCTAGCAAGAAAGTCTTTGCCTGCAGAGAGTCCAGCCTCGCCCCTATGAACTCCAAGTTTTGGGAGGGGAGCATAGTGAGAATCACCTTCAAATCCCTTGTATTAGCATTTAAGGCAATCAAAGGCACCTCATCCCTCTCACTCACGAATCTAATCCACATGGTCCCCCCCAATAGAGCAAGAAGAACATCAGCTGTAAACTTGCTAGCAATACCAAAGGCTTCAACAAAGTCCAACACGAACACCACAAACAGGGCATTCAGTTTTTATGTACCAAAATGCTGGAACACCCTACCCCCCGACATTAGAGCCATTACCAATCTATATCAGTTCAGAAAGGCTCTCAAAACATACCTTTTCCGCCAATATTTCCCAGACAGCAACTGAACCAGATATCCCCTCCAAGAAATAACCCAATCTAGAAATGCCCGCACACTGCAGTGTAGATAGATTATGTATATAGTTAACCCAGTTATCCAAGTTTGTACTCCTGTTCAATGTAAAACCTGACAGTTTGTCGTAATGGTCGTTTTGTTATGATGTAAACCGCGCTGATTCTAAATAGCGCGGTATATAAGAAACTGTAATAAATAAATAAATAAATAAATAGTGGACTTTGCGAAGTTTATGACAAACCCCAGGTGTTGAAGTAGAGAAATAGTGCGGAGGGTGGCTTGCCTGGCCTCCTGGCACGTCTGACTCCTGATGAGCCAGTCGTCCAGGTAGGGGAAGACAAAGATACCCTGATTTTTCAGGTAGGCTGCCACCACCGCCAGACATTTGGTAAAGACCCTGGGGGCGGATGTGAAGCCGAAAGGCAGCACTCTGTACTGATAATGGTTTCCTCCCACAATGAACCTGAGGTACTATCTGTGGTCTGGATGAATGAGGATGTGAGTGTACGCATCCTTTAGATCTAAGGAGCATAGCCAATCTCCCTGCTGGAGGTAGGGCAGAAGTGTTCCAAGAGAAAAGCATCTTGAACTTTTCTTTCTCTAGGAACTTATTGAGGTTTCTGAGGTCGAGAATAGGCCTGAGGCCGCCGGTTCTCTTTGATACTAGGAAGTACCTAGAGTAGAACCCGTGACCTTGGAGGTGGGGAGGCACAGGCTCCACTGCTTGGTCTCGCAACAGACCCTGAAGCTCTTGGAGGAGGAGGTCAGTGTGGAGAGGAGGCCATGGAGACTCTCCAGGAAAGAAAGGAGGCGGCAGCTGATGGAAATGAAGCATATAGCCTGAATGGACTATGCTCAAGACACAACTGTCTCCTGTAATGGGTGGCCACCTGTGGGCAAACAAGGTTAGTCGACCTCCTGTGCAGGGATGGGACAGCAGAGATGGAGAAGCTATGCCTTGGGAGTCAAAAACCCCCACCCTGCTGAGTGGGAGCAGGGGCCTGAGGCTTGGGGGTCTTCTGCCTATGGGGCCCATGTCCTTGCCCCGTGGCCTGCTGACCCTGTGGGGGAGCTAGGGAGGCCTGGTAAGGTGGGAACTCTCTGTAGGCAGTCACCTTCCTCGGGTAAAAGGACTTCTTACCCGAGCCCTTCTTTTTATGAGAGGGGCAGAAGTCTTTCGAGACAGCCTTGTCCTCATGAGGTGCTCGGTCTCGAGCTGTGCAGCCTTCTCGGCCATGGGCTTGCCAAAAAGGTTCTCACCTCAGCAAGGGACATCGACCAACTTGTCTTGAACCCATGGCTCGAGATCCGATGACTGCAGCCATGCCTGGCGTCGAGCAGCGATGCCGGCTGCCGCAACACGGGCCGAGGCCTCGAAGCCATCGTAGGCTGTGCGGGACATGAACTTAGAGCATTCCCGTATCCCCGAGGACAAGGACTTGAACCTCTGCAAAGGTTCCCCGGAGAGACCAGCAGAGAACCCGGCAAGCTCCTTTGCCAGGTCCCGCAAGTAGATGCCCATGTACAGCTGGTAAGACTGGACATGGTAAGCAAGCATCGAGCCCTGGAAGCACTTTCTACCAAACGCATCCAGGTTCCGGGCCTCCCTGCCAGGGGGCACCGCGGAGTGCATTGTCTGACTTTTCAGACGATGCATGGCCAATTCCACCACCATGGAATGGTGTGGTAGCTGTGCCTTTTGAAAACCAGGGCTCTTACGGAGTCGATAAATGGAATCAACCCGCTTGCTCAGAACCGGCACCGAGGCCGGTGCCTCCCACATCCGGAAGAGGAGCCGTTCCAGCATCGGAGGAACCGGCACAGTAAAGGCCTCCTTCAGAGGAGAGTCATACTGGAGGGCCTCAAGCTCTTCGGCTCGAGGCTCCTCCTCGGGGTCCGCAGGGATCGCCAAAGCAGTGGCCATATCCCGAACGAACTCCGAGAACCGGGTATCCTCCGGAGGGGATCTACTCCGGGGCTCAGACTGCGGTGAGTCCGACGGGACGCACCGAGTCTTGAAGGTATCAGGGGACTCCTCGTCCTCCGTCTCCCAGGTGGACTCATCCGAAGAGGAGACGGGCTCCGACCGCGCGGGGCCCGGCAGCACCCGCCCCGACGCCGAAGGTACCGGCATCGACTCCCTTGGTCCCAACCGGGAGGTCGAGGGTGACCACGACCGAGGACGACCTCGAGCCTTCATGGTCTCGAGTATTGGCTCGGTCTCCGGGGTCGACTTCAACGTCGATGTCCCGGTGGTCAGGGCAGATGCGCCAGCAAGGCTGGCCATCAGCACCCGCTGCTGATCCATGAAGGCAGACAGTCTGCACTCCAAGGCTGTCAGCCTGAGACCCAGCTCAGGAGACTCAGCAGCCACCGACTCGGGCCCTGGCGGCGGTGGTGCCGGGCCCGACGTCGGCCCCCTGGGAGGAGAGTCCTCGAGGACAACAGGACTTACGTGTCCAGCAGATTCCAGCTCCACACAAGGCACTTTTGACGGCTTCTCCTGTTCCACGGGCCCGGGATGGCGGTCAGGGGTCCGAGACCTGGCCCTCGAGGTGCCAGTGACCTCCTCCGACGCCGCCCTCGCGAGCCGCTTCTTCCTCTTTCGCTCCCGCTCGGGGGACCCCCTGTCTGAGGAACCCCGACGATGCTCGGGATCAGACTCCCGAGACGTCGAGGTCTCAGACGAGGTCCGGGCCCGGCCAGAGTTCGAATCAGAGAAAAGCCTTTCCTTTTGATGCTGGCAACTTCGAAGTGCCTTAGTGGACATTTTTCCACACGGTACACAGATCTTAGGATCATGATCCGGACCGAGGCACCGAAGGCAGCAGTCGTGGGTGTCGGTGAGAGACATTTGTTTCTTGCACCGATCACACTTTTTAAAACCACTGGAAGCCATCGGGGAAAAAAGAGCCCCCGCGAGGTCAAAAGACCGGCCTTTTCCAGGGAAAAAGAAAAAAGGGTGCGAACGCCAGCCACGAAGGGCAAAAACCAAAAAAATGAGAACTGGCTCGATACCGGTGTACCGAACCCGGCGGGAAGGGGATCTGGCGTTGAACCGGACAAAGAACCGCGAAGGAATCGCAGGAAATAGTGAGAAAAATCGAACTTTTTTCAGGGTGAACTAGGACAGACGTCCGACGGGCTCCACGGAAAAAGAGAGACTGAGCAAGATGGCACCTTTAGGCGGGAAGGGGACCGCACATGCGTGCAGTATTCCCAAAGGCTTTCATAGAAAGCTGGGGAAATGCTCCGCAAGGGCTCCATCGACATCGATGTCACCCATATGTGAGGACTGACTTCCTGCTTGGTCCTGGAGAATACTACTTACCATATATATTGAAGTCTCTTCCCTAGCCCGACGCCAGCTCTCCCAAAGGGGAATCCTTGACTAGGATAGTGTCTGGTGACCGAGGCTGGTTCGCGGTTGGATCCTTCCGGGGAAGCTTCGCAGGCCGCTCCTTCTCCGACACCTAGGACGAATGTCTCTGACTGTGGGACTGGGCCCGGGAGCACCCAGCCAATCAGAACCATCCAAGGACGCTGCCTTGAAGGCTTTTCTTCTTCCTGTGTTCCCTCGAGGGAGACCCCCTTTCCGAGGACCCACGACAAGGCTTGGGTTCGGAGGGCTCCGCTTGAGATATCAGGGCCTCAGACAAGGCCCTGGCCTTTGGAGGCACCGGTGTCTCTGGGAAAAACTTAACGTGCTACTGCTGGTGGCTCTTGAGGGCCTTAATGGACATCCTCTTGCAGAGACCGCAAGCTGCCAGGTCGTGGTCTGGCCCGAGACAGCAGAGACAGCAGTCGTGTGTGTCGGTCAAAGACAATTTTAGAACACCTATCACACTTCTTAAAGCCACTGTTAGCCATGGGGGAAAATAGTACCCCTGCAAGGTCAAAGACTCTCCGGGCTGCCAGTGGAAGAAAAAAGGTGCGAAAACGCCAGGAAAAGAAAACTACAAAAAACAAACTTAACTCGATGCCGCAGCAATGAGGTCAGTAGGCGGGAAGAGTACTGGTGTGATACCGGAGAGAAAAATCAACATTTTCCGGGGACAAGCCAGACAAGCATCTGAAGGGCTCCGCAGAAAAAAGGAGACTGAGCAAGATGGCACCCTTGGGCGGGAAGAGGACCACGCATGCGTGGTGGCATCTCCTGAAGGCTTTCTTTGAGGGCTTCGTCGGTGCCGACATCACCTATACAGTATGTGAGGACTGACTTCCTACTTGTTTCCAGAGAACCATATTAATGCTCGTCTAGTGGGGTAAAGGACTCAATATGATCCTGGAGTTGAATATGAACAATTTTTTCTATTAGCTTTGCCATGAAAGGGAGACTTGAAATGGGTCTGTAGGAAGTAGGTGAGTTTTTATCTATGGAGTTGTTTTTCAGGATCGGGAGGATTAGTGCATGTTTAAGAGAGGCTGGTAAGTGGCCACTCTGGAGGGTTGATAATAGGAAAGATAAATGATGATAGTTCAGATGATATTGCTTTTATCCAGCTTACTGGACAAGAATCGAGGTAGGATGTGGTAGCGTTTATTTTGGAAATAATGTTTTTGAGTGTATTCTTTGAGGTGTGGGAAAAGGTTGACTAGGGGTGGTTTTGTGTTGGGTGGTCTGTGTTATGGTTCATTATGGGTAAAACGTGTTGCTTTAGTTTATATTCTTGTAGTGGTTGGCTAGAGTCTGAGATGCTATTGCATGTTCAATTGAGTATTTGTTGGCAGTATTATTAGTTAGGGATTTTACTATTTCGAATAGTTCCCTTGGGCGGTTCAAGGAGTTAGATAATAATCTGGAATTATAGTTTTTCTTGGCAGTGTTAATGGTTTCTCTGTATAGTTTGAGTATTTAGGTATTGAGATTGATTGATTGTAGATTTTGTGAGGCGCCATTTGCACAGATCTGCTTTTAGCTGTTTTATTTCAGGTTGGAACCATGCAGTATTTTGTCTTTTTGTGGATTAGGTGTGGTATGAGTATAATATAGATATTGTGTCATTCTACATTGTTACTGTTTATCAAGATTTATAGGGGTTTGGGTAAGGTGTTGAATAGTTTGATTCAAAAATTCTTCTTTGTTAAGTTTTTTGAATCTTTTGTGTTGTGGTGTATACGTGGATCTGGGTTGAGTAGTGTCATAATAGGGGAGCTGGATTTTAATTAGGTGGTGGTCTGACCAAGTAATGGGATGTAACTCTAATGATGTAGGATCGTAAACATTGTGGAGAGGACCAGGCAGGAATACTAGATCTAGTGTATTACCTTTGACATGCGTATGCCTATTGATTATTTCGTGGTGGTCCATCTCTTCAATGGAGTTTAGAAAGGTTAACATGTAATTGTGTGACAGTGAAGGTAGGTTAAGATCACCTAGCAAAATCAGTGGTTTTCTGTCAGTGAACGAGCAAAAAAACTGTTAGGATGTCCAAGTTATCAGGGTTTGGGTCTGGAGGTCTATAGGCTAAGCAAATGTGTAGCAGTTTGATTTTTATGGTGAGTATATCAATATTCGTTATATTGTCTGATGTGATTAAGGAGGCTTTCAGAGATTCTTTTGTGATTAAGAGGGCTCCTCCTCCTCTTTTTGAAGTTCTGTGGGTGTGAAAAATTTCATATCCTGGGGTCTTCAGTTAATTAATTGTAACTGTGTCGGTATCAGATAGCCAAGTCTCTGTTATACAGATAATGTCAGGAGTGGACAGCAAGCAGGTCCTGGAAGATTGGTAATTTATTTCTCATCGACCTAGCATTGACGAGATAGCATGTTCGGTATTTGGGCTGGGGTAAGGTTAATCTCGGAGCTGGTAGGGGGAAATTGCTAGGTACGTATGACCTAGATTGGCCACTGCTAGAAACAGGATACTGGGCTTGATGGACCTTGGTCTGACCCAGTATGGCATATCTTAATGTTCTTAAGAGAGCAAATAGAATGCTAGGTATCATAAGGAAAGGAATGGAAAATAAAACAAAAGATATTATAATGCCTCTATATCGTTCCATGGTGAGACCGCACCTTGAACATTGTGTGCAATTCTGGTCACTGTCTTCAAAAGGATATAGCATTATTAGAAAAGGTACAGAGACGAGCCACCAAAATGGCAAAGGGGATGGAAGGATACCCCTATGAAGAGAGGCTAAAAAGGTTAGGGCTCTTTAACCTGGAAAAGAGACGGCTGAGGGGAGATATGATAAAGGTCTATAAATTAATGAATGGAATGGAACGGGTAAACGTAGATTGATTGTTTATGTCATCAGAATATAAAAAGACTAGGGGACATGCAATGAAGCTACAGGGTAACCTATTTAAGGCTAATAAGAGAAAATATTTTTTCACTCAACGTGTAATCAAACTCTGGAATTTGTTACCAGAGGAGGTAGCAAAAGCTGTTAGTGTAGCTGGGTTTAAAAAAGGTTTGGACAAGTTCCTGGAGGAAAGGTCCATAAACCATTATTAAAAGGGACCCAGGATTTCACTGCTTGATTCAATACAAGTATTGAGGAACCTGTGTCTTTTGGGGAGACTGCTAGGTACTTATGACCTAGATTGGCCACTGTTGGAAACAGGATACTGGGCTTGATGGACCTTGGTCTGATCCAGTATGGCATATCTTATGTTCTTATATTTTTATCTTTATGTTGATTAGTCTGTTGTTGTTTGCTTTGTGGATGTACCTGTGTTTGAGGTGGGAAGGTGTAAATAGGTATCTGGGTTATAGATGGTGAGTATAAAGTAGGAGTATGAGGGGTTAAAAGCCTGGGTTATCACTGGTTGAGGTGAGTAGGATGTGACAGAGAAGCCTAAAGGCTAGTATGTTATTTTTAGCCATGTTTTTACTAAACGTGTTGTTTTGTAATACTGCATTTATTTATGTAAGATCGTGAGAGAGTGCAGGATAGTTCAGGCTGGAGAGGAAAGTTGCACTTTTGGTTTAAGTAAAGATATGAGAAATATGTGTTAATATAATGAGCAGGTATAAGTATACATTGAAAGGAGAATGATCTAGAGCCACACTTGTGATAACCATCAACAACAAAATGCTTTGTAATATTCCTATTAGATATAAGAGCAGGCAATTATATCTGACCTAAGATAAATGTATGCAGCCTGATAACGGTGGAATATTAGCTCGCTATAGCTAACTTACAGTTCAGCTGAGTAAACAATGAAGGACTGAAAATGTTGGAACCTCCTCTATGGCACACTCTGACAGAAGAGAGGTGATCTCTCTTGCTGGAAGAGAGCAGTGAGTGAGGGGTAAGAATGATATTCCCCCACTAGGGTGGTGGAGGGTATGCTTTGTAGGTGAAGCTTGTACCCTCTTACACTATTAGTAGAATAATGGTCAATCTATCACAGAGCCAGACTTTGTCAAAATTACGGCTCAACTCTGCAGTAAAACTATGAAAGTAACACAGTATCTTCAAGAACTGGTGTATACCCTCTTACACTATGGCTAATGTCCACTGCTTTGAGGTTATGAGATGCCACCTGTGGGCATAATGGCAAAGCCTGCCTGCTATGTGGAGGGGGTATGCGTTCTCCAGAGGCCGGGTTTTCTAGAAAGAAGTCAAAAACCAGGTGTATGTAGACTGAGCCTGCGCTGTTTGCGTTTAGGAGCCTGTGGCTTCTTCTGCTGCTTAGGAGGCTGTTGCTTCCTCTGGGTAGCCTGGGGCTGGTATTGAGAATTTGAGGGGTAAGAAGAATAGGATTTCTTCTTCTTACCATAGAATGGCTTCTTAGCAGCTGCTTTTTTCTTGGTTGGGTAGGCAGTAGCCTTTGAAAGCCTACTGAGGGTGGTATTCTCAGATTCTAACTGAGAAGCCTCATCTTGCCAATCCTTTCCAAACAGGTCCTCTCCTGTACAGGGAATATTTCCCATCTTAAACTGATCCCACTGTTCAAGGTCTGATGCCTGAAGCCAGGCAATCCTATGGGCACCTATGCAGATAGACGTTGTTCTGCTAATGTATTTAAACAGTCAAAGGTTACCCTACTGACAAACTTGGAAACATTTTGGGCATGTCTGACTAATGTAAGGTAATCTGCCCTCTTGTTGTCTGCGAGAAGAGGACCCGTAGAGTATGTATGAACTTATGCAGACTGAAAGCAAGGAGGCCTAAACACACTGGCGGCCAAAAGCATCAAGGGTTCTCGACTCTCTTCCCCGGGGGATTGGAGGTGTGTGTCTTAGAACTCTTAATTTGACGCATAGCCGATTTCACTACCAATGAGTGGTGCAGAAGCTGCGTCTTCTGGAATCCAGGGTTTTCTGGTACTCGATACATGGTATCGGGTCACCGAGTATGGGGAGAGATGGTGAGGGGCGTCTCCCACATCCAGAACATAAGGTCCTGGAGTATGCGGTGTATCGTGAGAGTAGTCGCCTCTTTAGGAGCGGTAGGATATTGGAGAATTTCCAACTCCTCTGCTCTGGGTTCTTTCTCCGATGCAGGAGTAATAAATAGGCCTCTCGCCATATCCTTGAAAAACTCCTGGAAAGACATGTCTTCAGGAGGAGACATGCATCACTGTGGAGATGGAGAGGGATCCTCGGGGAGATTCTTTATCTCTCTGGTACCAATGGATTCATCATCTGAAGAATCGGTAGATTCAAAGTATCGATGAGAGCGATGCTCTTGTTTTTGTTAGGACTGGTACCGATCAAGATCGGTATTGGCGCGAGAGACCTGCTGTGTCGGTACTTCGGAACTGGGGATGGACTCCAGCGTCGGCATGGGCGGGAGTGTGCCAAGGGGCACGAAGCCCATTGGTGGCTATTGGCATCGTCAACTGCATCGGTACTGATGATACAGGTGGTAATGTTTTGACTGGTACCGATGCCGTTAGCAGAGCCGCAAGACTCCACTCGATGGCTAGCATGTACTGGTCCATCGAGCTTGCCGATGCCTGGATATCGGTACCAGAAGCTTGGGCTACCGTTCCAGAGCATGGCACCAGCAGCATTCCGGAGGTGGAGGCCTCAGGAGCATCCTGGATCCCTTGTAAGGCTTTGGAGGGGAGGTCCTCCCACCGGGGAAGTTTGGCCGGTCGATCCACTTCTAGGGCAACGCTCGAGGCATCTCTATTTTTAGACAGAGATCTACCCTTAGGAGGACAGCCAATCTTGGAAGAAGACTTGTATTTCGATACATGAGATCCATGTGAAGAAGACGATGTCCTCGATGACGTCAAAGCAAGCGAGACTGTATCTGAGGCAAACAGGGAGCAGAATTTTGTGGCCCAATTCAGTAGGCCTCTCTTTGTCATCTTTTTACATAAGGGACACTCAGTCGGCTGGTGATCTGGGCCGAGGCATTTGAGATACCAGTCATGGGTATCAGTGGCAGAAATGGTACTACCATACTTGGAACAGTTTTTGAAACCACTAGCTGGTTTTTCCATCGCATCAGTAGACTGGATGGAAGATCTAAGGCCTGAAAAGGCATTGAGTGCCTGAAGAATTCAATTTTCTCTTCTTTTTTTTTGCAGAAAGAAGTAGTAAAGATGATAGTACGGTTCCGACGTTGATGGGAAGGCAGACACCACCACAAAAAAATAAGAAAGGTGAAATTCGACTTACCTGCTAATTGTAGTTCCTGGAGGAACTCCAGTCTAGTCCCGGAATCTCTGGGGTTGTCATCCTCTTCCAGCAGCTTGGAGACTGAGAACATCACTTTTGTGATGTCACTGGTGTTTAAGCCCCAGATCCGCCTCCTCAGACCAGTTACCTATTGACAAAGCAGACTCACCAGAACAACCATTAAGTAGCAACTATATCCAAAACATGTATAACCAACTAACTGCCAAAACTAACGATTGCAAAGCCTAACTACGTACCAATGTTCTGAACTAGACCTCAGACGCTGAGGTCCCCTTTTTATTTTTATTTTTTTGCTTTTTTTTTTCTCTTTTCCCCCCTGAGAAAGAAAAGGGCTTACTAACCATCCTCACGGAGGTAAATTAGTATGCCCACCCGTTCCCTGAGATCCTTACCTGTTATCTTAATCCTGCTTCAGGCCACAGATCAAACAGCAACCGGGAGGGACACGAGACTAGACTGGAGTTCCTCCAGGAACTACAATTAGCAGGTAAGTCTAATTTCACCTTCCTGATTGTCCCTCCAGTCTAGTCCCGGAATCTCTGGGGATGTAACAGAGCAGTGAACAGATTCAACGGGAGGGCCCTGCTAGACTAGCCTGAAGCACCGCCGATCCAAAACAGGTGTCCTTTCCCGCCTGAACATCCAGACGGTAATGCTTCACAAATGAGTGCAAAGAAGACCAGGTTGCCGCCTTACAAATTTCCACTGCTGGCACCAGACTACACTCAGCCCAAGAGGCAGCTTGCGCCCTTAGTGGAATGAACTCTAAGGCCTTCCAGAGCTACTCGGTCTTTTAACAGATACGCTGACGCTATCGTCTCCTTTAACCATCGGGCAATTGAAGCTTTAGACGCCACCTCTCCCTTCCTTGGTCCCGCAAACAGTACAAACAGCCTATCCGACCTACGGAAACTGGCCGTCCTGCGGATATACCTCTTCAATGCTCGCCGAATATCCAAGAGATGTAACTGTTCCGCTGCGCGACCATCCTTCCTTGCTGCGAATACCGGCAAAGACACCACTTGATTCATATGAAAGACGGAGACCACCTTGGGCAAAAAAGATGGAACCGGCTGCAAAACCACCTTAGAATTGAAGACAGACAGAAAGGGCTCTCTACAGGATAACACCTGTAATTCCGAGATGTGTCTCGCCGAAGCAATTGCCACCAAGAACACCACCTTAAGGGTGAGAATCCTTCAAAGACGCTCTTGCCAATGGTTCAAAGGGAGCTTTCCCCAACGCCCCCAACACCAAAGGTAGATCCAAGGACGGCACTATTTGCTTACGCGGTGGCCTTAACAGGGTTACCGCCCTCAAATACGCTTAACATCTGCATGTCCCCCCAGCGTCTCGCCCTGCACCTTACCCCTATAGCAGGACAGCGCTGCTAACTGAACCCTCAACGAAGCGGCTGCCAAGCCCTTCTGAAAGCCATCCTGTAAAAACGACAACACCTGTGGCACCGAAGCCTTCAAGGGTACGCACCCAGCTTGCGCACACCAACCTTCAAAAATGCGCCACACTCTAACATTTGCCAATGAGGTAGACCGTCGCCGAGCTCTCAGCAAGGTGGAAATTACCCCGCCGAATAACCCTTTGCTCTCATCCTTGCCCTTTCAAGAGCCAAGCCGTAAGCGAGAACCGATCCACCTGCGGCATGCAGAGGGGCCTCTGAGTTAGAAGATCCCTTCGAGGTGGAAGCCTGCAGGGCCTCTGTAACAGCAGACGCATCAAGTCCGCGTACCACGGTCTCCTTGGCCAATCTGGTGCTATCAGAATCACTTGATCCCTGTGCCTCTCTATGCGCTGCAACAATCGGCCTATCAGCACCCAAGGCGGAAACATGTAGAGGAGCTGCTCTTCCGGCCATCTTTGAATGAGAGCGTCCAAGCCCTCCGCCATTCTTTCTCTCCTTCTGCTGAAAAAATGACCGACCTTTGCCGATCGGAAAGTCACCATGAGATCCATGACTGGACTCCCCCAGCGACGCACCAGCATCTCGAACATGTCCGGGTGTAAAACCCACTCTCCCGGGTCCACCTTCACTCGACTCAGGAAATTGGCCTCCACATTGTCTACCCCGGCCACATGCGCTGACGACAAGGCCACGAGATTGAGCTCGGCCCACTCTAACAAACTCTCGGTCTCCGACTCCAGCGCTACGCTGCTGGTGCCCCCCTGAAGGTTGACGTAAGTTACCACGGTCGCATTGTCTGAGAACACCCGAATGGCCTTTCTGCGGAGTATCGACTGAAAAGCTTGCAACGCCAGTGCCACCGCTCTCAACTCTAACCTGTTGATCGACCAACTCTTCTCCACTTCGGATCATTGACCGTGTGCAAATTGCCCCTGAAAGTGGGCCCCCCAGCCTAGCAGGCTGGCATCTGTCGTCAGAGATATCCATGCCAGAGATTCCAAGGGCATCCCCTCTTCCTGGGACCCAGGCCTCAGCCACCACGGAAGCGCCTTGCGCGTTAGAGGTGGACAAGAGCCGATGAGACAGCTGATCCCATTGATGAGACTACCTCCTCAACAAGGCCCTCTGTAACGGCCTCATGTGAGCCCGCGCCCACGGAACAAACTCGAGCGTCGCCGCCATGGTACCTAGTACCTGCAAGTAATCCCAGGCCCTGGGACTCTGCTTGCTGAGAAAACTCCTGACCAACTCTCTGAGCCGCAGCACTCGCTGCTGTGGCAGGAATACTCGGCCCACTCTTGTATCAAAGCGGGTCCCCAGGTACTCTAAACTTTGGGACGGCTCCAGCTTGCTTTTTGTTCCGTTGACTACCCAACCTAGACTCTGCAAAAACGACACCACCTTGTCCGTAGCCACTACACTCTCTTCTAGGGACTTCGCTCTGATCAACCAGTCGTCCAGATAAGGGTGTACCAACACTCCTTCCTTTCTCAGCGCCGCTGCCACCACCACCATTACCTTGGTGAAGGTACGGGGCGCCATGGCTAGCCCAAAGGGAAGCGCCTGAAACTGGAAATGCCCCATGGGCACTGCGAACCGGAGAAACGTCTGATGCTCCTGACGAATCGGAATATGAAGATACGCTTCCGAGAGGTCCAGAGATGTAAGAAATTCGCCCCATCTCACTGCCACTATGACTGACCTGAGAGTCTCCATTCGAAAATGAGACACCCGTAGGCAACGATTCACTTTCTTGAGATCCAAAATAGGACGAAACATTCCTTCTTTCTTTGGAACTACGAAATAAATCGAGTATCGACCGAGACCGCACTGGTCGGGGGGAACTGGTACTATGGCCTTGAGAGAGAGAAGTCTCTGCACCGTCTCCCGCACGGCCTTGCGCTTTAAACTTGTTCTGCATGGGGACTGCACGAACGAATCGGCCACTGGCCGCTGAAACTCCAACGCATAACCGTCCCGGATCACTTCCAACACTCACTGATCCGAGGTGACCCGGACCCAGGCAGGGTAAAAATCCCGCAACCAACCCCCTAAGGGAACCACCCCTACCTGGGCCCCCCCTCTGACTTCATTGTGATTTCTTGAAATTTGTGGAAGCGGAGGAGGAGCCAAAGCCCCTGCCCGCTCCTCGAAACCCACGAAACCCTTCACCTCTACCAGGAAAACGCCCTTGCTGAGTTTGACCATACCTAGGGGCATGAAAACGGCGAAAGTCACGTAGCTGACCGCGAGTCAAGGGAGCGGACCGCGCCAGTTTCGGCTTATCCTCTGGCAACCTTCCACCTTTAGACTCCCCCAAATCCTTCACCAATTTGTCCAAATCTTCACCGAACAGAAGCTTTCCCTGGAAAGGAAGCTTACCCAATCTTGCCATGGAGGAGCCGTCTGCTGCCCAATGTTGCAGCCAAAGACATCTGCGCCCCGCAATCGCCGAAGCCATACTCTTCGATAGTCCTCTAATCAGGTCATAATGAACGTCGGCCAGATACGCCGCTCCGGACTCCAGTCTGGCCGCCTCTCTGGCCATCTCTTCTGAGGGCTCCCCCTGAATCCGCTGCGCCCAGCAAAGGCAAGCACGCGCTACCCAGGCCCCACAAATAGAAGCCTGCAAGGAGAGCGCGTTGTCCTCAAATATTTGCTTCAATAATGTCTCTAACTTGTGGTCCTGAGCATCCTTCAGCGCCGTGCTTCCCTCAACTGGAATCGTGGTCTTTTTGGTCACCACCGACACCGCCGCATCTACCTTAGGAGACTTAAACAAGTCCTTATCCTGATCAAGCAGCGGGTAAAGACGCGCCATCACCCGGGACCCCTTAAGCGCGGAATCCAGAGAGTCCAACTCTTCCTGTATCATCTCTTTAAACACTCTAAGCACCGGGAAAGCCCTGTGATTCCTACACACGGCCTGCAGCAGCGGGTCTTCCAGCGTAGCATCTTCTACCGGGCCCTCCGCCGGCATATTCAGTGTTCGAAGAGATTCTGTAATCAGGGCTGGCAACTCCTCTCTACGAAACACCCGGATCACTCTCGCCTGATCCTCCTGTTCCACAATCTCGCCTTCCTCCAGATCTTCAGCCATATCTGGCTCCAGATCCTCTGTCTGAAGATCTTCCGAAAGAAATGAAACATCTGCCCGGCCCAAAGCACTTCTGGGTCTCTTTGAATCCCCGCCCGACACTGCCGCCGCCAACGGCATCGCCGGTCACTTCTGCCCCAGTCCTACAGCTGAGGCGCGCCCTGGAGCCCCAGGTAGGGAATTGCCCAAGGCTTGCTGTAGCAAAGTCACAAAGTTTGGAGCAAAAATTGCCGCCAGACCCCCCGGCAAAGGGGGCTGCGCCAACTGAGGGTCCAGCCCAGCCAACGTACTGGGAACTGGCTCCCTCGCAGCCAAACTATCCAAGACCGGCTCTACCGGGGTAATAGCACCTTTGAGAACCCCCGCTCCAGAGTCCGAGTCCTGCTCTAAAGCTCCTGACTCCTGACTGCAGATTCTGCAGACACCATCCGATGAACCCGAACACCTTCTAGAACCGCACAGCAAACAGAGCGGTCTAGAAGGCATTTCAAGTACCTGGATTCCCATAATAAAGTCTTCTTACTGATACTGAAGAGCCACAGCTGATCCCGTTTTTTTTTAAAAATTTCTCAAATACTTGTTATCCTCTCTTCAGACCCGCTTCCCCCAAACTAACTATGAAGAAGGGGAAAGAAAACGAGGCTCCCCGGCCGAAATACAGCCGTAAGACTCCAGCAACAGCAAAGCGCGTTTCCCGTGCTAGAGACACGTGGTGCGGCCTGCAGCGCTGGCCCCGCAGTCCCCGGCTTTTCCTGCCGTTCGTGTTGTCCTACCTGCTCGTCGACCGGAGCCCACTCACTGACTGCACTCCCAGTCCGGGAGCTGCATGCACAGGCTAGCACGGAGGAGGATGGAGTGAAGCCTTCTTCTCTCTCTCACCCCCCTCGTGTTGTTATTCAAGCTGCTGGCTCTAATTGCACCCGCAGGCAGACTTCTGCTTTGTGATGAGCCGTGCTGGCTGCCGAATCTGCTCCCTTCACAGCGGGATTGGTAATCGGCCCGGTCTTCCCTTCTGTCCAGCAAACCTAAAACTTCCATCCCCCCCCCCCCCGACGTCCCAAACTATCCCTAAGGAGGAGAGAGGGGAAGGAAGAAGGCAGTGAGGTAAGAAGAAATCAAACAAAAAACCCAATAGAGGACTCCTCTCAGGAGGGAAAAATAGCCCCTGAGTACCCAAGGTCAGGGACCCACTTCTCCAAACTAAACCAAACTAGTCCTACTAACTCTCCTTAATCGTCTCTCCAGTGAGCCCAGTCCCCTGGGCTCCACCAAACTCCAGCTGCTTGGAGACTGAGATAACTGGTCTGAGGCGGCGGATCCGAGGCTTAAGTACCAGTGACATCACAAAAGTGACGTTCTCAGTCTCCAAGCTGCTGGAAGAGGATGACAACCCCAGAGATTCTGGGACACTGGAGGGACGATCAGGAAGAAGAAATTTTCTGCAGTGACAGGATTTGCTTCCTGCTGGCTCAGTGGAAAACAAAGAACTGAGGATGGAGAGTCACAAATGCAGGAAGGCAGCAACGCATGTGCAGTGGGATGCTCCCAAAAGCTTTCCTATTGGATACTGGGGAGCGCTCCTGTGCGGGCTCCGTTGGTACTGATGTCACCCATATGTGAAGACTACATTCCTGCTTGTTCCTGGAGATTACATAGAAACCCTCTGCCCAGTGTGCAGCAGCAGCCAAGAAAGCAAATAGAATGACAGGAATCATAAAGAAAGGAATGGAGAATAAAATCAAAGATATTATAATGCCTCTGTATCATTCCATGGCACAGCCACACCTTGAATAGTGTGTGCAATTCTGGTCACCATATCTTAAAAAGGATATACAGTAGCAGAATCAGAAAAGGTACAGAGAAGAGCCACCAAAATAGTAAAGAGGATGGAAGGATACTCCTATGAGGAAAGGCTTAAAAGGTTAGGGCTCCAACTTGGAAAAGGAGAAATTAGATCTTACCTGCTAATTGTCTTTCCATGAGTCCTCTCCGGGTCAGTCCAGGGTAAGGTAGGATTGTCAATCCCATCCAGCAGCTGAGGACTGAAACACTCCATGTTTTGCTGACAGCCTTAACCACTCCCCCTGGTGACAGCACTCCAGTCGCCTTCTGACAAAGCAGCATCTTTCCTTCCAACGACATCTCCTTAGAAAGAAAATAAAGGCACCTGGGAAAATACACTGAACAGACAAACTATATTATCCGGTGAAACTCCGGCCACTGAAATACATATGATTTTTTTTTTTTTTAAATTTTTACTTTCATCTGAAAAGTGAAAGAACTACTATCGAAGGATGACAAGGACGCCTCCAACCCTCTGGTCCTTTGAACCAAAAAAGAAACCGTTACTACAAGCCCGGAAAACGCGCTGGAGAAAAAGCTCGTAGAATGAAACTGTACCGAAACCAGCTCCGAGGGAGGGCCCTGGACTGGCCCGGAGAGGACTCATGGAAAGACAATTAGCAGGTAAGATCTAATTTATCCTTCCATATCGTCTCTCCGGGTCAGTCCAGGGTAAGGTAGGGCAGTACCAAAGCAGTACCTAAAAATGGGAGGGACCCGCCAACCCCGCCACAATGGTGGCGGCTCCTACATTGGCATCTTGACTGGCGAGAACATCCAAACGATAGTGCTTCGAAAAAGTATGCAGAGAGGACCAAGTAGCGGCTCTACAGATATCCACCGGAGGTATCAATGCAAACTCGGCCCAAGACGCTGCCTGCGCCCGAGTAGAGTGAGCCTTGAGTCCTACCGGAGGCTTCCGACCCGCGGACTCATACGCGGACGCTATGGCCTGTGGGACCCACCGTGCTATAGAAGTTTTCGCCGCTGCCGCACCCTTATGCAGCCCCGCAAACACCACAAACAACCGATCAGACTTCCGGAAAGGCTCCGTAGCTGCAAGGTACCTCTTCAACACCCGTTCCAAATCCAACCTCCGAAGCGAACGGTCCATCGGAGGAGCCTGACCGATCCTTGAACACGGGTAATACTACGGACTGGTTCACATGAAAAGATGAAACCACCTTAGGCAAAAAGGAAGGCACCGGCCGCAAAACTACCTTCTGCGGCAAGAATTGAAGGTAAGGCTCCCGGCACGACAGAGCCTGCAAGTCCGCAATACGCCTTGCCGAAGTCAAGGCAACCAGAAATGCCGTCTTCCAGGAAAGTTCCCGTAAACTCTCCCCCGAACGCGACTCAAAGGGAGCCCGTGTCAAAGCCTCCAGAACCAAATTCAAATCCCAAGGAGGCACCACGGAGCGCAGCAGAGGGCAAATGATCTTGGCCGCTCGGAGAAAACGACGAATATCGACATGCTGCGAAAGCCTCTTGTTCTGCACCGTTCCTCGAAAACAAGATAAGGCCGCCAACTGCACCTTAAGGGTGCTCAGGGCTAACCCGTGCTCAAGACCATCTTGCAGAAAAGCCAAGAGCTGAGGTAAAGACGCCATAGAAGACCGAATCTGACGTTGTCCACACCAAGACTCAAAGATTTTCCAGACCCGAGCATACGCCCTTGAGGTTGACGACCGGCGAGCCTGCAATAAGGTGGCAATCACCGAATCCGAATAGCCTTTTCGCTTTAACTTGCCCCGTTCAAGAGCCAAGCCGTAAGCGAGAAGCGATCCACCTGCGGCATCAGCACCGGCCCTTGACTCAACAAGTTGACGCGATCTGGAAGCCTCCACGGCGGAGCTATGAGCAGACGAATCAGATCCGCATACCAAGGCTGACTCGGCCAATCCGGTGCAAAGAGTATCACTGTCCCCCTGTGCCCGGCAATGCGCTGAATGACCCGACCGAGCATGGGCCATGGAGGAAATACGTAAAGGAGCGTGTCCGACGGCCAAGGTTGGACTAGGGCATCCAACCCCTCCGACATAGGCTCTCTGCGTCTGCTGAAAAAACGCGACGCTTTGGAATTGGAGAACGTCGACATCAAATCCATCACCGGTTCTCCCCATCGCATTGTAATGTCGTGGAACACTGCCGCGTTCAGCTCCCATTCTCCGGGATCTAGAGAATGTCGACTGAGATAATCGGCCTGCACATTGTCCTTGCCTGCCACATGCACCGCGGAGAAGGCCAGCAGATGGACCTCCGCCCACGCCATCAACCGCTGACTCTCCTCCAGCAAGCACACACTGCCTGTGCCCCCTTGGCGATTGATATACGACACCGTCACCAGGTTGTCGGAGAACACGCGGACTGCTGCGCCCGTGACCACTGGCTGGAAGTGGAGCAGGGCCAGCCACACCACTCAGAGCTCCAACCGATTGATGGACCAAGAACGTTCCTCCGCGGACAAAACACCCTGCGCCACGTGAGACAGACAGTGCGCTCCCCAGCCTGAGAGCCTGGCATCCGTGGTCATTAGAACCCACTGTGGATCCCGCAAGGGCACCCCAGCTTGAAGATGGCTGGCCTCCATCCACCAAGAGAGACTGTGGCGAACCGCCTCCGGACAGACCAACTTCTGAGACAGAGGGTGAAGCTGCGGCGACCACCTGGAGAGCAACGCCTGTTGCAGAGGCCGCATGTGCGCTCTGGCCCAGGGAACGAGATCCAGGGCCGCCGCCATGGACCCGAGGAGCTGCAAGTAGAGCCACGCCGACGGAGCTGGACGACTCAGGAACGAGCGAACCTGTTCCACCAGCTTCACTACCCTGCCCTCGGGTAGGAACACCAAACCGCGAGCCGTATCGAAAAACGCTCCCAGATACATGAGCTGACGAATCGGACTCAACTGGCTCTTCGAGCAGTTGATAACCCAGCCGAGCTGTTCCAACATTTGCACCACGCGCGCCGTCGCCACGACCGGGAGGGAATCCGCCCTGATTAACCAGTCGTCGAGGTACGGGTGTACTCGGATGCCCTCCTTTCGCAACGCCGCCGCCACCACAACCATGACCTTGGTGAATGTGCGGGGTGCCGTCGCTAAGCCGAAAGGCAACGCTCGAAACTGAAAGTGACCCATCGGTACCGCAAATCTCAGAAAACGTTGGTGAGCCACCTGAATTGGAATGTGCAGATAAGCCTCCGTGAGATCTATAGCTGACAAGAATTCCCCCCGGGCGAACCGCTCGAATAACGGATCTCAACGTTTCCATTCGAAAATGCGGTACCCGCAACGCTCGATTCACGTGCTTGAGATCGAGAATGGGCCGAAAAGACCCTTCCTTTTTGGGAACCACGAAATAAATGGAGTATCGACCTAATCCGCACTGGTCTACTGGTACCGGAACCACGGCCTGAAGAGCCAACAAGCGGTGCAAGGTTGCTGCCACAGCTTGCAACTTTAGCCCCTGACCACAGGGCGAAACGAGAAATGCCTCGGCCAATGGGTACGCGAAATCTAGCGCGCTTACCCATCCCGAATGATCTCGAGAACCCACCGGTCGGATGTTATAGCGGTCCAAGTCGGAAGAAACTCCCTTAAGCGGCCTCCCACTGGAATCTCCGGCCGGACCCGCCGACCGTCATTGTGGCTTTTTGACGGCAGACTGCGGGGAATTGAAATAGCCTCTACCGAAACCTCAAGCTCCTCGAAAGGACTGGCCACGAGACCCGAAACGGCCCCTGGGGTAGGGAGCAAAGCGAGCCCCCCGGAATCTCCGAGAATCCCTGCCTTGTGTCCGCGGAAGAGTAGCCCCTCTAGCTACCCTCGGACGATCCTCGGGCAATCTACCGCCCTTGGAGTCTCCGAGATCCTTAACAATCTTTTCCAAGGCTTCTCCAAATAGCAGCTTTCCCTTATAAGGAAGCTTACTGAGTCGCGATTTAGAAGAGACATCAGCCACCCAATTCCGCAACCAAAGAAAATGCTGGGCCGCAATGAGAGATGCCATGGATTTTGCGGCTATCCTAACCAAATCATAGAAGGTATCCGCTTGGTAAGCCGCTGCTGATTCTAATTTGGCCCCTTCCGCGAAAGAGCCCTCTCCGGGCTCTGCCGCACTTTCTCCCTGAAGCCAGCGTATAGAAGCTCTGGAAACATAAGCTCCACAAATGGAAGCCTGCAGGGACAAAGCACAGGCATCAAAGGCCTGCTTCAAGAGAACTTCTAGCTTCCGGTCCTGTAGATCCTTAAGCGCTGCTCCACCTTCTACCGGTATGGTGGTCTTTTTAGTCACTGCGGACACCAATGCATCCACTTTAGGCATTTTCAACAAGTCCCTCTCGTCCTGCGGAACAGGATAGAGACTCCCCAAGGCCCGACTACCCCGTAGCGTTGCCTCCGGGCACTCCCACTCAGACTCAATCATCTGTTTTATAACGCGATGTACCGGAAAACAGCGCTGCTCCGCTTTAAAGCCCTGCAGCAAAGGATCTTCTAACGGCTCCTGAGACACCGAGGGCATTGTAAGGTTGAGAGCTGCCAAAGATTGTGAGATAAGGGCTCCCAACTCCTCCTTGCGAAAGACCCTAAACACATTAGGATCCTCGCCGGGCGCTATCTCGCCCTCCTCCAGCTCTGCCTGCCAGGGGTCCAAGCCAGTCTCAGACAGGATTTCCCCGTCTTCTAACCCCTGTGGCTGCATATCCAGCGTATCCGCAGCCCCTGACGCCGACTCTGCCTTCAGGGCACCGTGGGAAGTTCCTTCCCCTGGATCAAGGACCCCCAACCCGGGGAGAAGTGGTTTTGCAGGGGCAAAGGTGGAAGCCGAAGAAACAGCTTGCGTTGACTTCAACAAGAAAGCCTTATGCATGGCTAGAATAAATTCAGGCGAGAATAAGGTAGAAGCAGCAGCCTGAGCCTCAGGCAGCCTCTGTGTAAGCTTACTCTCAGATCCAGCGTCCTTATTAGATTTAGAACGTCTTTTGCCCGACTTACTGTGCCCCGCGGGAGAAACGGACGGCTCAAACAACATGGCCACCGTTCCCGCCTTTTCTGCTGAGAAGGCCTGCTTCGTGTCTGCTCCCGGCGTTTCCTCCATGACCCGAGAGAAGGACAAAACGCTAGCGAAATGAAAGAACTAAAGCCGACGTCGAAAACAAAAGTTGAAATAAAAAAACCCGCCGCGGCTGTGCTGTGCTGCGAAGATACAGACCTCCGTTCAGGATTCAACACCCACCTGAGCAGAATGAGACAGGAAAACGGTACTCAGCTTCCCGCTGCTAGCGGAGCCAAGGCACGTTCTGACAGACCGGAGAAGGGCACTGGGGCTCCCAGGACCAGACCTCCGATAGCGCAGAGTACCGAAAGAAAGCAGGCTCTGCATTCAGACCCCGACCCAAAGCGGGTGCCACGGAATCTCTGCGATAATTGTTTTTTTTTTGTTTTGTTTTTTTAAACAAAGAGAATGCAAAAGTTTTTCAGGGAGTACACCAGGCAATATAGCAGTCAGCTAGCTCTGCCAGAGCTCATCTACTATAAAACCAAGCTTAAAATAATAAAATCCAAAATCATCACCAGGGAGCTCGTCAGCTAGACAGCCTATTCAGCTGCTGAGGACTGAAAGACTGGAGTGCTGTCACCAGGGGGAGTGGTTAAGGCTGTCAGCAAAACATGGAGTGTTTCAGTCCTCAGCTGCTGGATGGGATTGACAACCCTACCTTACCCTGGACTGGCCCGGAGAGACGATATGGAAGAGACTGTTGAGGGGAGATATGATAGAGGTCTATAAATTAATGAATGGAGTGGAACGGGTAAACGTAGATCAGTTGTTTATGCCATCAAAAAGTAGAAAGGCTAGGGACATGCAATGAAGCTACAATGCAGCCCATTTAAGACTAATAAGAGAAAATATTTTTTTCACCCAACGCGTAAAAACTCTGGAATTCGTTACTGGAGGCTATAGTAAAAGTGTAGCTGGGTTTAAAAACAGTTTGGACAAATTCCTGGAGGAAAGGTACATAAATCATCATTAAAGAGGACCTAGGAAATCCACCTGCTTACCCCAGGACAAGCATTGTGGAACCTGTGTATTTTTTTGGGAACCTGCCAGGTACTTGTATCCTGTTGGCCACTTTTGGCAACAGGATACTGGGCTCGATGGACCTTGGGTCTGACCCAGTATGGCATTTAAAAAAAAGAAAAAGAAATGTTTAGTTTTTTTTATTTTACCTTAACTTCTGCTGTGCTGTGTCACCATTTTCAACAGCTGAGGAGCTGTGGGGCTCCAGCGTGAATAAGCAAGCTTTGGGTAGGCTGCGACGATGCCAGTACTGGTAGGGAGCCTGCATCGGGATCCACTGGAGCCCCGATCATGCCTAGTCTATGCCTGGTCTGGGCCCGATGGGGCAGGGCTCACCGAAGACTGTCCTGACATCTCCAAGTCTCTTTTCCTCAGCAATCAATGAAAAAAATGTGATGTGCAGGGATAAAAGGGCTGGGGGTAATATAAAAACAATCTGCCCTGCCTCAGCTAGTGATTCTGCTTGTTCTCTGCTTTATCTTTTTTTTTTTTTAAGAGAAAAATGGTGCACAGCAGGAGCCACGAGACACGGCGCTGATGTGTGAATGAAAAAAACGCAAAAATGGCCTGTGGGGCTAAGCCAAGGTGAGAGAAAAAAAAAGTGAAACTAGTCCTACCGAAAACGCTACCCTGAATACACTTTTAAATAAAGGAAAAAGTGAAGTGACCAAGGAGGGGGAAAGCAGTGGCAGTCCGGTCCACAGCAAGAAAGAAAACAGACTTAAGCGGACTTTTCTAAGCTGGGGAGAACCTGGCACACGGGCGCCAATGGGGACAGCACCATGGAGTGTGCCTGCATCCCCCCATACATGTCTGTGGAGAACAACGGTAACGCAGAAGGGAGCAAGCGCACATGCCCAGAGAGTTTTCTAGACTCTTCTGGGCTCTGTGAGAGCAGATCCAATCTTAGTACCATAAGGGATGGCTTTACTCATATATGTGGCTGATTACATCCTGCTTATCCATGGAGAACTCTTGGTCTTTTTTCCCTTTTATCCCAGTTATGCTCTGACATGTGGAGCCAGGATTAAAAGAGAGTGTGTGTGGACCTGTCCCATTGAATATAAGGAGAAGGGTTAGCATATGGAAAATGCTAAATTCTGAACATGTGTTGTGATTAATATATATGCGGGGATAAAATGTCTGGAAGGGGGGTTGTTTCATTGTTTGAACCCTCTCTGCTGATGCTATGAATACTGGTTTCATGATGTGAGATCCAATAAAAATATAAATGACAAAAAAGCTTGCTCAACGGAGGAGGAAGAGGAGGGGGAGAGGGAGCATCGACAGATTGCTGGGGATGAGGGGGCTAGAGAAAGACCGACTGCTGGGAGACAACCTTAGGATGGGGGATAATAAGTAAACCAACAAATCTAACATTAATGTAAAAGTTGGAATCCACTAAATGTGCCTAATTTTTTTTCACAATGTGAGAAAGCGTAGTTACTCACCTGTAACAGATGTTCTCCGGGGACAGCAGGAATCAGTTCTCACATATGGGTGATGTCGGCACCAATGGAGCCCGTGCACAGCAAATCCCCAGCTTCCAAAGAAAGCCTTTGGGATTGCTACCATGCATGCGTGGTCCCCTTCCCGCCCAAGGGTGCCATCTTGCTCAGTCAGATGACATAGCTAAAAACGGCAAAATACAAAATAAAGATGGTACAACTGCAAGGGGAGGAGGGAGGGTTGTGAGGACTGATTCCTGCTGTCCCCGGAGAACACCTGTTACAGGTGAGTAACTACGCTTTCTCCGGGAACAAGCAGGAAGTCAGTCCTCACATATGGGACTCCCCAGCTACAGGCTACCAAAAACCCATAGCAAAAATAGAGCTCTCTCGTGGGGAGGCACAAGCAGCAGTAATAGAGTTTGTATAGACAGACCAAACAGGACCCGTGTCCGATGAAACCAGCACTCCGGTAGCCTGAACACAGAAGGATCGCAGGGTAGGGGTTGCTTAGACCCCGAAAAGATTACGGAGCACGGCCTGACCGAAGGAACTGTCCTGTCGGGATTCTCTATCCAGACAGCAATGAGATGTGAAGGTATGAACTGAAGACCAGGTGGAGACCCGGCAGATATCTGCTAACGGGATCAAACGCAGGTTAGCTACTGAGGTCGCCATAGCCCTGACCCCGTGTGCTGTGACATGGCCTTCCGACGGAAGCCTTGCCTCCTTATAGGAAGCAACACAGTTTGAAGAAGAGCCAAGAAAGTTTAACGGCTTGAAACGAATACAACGTTGAGTCACTGATTTGAGAAGAGGATCTCGCATTGTTGCTCAAGGAGGTGTTTTCACGTCTATATGGATAGCCTTTCCTGATACAGCTTATTATTTCATCCGAGGGAGTGGATATCTTGTAAGGCAAGTGGATGTTGCCTGGTCTTGTTCTGGAGAATACTCCTGGCCATTGATAGCCCTCGTATTGACGGATATTAAGATGAGACGACGTCCGGTTTTGGCTATGTGCCTTTGGATATCTGAATGAGGCATCTTGAGATTGGGCAATGGCTATTTTTCAGATAAGTGATTTTCACTTGTTTTTTGCTGTTTGCATGAAAGATAACCGGTTGGTATTGAGGGGCGAAGTCGCCTTTAATCCTAGCTAGGGTTGCGTCCCTAATTTGAATAATAGAACAAAACGGAACGGTGCACCACGAGAGGGTTTCCCCTCAAGGTGCTGGTTCCAACAAAAATAGTTTGTGTACATGCGTTCCCTTGTTGGTTGGATGTATGTGTGGGAAACATAGATGGTAGAAGGGTTAATTTAGTTAATTTGTCTCCTTGTAGGCCAGGGCAAAACAGTCTGCCACCCATGTGGACAGCGTGCGCTTGGACACCGCCTCCCCCTGCTTACTGAGGTCGTAGGAAGTGAAATGCTGAGAAACCTTCCGTTGGCTTTGAGTGCGTTGTATATAGAAGGACAAGGCCCTCTTACAGTCCAAGGTATGGAGGACCATCTCTGCCCGACTGGGGTGCGGTCTGGGAAAGAAGATAGGAAGGACCACCTCCTGGTTGAGGTGGAAGGAATTTAGGATGGAAGGAATTTAGGGTGCATGCGAAGCACCACCCTATTCTTGTAAAACCTGGTGTACGGTGCTTCAGCCCCCAGGGCCTGGAGCTCCCTTACCCTGCAGGCAGAAGTGAGCGCGACCAGGAAAACCACCTTCCAAGAGAGGTAGCGAAGGTGGCAAGTAGTCAGGGGCTCGAACGGTGGCCGGGTGAGCTGCCCCAACACCACACTGAGAACCCATTCGGTCGCTGGGGGGGCGAACTGGGGGCTTAGACAAGAGCAGGCCCCATAGGAAGCGGTACACCAATGGGTGGGCTGAGAGGGGCTTCCCGTCTACCTGGTACTGGTTTGCCACTAGGGCACTGAGGTGTACCCTAACGGAATTAGATTTGAGCCCCGAATGAGAGAGGTGGAGCAGGTATTGCAACATCATGACCTCTGGGCAAGAGAAGGGGTTGGCCCCCCGCTCAGTGCACCAAAGTGAGAATCTGCGCCAATTAAAGGCGTAGGCCCGTCTGGTAGACGCCTTGCGCGATGCCAGCAGAGCATCTTCCATCTTTCTAGGGAGGGTGGAGTGAGGGCTAGAGTCACCCTCTCAGCCGCCACTCCGTCAGCGAAAGGGAGCCGAGGTTGGGATGCAGGAGAGAGCCCCCCTCCTGGGACAGGAATTGGGGGGCAGACCCCAGGGGTATGGGGTCCTCCACCGCCAGTTGCAGGAGCAGTGGAAACCACGGCTGCCTGGGCCACCTTGGAGCCACCAAG
This sequence comes from Ichthyophis bannanicus, assembly GCA_033557465.1. Classification (NCBI taxonomy): domain Eukaryota; kingdom Metazoa; phylum Chordata; class Amphibia; order Gymnophiona; family Ichthyophiidae; genus Ichthyophis; species Ichthyophis bannanicus. The sequence continues at coordinate 163,478,759 of CM066042.1, read as the reverse complement.
ATGACTGAGGCCCTATCGTGGAGAGTCTTGAATGGAGTCCTGGCGATCAGTGGCGTCGGAGGGAAGGCATTCAGAAGTCCCCTCTGACCATGAGACCAGGAAACCCAAGTCCAAACGTAGTATTGGGAAAGACAGACCTTTATTATCCGTATACCAGGGACTACCCAACAAAGGCCGTGTTTCGTTGCCTTCGTCAGGGGTTTTAAATTGGCACACTAAAATCATAAATACATAAAAAGTCAATAAAACCATATCTTAATAGAAATAAGAATAAATAAATCAATAATTAATAAATGTTTAAACACAATAACAATAATTAATGATCACACAAACAAACATTACTAATTAAAACAGACACAATAATTAAAAGACATTGTGCAACATTTACAGTGTGTATCAATCATATAGATAAAAAAACATCATGCACAAATGTAAAAATCAGATGTGAAAAAACATAAAAACAAACAAAATTAAAAAAGGTGTGACACCAAAGGTAATGATACAAATACCTACCCTGAAATATATTCTTTGAAACATAGCGTAGCCTGCCACGTTTCTCTTGATTTACATGCTGTTTATATTTGGTACATTCACAATGTTTTTTTAGATGTCACTTATTCTTTCAGATTTATCCTTGTAAATAAGTATGATTAAAGGTACGCAAGAGATAGGATTCTTAATAAGGTATTGTTTTATTTGTATCATTACCTTTGGTGTCACACCTTTAATTCTGCTTGTTTTTAATGTTTTTTCACATCTGATTTTTACATTTGTGCATGATGTTTTAGACTTATCTATATGATTGATACACACTGTAAATGTTTGTCACACAATGTCTTTTAATTATTGTGTCTATGTTTTAATTAGTAATGTTTGATTGTTTATGTGTGATCATTAATTATTGTTAGTTCTTATTGTTTTTAAACATTTATTAATTATTGATTTATTATTTATTCTTATTTCTACTAAGATATGGTTTTATTGACTTTTTATGTATTTATGATTTTAGTGTGCCAGTTTAAAACCCCTGATGAAGGCAACGAAACACGGCCTGTGTTGGGTAGTCCCTGGTATATGGATAATAAGGGTCTGTCGTTCCCAATACTATATTTGGACTTGGTCTTCTGCATCTACGTGGTATTTTGTTCCTTGAGACCAGGAAGGCATTGGCGGCCACCCTGGCGGGCTGAGGCTGCCGGGAGCAGAAGCAGGGCAACTGGTGATTGTCCAGGCTTGCAAATAGGTCCATCACCGGTTCCCTCAGGTCTGGAAAAGCCTGCTGGCTACCCCTGGGGATCCAGCTGCCACTCGTGCGGCTGGAGAATCCTGCTGAGTCTGTCAGCCAGCAAGTTGTCTTGGCCCGGCAGATATACCGCTCTGAGGAGGATGGACTGCATAAGAGCACAGACCTAGGGCTTCCTGGCAGAGGGCACGGGACTCCGTGCCTCCCTGCTTGTTCACACAGAACATGGCCACCTGGTTGTCTGTCTGGACTAGGACTGACCAGTGGCCCAGGCGATGATGAAAAGCCTTCAGGGTGAGATGAATGGCTTGCAGTTCCAGGAGGCTGACCTGCTAAGTACTCTCATCCAGGGACCAAGTGCCCTGGGTGCGGTAGCCCTCGTAATGGGCTCCCCAGCCCAGCAAGGAGGCATCCGTGGTGAGGACCCTTGAGTGGTTGGGGGTCTGGAAAGGCATGCCCGCCTACAGGTGTTGGGGCGACCGCAACCAGAGCAGGGACTTTGCCAACTGGCGGATCACTCAGACTCTGTCCTGGAGGTGGCCCGTGGCCTGGGATCATTGTACCCGGAGGCACCACTGTGCTGTTCGCATGTGAAGATGGGCATCTGGAGTGACGTGAACCTTGGAGGCCATGTGCCCGAGAAGGCGCAGAAGATGCCTGGCAGGCACCGAAGTACGGTGCTGCATGTCCCGGGACAGAGACATGAGTCTGGCTGCCATGTCCGCAGGCAAGAAGGCTTTCGACCGAAGGTTGTCTATTCTTGCCCCAATGAACTCCAGCCCTTGTGTCAGACAAAGGTTCGACTTGGGGTAGTTTATAACGAAGCCCAAGTGTTGCAGAACCTGGGTGGTACGTGCTGTGGCCTGCTGCACCTCAGGGAGCAGTGGTGCCCTTGATGAGCCAGTCGTCGAGATAGGGGAAGACAAATATCCCCTGGAGCCTGAGAAAGGTGGCGACCTTTGCCAGATACCTTGTGAATACCCTGGGGGCCGAGGCTAGGCCGAAGGGTAGCACCCTGTATTGGAAATAATTGCCTCCTGCCACAAAACGTAGGTATTGTCTGTGGTTTGGAAGGATTAGGATGTGTGTTTAGGCATCCTTTAGATCTAAGGAGAAAAGCCAGTCTCCCTGCCGGAGGTAGGGTAGCAATGTTCCAAGGGACAGCATCAAACTTCTCTCTCACCAGGAATTTGTTGAGGTTGCGCAAGTCGAGGATGGCCATAGGCCCCCTGTCCTCTTTGGCATGAGGAAGTACCTGGAGTAGAACCCCTTGCCCTTGAGGTGGTGGGGCACCGGTTCCACCGCTTGATCCTCAAGAAGCCCTGCCAACTCCTTCAGAAGGTCCTGGTGGAGGGGGAGACCTGAGGGGCTCTCCCGGGAAGTAGCGTGGAGGTGTTTGGCTCAGGTGGGGGAGGTAACCCTCCTTGACCACCCTTAGCACCCAGGAGTCAGTGGTTACAGCTTCTCACCTGTGGGCATAAAAGGTGAGGCGACCTCCTGTAGGCTGCTGATCTCCATGTGGGAGAGGGGCTATGCTGTAGGAGTCAAAAGCTCCCTCCTGGCTGGGCCAGAGCCTGGGGCTTGGGAGCCTTCTGCTTACGCAGGCCATGCCCTTGTCCTGCTGCCCTTGCTGGGGAGCCGGGGAGGCCTGGTAAGGTGGGTAGTTTCGGTATGCAGTGGACTTCCTCGGGTAAAACGGCTTTTTACCCGAGCCCTTCTGTCGGGGAGGGGCAGTGGTCTTCTTGGAGAGCCTAGTCTTCGCCATGAACTTGGTCTCCAGCTCTGCGTCCTTGTCGATCATAGGTTTGCCAAAGAGGTTTTCCCCTTGACATGGGACATTGACCAACTTGTCCTATACCCATTGCTCAAGGTCAGATGACTGGAGTCAAGCTTGGCGACACGCAACGATGCCCGCCACGGCTACCCGGACTGCCGACTCGAAACCATCATAGGCTGCCCAAGACATAAATTTGGAGAACTCACAGACGGCTTTGGACAGACTCTTGACGCGCTGCAAAGGTTCCTCGGAGAGGCCAGCTGAGTACCCAGCGAGTTCCTTCGCCAGGTCCCTCTGGTACATGCCCATGTACAGCTGGCAGGCCTGGATCCGGCAATTCAGCATCGAGCCCTGATAGCACTTTCGGTCTAGGGCAACCAAGGTGCAGGCCTCCCTGCTGGGGGCACTGAGGAGTGCATCTTCAGGCCGACGTATGGCCGACTCCACCACCATGGAGATGTGTGGCAGCTGTGACTTCTGAAAACCAGGGCTCCGGCAGACTCTGTACATTGAGTCGAGCCACTTGCTGACCACCAGCACCGATGCCAGTGTCTCCCACATACGGAACATGAGCCGCTCCAGGATAGGAATGGGCACCATGAGTGATTCCCGAGTAGGAGCATTGTATTGGAGGCTCTCAAGCTCGTCGGCCCGAGGATCCTCCTTGAATTTCATGGGGAATGCCAAGGCCTTGGACATGTCTCTGACGAAATCCAAGAAGCCCATATCCTCCGGTGGGGACCTTCTCAGAGGTTCAGAGACCGGGGAATCAGAAGAGACATCTCGGTGACGATGGAATACCGGGGACTCCTCGTCCTCGGTCTCCCAATCGGAATACTCCAAGGACTCGAGGGGATGATGTTCTTTGGGCTTTGAGGTGCCCGGTGCCATATGACCTGACCTTGGAAGGCTCGTCGGGGATGACCTCAGCCCCATCAAGCGGGAGACCAAGCGCCTGGTGGTCGGGACAGAGGAACCGGATGTGCTAGACATCAGCGCCTGCTGCTGGTCCAAGAAGGCAGTTACACTGTGCTCCAAGGCCGCTACTCTGGACTCCAGTTGCAATGGCTCCGCAGCCTTCGGCGCGTGCACCGAGGGAGTCAGGCCCGACGCCAGCTCCCTAGGAGTGGACTTCTCGACGAGGACTGCGTTTAACTGCAGAGGCCAGTCCGCAACCGGATACTTCCAGGGGACCTTGGCCAGCCGCTCCCTCTCTGATGGCTCGAGTAGACGCCCACGGCTCCGTGACCGGGTCCAGGAGGACCCCGGTCGGTCAGTCGTCCAAGGACGCCACCTTCAAGGACTACTTCTTCCTCTTCAGTTCCCTCGAGAGAGAGACTCCCTCTACGAGGACCCACGATGATGCTCGGGTTCGGAGTGTTCCTCCCAAGGTGTCGAGGGCCTCAGACAAGGTCCTGGCTCTCAGGAAAAATTTTGTCATGCTGCTGCTGGCTTCTCCTCAAGGCCTCGGAAAACATCTTCTTGCAAATGCCACAGACCACCGGGTCGTGGTCCGGACCGAGGCACCGAAGGCAGCAGTCATGTATGCTAGTCAGAGACATTTTAGCACACCGATCACACTTTTTAAAGCTACTGGTCGCCATAGGGGGAAAAAGAACCTCAGCAAGGTCGAAGACCCTTTGGGCTTCCAAGGAGAAAAAGGCACGAAAACGCCAAAAAGAAAAATAAAACTAAGTAAAAAGGAGTCGACCCTGATACCGAAGCACCGAGGTCAGGGCAGGAAAGGTACTGGTGCAAATCGGAGACGAGTAAGAAACTCGAGAAAAAAATCAACATTTTCTGGGGGAAAACAGACGTCTGGTGGGCTCCATGGAAAAAAGGAGACTGAGCAAGATGGCACCCTTGGGCGGTAAGGGGACCACGCATGCGTGGTAGCAATCCCAAAGGCTTTCTTTGAAAGCTGGGGATTTGCTTTGCGCGGGCTCCGTTGGCACCGACGTCACCCATATGTGAGGATGACTTCCTGCCTGTTACCAGAGAACACATACACAGATTTTTTTAGTACCCCACAATGCACTTAATTAGCTTGAAAATAAACATCGAAAAGTCACCTTCATTGACCTCAGCTAGATTTTTCTTTAAAATTTTTATTTACCTCCATTAACGTTTCCTCTGGCAGTTCTGGTGCTTCAAAAGTGATAAAATCTTCCAGACTAGGTGGTGAGGTGCCGTAAGATATGTACTTAAGGTTGGGAGCAGCTTCTGCTCCAGGAGGAGAGGATCCCATATAAATAGCAGGTGGGGATCCCATGAACATACGGCCACTGCTTGAACAGAGAGAGCCCCCAGAGCTGTTGGATCCAACTATATGGAAAGAAAACACGCAAAGTGCAGCATTTACTCTGCCTGTTCGGCTTCTTAAGCACTCTTCCAGCAGCACTAAATAGATGATGTGCAACCTTTATGAATGGCAGATGTCTATTAGAAACAGCTAAAGTTGTCCAACTTCAATCACCCATTTAGTTTTTGTCAAGCACTGGCCAGCTTCCAATCATAAGTTTATTGGTACCTAACAAATGTTTAAATAGAGCGTCTGAATTTAATTTGAATGCATTCTAGTGCATGATCATCAAATATATTCATGTTTTATAAAAAGGCTGTCACGTGCCACTAGATTTCCTTTTATTTGATTTTGCAGGAATTTGGAATGCTAATGTACACCATAACACAAGATTATGCTGACACTAAAAACAGGAACAAGAGAGGGGGGGGGGGGGGGGCTGTGCCAAGAAGATCTGTAAACCAAACGCAAAAAAACAAAACTGCAAACCAAGGCCTTAAACACTATCCTTCTCAAAACAGCAGTGTACTACTGCAACAGGTCTTGTGTGAAGCTGCACACTGACTCACATCAAACATGCATTATTTAAACAATGAAAATCTTGCAAGATACCACTGAAACATTCTGTTGCACTGTACCTTCTCCTACTGATGCACTGGGGGACCCACTAGCAAAGTCTAACATCGCAGAGAGCTCTTCTGTTACACCTTGCAATGGGTGAGAAAGCAGATTACATGGGGAGATTTTTGATAAGAGTTTTTCTCTCCCCAGTCATAGCCTTAAAAACAGGAAAATTATGCAGCTACTGATAAAAACTTGAAAAGATCTGCAGTCAGTTATTAAGGAACCTCTCATTTTACATCTCCATTCTTTATAGGGTCCAAAGACCAGAGCTTACCTTAATTGCCCGGTATAAAAAGAAATGCAGTTAAGGTGCTTTTTCCAATTACTTATAAAGCACAGTTACTTACCTGTAACAAGTGATCTCTGGGAACAGCAGATCTCCAGGAACAAGCAGGAATGAGTCTTCACATATGGGTACGTCGGTACTGACGGAGTCTGCACGGGAATGCTCCCCAGCATCCAATCAGAAAGCTTTTGGGAGCATCCCTCACGCCTGCGCGCTGACTTCCCGCCTTTCCCACTGCCTCTCCTCAGTTTTCGTTTTTCCGCGGAGCCAACAGGACGTCCTCCTGTCACCGCAGAAACTTTTTTCTTTAAAATCCTTATTTTCTTATTTTCTTGTTTTCTTGTGGTCGCGGCTGTCTTTCCCGCCGATACCGGTACCGCCGGTGCTTTATTCTTTTCTTTTTCAAACTTAGAGAAATATTTTCTCCTCAGTTTTTTGTTTTAACGTTTTGGGGCCTACCAGGCCTTTTCCAACATGGAGCCTTCTTCCCCTAAGAAGTGCCTTCACTGTGGAAACTTAGTTTTCTTTTTAGACTCCAATGCTTGGTGTCTAACCTGTTTGGGTCCTGACCCTTTTTCCCCTGATACCTCAGGCTATATTATTGGGAGAAGACCTTCCCTTTTTCGAGTTTCCCTCGATGCCGTTTTTCCTCCTGAGGTGAGGACACCGGTTTATTCTTCTCTCCAGGATCAGGTAACCCACAAACAGTCTGTTAAGACTAGCCAATTCTTGAAGGGTAAGTCTCATGCCCAGCATGACGACGGCTCCGGCCTTGCCCTCAAGACCCCATTGGCAATAAAACCCCGGCGGGAGTCTTCGGGCTCCAAAGCATTTACGGGGTTTCAGGTTGTTCCTGGGGCTCACCCCTCACAGAACATACCTGAGCCATGCTCGGGGGTGGTATCCGCTTCGAGCGGTACCGATCCCCCGGCATCGGCACCGGTGTCAAGTGTTCCACTCTTCACCTGGGATCGTCATCTGGTGTCCTCGGTACCTTCGGGGCCGATCGATACGACCCAGATTGGCTTTCCTGTATCTCTACCATGCTCGGGGTTGGTACCGGCTTCGAGCGGTACCGATACCCCGGCATCGGTGTCGAGTGTTCCACTCTTCACTTGGGATCGTCATCTGGTATCCTCGGTACCTTTGGGGCCGATCAATATGACCCAGATTGACTTTCCTGTATCTTCGCCATGCTCGGGGTTGGTATCGGCTTCGAGCGGTACCGATACCCCGACATCGGCGCCGGTGTCGAGTGTTCCACTCTTCACCAAGCATCGTCTTCGGACGTCCTCGGTACCTTCGGAACCAATCGATATGACTCCGATTGACTTTCTTGTATCGGCATCGCCGATACCACCACCAACGTCGGTACCTTCTAGACATGCATCGATAGACTCGCTCCCTTCGATGCCGAGTCTAGAATCGATGTCCAGTCTAGATGACTTGGTACCGACGCGTTTCGGAACCGATCCATATCGTTTCTGACTACGCAGTACCGAGGATCTTCACCAAGGCTCTCTGGCTACCTCGGTACCGCTTCAGCAGCCCTCGATTACTGCTTCGATGACATTACCGTCTCCGATGCCGGTATCGATGTCGATTCCTGCAGTTCCATCGGTGCCATCGATCCTTTCTATGCCTAGCTTGGAATCGATACCGGGCACTGACGATGCAGTACTAACTGCCTCGAATCAGAACTGTCAGTATCACTGTCCATCTAGCAGGATTCTTTTTCTGCACCAGTCCAGTATATCTTCTGGTGCTCAAGCTGCTTCTTCCACCTCAGCTTACCCAGGAATAGTTCCCATTGGAAATCCTTCTTTTCAGAAATTTCTCCTTGACATGGCAACCTTTCTTGCCATTCCTATTCCTGGCTCTACTCTTGACCAAGATCCTGCAGAAAAGGAAAATATAATGCTTCCTTTACATCATTCTTTGCAGGATCTTCTTCTGAGGATGTGGGAATCACCTTTAAAGGTTCCTTCGCCTTCTACAGCCACTAATGTTCTGTATCAGGTGCCTCCCTCTCCAGGGTTTCAAAAAAATCAACTTCCACATCATTCCATTATAATGGAATCAGCAATGAGGAAGGTAAGAAGCAAGAAGAAGCATTCTTCTTATCCGCCAGGTCGTGCATCTAAAGCACTTGATACCTTTGGATGTCAAACCTTCCAAACTTCTATGCTGGCTTCAAGAATTATCTCATATATTTTTTATATGAGTCTGACACTTCAGGAGGTCACAGAGAAATTATCTCTTTTGTCCCCTTTTTTGTCAGAGCCTAAGGCCACTGACTATTCCTTGCTTCTTAATCATAGCAGGAATATCTCTTGGTTTCTTTCTCGTGCTTCTCTAGACTCTTTTGAGTCTGTTAGCAGATCCTCTGCTATTGCCATTGGAGCACGTCTAAAAGCCTGGCTGCAAGCTTCAGACTTGAACAGATGGGCACAACATACACTGGGTAATTCTCCTTGTACTGGAGAAAATCTCTTCAATAGAGAGGCTTTATGTCAGGTTGCTCATTGCTCCACTGACTTCCCTGGTTCTGGAAACCATCCTAAGCCTTCTTTTTCCCCAGGACGTAGGAAATGTCCTACCAAACCTTCTATCCCTAAGAAGAAGGTTTCACCCTTCTCCTGCCCATCCTCCAGATGTACCCAAGCAAGGGACATCTCATCCTAGTCTGAACTCTCCAGACTCTAGCCAGTCTAATCATAACCAGCAACCATAGGTTCCTGTATGTTGCAATCTACAGTTAACTTCTTCTTAGCAGAAGTTTATTCTTCAAACTCTAGTTTTTTCTTTTTCAGTATGCTAAGCTGTTAGGATACTTTTGTCCATGGGTTACAGGAATTCTCCCCTTCTTACTACTACGAAGGGAGGTTACAACTATCCCATGATAGTTTGTCCCCACATGGACATCTTTTCCTTCAGCTATCTTACCATATGGTAAGTCACCTTCCAACCCCCTCTTTTCCAGGGTTTCCCCTGCTTGAGTTGGTACCATACTGAAACACTTCTCTTTCTTTCCAGTGTAGACTTTTTGTTATCCTTCAATGCATGCTCTGAACAACTCATCAGACAGGGACGGGAATATCTCCGTTCCCTTTGTCTGTTTTCTCTCTGTTTTTATACAGGAGAATCCCCTCTGCTGTTTTGTTCACTTGCTGTGTATGCAGGAGTTCCAGTGATTACTTTAATGCTCATTGCAAGCTACTTTCAACTATCTTGCATAATACTCCTCTCTGCAGGTTATCTTTTTCTAGCCATATCCTTTCCTAGGATATGGCAACACACCTGACTTCTGTCAGTTTTATTTTATAATTCTCCTGCACAATGCTCTCTGCAATCTTCAGAGAAGCTTTCTACTATGGGCCCTTGCTACAGAGCATTGATCTTTGTCTCTGAGGGTTTTTTCCATATAGTAGAAAAAGCTTATATAATCATTCCATGGCGTGAATGTCCAAGGAGTTCCCAATTTTGCAGGAATCTACCCTTTTTTCCTTACAGCTTGGCATTATGCTTTGCTGCTCCACTTCGACAACGCATACTCTTTTACTGTGCATGATACCCCTGTGTCCCTTGGCTGGGTCATCCTGGGGTCTTAGTCTATGCGTTTTTTTTTTGTCCTTTGGACATGTCACAGTCCCAAAGTACTCCTGACGTGCACTTGCCAGACTGCTATTATCCTCTGTTTTTTCACGCAACCATACTGGTTATTCCACTGAACTACATTCCTGCACCGCAGAAATAGATTCTCTATATATCTTCAGGTGGTTTTTACCCCCCCCATTATTAGATTAATTTTTTCCCATCACATTCCCCATGTGAATGTTTTTGTGGGGCTCAGTTGCAGGCATGTATCCTCAGAGATATATTCATGTATGTATATGTCCTATACATACATATTTCTGTAGTCTGTGTGGGAATAAGTCATATCTCTCTCTCTCTCTCTCTACATATATATATATGTCTGTCTCTCCATATATATGTGTCCATTGGGAGATGTCCATAGGACGCTAAGTATTACCTGCTATCTCCCTGTCTGTGCTATAAAGCCTATCCCTTCTTAAGGGGTCCAGACAATCCGCTTGCCTATTCTCATACGGCTCAGCAAGTGGGAGCGGTTATACACACAATTATTGCTGTGATGTCAACAGCTTCTATTTTTGCTATAAATCTTCCTGTCTATGAAGTATCAAACTTCAATGTCTTCCTATCTCTTACCAGCTAGGAAAGACAGTGTACATCTTCAGTATTTCTGAGTACACTTCTGTTCTCCCTGGGAATAGGGGCTTTTTTCCATACCCCCTCTTCCCTTCAGGACTGGGCTAATTCTCCAGATCGGTCAGTCTTCTTCTTTTAGTCCTCAATGTTAATAACTCTGTACCTAAAAGAGTTTTCAGCTTTTTCCCATAAAGCTTTCCATTGAAGACCTGCGTTCTTCTCCTACCCCAGTTGACACCTGGGTTACCTGCCCATTCCAGGTTTGGAACTTCATCCTCACTGCTGTGAAGTTACCTTGAGGATTCTGCTACTGCATCTACAGTACACTCCATCACAGTTCTACTTCCTACAATCCAGTAGGTAAGCTCTATATTGTGCTAGTTCATTAAATATTTTAATGATACTTGACATACATTCTAAAGACTCATTTTTTCTGTAGTCTTTAGATTTGCTGTTCCTCTACAGCTCTTCTCTATTCAACTCCTACCCCCCGTCCCTCAGGGGATGCCGGGGATCCAGGTTTGGGAAATGCCGTCCTGTCCCAGGGATACGCATTTTATGGGATCTCCCCTGGCACCCACAGCTAGGGAGTCCCCATATGTGAAGACTCATTCCTGCTTGTTCCTGGAGATAGCACAGTTACTTACCTGTAACAGGTGATCTCTGGGAACAGCAGGAATTAGTCTTCACAACCCACCCACCTCCCCTAGGAGTTGTATCTATCTATCTCCTTTCCTCTTTCTCTCCTTCTGTCTCAGCTATGAAATTCAACTGAGGAGAGGCAGTGGGAAAGGCGGGAAGTCAGCACGCAGGCGCGAGGGATGCTCCCAAAAGCTTTCTGATTGGATGCTTGGGAGCATTCCCGTGCAGGCTCCGTCGGTACCGACGTAGCCATATGTGAAGACTAATTCCTGCTGTTCCCAGAGATCACCTGTTACAGGTAAGTAACTGTGCTGAATAAGTCTTCACATATGGGTACGTCGGTACCGACGGAGCCTGCGCGGGAACACTCCCCAGCGTCCAATCAGAAAGCTTTTGGGAGCATCCCTCAGCGCCTGCGTGCTGCCTTCCCACCTTTCCAACTGTCTCTCCTCAGTTGAGTTTTATAGCTGAGAGAAAGAGGAAAGGAAGATAGAAAAAGAGATACAACTCCTAGGGGAGGTGGGTGGGTTGTGAAGACTTATTCCTGCTGTTCCCAGAGATCACCTGTTACAGGTAAGTAACTGTGCTATCTCCAGGAACAAGCAGGAATGAGTCTTCACATATGGGGACTCCCAAGCTAAGATGCCTGGAGCCCTAGCATGGTGAGGATTGGAACATGCTACACCTCATATGGCCAGGCATTCTGAGGATGGAGGGTATGAGTTGAAAAGAGAGGAGCTGTAGGAAAAACAGCTAAGCTAAGGACTACAGGCAAGGAGTCCTTGTATGTATGATAATCACCATGAAAAATATTGACATGAACAAACACAATATGGTCCTCACCTACTGGATTGCAGGAAGTAGAGAGGCTGATGGAGTCTACTGGAGATCCAGTAGAGGAATCTTCAAGGTGACTTCACTGAAGTGAAGGCGAAGGTCCAAAGCTGGAATTGACAGGTGACCCAGGTGTCAACTGGGGTAGCACAAAAACGTCAGGTCTTTAGTGGAAGCTTTATGGAAAAAGCTGGGAACTCTTTTGGATACAGAGTTAGTAACATTTAGGAGCAAAAGAGGAAGACTGACTGATTTGGACAACTAGCCCAGTCCTGAAGGGAAGAAGGGGTATGGAAAAAAGCCCATATTCGCAAGGAGGACAGATGTCTGAAGGGCTGAAACTTCAGATCTACTGAAAATCCACCCTGTCTTTCCTATCTGTTGAGAGATAGGAAAGATAGTGAAGCATGGAGCGTCAGGGATACCTAGTGTGACATAGTGGTTCCTTCTAGCCCGTTTAATGAAGCTAAAAAGCCAGGAACAAAAGTAGAGCTGAGCTGTAAACAGAAGCACATGGCTCCTGGTTACCGTGGGAACCAGGCACAGAGGCAAGAGAAACGCCGGTGCTATCATTCAAGGGGGGAATCACAAGGTAATGCAGGACACCTGTTAGAGGGTGGAGTTGAGCACGGCCCCAGAATTCACCCTATTAAAGAAACTGCAGTGGAGCTTATGGAGGTAGGCAGAGAAGGAGGTAATGAAGAGTTGGCTGAAGAAGCAGGAAGTGAGGCATATGAGCTGGAGAGAGAAGCTATTGAGAGCTACACTGAAGACAGCTATGCCCAGAGTAAGCCAGAGTCTCTATGGAAAGGAGAGACAGATTCCTTCTTGAGGAGAAAGAAAGAAACCCCAAGGACAGGATACAACAAGGGCAAAGGAGATTGTCTGCAATATCCTGGGGAGCACGGGAGAGACAGAAAGCCTAGGAGGCAAGGGAAATGCTATGAGCAGGGCTTAGGTTGGGAGCCTACAGCTGTTCAAAAGCACCAGAGAAAACCTCCACCAGTAAGGCTGAAAGGTAAGCCAAAAGGCTTGAATATACTTAATTACAGTGACTGTTTGTACCCAGAAGGGTGGTGCTGGGAAAGGAATACTGGGCCTGATAGTCTTTGTGAAAGCCAGTATTTGACCCAAGCATATCGTGTAAAGCCTGGAGCAGTAAGAAAGGACGTGGCACCAGCAGTGCCGGTTCAAACATTTCCTTATGACCAGGAGGAATTGATGGACTGTGAACCAGAGTGTATTGATACTGGAGAAGATACAGATATAATGGACTGTACATTATCTCTGGCCAATGGAATAATTTCATTGCATTGAAAACCTGTTTGAAAAGAGAGTACAGCACAGATAGCACGTGGAAACAAAGAGCTGTGAGGAAACAGCGTGGTTTTGTTTGAATGTTTGTTTTCACCTTGGTTAATGCTGAAGAAAGCCTTTTTCTGTTAAGGAACTTTTGTTTGTCCAAATACCAGTAAATACCTGGATTGTGTTTTCTGTTCATGGTAAAATCCACCTCGGGAGTGGAAATAAAATCCTTTGGTTGCTTAACCACTTTTTCCACAACTGCTCTTTATTGATTGGGTGAAAAGACTACATTTCCCAAGGGGCATTGCTCCAGGATCTGTAAAACAGCTATTTCAATAGGGAAAAACCCACTCCCTTAACCTCTACTCGGGTTTTAAGGAGAGCTGGTGGCACTAGACATAGAGTTAAAGTAGAAGCTGTCAGTACCACAGTAGTGGTTGTGTGCATAATACCCCAAACATACTGAGGAACAGTATGAAGATATGCAAGCCCACTGTCTGGAACCTATAGGAAGGTAAAACCTTTTATAAGCATAGACAGTTAGAGAGATAAGTATGTAGATACATATCTACCTATAAGGAAGCATCTCGACAGATACACATACATATAGGGAGATTATATATATATATATATATATATACACAGGGGTATATATATGTCTATAGCGAGATCTGTAGGGGCATAAGATATGCACACGCAGCTTACAGACATATGTATCTATAGAGAAGTATATAGAAATATATACATACATATATATAGATATCTGAAGATAAATGTCTGCAACTAAGCAGATAGAGATATGCCTATAAGAACATTCACATGGGAGATGTGAAGGAGAAAGATTCATCTAATAACAAGAAGGTGGAATCTACTTGAGTAGACATATAGAGAATCTAATCCCCCTGGTTAAGATGGAACAGGAATGCCATCCAGTGGAATAACCAGGATGGTTGCGTGAAAAACAGAGGATAATATCAGTCTGTAAATAGGAAGTCCTGAGTCCTATAGAACTCTCGCATGGTAAATGGACATAAAACGCATACGATGAGATACCAGGTAGACCCACTTGAGGAACAAAAAAAAAAGGGGGGGGGGCTATCATGCGTTGTTAAATTAAATATGTGCTGTCCATGAAGGATTAGGATACCATGAGGACAAGCTGCAAGGAAAAAGAGCATATTTCCTGTAAAAACTGGGTAACTCTTTAGACTGTCACATAGAGAAGGCTTATGTCCTTTATTAAAAGGAACAGAAGGGTGTAAAGAACCCCTACAGTCATGAGGAACGACTGAGGAAGCCTTTTTCAACCATATAGGATAGTAATTAGAGAAAAAATCCTCATGCTCTCTAGCAAGGGCCCACAGTGGAAAGCTTCTCAGTAGGATTGCAGAGAGCACTATGCAGGAGAATTGGGAAATAAAAGTGGCTGTTGGAGGAAACCAGCTGCCACCTCAGTTATGCTGCCAATTCCAGAGATTTGGAGATGATAGAAAAGAAGCGATAAGGATTTTCCAAGATAGATGAGCACAATCCTGGAAGCACTACTAAGATCAGAGAAAGTAATGGAAGACAAGACTGGAACTCGAAGAAAGTACCAGTAGTCCAATCGCTGGAACTCCTGCATGGGCAGCTGCTGAATAGAACAGCAGAGAGATTCCTTCTGTTTGTAACAGAGAGAACAGACAGAACAAGAGGAGAAAATCCTGATCATGTCTGATGAGCTGCCTAATGAAAGCAGGGAGGTAACTCCAGAGAAAAACTCTACACTGGAAAGGAAAGGAAGTCTAGAAAGGCTAAGAAAGCCTTCCAGTCGTATAGTATCACTCGTACAGGGGAAGCCCTGGAAACGAGGATAAAGAAAAATAGGAGCTGAAGGGAGACTTGCTATATGGTAAGTCTGTGGAAGGAAAAAATTCATGGTGGTACAGGGAAACTATCATGAGATAGTTGGCAAACCTCTCTTCATGGTAGGAAGAGGAGGAAACCCTGTGACCCACAGACATGAATCTCCTGACAGCTCAGCCTACCTGAGAGCAAGTGGATGTCCTGGAAACAGGAATCCAAGCGTAGAGTTTGAAATGAAAAAACTGTGAAAAAACTTCTGCTGAGAAGAAGTGAACTGTAGGTTATAAGAGACCAATTGGAACCCCATTGAGGGTTAATTGTCCTGGCTTGAGTTTGGATTCTTCAGACCAGGGCGAGGTTTCCCTTGTTTGGGAACATCTGTATGATGGGCAGGAGAAGAATGAAATCTTCTTCTTTTAGGGAAAGAAGGTTTGGTAGGGCATTTCTTACCTACTGGGGAAGGAGAAGGCTTAGGATAGCCCTCAGAAACAGGGAAGTCAGTGGAGCAATGAGCAACCTGACGTAAAGACTCCCTATTGAAGAGATGTTCTCCAGTACAAGGAGTATTACCCAGTCTTTGTTGTACCCATCTGTTCAAGTCTGAAGCTTGGAGCCAGGCTTTACGTCATGCCCCTATAGCTATAGCAGAGGTTCTACTAACAGACTCAAGAGTCAAGGGAAGCACGAGAAAGAAACCAAGATATATTTTGGCTATGACTAAGAAGTAAGGAATAGTCTGCAGCCTTGGGCTCTGATAGAAAAGGAGTCAAAAGAGATAATTTCTTTGTGACCTCCTGAAGGGATAGACTCATATAAAAAATATATGAGAGAATCCTTGTTGCCAGCATAGATGTTTGGAAGGTTTGAGACCAAAAGCATCCAGTGTTCTAGAAGCACGACCTGGCGGATAAGAATGCTTCTTTTTGCTTTTTACCTTCCTCATTGCTGATTCCACTACAATGGAATGATGGGGAAGTTGAGTCTTTTGAAAACCTGGAGAGGGGGGCACCTGATACAGAAGATCAGTTGCTGTAGAAGGTGAGGAAACCCTTAAAGGTGTTTCCCATATTCTCAGAAGAAGATCCTGCAAAGAATGATGTAAAGGAAGCATTATATTTTCCTTTTCCCCAGAAGAGCCTTGTGTAGGATCATAGCCAGGGATAGGAATAGCAAGGAATGTAGCCATGTCAAGGAGAAATTTCTGAAAAGAAGGATCTCCAATGGGAACCATCCCTGCACAGACTAAAGTTGAAGAACTAGCCTGGGCACCGGAGGATGTACTGGTCCGGTGCAGAAAAGGAGCTCTAATGGATGGATACTGGTACTGGCGGTGTGACTTGAGACAGTCAGTACTGCATCGTCCATGCCAGGTATCGACTCCAAACTAGGCATAGAAAGGAGCAATCCCGTTGAAAAGGGCATGGAAGTAGTTGGTCCCGATGTTACTGTAGGAACCGGCATCGGTACCGATACCGGTGGCTGTGCCGGAATCGGAGGCGATACCGACATCAAAGCAGTCATCGGAGGCTGCTCAAGCGGTACCGAGGCAACCAGAAACCCTTGGTGAGTATCCTCGATACCGCGCATCCGGAATTGGTAAGCGTCGGTTCCGAGATGCATTGGTACCCAGTCTTCCAGACTAGATATCGATTCCAGACTCGGCATCGAAGGAAGCGAGTCTATCGATGCATGTCTGGAGGGTACCGGCATCGGTGGTCGTATCGGCAATTGCTGCCGATACTGGAAAGTCAATCTAGGACGTATCGATCGGTCCCGAAGGTACCGAGAACGCCAGATGACGATCCCTGGTGAGGAGTGTTTCGTCCAACACCAGTGCCGATGCCGGGGTATCGGTACCGCTCGAAGCGGATGCCACCACCGAGCATGGCTCAGGTATGTTCTGTGAGGGGTGAGCCCCAGGAACAACCTGAAACCCCTGAAAGGCTTTGGAGACCGAAGACGTCCGCCGAGGTTTTGAAGCCAATAGGGTCTTGAGGGCAAGGCCGGAGCCGTCATCATGCTTGACATGAGACCTACCACTCAAGGATTGGCTAGTCTTAACAGATTGTTTGTGGGTTACCTGATCCTGTAGAGAAGAAATGGTCGGTGCCCTGACACTGGAAGGGAACTCGGTATCGAGGGAAACTCGAAATGGAAAATCTCTTCTCATAAAATTGTAGCCTAATGGCTCCGGAGGAAAAGGGTCAGGACCCAAACAGGTTAGACACCAGTTATTGGAGTCTAAAAAGAAAACTGTATTTCCACAGTTAAGGCACTTCTTAGGAGAGGAAGGCTCCATGATGGAGAGGCCTACAGGCCCAAAAATTTAAGACTGAAACTGAGGGAAAAACTCTCCCTGAGTTTGAGGAAAAAGAAAAGAAAAAAACCCACCGGCGGTACCGGTGGAGGCGAGGAAACAGCCGCGACCACAAGAAAACAAGAATTAAAGAAAACATTTTCTGCGGTGACAGGAAGACGTCCTGCCGGCTCTGCGGAAAAACGAAAACTGAGGAGAGACAGTTGGAAAGGCGGGAAGGCAGTACGCAGGCGCTGAGGGATGCTCCCAAAAGCTTTCTGATTGGACGCTGGGGAGCGTTCCCGCGCAGGCTCCGTCGGTACCGATGTACCCATGTGTGAAGACTCATTCCTGCTTGTTCCTGGAGATCATCTGCTATAATCTCAGTCCTGAACTAGATATTTTCACACTTTATTGCTCATTATAAGCTCAGAACTTAAACAACAAAAGTGGGGCAAATCATCTGCATGGTCAAGCCCTGAATATTCTTAGTTTTGTCTGCTTTGTGGTTATTATGAACTCTGCAAAAAAAAAAAATATATTGGATGCAGGGCAGGCGCTATCATTAGGTGAACTAAGCAGTCACATAGAGCTCTAGCGCTTCAGGCGTGCCCACTGCAACAGATATCGCCCCTCTCGGGATCTACAGCAGCGGCAATGGCCACAGACAACCCCATGGCACTTACCTTTTAACTTCAGCGCTGTGGAACTGTATCTTCCACCCCATCGAACTGTCCGAAGCAGACTTCCTGTTTGCAGGCAGGAAATCTTTATCGGGCGTTGAAGGGGCAGAAGCAAATAGCCCCACAGTGCCAAATTTTAAAGGTAAGCAATGCGGGGCTGTTTGCAGCCATTGCTACTGCCGCTGCACGTCCCAGAGAGGGGGGGCGGCAGCAGCAGCGGTAATGAGTGCTGCAGGTGGATGGAAGCACAAAAGATGAGGCTCACCTAGGGTGCCTCATCTCCTTGCATCGGACCTGTTTGAATGTGATATGCAAGCTTAAATTGGTCATCTGTATGATAACGTTCCATAAGAATGTTTGCTATCAGACTGCCGGAAAGTGGCACTGAGTAATTAAATCTCCAATGCAAGTGGCAAGTTAGATGAATTATTCCAATATTAACAGGATAAATGTTGCATTAGGACATGCTAGGAAGGTAACATCCCTAGATAATATAATGACTACTTCATGGCTTAGCTAACTCAGGACCAGATCAGACGAGCAGCTATTTTAGACCTAGGGGTATGTTTACTAATCGGCAGTAGCGGCTTCCGTGCAGTATCGGAGCCACGGCCCCATTGACTTCATTGGGGCTACGGTTCCAATATCGCATGGAAGCCGCTATCGCCGATTAGTAAACATACCCCCTAGTCCTTAGTGGAATGCAGGGTTTAGTGCAAGAGCTAACTATTTTGGACCACTTGGCAAAAGTGATCATAAAGCATAGTTATTCACCTGTAACAGGTGATCTCCAGGAACAGCAGGAATTTAGTCCTCACATATGGGTATCGTCGGTACTGACGGAGCCTGTGCGGGAACGCTCCCCAGTGTCCAATTAGAAAGCTTTTGGGAGCATCCCATAGCGCCTGTGTGCTGCCTTCCTGCCTTTCCCAACTGCCTCTCTCCAGTTGAGTTTTAAAGCTGAGACAAAGAGAGAGAGAGGGAAAGGAAAGAGATAGAGAGATACAACTCCTAGGGGAGGTGGGTGGGTTGTGAGGACTAAATTCCTGCTGTTCCCAGAGATCACCTGTTACAGGTGAGTAACTATGCTATCTCCAGGAACAAGCAGGAATGTAGTCATCACATATGGGGACTCCCTAGCTTTATGTGCCAGGGAGAGACCCCAGAAGTTGTGTGTCCCTGAAGAGGGCTCCACTTCCCCCCATGGATCTCTGGCATCCTACCAGGGATGGTGGGTAGGAGTTGATTAGGTATGGAACAGGTGTTTGAGAACAGCCTGACCAAGCAAGGCATCCCAGCGGGAGTACTTGTCTAAGCAGTAATGGGCTGTAAAGGTATGAACCGAGGCCCAAGTGGCTGCTCGACAGATGTCGTCGATAGACACAGAGTGCAGATGAGCCATTGAGGCTGCCATGGCTCTCACATTGTGAGCTGTGACATGGCCCTCCAGAGAAAGGTTCTTACTCTGATAGGCGAAGGAAATACACTGAGCAATCTAGTTAGAGAGTGTTCTCTTGGATACTGGAAGTCCCAAATGAGAAGGACCAAAAGCAACAAAGAGTTGAGAGGACTTTCTATGTTGCTGTGTTCTTTGTAAGTAAAAGGCTGAAGCTCTTTTACAGTCCAAGATATGAAGATTTCTCTCTGCATTTGATGCATGAGGCCTTGGAAAAAACACAGGTAGGTAGACCGCTTGGTTAAGATGAAAAGACAAGACCATCTTTGGCATAAAGTGTGGATGAGTCCTAAGGACTACCTTGTCATGATGGAACCTTGTATAAGGTGGATCAGCTACTAGCGCTTGCAACTCACTAATGCGGCATGCTGATGTGATTGCAATGAGAAAAATAACCTTCCAAGAAAGGAATTTCAAGGAGGTAGTAGCTAAAGTTTCAAAGGGTGGCTTCATGAGCTGCCCAAGAACCAGGTTTAAGTCCCATGCCACCGGTGGTGGCCTGATGGGAGGCTTAGTTAGAAGGCGGCCTCTCATAAATCTTGCTGTAAGAGGATGAGAGGAAATATGTTGTCCATTTAGAGCTGGGGTCACCAACCTCCAGAGGGCCGCGGGCCGCACAGCCGACTACCGGGAGCCTCGCGGGCCGCACCCCCCTTCTCCCCGCCCCAGCGAAAAAAAACAACAAACGCAAAATTATGAAAACAATGGCTGATCACCTTTATTGAATTTAATGAGATGGCTGATGATTCATGCTAGCAGACAAACGCTTAAAGTCCGGCTTCACAGATGACACTGACAGGAGAAGGGACGCTTGCAGGTGGTCGTCGGTGAGCTGCGAGCGCGTGGATGAATTTATCAATTTCATTCGGCTGAACAGCTGTTCGCAGCAGTAGGTTGAGCCGAAGAGAGCAGCGACCTTGCGTGCGTTGGCGGCCATGGACGGGTGGGTGGCCGCCTGTGTCTTCCAAAATGCGACAGGGCCCATAGCCATGAAGCGCGACTTCTGTGCGTCGTCACACTGCAGTTCGATCAAGTCCATTTGAAGGTCAGAGGGCATGTCAGTGGGGTTCATCTCGAAGGGGGCACTGAAGAGGGCAAAGTCTTGCGAGTGCTTGGTGAAGTCTTATTGCTGATTGGTCCTCTAATTTGCGCGCTGCTCTTGGGAAACCGGTCACGTGCCGTTGAACCCGCCGAGCATGCCGCGGGCCGCAGATACAATGGCGGGAATCCTTGGCGGGCCGCACGTAATGTTAACCGGGGTAGAGCCTTGCGGGCCGCACGAAGGGACCTCGTGGGCCGCAGGTTGGTGACCCCTGATTTAGAGGCTTAAAGGAAGCTGCAATAGCACTCAAATGGACTCTTACTGAGTTAGTCTTAAGTCCTGCATTGGATAAATGAAGGAGATACTCCAGCAATGATTCCAGAGGTATCGCAAGGGGGTTAAGACCCTTCTGCGAACACCATATGGTAAAACCTTTTCCACTTAAAAGCATAAGAGCGTCTTGTGGAAGGTTTCCTGGAAGCAAAAAGAATATCTTTTACTTGCTGAGGAAGATTAAGATCTTGGAGATCTAGGCCTTCAGCAACCAAGTCCTGAGATGCAGAAACTGGGGATTGGGATGCCATAACATTCCGTCCTTCTGAGATAGGAGATCTGGAGCAGACCCTAACTCCAGGGAGGGAGCTTGAGAGAGATGTAGAAGCAGAGGGTACCACACTTGCCTTGGCCAATGTGGAGCTATGAGAATCATATGGCCTCTGTCTCTCTGAAGCTTGAACAGGGTTTTGGGAATTAGGGGAATGGGTGGAAAGGCATACAGGAAGTCTTGACCCCAATGGAGGAGGAAAGCATCCCTGGCCTGAGCCTTCTGAGCCGGAATTCTGGAACAGAACCGGGGAAGTTTGGCATTCCACGGACTTGCAAAGAGGTCTATGTCCAGGGTTCCTCAAATTTGAAAAATTTTGGTTACCTGGTCTGCATGCAGAGACCATTCGTGTGGAAGCAGAACTCGACTGAGTCTGTCTGCCCAAGAGTTTTGGATGCCTGGAAGATACACTGCCAGGAGATGAATCTGATGCTCTCTGGCGAGGGCCCATAGTCGCAAAGCTTCGTTGCAAAGCAACAGAGAGCCTGTTCCCCCCTGCTTGTTCACATAGAACATGGCTACTTGATTGTTCGTATGAATGAGGACTGTCTTGTAGCTGAGCAGGGTGTGGAACACTTGCAGAGCAAGGAAGATTGCTCTGAACTCCAAGAGATTGATATGTAGATGAGTCTCCTGTGGAGACCAGGTGCCTTGGGTGGAGAGGTCTTGGAGATGAGCTCCCCAAACCATCGGAGAAGCATCTGTTGTGAGAGTTGCTTGGGGTAAGGGTTGTTGGAAAGGGGACCCCAGCAACAGGTTTTGAGTGGACTTCCACCACTAAAGGGACTAAATAAGGCAACTTGTGTTTGCTATTTTGTCTGACAGGCCTCCTGATGCCTGGGTCCATTGGGTGGATAGTGTCCACCGAGCTGCCCTCATATGGAGGCGAGCATAGGGAACCACTTGCACAGTAGATGCCACGTGGTCTAGTAGTTGTAACATTTCTTGAGCAGTTAGATGAGGCTTTAGCACTGCTTGAGAAGCTAACTGCACCATGCGAAGGCAACGGGCTTGGGGAAGATAGACCCTTGCCTTTTTGGTATACAGCAAAGCTCCTATGAACTCTAAAGACTGAGTGGGAGTTAGACTGGATTTTGGGATGTTTATTACCTGCCCTAAATACTGAAGGATACGCATTGTGCAGGATAGAGAAGTCCTGGCCTCTGACTCTGTTGGCGCTCGAATGAGCCAGTCGTCTAAGTAAGGGAAGACGAATATCCCTAGAGTGCGAAGAAATGCTGCTACTACAGCCATGCATTTCGTGAACACCCTTGGTGCTGAGGCCAGGCCAAAGGGAAGCACCCTGTATTAGTAGTGCTTTTGCTGAAAAAGGAACCGAAGGAACCTTCTGTGGGTTGGATGGATGAGGACATGAGTGTACGCATCCTTGAGATCTAGAGAACAAAGCCAATCCTGACTCTGAAGGTATGGTAGCAGAGATCCGAGAGAAATCATCTTGAATTTCTCTCTGACAAGGAATTTGTTCAATTCTCTGAGGTCTAAGATAGGTCTGTAACCCCCTGTTTTCTTTGGGATAAGAAAATAAGGGGAATAGAACCCTGTACCCTGCTGATGAATGGGTACTTCTTCTATTGCCCCTTGGGCAAGAAGGATAGCGACCTCCTGACCTAACAGGTTGATGAGAGAGGTCGGAGAATTGAACTGCTTTACTATTGTGTGAGGGGGCATGCTTGAAAAATGAAGCTTGTACCCCCTCCTTTATGATGGAGAGTGTCCATTGCTCTGCTGTTATTTGCCCCCATCTGTGGGCAAAATGACATAACCTTCCTGGAATGGTGGAAGGCTCTGGTCCCCTG
The DNA here is from genome assembly GCA_033557465.1 of Ichthyophis bannanicus. Classification (NCBI taxonomy): domain Eukaryota; kingdom Metazoa; phylum Chordata; class Amphibia; order Gymnophiona; family Ichthyophiidae; genus Ichthyophis; species Ichthyophis bannanicus. Next base: position 163,455,773 of record CM066042.1, on the reverse strand, counting down.
AGAGCCAGGAAGGCTAAGTTCTCTAGTTGAGAGTCAAAGGCCCTGTGGAGGCTGAGCCTGCTGGGCCGGTTGAGGCCTAGCAGCCTTTGCTTTCTTGTGTTTGGGTGGTTGCTGACCTTTCCTGGCAAGCTGAGCTGCAGAACGTCCCTGCTGAACATAAGCAGGATAAAATATTTTCTTTTTAGAAAAGAATGGTTTCTTGAACAATTTCTTTCTAGCAGGATCAGCAGTGGACTTGGATAATCTATCCAAGGTGGAATTTTCAGCATCCATTTCATTGGCTTTTTCCTGCCAATATTTACCAAACAGGTTCTCACCAGTACAAGGGATATTTCCCAATTTGTCTTGTACCCAGAGCTCTAGATCAGATGCGTGGAGCCAAGCAATTCTTCGTGCACCTATGGCAATAGACGAGGTTCTGCTTATGCACTCAAAGCAGTCAAAGGCTGCACGGTTGGCAAATTTAGAAACATCTTGGGCATGTTCGACCAAAGTGAGAAAATCCTGTCTTCTATCCTCAGGAAGAATAGGACTTAAAGCCTCTAAATAATCTGTGACCTCCTTCAGGAACATTCCCACGTACAGACTATAGGAACTGATCCTGGCAGAAAGCATGGAAGCTTGGAAGACCCGGCGTCGAAAAGCATCCAGGGTTCTGCACTCATGTCCTGGAGGATTAGAGGCATGCCTCTTTGCACGCTTGATCCTTCACATAGCTGATTCCACTACAATAGAGTGGTGAGGAAGCTGAGTCTTATGGAAACCAGGACAAGGAGGAACTCGATACATAGTATCCAGTCTGCGAGAATGAGGAGAGGTGGAAAGAGGTGTCTCCCACATCCTTAACATGAGATCATATAAAATCTCATGAATGGGCAAGGTAGCTGCCTCCTTAGGAGTTTTGGGATATGTAGAATTTCCAACTTCTTGGCTCTGTTTCAAGGGCCACAGTAATGGACAGGCCCCGAGCCACCTCCCTGATAAAATCCTGGAAGAAAATATCTTCTGGAGGAGACATCCTGCATTTAGGGGAGGAGGGCTCCTCTGGGAGAAGCACTGCTGCATCGACAGAACTGTCAGAATCCTCAGATTCTTCTGAGGACTCGAAGTACCGTCTGTCCGGATGCTCTTGAAGAGCCCGATACCTGTACCGACCAAAGTCGGTACCAGGAGTAACCGGTACCCGGGTATCGGTACCGGAAGTCATCGGATGACTGGGTACCGGCAAAGCAGACACCGATGCCAATGTCGATGCTATTGGTACTGGTACCGATGCCGGTGCCAGTACCGGTGGAATTGTCTGTCGCGGTTCCGAGGGCGCCGATGCCACAAGGAAAGCCACCAGACTGCGCTCAATAGCCAGGACTCTCTGGTCTATCGACGCTGCCAATGCCTGGATGTTGGTACCGGAGGAGACTGCCGGTACCCCAGAGCATGGCACCAGTAGTTCTGCCGAGGTCGAGGTCTCAAGAACATCCTGGAACCCCAATAATGCTTTGGAAGCCGAAGCCTCCCGCCGGGGTAATTTTGCCGGTGCAGAATCCTCAAGGGCAACGCCAGAGGCATCTCAATGCTTAGAAGGAGATCTACCCTTTGAGGACCGGCTGGACTTATGTTTAGTTACCTGAGATCCACGGGAGGAAGAAGCAACCCTGGAAGACGTCGATGCCACCGAAGCTGCATCAGAGGGAAACAGCGTACTGAGCTTAGCAGCTTGGTTCTGCCGACCTCTTTTAGACATCATGGCGCAGGACATACAATCTGTGATGGAGTGGTCAGGACCTAAACATTTTAGACACCATTCATGGGTGTCGGTGACGGAAATGGTACCACCACACTTGGTGCACTTTTTGAAACCTGAGGCAGGTTTCTCCATGGTAAGGAAACGTTTTTGGGCCTAAGGCCCAAAAAGGCGCGTGCACCTGAAGAAAAAGAAAAAGAAAAAGAGAATATATATATATATATATATATTTTTTTTAAGACAGAAATAAGAAGAAAAAAACCGGCGGTACCGGTAAAGCGTCGAGGAAGGCAGACGCGACCACAAAAAAGAAATAAATAAAAAAGAATTCTTCTGCGGTGACAGGAACACGACCTGCTGGCTCCGCGGAAAAAGAAGAACTGGAGAGAGGCAATTGGGAAAGGCGGGAAGGCAGCACGCAGGCACTGTGGGATACTCCCAAAAGCTTTCTAATTGGACGCTGGGGAGCGTTCCCGCGCAGGCTCCGTCGGTACCGATACCCATATGTGATGACTACATTCCTGCTTGTTCCTGGAGATCATGATTAAATCTGACTTAACTGGAGTACACAAAGGAAATCTGTGTTAGTGTTTAATTTCCAAATGGGAAACTATGATAAAATGATGAAAATGGTTAGAAAAAACTAAAAGCAACAGTTGCAAAGGTTTACGGTTTACATTAGACATGAAAGTTGTCTAAAAATATCAAATTGGAAGCCCAGACCAGATTATTTCACATATTTAAAAAAAAAAGACATAAGGAAGGCTAAACAGAAGCTGACATATTTAAAAGGTACGTTGAAAGAGACTATTAGAGCCAAAAAACATCTTTCAAAAGACAAAGAAAGGAACCAAATGAAGAAAATAAGAAACAGAAGCACTGGCAGGTTATATGCAAAGAATTGATGAGGAAGGCAAAAAGAAAATTTGAAAAATAAGTTTATCGATACAAACACTAATAACTTTTTCAGATACATTCAAAGCAAAACACCTGTGATGGAATCAGCTGGACCATTAGATGATCAAGGGGTCTAAGGGGCACTTGAGGAGAACAAAGGCATAGCTAAGAAGTACATTGATGAGATGCTTCTTGAAATAGCCAAGCTCTCTGACAAAGGTGAAGATGGGAGGCTACAGAATGAAGAGAGTTGGACGCAAGTCACCAGGGTCTGCAGAATCAAACTCCTCCAGCTCTTGAACTAAAGAACCAGTATGCAGCCCTGGAAGTGGAGATGGTGAAAGATCCTAGGAAAGGGAAGAACTAGAGCTCAAGCACCCCAAAGTTGCAGAATCAGTGACCAAAAGGAAGCGAAGGGTAGTGGTGGTCGGTGCCTCTCTTCTGTGGGGTACTGAGACATCCATCTGCCTACCAGACTTATGTCCAGAGAGGTGTGTTGTCTGCCAGGTGCCAAAATCCGAGATGTTACAGAAACTCATCAAGCCTATTGCCTGTTATCCGATGTTCCTCATCCTTGTCAGAATAATATTGCTAGGTATCCGTCTGAGTGTATCAAAAGTGACTTAATGGTTCTGGGACAGAGGGTGAAGCAGAAAGGTGCACAGGTGGTGGTCTCTTCAATCCTCCCTGTGCACAAGAGGAGAGCCTCTTTCGATTGAAAGCAAGCTCTGCTACGAGGGGTGAAAGGGGACAGACTCAGGAGTAATATGCAGAAATATTTCTTTACGGAAAAAGTGATAGATGTGTGGAATAGTCTCCCAGTGAAGGTAGTAGAAACAAGGACAGTATCTGAATTCAAGAAAGCATGGGACAAACACAGAAGATCTCTAAAGGAAAAAAGGTTTGGACAAGTTCCTGGAAGAAAGGTCCATAAACCATTACTAAAAAGGGACCCAGGATATCAATGCTTGACTCAATACAAGCATTGTGGAACCTGTGTCTTTTGGGGAAACTGTTAGGTACGTATGACCTAGAGTGGCAACTGTTGGAAACAGGATACTGGGCTTGATGGACCTTGGTCTGACCCAGTATGGCATATCTTATGTTCTTATATGTTCTTATTATAGTTGATATGGAAGGGCAGATTAGATAGGCCATGTGGTCTTTTTCTGCTGTCATGCTTGTATGTTTCTAAATTAATTCTTTGCTTCAGTCTTTACCGAAGATGATGTGACCGAGTTACCATTAAATACCTTTTCTGGAGCAAGTGAGAAGTTGGAAGAGCTGAACAGTGAACCTTGAAGATGTAATAGAACAAATTGACAAACTACAGAGTAGCAAATCACCTGGACTGGATGGTATACACCCCAGTGCTGAAAACTCAAAGATGGCCAATGAAATGACAGTTTTTAATAAGGGCCCCAAGGGTGTTCATGGAAACTACAAACTGGTGAACCAGATCTCAGTGCCATGCAAATGGTAGAAGCTAATATAGAGAACAAAATTACTTAACACAGACAGACATGGTTTAATGGGACAAAGTCAACATGGATCTAGTCAAGGGAAGTCTTGCTCGCTGAACCGTTACATTTTTCTGAAGGGGTGAATGAACATGTAGATAAAGATGAGCCAGTTGATATAGTGTATTTGGACTTTCAGAAAGCATTTTAACAAAAGTCCCACATGAGACTCTCCTGAGGAAATAAGGTCATGGCACAGGTGGCAAGGTGACATTTTACTTACTTGATAATTTCCTTTCCTGAAGTCCTGATAAGTAACTTGCCTGGACTGGTCTATTTCCCCTACCAGCAGATGGAGACAGAGAAACACTTAGAAATATCCAATGACATCACCGATACCAGTGCTGATGCAGCTAGGGCACCTCTCAGTATTTACCTAACAAACCAAATGGTAACCTAGAGCCAAGGTGGCAAGGGGGGGCACAAACCCTGAACCCAACATAACCTCTGTAATATCCAAAAAGATGACAAGCCCCAAGCTGGGACCAAAGGATGCAACTATTTACAATGATTCTGCAAAAGGTTATAAGACTTCTGCAAAAAAACTGAAGTGCAGAGGCAGTAGTTAGGTGGGTCCTGGACTGGTCCAGCAGGATTCCAGAAAAGGAAATTATCAGGTAAGTAGAATTTCACCTTTAGATCATCCTGCTAGACCAGTCTAGACAAGTGGGAAGTGACAAAGCTATGACTCTGAGTGGAAGTCACTGGTCCTTTAAAACCTTTGCACCAAAAGCTGCATCTGTCAGAATGTGCACATTACACTCCAACCCCACATTATAGCTAAATTCCAACCCCACATTACAGCTTCCAGCATAGGAGACAATCCCAGCTGCTTCAGATTTCCACCTCCCCCCCCTACTGAAACCCTAATCCCTAACAACACTCATCTTACCCAGCCAATTAGATGCAGTCTAATCAACGCACGTTCTGCCCGCAATAAAATTCAAACTCTTGCCGACCATGTCACGGACAACACAATCAACCTTCTCTGCATTATTGAGACCTAATTCACCGAAACAATGTTCTACTCAATCAGCTCTATACCAACAGCCATAACATCCACAACTGCCCTCGTACCACCAGAAGAGGAGGGGGGTGTCTGCATCCTATCCAGCAAGCAACTTGGCTTTACCACCACTAGCACATTATCTTCTCATGGTTTGGATACCCTCATCACAAGCAATAAATGCCTCATCATCTGTCTTGTATACAGAGCTCTGCACCACAAGGCAGACCAACTGGACTCTCTTCTTGAAATAGTATGCTCCTTTGTCCCACGCGAACAACATCTTATTCTACTTGGAGACCTTAACCTACCCCCTCAACCAACCCCACTCACAGCAATGCTTTCCTCCAAGCCACGAATGACCTCCAGTTTACCCAAATCATCAACACCCCAACGCACCAAAAAGGAAGCACCTTGGAGGTTCTCTTTCTCCCCAACAATATACTCTCCTCCTCTTGCCCCATCCCTCCCATACTCCATTCCAATCCCATGGTCAGATCATCACCTAATTTCTTTCAACCTATCCATCTCCCAACTCAAACACTCCCTACTGCCCAAACCTCCCACAACAAGATTCACAAGCTTCAACGAAGATAACTTCACCCAGCGACCATCCTGCATCTGAAGCGAGCTTTTCAACGCTCAGACCTCAATCTACTGGTACAAACCTGGAACACCACTATCACCATAACCTCTCAAGTTCCACACCACACCTCCCCCAAAACCCCCCGACCCCATGCCCCCTGGTATTCATCCCTCCTCAGAAACCAAAAACGCCTCCTCAGAAGATTGGAACGAAGGTGGAGAAAGACTAAAGACACACAGCTTCTGACCACTTACCTTGACCAACGTATAGAGCGTAGTTACTCACCTGTAACAGGTGTTCTCCAGGGACAGCAGGAATCAGTCCTCACTTATGGGTGACATCAGCATCAACAGACTCCGCATGGAGCAATTCCCCAGCTTTCAAAGAAAGCCCTTGGGATAGCTGCCACGCATGCGTGGTTCTCTTCCCGCCCAAAAGTGCCATCTTGCTCAGTCAGATCCCCTAGCTAGAGCCCTACTAGGCAGATGGCAAGGGAAGGACAAAAATAGCATCTCTTCAGGGGAGGTGGGAGGGTAGTGAGGACTGATTCCTGCTGTCCTTGGAGAACAGCAGTTACAGGTGAGTAACTACGCTTTCTCCAGGAACAAGCAGGAAGTCAGTCCTCACTTATGGGACTTCCCAGCTATAGGCTACCAAACCTGTAACCCAAAAAACGCCTCCGCAAGGCCGTAAGCAGATGTCGATGCCCGAAGGAGCCAGAGTCTTCTGGTCCCCGGGGCGAAGCTGTCAGTAGCCGTCGAAGAAGGGTCGGAGGGCAGGAGTTGCTTATACCCTGAACAGATTATGGAGTACCACCTGGCTGAAGGCGCTGTCCCAGTGAGACTCCCTCTTCAAGTAGTAGTGCAAAGCGAAAGAGTTCGCTGAGGACCAGGTCACAGCCCGGCAGATGTCCACTAGAGGCACTGAGCGCAGCGAAGCCACAGAAGCTGCTTTGGTCTCAATGTCGCTTGCGGTGACCCGCTGATCCAATGTGTGGTCGAAGGCGATGCAGTCCACCACCCAGATGGAGATGGTGCGTTTAGTGACTGCCTGCCTCAGGCAATTGGGATCATAGGCGACAAAGTGCCGTCAGACTTGCAATGAGCTTGGGTGCGCTGCAGGTAGATGGCAAAGGCCCTTGCAGTTGAATGTATGTAATAACGCCGATGCCCGGTTGGCATGTGATCTCGGGAAGAAGGTCGGTAGGACTATCTCCTGATTGAGATGGAAGTCTGAGACCATCTTTGGTAGGAACTTGGGGTGAATGCAGAGAACCACCCTGTTCCCATAAAACCTGGTGTATGCAGCCTCAGCATTGAGGGCCTGGAGTTCACCAACTTGGCGAGCCGAAGTCAAAACCACCAGGAAGACCATCTTCCAGGAGAGGTGCCGAAGCGAGTACGTCGCCATCGGCTCCCAGGGGGTCGCATGAGCTGCATAAGCACCACGATGAGGTCCCACTCCGCCGGAGGCCAGATGGGAGGCTTAGAGAGCAAGAGACCTCGCATGAAGCAGGAGACCAAGGGTTGCCCCGAGAGGGGTTTCCCCTCGACGGGGAGGTGGTTCGCTGAAATGGCGCTCGTGTACAATGACCAAATTGGACTTCAGCTTTGCCTTCGAGAGGTGGAGGAGATACTGAAGAACCCACCGGGTAGAGCAGGAGAACGGGTCGATCCGGAGCTTGGAGCACCAGTCCGAGAAGCGGTGCCACTTAAATGTGTACGCCCGTCTCATTGAGTCCTTCCTTGCCGCGAGGAGAACCTCCTCTGGGAGGCGCAGAGGTGCTAGAGCAACCCGCTCATCTGCCAGGATGTGAGGGACAGTGAGGCCAGTTCGGGTGGAGCACCCGACCCTCCTCCTGAGTTAGCAGACCCAGGACACAGCCCAGAGGGACCGGAGGCTCGGATGAGAGCCAGAGCAACAACGGGAACCAAGGCTGCCGAGGCCAAGAGGGGGCCCACAAGAATCACCGAAGCCCAGTCCCGCCGAATCTTGTGGAGGATCCTCGCAATGAGAGGAGTGAGAGGGAACGCGTAAAGAAGGCTGGAGGTCCAGTTCAAGAGGAACGCAACCAGGCTCACCCTGCTCAGGTGCGGAACCGGGCTGCAGAAGCGGGGAAGCTGTGCGTTCACCGGGCTGGCGAACAGGTCCATGGATGGGGTCCCCCACGATGGAACAAGAGGTCAATGACTTCCAGGTCCAGACGCCATTCGTGTGGGTGGAGAATCCTGCTGAAGACATTCTCCTGGTCTGGGAGGTAGACTTCTCGTAGGGCCATCCCCTGGCAAAATGCAAAGCAGGATAGTCTCCCGGCAGAGGGGATGGGATCCAGTCTCCCCTCCTTCTTTATGTAAAACATGGCTACCCTGTTGTCAGTCTGCACGAGCAGTGACTTTCCCCGCAGATAGCCCTTGAAGGCCCTCAGGGCCCACTGGACTGCCCGAAGCTCGAGCAGGTTGATCTGCTGTTGGGACTCCTTGGGCGACCACTGCCCCTGCATGCACAATGCGCCGCAATGGGCCCCCCACCCCAATAGGGAAGCATCAGTCAGGACAAGCTCGTGCTGTGGGGTCTGGAAAGGCATGCCCAAAATGAGATTTTAGGGGTACTGCCACCAACCCAGGGAGTTGTGGAGACTGCGGGAGATCCGGATGGGGTCTCTGAGGTGGTCGGAGGCCTGGCTCCACTGTGCCCTGAGGCACCACTGGGCTGTCCGCATGTGCATGCATGCATGAACTACATGAACGGTGGAGGTCATGTGCCAGAGGAGGTGCAGCATGTCCTGTGCCGTAACCCAAGTCCTGTTTTGGACTTGGGACGCCACGGCCAGAAGGCAATCTACCTGGTCTGTAGGAAGGCAGGCGGTCGCCTGCACCATGTCGAGGCGTGCACTGATGAATTCCAGGGTCCGCACCGGCTCGAGGTAGGAGTAGCTGACCAAGAAGGTGAGGCGTTCGAGGAGAAGGGTTGTGTGCGATGCTGCCAGGTGGGCTTCGCCGATCGAGGACCCCATGATGAGCCAATCATTGAGGTAGGGGAAGACGGGTATGCCCTGCCGCCTGAGGGAGGTGGTGGTGGCCGCAGAGAGACACTTTGTGAAAACCCGCGGTGCGGACATGAGCCCAAAGGGGAGCACCCTGTATTGGTAGTGTTCCCCCTGCACCCTAAAGTGCAGGTATTGCCTGTGCTGGGGGTGGACTAGGATGCGTCCTTGAGATTCAAGGAGCATAGCCAATCGTCCTGCTGATGGAAGGGCAGCAGGACACCAAGCAATAACGTTTTGAACTTCTCCCGCACCAGGAACTTGTTGAGGTTTCTGAGGTCGAGGATGGGGCGCAAGCCCCCCCCCCCCGTCATTTTCGGAACGAGAAAGTAGCAGGAGTAGAACCCCTGGCCTCGAAGGTGTCGGGGTACCTTCTCAACCACCCATTGGACAAGAAGGCTGGACAGTTCCCGCTGCAAGGCGGCCTGGTGCGAGAGGAGCCGAGCAGGCTCCGCTGGGGAGAAGGCCGCCTTGTCCAAGCAGAGACAGTATCCGTCTTGGATCACCCGGAGGACCTAGGTGTCCGACATGACCGACGCCCACTGTGGGGAGAACAGGGACAGGTGTTCCCCCACCGGCGGAAGAGCTGCTGGGGGGCGAGAGGCTATACCATTGGCATCAAAACCCCTGCATAGACTGGGGTGGAGCCGGTGGCTGGGCCTTAGACCCTTTAGGTTTGCGGTGGCCATGCACACCTCCCTTCCCCTGCGTGTCCAGAGGCAGCGCAGAAGTGGGTGGGAAGAGTGGGTAACCCCGGTAGGGAAGCCCCTTCCTTTGGAAGAACGGCTTCTTGGTTTGCTGCTTCTTCCTAGGGAGGGAGAAGGATTTGCATGAGAGACGAGTTTGAGTCACAAACTCTGTTTCTATCGTAGCGGCCTTATCCTCCATAGGTTTACCAAACAGTTGCTCGCAGAGGCAGGGGACATCCAAGAGCTTCTCTTGGACCCACTGATCCAGGTCCGAGGACTGGAGCCATACCTGGCGTCGGGCCCCGATGCCGGCTGCTGCCACCCGGGCTGAAGACTCAAACCTGTCATATGCAGCGCAGGAGAGGTACTTTGAACACTCCGCAACAGATTTCAGGAGGGTTTGGAACCTTAGAAGGGTTTCACCCCCAAGGCCCACGGTTTACCCGCCGAGCTCCTTGGCGAGGTCATGCAGGAACATGCCCATGTACAATTGGTATGCCTAGATATGGCAAGCAAGCATGGAACCCTGATAGGCCTTGCGCCCTAGGCCGCCAAGGGCTCTCGACTCCCTGCCTGGGGGGACCAAAGAGTGAAATTTTGGGCTTTTTTGTTTGCACATCGCCAATTCCACAACCATGGAGGTGTGTGGAAGCTGGGTTTTTCAGAACCCCGGGCTGTGTTGGACCCTGTACATGGTGTCAAGGCACTTGCTCACAATGGGGACCGAAACACGTGTCTCCCACATGCGGAGGAGCAGCCTTGAGAATATGGGAGGAACCGGGACAGGAAGAGACTCCCTGAGGTGGAGACTCATACTGTAGAATAGCGAGCTCTTCAGCTCGCAACGCCTCTTCAGTTTGCATAGCCAGGCTGAGGGCCCGTGTCATGTCCCGAACGAACACCAAGAATGATGTGTCCTCGGGTGGTGAACGCCTCTGATAGGCGGGCGAGGACGGGTCAGAGGGGAGGTCCCTGTGGGCACGGGTCTCCGGGGAAATAGCCCCATTCGACTCCCAGCCCAAGAGATCCGAGGAGGAGGAGTCAGGCAGGTCGCCCCGTCCAGAGGCCGAGGTCCGCTTGGAGCCAGAGGCCTTGGAGTATCTCGCTCTCAAGGACTGGGAAGGTGAACAAGACCAGCACCGAGGACCCTCGCAACACCCATGGCTCTCGGGGGTTTCCAGGGTGGGTTTTGGTGTCCCTTTCGAAGGAACCTCGGTCTCGAGGTGCAGGCCAGCCGTGCTGGGCATGAACGCCTGCTGGACAGCTAAGAAGGCAGAAACGCTGTGCTCTAGTGCCAGCATTCGGGACTCCCATGCGGGCGTGGGACCTTGTGACGCAGACACCGGGGTTACTGGGTCTGGCTTTGAGGAGGAGAGGGGGTCCTTACCAGGACGACCCTCAGGAGACCGGGCGCCATCGCCAGAGGCCTCTTTTTCCGTACGAGGTACCTTTTGAGGCCTCTCCTTATCCGACTCTTGAGAACACTGGGCTGAGCGACTGAGCGCGGGAGCGCTCGTGCTTGTCCAGAGCCCCCCCGACAACGACTTCAAGGCCTTCTTCTTCTTACGCCACTCCACTTCAGGGGACCCCTGATTGGAGTGCCGCCGAGAGTGCGGAGCCGAAGTGGAAGACCCCACCAGCGGAAGGACGATCAAGGGTGCCGCCAGGGATTCCGGGGCCACCTTCCGAAAAAGGTCATCGGACTTCTGCTTACTACTGAGCAGGGCCTTGGAGGACATTTTCTTGCAAAGAGAACAGAGCTCTGGGTCATGGTCAGCCCCAAGATACCGAAGACAACAGTCATGGGTGTCCGTGAGTCTTTGCGGCCAGCGGTTGGAAAAAAAGGGTGCGAAGCCAGCAAAAGGGAAAAATACTTCTACAGGAAGGATATTCCCTCACTCCAGAGAAAAGGAGAGCAGGGGAGGATGGAAGAGGACCGATGCTACTGGAAAAACACAGGCCAGAGGTTGAAGACAAAACACTTTTTCCAAGGGACGAGGACGTGCATCCGAAGGGCTCCACAAAAAAGGGAGACTGAGCAAGATGGCAACTTTGGGCGGGTAGAGGACCACGCATGCATGGCAAGCAATCCCAAAGGCTTTCTTTGAAAACTGGGGAATTGCTCCGTGCGGGCTCCGTCAGTGCCGACATCACCCATAAGTGAGGACTGACTTCCTGCTTGTTCCTGGAGAACATACACTACCAACACCCTCAATGTCAAGCGCAAACATCACAGCAACATCTTGCTCCACGCCATAAATAAACCAAGAGAACTTTTTCACCTAGTCAGAAGTCTCACAAATTATCCATCTCAACCCCTTCAGGACATCATCATCTACCCTCAAGCAATGGCAGACTTCCTCATATCTAAACACAAGCACCCTGGCTCTACTACTTTAACTATACCTCCTGCTATCACCTCAACCACAACTCAACCATGGACCTCATTCCGGGACATCCCTCCTGACTATCTACAGGACATCATCACTCTCATCAATGCCACCACCATTTACTACTCTTTATGTTTTATATTGAGGTCTTAAGCCCCTGAAGAATGCTTTCAGCAGAAACGTGTAGGATTGACCTGCTGGATACCTGAATAAAGGAATTGCTGTTCTTCATAGTGTGTCATAGTACCTGCTCCTTTTGCTCTCCTTCCGACTTGTCCATATCCTTCATGGGTATCTCTGCAAGCTAAATGAAGGAGGCAATTTGCACTATCAAGTGGAGAGCTCGTCTTACTGAAACAAACGGATGACCAGGGAGTTCCTCCATATCCTCCTCTATGGGAGACAGCTCGCCTTCCTATAGGCTGAACTGCTCCCAGAGTCTTCATATTCTGAGTCTTTCCTCTGGGCAGGGAGCAAAGAGAGTAAGCTCTGAGGACACTCCTCTGGTTGAATGTGAGATCCCAAGGACTGCCAAAGGCCCATGTGGCCTCCCCTAAGCAATAGCATTTCAGGTGTGGGGGGGGGGGGTGATCTTATCTCACAGCAGTTCCGCCAGCTGCAGGCCTTCTACCCCTCAGGATTCTCCTTGGAAGTCTCTCCCTTGCAACAGAGCAGTGGCTATCTGCCACCAGCAACATGGCCTTGTGCAATTATTTGAAAAACTCATTGGACACTGGCACAGAAGAATTGCCAGAAATCCCCAGGCCAGCCTTCCCCAGCAGAACAGAGATCCTCCCCCCTTGACCACTACTTCTTTAGGCAAAAAGCTTGATGAGTCATCCAGGGGCTGGAGCAATCACGGGACACCAAAAAGGTGGTTGTTCCTACCTTTCAGTCTGCTGCATACTGCTGGGTCAAAGCATGCTGTAGCATGCCTGACATCAAGGGAGATGCATGCAAGGCTGCAAAAAACTCCCAACGGGTTGCTTGGATCTGCAGCACAATTCACTGCAGATTTCCTCCATGCCAATGGCACGACGCTTCTGCCTCAGCATGCAATCCAAAAACTGCCCAACTCAAATGGACTGAAGAATGGCATCAGTCATGACACAGAGGCTCACAGCTGCCACTGACTAGGTAAGTGTAATATGATCTGTTCCCTTCAGCTGCCCTCACCCAAGCCAATGAACGTGAACGGCTTGACCCACACATTCACTGCTGCAACTGCCTGAAACAGCAGGCGCAGAGGAAGGAGCCTGCTGGCGAACTTACCCCGCACCTGCACTCCTCTGTCCGGCACCCTAGCCGATCTCAGGCCTACAGCAGGCAGCTGGAGCACTTAAAGACTGTCACAATAGAGCAGGCCAAGGCACGTCTCTATGGGTTTTCTTTTTGTAAACAGGTGCCTTAAAGCAGTGTTTTTCAACCTTTTTTGTGCAAAGGTACACTTTTTTCATGAAAAAAATCACGAGGCACACCACCATTAGAAAATGTTAAAAAAATTTACCTCTGTGCCTATATTGACTATATATAAAGTAATTCTCTTGAATAGGAATCAAACACTCACACCAACCCCCCTCCCCTGCTGGTTCACACCCACCCCCCTGTCACTTACTCACCCCTCCTGCTGGGTCACTCACTCACTTACCCCCCCTCCCCTGCTGGTTCACTCACACCATCGCCCCCCCCCTTGCTGGTTCACTCACACCACCCCCCCCCTCCACTGCTGGTTCACTCACACTCCCCCCCCCTTGCTGGTTCACTCACACTCACACACACACCCCGCCCCCTCTGCCCAAGCCGCTGCTTCTGCTTTGTACAGAGCAGCGGCTGCACTACACTTACATTGAAAAGTAAAGAGAAACTGTGTCAGGAGCCCTCCGGTCATCGCAGAGCCCGAGGAAGTGATGTCATGGGGGCGGGCTCCTCACAGGCTGTCTCCTTTTCAAATTAACTTTATTGCAGCTAAAGTTAATTTGAAAAGGAAAGACAGCCTGTGAGGAGCCCGCCCCCATGACATCACTTCCTCGGGCTCTGCATGATCGGAGGGCTCCTGACACAGTTTCTCTTTACTTTTCAATGTAAGTGTAGTGCAGCCGCTGCTCTGTACAAAGTAGAACCAGCGGCTGCACTGCTATAGGGAATCGCGATCGCGTTCGCGCCGCGGACTTCGGCACAAAAGCCGGTTTTTTGCTCTGGCCGCTCCCGATCTTGCGGCCAGAGCAAAAAACCGGCTTTTCAATGGCCGGTTTTACAACTGTGCCGGCAGCCGGCCTGGCCATGGAAAAACCGGCCAGGCCGGCTGAAAACCGGCCAGTTGGCAACCCTAATTTGTGAGCCGAGGCCACATGTTACGGATGAAATTGGAATTTTTCCCACGGCACACCAGACAATATCTCACGGCACACTAGTGTGCCGCGGCACAATGGTTGAAAAACGCTGCCTTAAAGGACCAGCAAGGGAAGCAGGGGGGGGGGGGTGAAGGGGGAGAGAAAACAAAACAAATGATCGACTTGGTTGATCATCGTACTCTTCTATCTCGTCTTCAGGATGCCGGCCTCTCCGGTTTGGTTCTTCGTTGGTTCCACTCTTTTCTGTCTAGTCGTTCTTTCTCAGTTCACACTGGCTCAGGGTCCTCTCCTTCCACTTCTCTCCCCTGTGGTGTTCCCCAGGGCTCTGTTCTTGCTCCTCTTCTCTTTAATGTGTTTCTGGCCCCTCTCGCTCTCCTTATTCAACAGCACGGTGTATCTGCCTATTACTATGCTGATGACATTTTTCTTCTCTTCCATACTGACTCAGCTGCTCCTGACATCACTGCCTTCAACACCTGTCTCTTCTGTAGCCTCCTGGCTTTCAGCAAATTTTCTTCACATCAATCTCTCAAAAACCTCGGCTATCTGGTTCACCTTTGGTAATCCCCCCCCTCCTCTCACTCCCTTGTTCTCTTCCACACCCATCCCCACTGTCTCTTCTTTGCGCTACTTGGGTGTTATTCTCGATTCTTCCCTCTCCTTTAAAGAACATATTTCCTCTGTTATTCAACGTTCCTTCTTTACTCTAAGACAACTTCGTGCTGTACGCCCTTTTCTCTCCCCCTCCTCCATGGCCACACCATCTCCCTCGTTATGTCTCGTCTTGATTATTGTAATGTCTGTCTCGCTGGGCTTCCCTAATCCCAAATTTGTCGTCTTCAACGGGTTCAAAACACTGCTGTCTGTGTCCTCTCTCATGCCTCACGTTTTGATCACATCACCCCCTTGCTAATACATTTTCACTGGCTCCCTGTTACCTTCCGTGTTCAGTTTAAAGTCCTTATTTATGTGCACAGGGTACTCCACTCTGGTATCCCCCTGTATCTTGCCAATCAAGTTCACCTCCATACCCCGCATCGGTCTCTACATTCCATCCATGCCAACCGTGTCTTTCTTCCCTCTCCCTCCCAGGCTCACTTAGAATCCACCCGATCCTCAGCTTTCTTTTTTCTTGGTCCGAGGCTTTGGAATTCACTTCCTCACTCCCTTCGATTAGAAGCTAGAAGCTTCCTGCCTGTCCTTTAAAGCTAAACTAAAAACTCATCTTTTCTGTTCTGCATTTAATCTCCCCCTTCCTGCTCCGTCCCCTTCTCCTTTCTAGTACTACCATGCCAGCTCCTTATCCCTTTCTTTCCTCCACCCTTCTGTATTGTCGATGTGTTTCCCCTCCCCCCTTATGTTGCCACCTTTGTTCCCCACTCTGTTCTCTGTCCTCATCTCTTTTCTGTATGATTTTCTGGGTTCTGTACTGGCTCCTCTTCTCTTTAATCTTTTTCTTACCCCTCTTTCATTACTTATACAGCAATTTGGAATCTCTGCCTTTTACTATGCCGACGATATTCTTCTCCTTCATCACACCTCCCCTATCTCCCCTGACGTGACTCCACTAAACACTTGCTTAGCTGCCGTCTCCAACTGGATGACGCAGAACTGCCTACATCTTAATCTTTCAAAGACCATAGCTATCTGGTTCTCACACGGTCTCCCACCCCCCTCTCTGACCCCGTCTTTCCCTAACGCACCCATCTCGCTGGTTTCTACTTTCCGCTATCTTGGGGTTCTTTTCGATTCAGACCTCTCCTTCTCGGCTCACGTTTCCCACATTTCCAAACTCTCTTTCTTTCATCTCCGTCAGATTCGTGCTATCTGTCCCTTCCTCTCTCCCTCTGCCTTAGCTACCTTGCTACTAGCCCTTGTTATTCTCGCGTTGACTTTTCCAATTCTATCTTCTCCGGCATCTCTAAACTGCAGCTCTCGTGGCTGCAGAGAATCCAAAATACTGCTGCTCGGCTTATTTCCCACTCTTCCTCTAGAGATCACGTCACCCCCCTTCTCTTTCGTCTTCACTGGCTCCCTATACCCTTCCGCATACAATTCAAACTCCTCATCCTAGCTCACAAGGCGCTGCACACTTCCACCCCTCAATATCTTGCTGATCTGCTCCACGTCCACACCCCCCGCCACACTCCCCGCTCCTTTCACCTCAACCGCCTCGCATTGCCTTCCCCCTCTCGCGCTCACCTGCAGTCCACACGCTCCTCAGCTTTCTTCTTTACAGGTCCTTCATTATGGAACTCCCTCCCCCCTACCCTCCGGCTCGAACCCCACTTCCCTACTTTCAAACGTTCCCTCAAGACCCATCTCTTTTCCCTAGCCTTTGACCTCCCTCCCCTCCCAGCCCTGACCCTCCTCCCTCACCCTTTATCCCACCCACTTTTGTCTTTCTTCTTTTACTATTACATTGTAACTTCCCTTTCATTTTCTGGCTTCGTGCCACTCTGTTCTGGATTTTTTTGTTATTGTAAACCGCTCTGCTTACTACTGAAGGGCGGTCAAGCAAATAAAGATAAAGATAAAGATTTTATGGCGTTCTCTCTCTGATTCTCCTTTCGCAGCTCTCTTTTTAATCTGATTTTATGTATTGTGAACCGCCCAGATGCTAATCGTATTGGGCGGTATATAAAGTTTTAATAAACATAAACATAAATAATGAATTAACTACAGGCAGCTGTGATGGGGAGCCAAGAGCAGTCTGTGGCCTAGATGCTCAACCAGCTATCCACAGATGGGAAACTCCAGTGGGGTATCCACAGATAAGCCCTGAAGATGTCCAACCTTTAAGCTCAATGGGAAAGCACCTCGCAGAATTGGCTGCTCAGAAGCTTAAGGCCTAAGATTTAAAGTTGTATCGATCCAGCAACCATCTGTTAGAGACAGAGAAATACTGAGGGGTGCCCCTAGCTGCATCAGCACTAGTACCAGTGATGTCACTGGAGGTTTTTAGGTGTTTCTCTGTCTCCATCTGCTGGTAAGGGAACATAACCCACTTATCTGGTCTGGTCTAGCAGGACAATCTGTAATGTCCTATTGTGGAATGGGAACTGGTTAGAAGAAAGGTAACAGAGAAGGGTTAAATAGTCACTTTTCTCAATGGAGGAAGGTGAATAGTGGAGTACCCAGGGATTTGTACTGGGACTGGTTCTTTTTAATATATTTATACATAATCTGGAATTGGGAATGAGTGAGGTGATCTAATTTGCAGATGACACCAAATTATCTGACATTTTTAAATCGCATGTGGATTGTGAGAAACCTCAGGAGGACCTTACAAGACTGGAGACTGGGCATCCAAATGGCATTTGAAATTTAATGTAGATAAGTGCAAAGAGATAGACGTAGGGAAAAATAACCCAAATTAAAGCTATGCAATTATAAGTTCCACATTTTAAGTAACCACCCAGAAAAAGGAACTAGGCTTCTAAATGGACAATATGGTATGGATAATACAGGTTATGGCAGCCAGAAAAGCACAGAGAATGTCAGAAATTATTAGGAAAGGAAGAGAACAAAACAAAGAATATCACAATTCCTCTGTATCAAGCCTTGGTGCGACTGCACCTTGAGTACTGTGTGCAATTCTGGTGGCAGCATCTCAAGAAAAAAAAAATATCGGAATTAGAAAAAGGTACCGAGAAAGGTGACCAAAACGACAGGGATGGAATGATTCTCCTATGAAGGGAAGCTAAAGAAATTAGGTGTCTTTAGCTTGGAGAAGAGATGGATAAGGGAAAATACGATAGAGGTCTATAAAACCTTCCGTGGAGAGGAACGGGTAAAACTTGAATGGTTTAATCTTTCAAAAACGACCATAAATTAGCACATTTAAAACATAGGAGAATTTTTTTCTGTGTGTTAAGCTCTGGAATCTGTTGCTGGAGGATGTTGTAAAAGCAGTTAGTTTAGCTGGATTTAAAAAAAAGATTTGGACAAATTCTGGGAGAACGTAGACTTGGGAAAGCCACCTTGGTGGTAGGCAGCATGGAACCTTGCTAGTTTTTAGGAGCTTCTGGAATTTGTAGATGTGGCTACTGTGGGGTCTATTATACTTTTTAGGAGCCTATCAGATTTTTGACCTGGATTTGCCACTGTTGGAAACATAGTGGGCTAAATGGACAACAGTCTGATCCAGTATGACAATTCTTTTGTACTTAATGTTGAGCTTAGTGCTTGAAGAACTGATGACACTTGGTCTATTATCTTAATTGTGTACATTTTCTCATTGAGATATTATGGATTATAGTATTTTGAGGTATTGTAATCTGCTTCAAACCCATATTTAGTAACTAAAGGCAGAGTATAAAAGTTCTGTATTAAACTGTGCAGGCAAACAAGCTGCTATTGAAAGCTCTGAACCTGCTGTAATCGTGGCTAGCTGAAGCAATAATAAAGGAGTAGCCTAGTGTTTAGAGCAGCAGGCTAAGACCTGGGGAAACCAAAATTCAAACATATCTCCCAGTGATGCTTCTCGTGAGCTTGGATAAGTCACTTCACTATACAGTATACTGCCTCAGGTACATAAACAGGGCTTACAATCTATCAGCTATACCTGACTAACTCAACTTGAGCTTCAATTTAGAAAGATAAGTCATTTTAAGTTTACATCTAAATTCATCTATCAACACAAAGGAATTAAAAATAAAATGAATAAATCCTTTCAATGATTTCAAATACTATCATGCAAAAGAGGCAAAGGCTTCACCTGATGTCGTTCTTGTTCTGATAACCATGTTGGAACAGGTGGGAGGGGTGGTACTATTTGGAGGGGACCCAACCGTAAACATCACTGTCCTCGAGTTTGCTACTGTCCCTATAGAGGGTGGCACATGTGCAATGCCAGACGTTCCTGCTGGTGCTAAAGGACAGAATTATTTTCAGTATATAGGAAGTAATTTTATAGTCATTCTTATGCGTATGTGGCCAAATATGCATGTAAATGACCTCATATAAAATACTGATTGGCACAGAAGTACAAGCTTTAGCATGAAAGTACATGCTTTGACAGTAGGCATAGCCAAGGCATGATTTAGGCAGAGCACAGACTGACTTTTCACATACACATGTAGATTATAAAATACTTTTAACTACATGCAAGCATTTAACCTGCTCTTAAGTGATCACACCTACATTTAAGGTGTGTTCTCTACTGCACAGACTAGTATTTTATAAAGTATGCACCTATTTGTCTTTATAAACTAGCGCCTACATAAGTGCCCTGTTATAAGGTTACTCTCTTCATATGCAGATCTGTGTTTGTAAACTTTTCAAATGATTAAAGAGCAAAAGATTTCTGAAAAACTTGTAGGAAGACAGGCCTGCCCCATGGAACAGAGCCACTATCATACACTGCTTTACAGAAGTCTCAGAGGGAGCAAGGACATGGAGTGTGAGACTCCATTGCTATGCGTTACACATTGTGTATAGTATTTTCTGCTGCCCTGGTCTCACCCAAATAAGGGTGGTACTTAGAAAGGGTTAACTTCTTGGACAGTGCAACTTGCAATATTGTGGCTTATCTCTAGGAGTAGTTAGGAGTTTCATAGTGTGGGCACAGCCAGGGATAGTGCTCTTCCTGAGGTGTCTTGTCTGGTTCTGGTGTATGCTCTGGGGTGTTGATGGTGTTTGTGGTTCCTCTTCTCTTGGGTCTGGTACCTTGGTTAGCTATGATGAGGGGTTGCAGACTGTTCACTGAGAGGTTCTGTTTTATTTTGAATATGTTTAGCATTACTTTATATCAGATGCGGGAGCCGATTGGGAGCCAGTGGAGGTTGTAGAGAATGGGGGTAATGTGGTCTTGCCTTGAGGAGCCCATTATTATGCGGGCGGCAGTGTCCTGTGCTATTTGTAATGGTCGGAGTGCTTGTTTTGTAATCAGAGGTAAATAGGGTTGCAGTAGTCTAACGTGGGGGTGATTAGCGCTTGACAGACAGTGCAGAAGTGATCTTGTGAGAGGATAGGTTTGAGTCGTCTGATGGTTCTCATTTTGAGGTATGCGTTCCTTGTGGTTCTGGCGATGTGTGACTGTAGGTTCAGGTTTTTGTTGAGCGTTACTCCGAGGTATTTTACTTCCGGCTTTATTGGTACTGTGATGTTGTTCAGCTTGATGGTGGGTGTGGGGATGAAGGAAGAGTTTCTGATGATGAGAAGTGCTTCTGTTTTGTTGTAGTTTATTGCCAAGTTGTTTTCAAGAAACCAGCTTGTCATCTGTTGTAGACAACTGGCTATGCTGGAGTAGTCTGGGTTGTCCATGTTGATGGGGTGTATATCATAATGTCGTCTGCATAGATGGTGTATTTTATCTTATGGTGCTGTATGACTGAGCAGATAGGTTGTATGTACAGGTTGAATAACAGGGCTGAGAGGGATGAGCCCTGCGGAAAGCCCTGGGTTGCTTTAAGAGGCTGGGAGGTGGCTGAGCCGCATTTGACTTGGAGGTGACTGTCTGTAAGGTAGGAAGTGAACCATCTCAAGGTGGTGCTGTGTAGGCCAATGTCCTTTAGTCTTGATTGAAGGATTGTGTGGTCAACCGTGTCAAAAGCTGAGGAGATGTCTATAAAGACCATGATGACTCCTTTCTTGAAGTTGTCTATAACTTGAATCAGGTTGTTGAAGAGGTGTATCAGTAGGGTTTCTACGCCGTGATTTGAGCAGAAGCCATGCTGATTAGGGTCTAGAGGGGCATGGCTGTTGATGTGATATTGAAGTTGGTGTTGAACCACCTTTTCGATGATCTTCGCTAGGAGGGGGAGGCTTGAGATGGGTCTGTAGGTGGCTGGGTTGGCTTTACTTAGGGGGGATTTTTTCGGGATTGGGTGTATTGTCGCTAGCTTAAAGGAGCTAGGCATGAATAGTCAAGAATCCTTGACCGCACACAACCTCAGTGAGGATAATAAGATTCAACAGAACAAAGAACCATAACTATGCACAGGATAATCTTCAGACAGAAGGCCTGTTCACAGGATAAGGGCCTGCAGGGCCAACTGCAGAGAAACACAGCTGACCATAACTGGTCACAGGTGTAGGATCCTGGAGTGGTCTAGCAGGACATTATCCAGTAAGTAAAATGTCATCTTCCATATCATTCTGCTAGACCAGTGAGACTTACCAAACCTACGACTCCAATGGGCGGGAAGCAGATATGGCAGCTTTCAAGACCTCTGTACCAAAGGCAGTGTCCACCCAATCATGGACATCCAAACAGTAATGATTGGCAGAAGTGGAAAGTGATGTTCATGTTGCCGCTTGACAAATGTTTGAGGGGGCGAATGAGCTACACGCCACCTAGGAGAATGCTTGCGCCTGACAGGAAGTGCATGCAAACCCTCCAGAACTGACTAGTTCTACAACAGATAAGCTGAGGTAATGACCTCCTTGCCCTAATGCCCCAGGGTACACTTTGTGGCCATGTCACCTTTATGTGGGCCTGCAAACAGCACAAATAGTTGGTCTGACTTCCAAAAAGAGCTATGGACCTTGAGGTACTGGAAACACTTTCCTGACATCCACCAGGTGAAAGACAACATGAAAAGACGACACCACGTTGGGCAAGGAATGGGATGGGCTGAATGCACATGGTCTCCTCAGAGAATGACAAGCAGGACCAGCCCAACTAATAGGCAAATAGGTGGCCGCCTAGGGCAGCAGCTTCAGGAGGGGGGTGGGTGGGGAGGGGGTCATCAGCAAAGAGCAAGGCATTCAAAACTAAACAATAGATTCTGACATCTGGGGAGGGGGAGTCTTAATGTTTGCCTAGTGAGCCAAAACCTTGAACCATCTTTGGGCTGGCCTGATAACAATGCCTGTAACTCTGAGATATGTCTCGCCGAGCAAACTGCAAACAGGAATACTGTCTTAAGGGAAGAATAATCTGCTTCAGGAGCTCAAAGAGCTCCAACATCAAGAACTAAGTTGAGATCCCAAGAGGGCCCCTTGAAGCATGACAAGGCCACTACCTGACCCTTCAGGGAACTAAAGGAAAGGCCCTTGTTAAGGCTGTCCTGAAGGCAAATAAGGAAGGCAAGTCCACCATACTAAGGACAAGCTGATGCGTACAGCACCAGCATTTATACAAGCACCAGACGCACATGTAGGCAAAGCTTGTAGAATCCCTCTTCGCTTTCAGGAGCTTGGAAACCAAATGAAAAGGAAAATAGCCTTTACACGTTCAATGTTGCCTTTCAACAGCTGAGCCATAAGCCAGAAAGGAGCTGGGGAGTCCATAAGTCCATAAAGATTGATTTCTGCCTCTCAACTGCTCAGGCAGCCAGAAATCACAGAGGAGGTTCCCATAGGAGCCACATCAGATCCCTGGAATCATGGATTTCGTGGCCAATCTGGTGCTACCAAGACAATCTGATATGGATGTCATTCTATGAAGCCAAGGACGCAACCCATAAGCAGCCACAGAGGAAAAGCGTACTGCAGACACTGCTTTGACCAGAGTTAAACCAGGGCATTGACACCCTCTGAGCCTGTCTCCTTGCGGCGACTGAAGTGCCCATGCACTTTGGCACTGGATTGAGTTGAAACACAGACTGGCACAATTCTCATTCCCCAGGATTGAGGAAGTGATGAAAGAAAAGTCCGCCTCTACATTGTTGATATCCACAATGTGTTGCACAGAGGGGATCTAGGAGGCTCCTTTCTGCCCAGGAGGATAAGAGGGTCATCTCCAGGGCCACTCTGGCACTCTTCTTTCCCCCTTGCCAGTTGCCATAAATCATTGTTGTGGCATTGTCCGAGAACACCTGGACTGCTCTGCGCTAGGCCAAGGACCAGAGAAGCATTAGAGCCAAACAAATGGCCCTTGCCTCGAGGCATTTGATGGGTACACTGCCTCCCGGCTGTTCTAACGGTGTCTGCAATGGACACCCTAGCCAAACCGTCTGGCAACCATCAACAGGAGAAGTCACTAAGGATCGTCCCGTAGCAATCCCTTCCTCAAATACTGGGGCTGCCTCCACCAATTCTAGACACCACTGACAGCGGGGGGAGGAGTCTGACCTCCAATTCCTGAAAACTAGGAGACCAGAGAGACAACAAGGAACTTTGCAGTGAACATAAGATATGCCATACTGGGTCAGACCAAAGTCCATCAAGACCAGTATCCTGTTTCCAACAGTGGCCAATCTAGGTCATACGTACCTAGCAGTTTCCACAAAAGACACAGGTTCCACAATGCTTGTACTGGGTCAAGCATTGATATCCTGGGTCCCTTCTTAATAATGGTTTATGGACCTTTCCTCCAGGAACTTGTCCAAACCTTTTTTAAACCCAGCTACACTAACAGCCTTTACTACATCCTCCGGTAACAAATTCCAGAGTTTGATTACACATTGAGTGAAGCAATATTTTCTTTTATTAGTTTTAAATAGTTTACCCTGTAGCTTCATTGCATGTCCCCTAGTCTTTCTATATTCTGATAACGTAAACAATCGATCTACGTTTACCCGTTGCATTCCGTTCATTAATTTATAGACTTCTATCATATCTCCCCTCAGCTGTCTCTTTTCCAGGTTAAAGAGCCCTAACCTTTTTAGCCTTTCTTCATAGGAGTCATGCCTAAGGAACCCGGAGATCTGCTAAGACTAGAAGATTGTCAGCTGAGACAACAGCTTTCTCACTCTCTCCTGAGGTAGGAAAACTCCCTACATAATTGCTGAGCCATGCTCCTAAGTATACCAGCAATTTGAAAGGCTGCAAATGACTCTTCCCCAAGTCTATCACCCAGCTAATTCTCCAGGAACCGTAACCACTCAGGCCAATATCCAAGATGCTTCAGACTGCAACCTGGCTCAGATTAACCAGTTGTCCAGATATAGGTACACAGATCCCTTTGCGTCTCAGTGCAGTGGCCGTCATCACCATGACCTTGAGAATGTTTCTGGAGCCGTAGAGAGGCCAAAGGAAAGCGGCAAACTGAAAATAAGAATAGGGATGGTTTAGCACAGGCAGCACTGCTGCTCTTTGTGGATGGGAATGTGGAATTAGGCCTCAGCCAGATCCAGGGCCGTGAGAAACCCCACGCCACTTCACCTAGATCACTGAGCACAGTCTCCATATGGAAGTGCAAGGTTCACAGGTGGGCATTGATCCCCTTGAGGTAGAGAATTGGACATTAAGACCCATCCCCCTTCGGCACCATGAAATAGATGAAGTACCAGCCCTTCCCCTGCTTGGCAGAGAGGACTGGGGCAACCGCCTGTAAACTGAAAAATCTTTCCAGTGCTAGCCTGAATGGAGGCCCTTTTGGCCAGAGCCACATGAGAAGATGACAAAAAAATCAGAGGTCAGCTCTCTGCTTTCCAGAATGTAGTCATGCTGAATGGTGTGTCCAGCACCCAGTAATCCTCTGTTAACCAAACCCACTCCCGATAGAAAAGGCATATCCTGTTGCTCACTAGAGGCATCCTGGAATGTGCACCCAACTCCTCACTGTGCTAGTTGAGAGAAGGCCCTTCTGGAGGTGGGAGGCTCAGAGTCCGCAAGCCCCATGAAAGGACTGAGTCCTAGAGCGAAAACCAGAAGAAAAGCATAGTTACTCACCTGTAACAGGTGTTCTCCAGGGTCATCAGGAATCAGTCCTCACATATGGGTGACGTCAGCGCCGACGGAGCCCTCGTGCGGAGCAATTTCCCCAGCTTTCAAAGAAAGCCTTTGGGAATGCCTCGCACATGCGCAGTCCCCCTTCCCGCCCAAGGGTGCCATCTTGCTCAGTCAGATGACATAGCTAAAAAGACGGCAAAAAAATAATAAAACGCAATAATAGGACTTCAACTCCAGGGGAGGAGGGAGGGTCATGAGGACTGATTCCTGCTGTCCCTGGAGAACACCTGTTTACAGGTGAGTAACTACGCTTTCTCCAGGAACAAGCAGGAAGTCAGTCCTCACATATGGGACTCCCTAGCTACAGGCTACCGAGAACCTACAGCTGAAAAAAGGCTCCCTCTAGGTGAGCCGTAACAGCAGCGAGAGAACTTTCTCCGAGAATGCATCCCCCACAGTAGCCTCACACCAGAGGGCCGAAGGGTCGGAGTTGCCTAAATCTCGAATAGATTCCAGAGTACCGCCTGACCGAAAACGCTGTCCCATCAGGACTCTCTCTCCAGGCAGTAATGGGTTGCAAAAGTCTGGCTTGAAGATCAAGTTGCGGCCCGGCAGATGTCTGCGAACGGAACAGAGCGGTGATTAGCTACTGATGCGGCCTTAGCCCTGACACAGTGGGCCATGATACGACTCTGCAGCTGAAGGTCAGCTGCTCTGTACGCCCAGGCGATGCAGTCTGCCACCCAGGTGGATAACGTGCGCTTGGAGACCGGTAGAGCAAGTTTACTAGGGTCATAAGAGACGAAGAGCTGAGAAGCCCTCCTATGTCCCTGCGTACACTCCAGGTAGAAGGTGAGCGCCCTCTTACAGTCCAGGGTATGCAGAACTGCTTCTGCCCTGTTGGTATGTGGCCTGGGAAAGAAGGTTGGAAGAACCACCTCTTGGTTGAGGTGAAACGAGGAAACCACTTTTGGAAGGAACTTGGGGTGTGTGCGGAGCACTACCCTGTTCTTGCAAAACCGTGTGCACGGCCTATCTGACACTAGAGCCTGCAGCTCACTCACATGCCTAGCCGATGTGAGCGCTACCAGGAAGAACACCTCCCAAGAGAGGAAGCGCAGATGGCAAGTGGACATCGGCTCAAAAGGAGGG
Source organism: Ichthyophis bannanicus (assembly GCA_033557465.1). Taxonomy (NCBI): domain Eukaryota; kingdom Metazoa; phylum Chordata; class Amphibia; order Gymnophiona; family Ichthyophiidae; genus Ichthyophis; species Ichthyophis bannanicus. The sequence continues at coordinate 163,429,835 of CM066042.1, read as the reverse complement.
CGAGTAAGTTGCTGCAAGATCACATTGAGATCCCACTCCGTCGCTGGAGGGCGGACTGGAGGTTTCAGCAGGAGCAGCCCTCTGAGAAACCTGGCTACCAAGGGGTGAGCCGAGAGAGGCTGACCGTCTATCAGTGCATGGTTAGCCGACAAGGCACTCAGGTGGACCCTGACGGAGTTAGACTTGAGGCCTAGCTCCGAGACATGAAGTAGGTACTGTAACACCTTGGGAACCTGAGATGAGAAGGGTTCAACAGTATGTTGGTGACACCACACTTGAAACCTGCGCCATTTACATGTGTAGGATTTTCTGGTGGATGGCCTCCTGGAGGCTAACTCTTCTACCCCTTCGGGTAAGAGAAAAGGTGCAAGGCCTACCCTCTCAGCAGCCAGGTCATCAAATTGAGGGATCTGGGATTGGGGTGCACTAGGGAACCCTGCTCCTGGGTGAGGAGGTCGGGCTGTATCCCCAAGGGGAGAGGGGTTTCCACCGCCAGTTGAAGAAGAAGTGGGAACCAAGGCTGTCTGGGCCACCTGGGCGCTACCAGGATCACCCAGGCCTTGTCCCTCGAATCTTGGAGAGTTCGTGCTACTAGAGGCGTAGGCGGAAAAGCATACAGGAGGCTTCCCGACCAAGGGAGAAGAAACGCATCTGCTGCTACCCTGAGGGGGTGCGGCTGTCTGCAGCAAAAGCAGGGCAACTGACGATACTGTGGACTGGCAAAGAGATCTATGGATGGGAGGCCCCAGTGGTTGAAAATCTGCTGGGCAATCTCCCTGTTCAGTTGCCATTCGTGGGGTTGAAGAACCCTGCTCGGTTTTTCTGCTAGGCAGTTCTCCTGGCTGGGTAGGTAAAATGCATGGAGAGACATGTTGTGTCGAACTGTGAAGGAACAGAGATCCAGAGACTCCTGGCAAAGGATCCGCGAACCTGTGCCGCCCTGTTTGTTCACATAGAACATGGCCACCAGGTTGTCCGTCTGTACTCGGACAGACTGGTTGGAGAGGCCAGGAGCAAAGGCTTTTAGAGCCAAGCAAATGACCCGGAGTTCCAACAGGTTGATCTGAAGTGTGGCCTCCTGAGGAGTCCACTGACCTTGAGTGCAAGAGCCCTGACAATGGGCTCCCCAACCCATCAAGGAGGCATCCGTGGTCAGCACCCTGGTATGCACTGGAAGCTGGAACGGTAATCCCCGCAGGAGGTTCCCTGATTGTGACCACCACTGCAGGGACTGCAGTAGGGGTTTGGATACTGCCACTGGTCCCGCAGGGTCCACTGAGCTGTCCGCATGTGCATGCGTGCGAAAGGAGTAACATGAACTGTGGAGGCCAAGTGGCCGAGCAGGCATAAGAACCTCCATGCTGACACCTGGGGTACATGACTCACCATGCCCACCTGAGACAGCAGGCTGTCTGTCCTGTCCAGTGGCAAATAGGCCCTCAACTGTACTGTGTCAAGCCTTGCCCCTATGAACTCCAAGTTCTGGGTGGGTAGCAAAGAGGACTTTGCATGATTGATGACGAACCCCAGATGCTGAAGCAGAACTATTGTGTGAGCTGTGGCGTGGTGCGTCTCCTGAGCTGACTGGCCCCTTATGAGCCAGTCGTCTAGGTAAGGGAACACAAATATCCACTGGCTCCTGAAAACCCTTGGAGCGGAATCTAGACCAAAGAGAAGCACTCTGTATTGGAAGTGGTTTCCTCTGACCACAAACCTGAGATATTGTCTGTGGTCTGAATGTATGAGGATGTGTGTGTAAGTATCCTTTAGGTCCAAGGAGCATAGCCAGTTTCCCTGCTGGAGGTAAGGCAGAAGTATCCCAAGTGAAAGCATCCTGAACTTTTCCTTTACCAAGGACTTGTTGAGATTTCGCAGGTCTAGGATGGGGCGAAGGCCTCCTTGTCTTTTCGGTATCAGGAAATACCTGGAGTAAAAGCCTTTCCCCTGCAGGTGGCGGGGCACCGGTTCCACCGCCTGATCCTTGAGAAGACCAGCCAACTCCTGCAAGAGAAGGTTCCTGTGCAAGAGGGGTCCGAGATGCTCTCCTGGGAAATAGGAGGTAGGCACTTGGCTGAAGAGGAGCAGATAGCCGTCCTGGACTATTCTTAAAACCCAAGTGTCGGATGTAATGGCTGGACACCTGTGGGCGTACAGGGACAGCCGACCTCCTGTGCAGGGCCAAACCACTGGTGGGAGAGGAGCTACACAGAGGGAGTCAAAAACCCCCTCCCTGCTGGGCAGGAGCAGGAGCTGGAGGTTTGGGGGTTTGAGGCTTACGAGGGCCATTCCCCCGTCCCCTGGCCTGCTGCCCCTGCTGGGGAGCTCTGGTAAGTGGAGTAATTTCTGTAAGCCTGTCCCTTCCTCGGGTAAAAGGGCTTTTCCTGTGAGGTCTTCTTCCTGTGAGAAGGAGCAGATGTCTTCTTCGACAGCCTTGTCCAGGTCAAGTACTCAGACTCAAGTTCAGCAGCCTTTTCAGTCATGGGTTTGCCGAAGAGGTTATCTCCTTGGCAGGGGACATTGACCAACTTGTCCTGTACTCATGGCTCAAGGTCAGACGACCTGAGCCAAGCCTGGCGCCTTGCACCGATGCCTGCTGCGGCTACCCAGGCCGAAGCCTCAAAGCCGTTGTAGGCTGCTCAAGACAAACTTCGAGCACACTCTGATCCTGGTGGACAGGGCCTTGAAGCGCTGCAAGGGTTCCTCGGAGAGGCCAGCAGAGAACCCGGCAATCTCCTTTGCCAGGTCTCTTAAGTACATGCCCATGCACAGCTGGTAGGTCTAGACACGGCAATGCAGCATCGAGCCCTGGAAACACTTTCTGCCAAAGGTGTCCAGGTTCCGGGCCTCCCAAGGAGTGTGAACATAAGAACATAAGATATGCACTGGGTCAGACCAAGGTCCATCAAGCCCAGTATCCTGTTTCCAACAGTGGCCAATCTAGGTCATATGTACCTAGCAGTTTCCCCAAAAGACACAGGTTCCGCAATGCTTGTACTGGGTCAAGCATTGATATCCTGGGTCCCTTCTTAATAATGGTTTATGGACCTTTCCTCCAGGAACTTGTCTAAATCTTTTTTAAACCCAGCTACACTAACAGCCTTTACTACATCCTCCGGTAACAAATTCCAGAGTTTGATTACACGTTGAGGGAAAAAATATTTTCTTTTATTAGTCTTAAATAGTTTACCCTGTAGCTTCATTGCATGTCCCCTAGTCTTTCTATATTCTGATAACGTAAACAATCGATCTACGTTTACCCGTTCCACTCCGTTCATTAATTTATGGACTTCTATCATATCTCCCCTCAGCCGTCTCTTTTCCAGGTTAAAGAGCCCTAACCTTTTTAGCCTTTCTTCATAGGAGTATCCTTCCATCCCCTTTACCATTTTGGTGGCTCTTCTCTGAACCTTTTCTAATAACGCTATATCCTTTTTAAGATACCGCGACCATAACTGCACACAATATTCAAGATGCTGTCTCAGCATGGAACGATATAGAGGCATTATATCATCTTTTGTTTTATTTTCCATTCCTTTCCTTATGATATCTAGAATTCTATTTGCTCTCTTAGCTGCCGCTGCACACTGGGCCGAGGGTTTTAACATGTTATCCACAATGACACCTAAATCTTTTTCTTGGGTGGTGGTTCCTAATGTGGAACCTTCCATTGTGTAACCATAGTTTGGGTTGTTCTTCCCTAGGTGCATAACTTTGCACTTGTTCACATTAAATCTTCCAATTTATCAAAATCCTCTTGCAGTTTTCCACAATCCTCTTGGGTTTTAACAACTTTAAATAGTTTTGTATCATCTGCAAATTTGATAACTTCACTCATTATTGCACTTTCCAGGTCATTTATGAATATGTCAAAAAGCAGCGGACCCAGCACAGATCCCTGGGGTACACTACTATTCACCTTTCTCCATTGGGAAAATTGACCATTTAGCCCAACCCTCTGCTTTCTATCTTTTAACCAGTTCCTGATCCAGAGTAGTACACTGCCTTCTATCCCGACTCTTTAGTTTTGCCAAAAGTCTCTGATGAGGGACCTTGTCAAAGGCTTTCTGAAAGTCCAGATACACTATATCAACCGACTCACCTTTGTCCACCTGTTTGTTCACACCTTCAAAAAAACATAACAGATTAGTAAGACAAGATCTTCCTTGTCTAAAGCCATGTTGGCTGTCTCCCATTAGGCCATGACAATCTACATGCTGAGTAATTTTATTCTTTATGATGGTTTCTACCATTTTTCCCGGTACTGACATCAGGCTCACTGGTCTGTAGTTTCCCGGATCACCCCTGGAACCCTTTTTAAAAATTGGTCTTACATTGGCGATTCTCCAATCTTCAGGTATTGGAGATTATTTTAATTATAGTTCACAGATTACTAATAGCAGGTCTGCAATCTCATATTTCAGTTCTTTCAACACCCTTGGATGTATACCATTTGGCCCAGGTGATTTGCTACTCTTCAGTTTATCTAATAGTTGTAATACATCTTCCCGATGTATTGATATTTCCTTCAATTCTTCCGCACCTTTAAATACCACTTCAGTCATGGGTAACATCCCTACATCTTCCTCAGTAAAGACCGAAGCAAAGAATTCATTCAGTCTCTCCCCTATCGCCCTGTCACCTCTTAGTGCCCCTTTAACTCCTCTATTATCTAAGTGTCTTTTGGCTCTTGAGCCTTTGCATGGCCGGTTCACAACCATGGAGTTGTGTGGCAGCTGTGCCTTTTGGAACCCGGGGCTCTTACGGACTCGATAAATGGAATCGACCCAATTGCTGAGGACTGGTGCCGAGGTCAGGGAGTACCACATGCGCAGCATCAACCATTCCAGCATCGGAGGCACCGGTACAGTAAGGGCCTCCTTCGGAGGAGAGTCATACTGGAGGGCATCGAGCTCTTCGGCTCCTCCTTGGCATCTGCAGGGAAAGCCAAAGCCTTGGCCATATCCCTCACAAAGTCTGAGAACCTAGTGTCCTCCGTGGGCGACCGTCCCCGAGGTTCCGGTGGGTATCGGGCGAGTCTTCCTCTGCCGTCTCCCACACTAAGCCCTCCGAGGACTCCTCGATGGGTTCCGGTCTCGAGGGCTTCGAGCGTGTCCGTCCCGACACCGATGGCCCAGGCGACGACGACCTCGGTCCCGAATGGGAGGTCAAGGGAGACCTTGGCTGAGGATCGACTCGAGCCCGCATGGACTCGAGGATCAGCTCTGCCTCCGAGGTTGACTTAGACGTCGAGGTCCCGGTGGTCGGGGCGGATGCACAGGTGAGACTGGCTATCAGCGCCCGAAGCTGGTCCAAGAAGGCAGAAACACACTGCTTTCCAAGGCTGCCAACCTGAGACCCAGCTCAGAAGGCTCCGCAGCCCCCGGCTCGGTTCCCGATGCCGGTTCTCCCAGAGGAGAGTCCACGAGGACAACAGGCATTACCTTGTCCAACGCCTTCGGCTCCGTACGAGGTATTTTAGCAGGCCTCTCTGACTCGGTGAACCCGGGGCAGCGTTCGGCACTCCGTGACCTGGAACCCGAGGGCCCCAGCCGATCGGAGTCCTCCAGAGACGCAGCCCTCGCGGGTTTCTTCTTCTTACGGTGCTCCTGGGTGGGAGACCCCCTTTCAGAAGACCCTCGACGGTGCTCGGGTTCAGAGTCCCGAGACGTCGAGGCTTCTGATGAGGTCCTGGCCCGGACGGATCCATACTCGTAGAAAATAGTCTTGCGCTGGTGCTGCCTGCTCCTCAGCGCTTTGGAGGACATCTTGCCACACGGACCGCAGACCACCGGGTTATGGTCGGGTCCGAGGCAGCAGTCATGGGTGTCGGTGAGGGACATAAGTTTTTTACACCGATCAAACTTCTTGAACCCGCTGGCAGCCATTGGGGGAAAAAGGGCCCCTGCGAGGTCGAAAGACCGGGCTGCCAGTTAAAAGAAAAAACATGAACGCTAGTCACTAAGGACAAAACAAAAAAGTTAGTTGGATTCGATACCGGTGTACCGAGCCAAACCGGTACCAAAAATGGTAGAAATAGTGAAAAAACAATCAACTTTTTTAGAGGAAAATGAGACGACGTCTATCAGGCGCCGCGGAAAAAAGAAGACTGAGCAAGATGGCACCCTTGGGTGGGAAGGGGACCGCACATGCGCAAGGCATTCCCAAAGGCTTTCTTTGAAAGCTGGGGAAATTGCTCCGCACAAGGGCTCCGTCGGCGCCAACGTCACCCATATGTGAGGACTGACTTCCTGCTTGTTCCTGGAGAAAGGCAGAATTTCCAGGGCAATACCGATGGGAATGCCAGGCCCCCCATGATTCCTGGTTTCAGGAACGAGGATAACAGATCTGCTCACTTCCTGGGCCCCTTAGGCCTATCCTTTGGGAGGCAATGAGGTTTAGACTCTCACAAATTCTTAACCAGCTTCTCCAAATCCACCCCAAAGAGAAGCTTCCTTTTAAAAGGCAAGTCAAGTCAAATGGGATTTGGAGGATGAGTTTGCTACCTGGTGGCGAAATCACAGTCATCATCACATTACTGTTGCAAGGGCAATATCCTTTGCCACTGAGTGGACCAGATCATACATAGCATCTGATAGAATCAGTTTCTGCTGATTCTAGGATGAAGGAATCCACTGGAGGAGAGCATGAGTGACAGACCCACACAAACCGCTAGCTGGAGAGCAACAGAAATAGTTGGATACTTATTCTTCAGGGGACCTTCCATCTTGCGATCCAAGTGGCTTTTTGAGAGCTGTACCACCTGCCACCGGGATTGTTGGTCTGCTTCGTGACCACAGTGAAATATACATCCACTTGAGACCTGCTCAACCTTCCTGTGGCAGGGCACAGAGCTTCTTCATGACCCTGCCTCCTTTTGATAACCTCTGGAAAGGTAAGTGCGCTAGTAGGTTTCCGAACCCACTACAAGAGGGGTGGCACCTGTGGCGTCTATTCTGCCACTGCAAAATCAGTCAACTTCAGAGCAGAGGACGATTAACGCCACCAGCTCTTCCTTCCTGAACAAGCAGATAAGGGAATCGTCCTTGTCTTCTGAGGGTGGCAGCATTTCATCCTCAAAACTGGCATTCTTGTCACAGGTGTTGGAACTAGACTCTGAATCCCGGGCAAAGAAAAGCCACTCTGAACCTCCTAATTTGAATCCCACCGAGATCACTAGGTGATGGAGCCCAGGCTGAGCCTCAGCCATCCTGAGTAACAGGACCCTCCTCTGACCATGCGGAGAACAATCAAGAGGACCTGGTATCCCAAGGTCTGAACTGTCTCACCAGAAGAAACAGTAGTTACTTACCTGTAACAGGTGAAACATCAGGAAATCAGTCTTCACATATGGATGATCATCACTGACTGAGCACACAGGAACGCTCCCCAGCATCCAATAGAAAAGCCTCTGGGAGCATACCACTGCGCCGCTGCCTTCCCAACTCCTCTCCTGTTGAGTTTGTAGCTGAGAAACAGAGGAAAAAAATAGGAAATACTTTATAACTCCTAGGGGAGGAGGGCAGGTTGTGAAAACTGCTTCCTGCTATTCTCAGAGATCACCTGTTACAGGTGAGTAACTACGTTATCTCCAGGAACAAGCAGGAAAGCACAGTTACTTACCTGTAACAGGTGATCTCTGGGAACAGCAGGAATAAGTCTTCACATATGGGTACGTCGGTACCGACGGAGTCTGCGTGGGAACGCTTCGCAGCGTCCAATCAAAGAGCTTTTGGAAGCATCCCACCACGCCTGCGTGCTGCCTTCCCGCCTTTCCCAACTGCCTCTCCTCAGTTAAGTTTTAAAGCTGAGACAAAGAGAGAGAGAGAGGAAAGGAAAGATAGATAGAGATACAACTCCTGGGGAGGTGGGTGGGTTGTGAAGACTTATTCCTGTTGTTCCCAGAGATCACCTGTTACAGGTAAGTAACTGTGCTATCTCCAGGAACAAGCAGGAATGAGTCTTCACATATGGGGACTCCCAAGCCGAGATGCCTGGAGTCCCAGCATGTCATAGGTTGGAACATGCTATCCCCCACAACACCAGGCATCCTGAGGATGGAGGGTAGGAGTTGAAGAGAGAAAGGTGCTGTGGAACAGTTAACCTAGCATAGGATTGCAGACAAGGAGTCTATGTCTGGATGATAATTGTCATCAATGATATTGCAAAGAAAAAATATTGCAATATGGACCTCCCCTAACAGGACTTCAGAGAAGTATGGAGGTTCATGGGATCTACCGGGGAACCCAGTAGAGGAACCTCGAGAAGGACCTCACTGTAAGTGGAGGTAGTAAACCTGTAGGAAAAGCAATGGAGATCAGAATCCTGAAAGGTAACAGGTGACCCCAGTAGGAAAAACTGGGGTAGTACAAAAACGGTGGGCCTTCAGCGGAAGGCTTTATGATAAAAGCTGAACTCTTTTGGCAGCAGAGTGGCTCACTCTTAGGAACAAAAAGAGAAAGGCTAACCGATTAGGACAAACAGGCCCAGTCCTTGTGGGGAGAAAGGGTATGGGAACACCTTGTATCCCAAAAGAAAGGACAAACGCCGGAGGCGTTAGAGCCTGTGATTAGCTGAAGATCCGCAATATCTCTCCTAACTGAAGTCAGCTGGGAGAGATATTGGAACATGGAGAGCTTCAGAGGTACCTAACCTTAAGGTTATGGTAGGTGTTAACTACCACGCAGTGGTTATGAGTGTAGGACCCCAAAACATGCTGGATAGCATAAGTATGGGTAAAGCCCATCTGTCAGAATCATATAGCTATATGAGCCTCGACAGTCAGGTAGATGAAGCAGAATACATATCTACCGATAGTACAATATCTCGACAGATACATATATATATATATATATATATATATATAAATATATAACATATAGATATATGAAAATATATCTATAGTGAGATATGAAAGGCATAAAATACACACAAATGATAGACATTGACATCTGTAAGATGTGTGCTATAGGTATGAATATATAGGCCTCTATATGGAAGTCTGCAAAGAAGCCGACAGAGATATGCCTACAAAAAGGTATTCACATAGGAAAATGTGGAGAGGAAAGATTCATCTAATAACAAGAAGGTGGAACCTACTTGAGAAGATATATAGAGAATCAATTCCCACTGGTTATGGCAACAGGGATGCTAGATAGTAGAATAACCAGGATAGTTACATGAAAAGCAGAGGATGATATCAGTCTGCAGCCAGCAAGTCCCGAGTATTCTAGAACTCTAGCATGGTAAGTGAACAGAAGACGCATAGGAATGAGATACCATGCTGACCTGCTTAAGGGCAAAAAGGTTCATGCGTTCTTACCATGAGGACGAGCTGGAAGGAGAAAACATATTCCCGATTGGAAATACTATGGACCAAAGCAGGGAATTAGCAACTCCTTAAGCTTTCACGTAAAAGGAGGCCTATGTCCTTTATATTAAAAAGGAGAATGTTTCTAGTCATGGGAGACATGACTGAAAAAGCCTTTTTCAACCATCTAGTATAGCTGTTGGAGAAAAAGCCCCCCATGGTCTCTAGCAAGGGCCCATAGTGGAGAGCTTCTCTGTAGAATTGCAGAGAGCATGATGCAGGAGAATGAGGAGATAGAACTGGCTGCAGGAGAGCCAGTACCTATGTCAACTATGCTGCCAAACCCAGGGGAATGGAGATGGCAGAAAGAGAAGACAATACAACAAGCTTGTAGTGAAAACATTTCCAAGACAGATGACAGCACTGACTTGGAGCCACTACTAAGACCAGACAGAATGTTAGTGGAGGACAAATCTGGTTGCTGGTGAACAAGAACCAGTGGTCCAAACATTAAGGCTCCTGCATTGGCAGCTGCTTGCCAGACAGCAGAAGAATGGTACTGTTTAAAAACAGAAAGAACAGACAAAACAAGAGTAGAAAACTCTGGATGTGTCTGATGAACTGCTTCAAAGCAAGATTGAAAAAGAGGAATCAACTCAGAGAAGAGAACTCCGCACTGGAAAAGTAAGAAAACTAGAGAGGCTGAAGAAAAGCCCTCCAGTGAAGCAATACCGCTCTTACAGAGGAAAACCTGGTAAGAGGGTAAAGAGAATAGAGCTGAAGAAAACTTACAAAGTAGTAAGTTTATAGAAAGGAAAAAAAGACATGCTGGCACAGGAAACTATCGTTTGATAGTGGATAGACCTCTTTCCCTAGCAGGAAAAAGAGGAGAACCCTGTGACCTAGAAGCATGAACATCCCGACAGCTCATAGAACATAGAAAGAATGGATGTCTTTCGGGAAGAGATCCATGTTTAGGATTTAGAATGACAGCAGTGGATTGCCTCTATTGAGAAGAAGCAACTGCAGATTCTAATCCCAAGAGTCACAAGCATCTGATGGATTGATCAGAAACCCTGTGGTTGCTGGGTTTGCTGAGCCTGGTGAGAGGTTGAACTCTGCAGACCAGGACGATGCTTCCCCTGTTTGGGAACATCTGCATGATGGGCAGATGATGCATAAAACCTTCTTCTCTTATGGGAAGAAAGTTTGGCAGGATATTTCCTACCTACTGGGACAGAAAAAGGTGCAGAACAGCCCCTGGGAACAGGTAAGTCAGTGGAGACCTGAGTAACCTGACGTAAAGACTCCTTGTTGAAAAGATTGTCTCCAGTGCAAGGAGTATGTCCCAGTCTGTGCTGTGCCCATTTGTCCAAGTCTGAAGCTTGGAGCCAGGCTCCACGTCGTGCCCCTATAGTTATTAGCAGAAGTCCTGCTAACAGACTCAAAAGAGTCTAGGGAAGCACGAGTAAGAAACCAAGAAATATTCTGGAGATGCTTGAGCAGTGAAGAATAGTCTGCACTCTTGGACTCTGGAAGGGAAGGAGTCAAAAGATGTAATTGCTTTGTGACCTCCTCAAGAGATAGACTCATATAGAAAATATATGAGAGAATTATTGCAGAAAGCATAGATGTCTGGAAGGTTTGACGTCCAAAGGCATCAAGTGTCCTAGACTCACGACCTGGCGGATAAGAAGAGTGCTTTTTCTTGCTCTTTACCCGCCTCACTGCTGATTCCACAACTATGGAATGATGATGAAGTTGAGTCTTTTGAAACCCTGGAGAGGGGGGCACCTGATATAAGAGATCAGTTGCTCTGGAAGGTGGGGGTACCCTTAAAGGTGTTTCCCACATTCCTAGAAGGAGATTCTGCAAGGAATGATGCAAAGGAAGCATTATGTTCTCCTTTGCTTTGGTAGAAAGAGAGCTCTGTGCAGGATCCTGTCCTGGGATAGGAATGGCAAGAGATCTTGCTATATCCAGGAGAAAACTCTGAAAAGAGAGTTCCCCAACAGGAATTTCCCTTGGACAGGTTAGATCTGAAGAACTAGCCTGAGCACCGACAGAGCTATCCAGATATATAGGAATAGAAGATCCTGCACAGTGCAGTGTGGAATGCTTAAAGGATGGCCGCCGGTACTGGCTGTTAGGAGCAGCGACCGTCATTACCACATTGTCCATGCCAGGTATAGACTCCAAGCTTGGCATAGAAGGGAGCGATCCTGTTGAAAAAAGCATGGTAGGAGTTGGCCACGATAATACTGTGGATACCGGTACTGATGCCAATACCGGTACCGATGTCAGAGTCGAGCCCGACAAAGACATCGGAGCAGTCATCGGTGACAGTTCAATCGGTACCGAGGTAACCGAAAACCTCCGGGTGCTATCCTCGGTACCAAGCCACCGGTATCGATCGGTGTCGGTACCAACGTGTATTGGTACCGAGTCTTAAAGACTAGAGAGCGATTCTAAACTCGGCATCGATAAGTGAAGCATGGAAGGCACCGACCGTAAGGGTAATGAGGACATCGGTACCGACTTCGGTACCGTGTCTGATACCGGTGAATGAAGGTCAGCTAGTGGCAACTCAGTCGGCCTCGGGGGAACCGAGAGTTGTGGATCCGAATCATCGGAACCGAGCCTTCGGTACCGCCGAGAGCCGGTACCAAGGCGAGTCGGTACCCAGTCCTCCAGACTGGAGATCGATTCCAGACTCGGCATTGAAGGAAGCGAGGCTATCGATGCACGTCTGGAGGGTACCAACGTCGGTGGTAGTATCGGTGCTGGTACCGATAATGGAAGGTCAGTCTGGAGTGTATCCACCGGTCCCGAAGGCACCGAGGACGCCAGATGACCATCCCTGGTGAGGAGTATTTCATCCAACACCAGTGCCGATGTCGGGGTATCGGTACCGCTCGAAGCGGATGCCACCACAGGACACGGCTCAGGTATGTTCTGTGAGGGGTGAACCCCAGGAACAACCTGAAACCCCTGAAAGGCTTTAGAGACCGAAGACTCCCACCGGGGTTTTGAAGCCAGTAGGCCCTCGAGGGCAAGGCCGGAGCCGTCTACATGCTGTGCATGAGACCTACCACTCGAGGGCTGGCTAGTCTTAACAGACTGTTTGTGGGTTACCTGATCCTGTGTAGAAGAAGAAGGGGACGGTGCCCCGAAGCTGGAGGGAAACCGTGTATGAAGGGAACCTCAATATTGAAGACCTCTTCTCATCAAACTGTTGTCAGGACCCAAGCAGGTTAGACACCGACTTCGAGGGTCTAAAAATAAAGTTGTACCGCCACAGTTTGAACATTTCTTGGAGAAAGTGGCTGGCGGTTCCATGAAGGAAAAAGAAGAGGCCTAAAAGGCCTAAGACACCGTGGGACACTATGAAGAAAAAATATTCCTTGAAAAAGGAAGATTTTACAAGAAAAGAAAAGAAAACACCGGCGGTACCGATGGCGTCAGGAAGACAGCCGCGACCACAAGAAAACTAAAGAAATAAAACAAGAATTTTCTGTGGTGACAGGACGTCGTCCTGCTGGCTCCACGGAAAAACGAAAACTGAGGAGAAGCAGTTGGGAAAGGCGGGAAGGCAGCACGCAGGAGTGGTGGGATGCTTCCAAAAGCTCTTTGATTGGACGCTGGGAAGCGTTCCCGCGCAGACTCCGTCGGTACCGACGTACCCATATGTGAAGACTCATTCCTGCTTGTTCCTGGAGATTGCAGTCTTCACATATGGGACTCACTAGCTCCCAGGAACCAGGCTGTTAAGGGGGAAGAGTGGAGTGATCCCCTAATAGAAATGCAGGAGCCAAACAAAGCGAACATTTGAGACCTATCGGATTCTTTCATGAAGGATGGTTCTGCAAAGTTAGTCAGGTATTCTGAGAAGTCTGGGACGGAGGATAGGCGTTGAATTTACGACTCAAAAAGATGCTGGAGACGAGCTTGGCCAAAGACGGCATCCTGGCGGGAGTCTGTCGAGGCAATAATGGGCCAGGAGAGTGTGGATTGAGGACTAGGTGACTGCTCGATCGATCTCCTCAAGGCTTACTGAACGAAGATTGGCTACCAAAGTTGCCATTGCCCATACTTTATGAGCAGTAATGTGACCCTCCAAAGAGAGTCCTGTCTGAGCATAGGCAAAAGAGATGCAGTCTGAGGTGACTAGGATCAAAGGAAATGAACAGCTGAGAAGATCTCCTGTGATCTTTGGTTCTGTTCAAATAAGCCATCGCTCTCTTGCAATCCAAAGTGTGCAGCGCTGCTTCAACCCGAGACACGAGTAGTGTGGGGAAAAAAAATCGGCAGGATAACCAATTTGGTTCAGATGAAATACAGAAAACACCTTTGGAAGGAAGTGTGGATAAATATGGAGAACTACCTTGTCATGGTGGAAATGAGTATAGGGAGTATCCACTATAAGGGCTTGCAGTTCACCGACTCGGTGAGCTGAAGTGAGAGCAATGAGGAAGATGACCTTCCAAGAGAGGAACTTTAGTGAAGTAGTGGCTAAAGGTTTGCAGGGTGGCTTGAGAAGTTGAGCCAAACACACACTGAGATCCTAAGGCCACCAAGGGCAGCTTAATGGGGGGTTTTGAGAGCAGAAGACTCCTCATGAAGTGTGTCATTAAAGGGTGTGAGGAAATAGATCGCCCATCCAGAGTCTCATGAGATGCTGCTATGGCACTCAGATACACTCTGACCAAGTTAGTTCTTAACCCTGAGAGGAATAAATGGAGGAGATACTGAAGCAGTGGCTCCATTGGGCAAAGAAAAGAACTGATGTGCTTGTGGAGCACCAGGATGCAAACCTTCACCATTTGAAGGTGTAAAAGCATGTAGTTGAATCTTTGCGGGAAGGAGGAGGATATTCTTGACCTGCTCTGGAAGGTCAAGGTCAGCAAGTGCTACCTTTTCAGGAGCCAATTTGTTAGGCATAGGGAGTGTGGTTTGGGTTGGAGACGTGTCCTGTTGTCCTGAGAGAGGTCGGGTGGACATCCAAGGCTGAATGGTTGAGCTTGTGCAAGATGTAGAAGCAGAGGAAACCATGGTTGGTGAAGCCAAATTGGGGCTCTGAGGATCAGAGCCCTTGTCAGCCTGGAGCTTGAAAAGCGTTTTGGGTATCAGTGGTATGGGTGGGAAGCATAGAGCAATCCTTGTCCCCAATGGAGAAGGAAGGTGTCCGGGGCCTGTCTGTGTATTGATGGGATCCTGGAACAGAAGAGCAGAAGCTGCATGTTCTGCAGAGTAGCAAAGAGATCCATGAGTGCAGTTCCCCACCTCTGGAAGATCTGAGCAGTCATTTCCAGATGCAGCATCTATTCGTGCGGACAGAGAATATGGCTTAGCTTGTCCGCAAGCATGTTGAGCTCACCTGGAAGATATACTGCGCTGAGATGGATGCAGTGTGAAAAGGTTAATGTCAAGAGATGGGTCGCTTCGTCGCAGAGGGAACGTGATCCTGTCCCCCCCTGCTTGTTCACATAGAACACTGCAACCTGGTTTCCGTTCTGAAAAGGACAGACTGACTGGCAAGGTGGTGTTAAAAAACTTGTAGTGCATTGGTGAGAGCTCGTAGCTCCAAGAGATTGATCTACTGAGCAGATTAATGTGGTGTCCACAACTCTTTGAGTGGTCACATTGTTCAAATGGGCATCCCAACCCAATTTGGATGCATCTGTTATCAGAGTGTACTGAGGTGAAAGCATCTGAAAGAGTGATCTGACGAGCAGGTTTTAGGAGACACACCACCACTGCAGTGGGGTTGATCAAGTGAGGGGTTATGAGGTCTTGTCTCTGAGATGCCCCGTGGTCTGAGTCCACTGAAGAGAGTGTGTCCACTATGCTGGACGCATGTGCAAGCAATCATAGGGGACGACATGGATGGTGGAGGCCATGTGGCCCAAGAAGCATAACATCTCTCGAGCTGTCACTCGAGACAGGGAACAACAATCCTGAGGAAAGAAGGCTTTGGCCTGTATGTTATCTAGAAGTGCTCTGATGAACTTTAGGTTTTGAGTTGGCATGAAGTAAGACTTTTGCAAGTTTATGACGAAGCCCAGATGTTGGAGCACTATTATGGTACAGTGAAGGGCATTCATTACTTCCTGAGGGCATTCTCCCCTTATCAGCCAATTGTTTAAGTAAGGGAAGACAAATATCCCCAAGGTGCGTAGGTAGGCAGTGATGACTGCCATGCATTTCATAAAGACCCTTGGGGCAGAGGAGAAGCCAAAGGATAGAACAAGATATTGATAGTGGTCTGTCTGATATATGAAGATCAGAAACTGTCTGAGATGGGAAGATCAGTATGTGCGTAGATGACTCCAAGTCCAGAGAGCAGAGTCAATTGTGTTGCTGGAGGTACGGTAGAAGAGTTCCCAGAGAAATAATTTTGAATTTCTCTCAGACCATGAATTTGTTTAGATCCCCGAGATCTAAAACGTGTCTGACTCCCCCTGTTTTCTTTGGGATGAGAAAGTATGGGGAGTGGAAGCCCATCCAGTGTTCTGAAGGCGTAACACTTTCTATGGCACCCTGTGCCAACAAGGTAGCCCCTCTGCGCTTAGTAGAGCGCTTTGCGGTGGTTGAGGATAGTATTCCTCTTTGAATCTGGTGGGCAGATAGATTTGGAAGTGGAGTTGGTACCCCCTTTGGACAATTTGTAGTCTATTGCTCTGTTGTGATGAGGTGCTACCTGTGGGCAAAATGGCAAAGTCTGCCTGCAATATGGGTGGGCTGGGTTTTTGGTGGCTTCAACATCGAAGGACTCCACTTCCTCGCATGCATCGCAAGTATCTCAGAGCATTGGCAATGCTGTGAATGAAAGAGTCAAAAGTCAGGCGCAGGTTGAGGTTGCGCTGTAGGCTCTGGCTTTGCAGCCTTAGGCTTCTTCTGCTGGTGAGGAGCCTGTTTTGTTGAGGCAGCTGAAGATGGTAGGATGTAGGTGGTGTATAAAGAAGGATAGTACTTCTTCTTGGGGTAGAAAGCCTTTTTAGGGGAATGATTTCCTCTTGGAGGGATTAGCAGTTTTTATGGAGAGACGTTTCAGGGTGAGATAATCCATCTCAATTTCTTCTGCTTTTTCTCTCCAGCCCTTACCGAATAGATTCTCCTCTATACAGGGAATGTTGGCTAATTTATCCTGTACCCATTGTTCTAGGTCTGAGGCTTGTAGCCAAGCAATCCTGCGAGCTCCAATGCAGACAAATGATGCCCTACTGATCGATAAAGGGTACAGGTAAATGGAGCTCACTCTGAGGAGAAGGAAGTTACCAGTGGTGTGCCCCAGGGATCTGTCCTTGGTACGATTCTTTTTAACATCTTTGTTAGTGATATAGCGGAAGAGCTGTCAGGTAAGGTTTGCCTCTTTGCGGATGATACCAAAATCTGCAATAGAGTAGATACCCAGGAAGGTGTAGATAACGTGAGGAGGGATCTAGCTAAGCTTGAAGAATGGTCTAGAATTTGGCAGCTGGGATTTAATGTTCAAAAATGCAAGGTCATGCATTTGGGCTGCAGCAATCCATGGGAGCAATATAGTATAGAGGGTGAAGTACTTTTATCCACTAAAGAAGAGCAGGACCTCATGTGGTTGTGTCTGATGATCTTAAAGTAGCTATACAGGTAGAAAAGGCGACGGCAAAAGCTAGAAGGATACTTGGGCAGAGGATCTCTAAAGGAAAAAAGGGGACTGTTGTATTTGTTGATACGGAAGGACAGACTAGATAGGCCATGTGGTCTTTTTCTGTCATTAATTTTCTATATTTCTATGATTCAAAGACATGAAAAGATGCCCGTGTGAGAAATTTGGATGCATTTTGGCTATGTTGGATGAGTGCCTGATAAGCACTGCGCTTGTCATCTGAAATTAGAGGAGTAAAAGCATCCAGATCGCTGATGACATTTTTGAGGAACATGCCCATATAGAGCATGTAGGAGTTAATCCTGAATGCTAACATACAAGCATGGAAGCAGCATCAAGCAAAAGCATTACATATACTCGATTCTGGAACCGAAAAGTGGTTCTTCGAGCTCTATCTGGCACATCGCCACTACTATTGAATGATGTGGGATTAGAGGCTTCTGGAAACCTGGAGACTCCGGTACCCGATACATTGTACTGAGCCTTTTACTGGCCTCCTACATGCGGAGCATCAGATTTTGAAGGATGCGATGCACTGGCAGGGTAGCTGCTTCTTTGAGCGTCGGAGGGTGCTGGAGAATTTCCAGTTCCTCTGCCCTCAGTTCCTTCTCCAATGACACAGTGATGGAAAGAACCACTGCCATGTCCCAGATAAAGTCCTGGAAAGACATGTCCTCTGAAGGGGATCGGTGCTACTTGTGAGGTGGAGAAAGGTCAGACAGGACATCAAGAAGGTCCCAGAATCGAGCTATTCTTGCTCATATTCAGATGAAGTGGAGTGTGAAACCAGGAGGAAGACAAAGTATCGACGGTCCTTGGATGTGGCTTGATGTCAATACCGACATCGGTATTCCGATACGTCGATATCCAGCTGTGTGTCTGCTTGAGTTTGCTGAGCAATACCGGCATCAATCAGAACCAGAGAAGGCATTGATGTTGCTGCTGAGGGTTTTAGTGGCATCGATTCCAGTACATGTACCGGTGGTTGAGTCTTCAGCTAGAGGCTGGGTGCTCTCAGTTGTACTCCTGATGCTCTCTATATTTGTATCAAGGCTGCTAGAAGTGCTGCCAAACTTCTTTCAATTATCAACATACGCTAATCCAAGGAAACTGCCAATGCCTGAGTAGATTCTGCAACGGGACTATGGGCCACCATCCCAGAGGTCGATGCCTCAGGAGTGTCCTGGAGCCCCCACTTGTGCTTTTGGAGGAAGTATCTGTCTGATGGGGCTGTTTGGCTGACCGGTCAGCATCTGGAGATGGCCCATGGGGAGTCTCGATGCTTATGGGATTTCCCTGTAACATCGGTATCAGACTTAGATGCAGATATCGATGATTTGGACTTACCCTCGTGCTTAGACATCAGAGATACTTGTGATGCACACGAGGAACTGGAGGCCTTTGATGACGTGGAAGCCACCGAAACCAAGTACGAGGCAAAGTTCCATATTGTCTGTAAACAAATGACCGAGGAGCCTGCAAAATAGAACCAGAGGGAGCAGGTAGTGGGTTGGTGCTCAGGACCCAAACACTTTTTACATCATTCATGTGTGTCTATGACGGAAATTGTGGCTGAGTACTTTATACATTTTTTAAATCCATGCCTTAGTGGTGAACTTGTGTGTGAAGTAAAGGCTTTGTAGACCGGTAGGCCTAATTTGAAGGTAAAAACCGTGATGAAAAATAAACAAAATAAAGTGGAAACGGGACTGGCAGCGGCTATGCCGGTAAGAGCATCGACGGGAAGGCAGAAGCACAACTTCTGAAGAGAATTAAGCGTTTTTCAGCGGTGATAGGAACAGAGCGACATGGTGGAAGGAGGAAAATCAGTGGGACACTGATACCTGGGTACAAACTATATCGTAATGATAGAGCTGATCAAATTGGTGGAGGGATTGCACTCTATGTTAGAGAAGGCATTGAGTCATGAAGGATTAAAGTTTTGCAGGAAACAAAATTATTATTATTAAGCATTTATAAAGCGCCGCAACATACGAAGCGCTGTACAAACATAAAAAGAGACAATCCCTGCCCGTTAGAGCTCACAATCTAGTCAAGACAAAATATGAAATAAATTAGATAATACAAATAACAATTAACAAGACAAGAATAAACGTTTATGGAGAGTACAAGAAAGGACGAGTTAGGAACAAAAAGCAATAGTGAAGAAATGGGATTTCAATTTGGATTTGAAGATGGCCAGGGAGGAGGCTTGGCGGACAGGTAGAAAATTCCAGGAAAGGGTGCAGCCAGTTGAAAGGAGCGAAGTCTAGAATTAGCAGTACGAGTAAAAGGCATAGATAAACGAAGACAATTAGATGAGCAGAGTAGGCGAGAGGGGGTGTAGGTAGAGATGAGGGATGAAAGGTAATGAGGGGCAGAAGAATGAATATATTTATAAGTTAGAGGGAGGAGTTTGAACTGGATACGGAAGCAGATGGGGAGCCAGTGAAGTGACATGAGAAGAGGAGTAATGTGTGAAAAACGAGCCTGAATGAAAATCAGACGAGCTGCAGAATGTTGAATAGACTGGAGAGGAAAGAGGTGGTTAGCAGGGAGGCCAGAAAGGAGAAGGTTACAGTAATCAAGGTGGGAGGTGATTAAAGGGGATACACCCTAGAATACTGAAGGAACTTGGGGACGTTCTAGCAACTCCACTGACTGACCTTTTCAATGCCTCGTTGGAGTCGGGAGTGGTGCCAAAGGACTGGAGAGAGGCTCATGTGGTGCCTTTACACAAAAGTGGAAGTAAGGATGTGGTTGAAAACTACAGGCTGGTTAGTTTAACTTCAGTGGTGAGTAAATTATTGGAAACGCTGCTGAAAGAGAAAATAGTGAGGTTTCTGGAGTCCAGCGGATTACAGGATCCAAGGCAGCATGAATTCACCAGAGGCAGGTCTTGTCAGACAAATCTGATTGATTTCTTTGACTGGATGACCAGGGAGTTGGACCGAGGGAGAGCTCTAGATGTGGTGTATTTAGATTTCAGTAAAGCCTTTGAAACTGTTCCTCACAGGCGACTTATAAACAAACTGAGCACCCTAGGGATGGACCCTAAAGTTACTGCTTGGGTTAGAAATTCGTTGGGTGGGAGGCGACAAAGAGTACAAGTAAATGGAGCTCACTCTGAGGAGAAGGATGTTACCAGTGGTGTGCCCCAGGGATCTGTCCTTGGTCCGATTCTTTTTAACATCTTTGACAGCGATATAGTGGAAGGGCTGTCGGGTAAGGTTTGCCTCTTTACAGATGATACCAAAATCTGCAATAGAGTAGACACCCAGGAAGGTGTAGATAACATGAGGAGGGATCTAGCTAAGCTTGAAGAATGGTCTAGAATTTGGCAGTTGGGATTTAATGTTAAAAAATGTAAGGTCATGCATTTGGGCTGCAGCAATCCAAGGGAGCAATACAGTATAGGAGGTGAAGTACTTTTGTCCACTAAAGAAGAGCGGGACCTAGGCGTGGTTGTGTCTGATGATCTTAAAGTAGCTAAACAGGTAGAAAAGGCGACGGCAAAAGCTAGAAGGATGCTTGGGTGCATACGGAGAGGAATGGCTAGCAGAAAAAAGGAGGTGATAGTGCCTCTGAATAAGTCTTTGGTGCGACCTCATTTGGAGTATAGTGTGCAATTCTGGAGACCGCACCTTCAAAAGGATGTGAACAGGATGGAGTCGGTGCAGAGGGTGGCTACTAAAATGATTAGTGGGCTTCATTATAAAGCATATGAGGACAGACTTAAGGATCTTAATATGTACACCTTAGAGGAAAGGCGGGATAGAGGTGATATGATTGAGATGTTTAAATACCTCCGTGGCATAAATGTTCAGGGAGAGAGCCTCTTTCAATTGAAAGCAAGTTCTGCTACGAGGGGACATGGGATGAGGGTGAAGGGAGATAGATTCAGGAGTGATATGCGGAAATATTTCTTTACGGAAAGAGTAGTGGATCCGTGGAATAGTCTCCCAGTGGAGGTGGTAGAGATGAGGACAGTAACTGAATTCAAAAAAGCATGGGACCAACACAGAGGATCTCTAAAGGTAAAAAGTGGACTGTTGTAGTTGTTGATATGGAAGGACAGACTAGATAGGCCATGTGGTCTTTTTCTGTCATCATGTTTCTATGTTTCTAAAGAGTGGACAATCAGTTTAGTAGTGTTATCAGAGAGAAAAGGACGAATCTTGGCGATATTGTAAAGAAAGAAACGGCATGTTTTAGCAATGTTTTGGATATGTAAAGAGAAGGAGAGAGATGAGTCAAAGAAAACACCAAGGTTCCGTGCCGAAGAGACAGGAAGGATAACAGAATTATCCACAGAGACTGAGAAAGGGAAAGGAGGAGGGGAGGCATTAGGGGGAAAGACAAGGAGTTCAATTTTGGCCATGTTCAGCTTCAAGAGGCGGTAGAACATCCAGGAAGCAATGTCAGAGAGGCAGTCCGAGATCTTAGCTTGAATTTCAGGAGAGATAACAGGCGTAGAGTGGTAGATTTGAGAGTCGTCAGCATAGAGATGATAGTGAAAGCCATGAGAAGAGATAAGGGCACCAAGGGATTGGGTATGGAGAGAGAAGAGGAGCGGACCTAAGACAGAACCTTGAGGTACACCCACAGGTAAAGGGGTAGAAGAGGAGGAGTAGCCACCGAAGTACACACAAAGAGCGGTGGGAGAGATAGGAGGAGAACCAAGAAAGTACAGAGCCTTTGAAACTGAGTGAAGACAGGATGATAAGAAGATGATTGTGGTCAACGGTGTCAAAGGCAGCAGAAACATAAGAACATAAGATATGCCATACTGGGTCAGACCAAGGTCCATCAAGCCCAGTATCCTGTTTCCAACAGTGGCCAATCTAGGTCATACGTACCTAGCAGTTTCCCCAAAAGACACAGGTTCCGCAATCCTTGTACTGGGCCAAGCATTGATATCCTGGGTCCCTTCTTAATAATGGTTTATGGACCTTTCCTCCAGGAACTTGTCCAAACCTTTTTTAAACCCAGCTACACTAACAGTCTTTACTACATCCTCCGGTAACAAATTCCAGAGTTTGATTACACGTTGAGTGAAAAAATATTTTCTTTTATTAGTCTTAAATAGTTTACCCTGTAGCTTCATTGCATGTCCCCTAGTCTTTCTATATTCTGATAACGTAAACAATCGATCTACATTTACCCGTTCCACTCCATTCATTAATTTATGGGCTTCTATCCTATCTCCCCTCAGCCGTCTCTTTTCCAGGTTAAAGAACCCTAACCTTTTTAGCCTTTCTTCATAGGAGTATCCTTCCATTCCCTTTACCATTTTGGTGGCTCTTCTCTGAACCTTTTCTAATAACTCCATATCCTTTTTAAGATACGGCGACCAGAATTGCACACAATATTCAAGGTGCGGTCTCACCATGGAACGATATAGAGGCATTATAATATCTTTTGTTTTATTTTCCATTCCTTTCCTTATGATACCTAGCATTCTATTTGCTCTCTTGGCTGCCGCTGCACACTGGGCCGAGGGTTTTAACATGTTATCCACAATGACGCCTAAATCTTTTTCCAGAGTGGTGGTTCCTAATGTGGAACCTTGCATTGTGTAACCATAGTTTGGGTTGTTCTTCCCTAGGTGCATAACTTTGCACTTGTCCACATTAAATTTCATCTGCCATTTTGATGCCCAGTCTTCTAATTTATCAAGATCCTCTTGCAATTTTCCACAATCCTCTTGGGTTTTAACAACTTTAAATAGTTTTGTGTCATCTGCAAATTTGATAACCTCACTCGTTATTCCACTTTCCAGGTCATTTATGAATATGTCAAAAAGCAGCGGACCCAGCACAGATCCCTGGGGTACACCACTATTCACCTTTCTCCATTGGGAAAATTGGCCATTTAGCCCAACCCTCTGCTTTCTATCTTTTAAACAGTTCTTGATCCACAGTAGTACACTGCCTCCTATCCCATGACTCTTTAGTTTTGCCAAACGTCTCTAATGAGGGACCTTGTCAAAGGCTTTCTGAAAGTCCAGATACACTATATCAACTGACTCACCTTTGTCCACCAGTTTATTCACACTTTCAAAAAAACATAACAGATTGGTAAGACAAGATCTTCCTTGTCTAAAGCCATGTTGGCTGTCTCCCATTAGGCAATGACTATCTACATGACTATCTAATTTTATTCTTTATGACGGTTTCTACCATTTTTCCCGGTACTGACGTCAGGCTCACCGGTCTGTAGTTTCCCGGATCACCCCTGGAACCCTTTTTAAAAATTGGTGTTACATTGGGGATCCTCCAATCTTCAGGTATTAGAGATGATTTTAATGATAGTTCACAGATTACTAATATCAGGTCTGCAATCTTATATTTCAGTTCTTTCAACACCCTTGGATGTATACCATCCGGCCCAGGTGATTTGCTACTCTTCAGTTTATCTAATAGTTGTACTACATCTTCCTGATGTATTGATATTTCCTTCAATTCTTCCGCACCTTTAAATACCACTTCAGTCATGGGTAACATCCCTACATCTTCCTTAGTAAGGACGGAAGCAAAGAATTAATTCAGTCTCTCCGCTATCGCCTTGTCGCCTCTTAGTGCCCCTTTAACTCCTCTATCATCTAATGGACCAACTGACTCTCACAGGTTTTTTGCTGCGAATGTACTTGAAAAAAATCTTTATTTTGCGTTTTTGCTTCCACAGCAAGCATCTTCTCAAATTATCCCTTTGCCTGCTTTATCAATGCCTTGCATTTGATTGGCCAGTGCTTGTGCCGTTTCCAGGTTTCATCGTTTGGCTCTTTTTTCCATTTCCTGAAAGATGCTTTTTTGGCAACAACAGCCTCTCTGACCTCACCTTTAAACCATGCTGGCAGTTTTTTGGACTTCCATCCACTTTTCTTAAAGCGTGGAATACAGCTGGTCTGGGCTTCCAAGATAGTATTTTTCAACAACAGCCAAGCCTGATGTACGTCTTTAACCTTTGCAACTGCTCCTTTTAGTTTTTTCTTAATTATTTTCCTCATTTTATCATAGTCTCCCTTTCGAAAGTTAAAAGGTAGTACTGTAGATTTCCGAACTATCCCTCCTCCACTAAATAAATCAAAGGCGATCATGCTATGATCACTATTGCCAAGTGGTCCCAACACCCTTATCTCTTGCACTAGATCTGGTGTTCTACTAAGGACCAGGTCTAATATGGCTTCCCCTCTGGTCGGTTCATGAACCAGCTGCTCCAAGAAGCAGTCATTTATGTCATCTAGGAACTTTATCTCCCTAGCATGTCCTGCCGTGACACTGACCCAGTCGATACCGGGGTACTTGAAATCACCCATTATTATTACTGCACTGTAACCTTTGTTAGCTTCCTTGATTTCTTTCAGCATTTCATCATCCATTTGTTCATTCTGGCCCGGTGGTCGATAGTACACCCCCACTGCCATCACCTTCCCCTTTTTACATGGAATTTCAATCCATAGAGGTTCTACAGCAAACTTTGTTTCCTGCAAAACTTTAATCCTTTCTGACTCAATGCCCTCTCTAAGTATAGAGCGCAACCCCTTCACCAATTTGATCAGCTCTATCATTATGATATAGTTTGTACCCAGGTATCACAGTGTCCCACTGGTTGTCCTCCTTCCACCATGTCTCTGATATTCCAATCATATCTAACCTCTCATTTAATGCTATATATTCTAATTCTCCCATCTTATTTTTTAGACTTCTAGCATTTGCATACAAGCATTTTAGAGACTGTATTTTATTCATATTAATTTGGCTATTGGTAGACATGGGTAATTTGGGATCTTTAAGCTCTGTCTGCTCCATACGAGGGCGTTTGGGCTACTTTACTCTTTTTTGGAACATCTCTCCTTTTGGCAGTATCCTTCAAGGATACATTCTTCCGAACCATCCGCTCTTGGGCGACTGTCGGCTTTCCCCTATTATCTAGTTTAAAGCTGCTCTATCTCCTTTTTAAAGGTTAATGCCAGCAGCCTGTTTCCATCCCGGTTAAGGTGAAGCCCATCCCTTCGGAAGAGCCCCTCCTTTTCCCAGAATGTTCCCCAGTTCCTAACAAATCCAAACCCCTCATCTCTGCACCATTGTCTCATCCACGCAGAAAGATCCAGAAGAATAAGGACAGAATAAAAGCCTTTGGACTTAGCCAGAAACAAATCATTGGCGACTTTGGTAAGAGCAGTTTTGGTAGAATGTAGGGGACGGAAACCGGATTGTAAAGGATCTAGGAGGGCATGAGAGGAGAGGAAGTCGAGACAACGGTGGTAGACGGCACGCTCAAGTAATTTAGAAATGAAGGGAAGGAGAGAGATGGGATGATAGTTAGAAGGACAGGAGGGATTGAGTGAGGGTTTCTTGACGAGGGGTTTGACAATAGCATGCTTGAAGTCAGAAGGGAAGGTAGCGGTGGAGAGCGATAGGTTGAGAATATGAGTGATGGAGGGGACGATAGTGGAAGAAATGGAGCTAAGGAGGTGGGTGGGCATAGGATCAGAAGGGCAGGTAGTCAGCTTAGAGGAAGAAAGGAGGAGTGTTGTTTCCTCATCAGAGACCAGAGGGAAATTCACTGTAGAATCTCTATGGATTGAAATTCCATGTAAAAAGGGGAAGGCGATGGCAGTGGGGTTGTACTATTGACTGCCTGGCCAGAATGAACAAATGGATGATGAAATACTCAAAGAAATCAGGGAAACTAACAAAAGTTACAGAACAGTAATAATGGGTGATTTCAATTACTCTGGTATTGACTGGGTCAGTGTCATGGCAGGACATGCTAGGGAGATAAAGTTTCTAGATGAAATAAATGACTGCTTCTTGGAGCTGCTGGTTCAAGAACCGACCAGAGGGGAACCAATTTTGGACTTAGTCTTTAGGGGAACACCAGATCTGGTGCAAGAGATAAGGGTGTTGGCGCCACTTGGCAATAGTGATCATAGCATGATCATGTCTGATTTAATTAATGGAGGAGGGATGGTAAGGAAATCCACAGTACTATCTTTTAACTTTCAAAAGGGAGACTATGATAAAATGAGGAAAATAGTTAAGAAAAAACTAAAAGGAGCAGTTGTAAAGGTTAAAGACTTACATCAAGCTTGGGTGTTGTTGAAAAATACTATCTTGGAAGCCCAGACCAGCTGTATTCCACGCTTTAAGAAAAGTGGAAGGAAGTCCAAAAAACTGCCAGCATGGTTTAAAGGTGAGATCAGAGAGGCTGTTGCCAAAAAAGCATCTTTCAGGAAATGGAAAAAAGAGCCAAATGATGAAAACTGGAAACAGCACAAGCACTGGCAAGTTGAATGCAAGGCATTGATAAGGTAGGCAAAGAGAGAATTTGAGAAAAACTTGCTGTGGAAGCAAAAACACATAATAAAAGACTTTTTCATTTGTAGCAAAAAACCCGTGAGTCAGTTGGACCAGTAGATGATAGAGTAAGAGAGTAGTTACTCACCTGTAACAAGTGTTCTCCAGGAGCAGCAGGAATCAGTCCTCACATATGGGTGACATCGATGTCGAAGGAGCCCTGGTGCGGAGCATTTCCCCAGCTTTCTATGAAAGCATTTGGGAATACTGCACGCATGCGCAGTCCCCTTCCCGCCTAAAGGTGCCATCTTGCTCAGTCAGATGACATAGTTAAAAGACAGCACAAAAAAATGTAAAAATGAACTATGTACAACTGCAAATCCCAGGGGAGGAGGGAGGGTTGTGAGGACTGATTCCAGCTGCTCCTGGAGAACACCTGTTACAGGTGAGTGAGTACTCTTTCTCCAGGACCAAGCAGGAAGTCAGTCCTCACATATGGGACTCCCCAGCTTCAGGCTACCGGGGAACCAGAGCTGAAAAATGAGCTCCCTCTAGCCGCAGCATCAGAGAAAGGATTTCAATGAAACATACCCCCACCGGTAGCCCAACCAGAGGGCTGGAGGGTAGGAGTTGCCTAAACCTCGAAGAGATTCCAGAGCACTGCCTGACCGAAAGCACTGTCCCCACGGGACTCCCTCTCCACGCAGTAGTGGGCCGCAAAGGTCTGGCTTGAGGACCAAGTTGCAGCCTTACAGATGTCTACCAAAGAAACAGAGCGGATATGAGCTACTGAGGCAGCCATTGCCCTGACACGGTGGGCCGTGACCCGACCCTGCAAGGGAAGGTCAGCTGCCCTGTAAGCCCAGGTGATACAGTCAGCCACCCAAATGGACAAGGTACGCTTGGAGACAGGTAACCCCAAGTTATTAGGGTTAAAAGATACGAAGAGCTGAGTAGCCCTCCTATGCCCCTGCGTACGTTCAAGGTAGAAGGATAAGGCCCTACTATAATCCAGGGTATGCAGGACTGTCTCAGCCCGGCTGGCATGGGGCCTAGGGAAGAACCACCTCCTGGTTGAGATGGAAAGAGGAGACAACCTTTGTGAGGAACTTAGGATGAGTCCTAAGGACTACCCTGTTCCTATAGAAGCCAGTGTATGGCCTGTCACAGACCAGGGCTTGAAGTTCACTCACTCGCCTGGCCGAGGTCAAGGCCACTAGGAATAGAGTCTTCCAAGAAAGGAAGCGGAGAGGACATGTAGCCATCGGCTCAAACGGTGTGCAAGTCAGTTGCTGCAAGACCACATTCAATTCCCACTCAGGGGCGGTGGATGGAGAGGAGGCTTGAGCAAAAGCAAGCCTCTGAGTAACCTGGACACCAAGGGGTGAACCGACAAAGAATGTCCCTCCACCAGTGAGTGGTGAGCTGCCAGAGCAGAGAGGTGGACCCGAACAGAATTGGACTTAAGGCCCTGATTGGACAAGTGTAACAGGTACTGAAGCACTAGTGGCACAGTGCAGGAAAAAGGATCTTGCTTGCATTGCTGACACCACAAGGAGAACCTTTTCCACTTCAAGGCATAGGTCTTCCTGGTGGATTGCTTTCTAGAGGCCAAGACGACCTCTTCCACTTCCTGAAGCAGGCCCCAGGGAGCCAACACTACCCTTGCAGCCTCCAGGCCATCAATTTGAGAGATTTGAGATTGGGATGCAGAAGGGAACCCTGATCCTGAGAGAGGAGATCGGGTTGCAACCCCCGAGGTAGTGGGTTTTCCTCTGCCAGTTGAAGCAGAAGTGGGAACCAGGGCTGCCTCGGCCACCTGGGGGCTACCAGAAGTACCGAGGCCTTGTCCCGTAGAATCTTGAACAAAGTTCAGGCCACCAGAGGCATGGGAGGAAACACATACAGGAGGCCCTGGGACCAAGAAATCAGGAAGGCATCCGCTGCTAACCTCAGGGGATGCGGTTGCCTGGAACAGAACCTGGGCAGCTGCCGGTTCAGGGGAATGGCAAAGAGATCTATGGTTGGAAGTCCCCATTTCAGGAAAATTTGCTGAACTACTAATGGGTGCAGTTGCCACTTGTGTGGCTGCAGAACCCTGCTCAACCTGTCTGCCAGGAAGTTCTCCTGGCCAGGGAGATAAACAGCTTTGAGAAACATGTTGCGCCTGAGCGCAAAAGAGCAAAGGGCCTGTGCCTCCTGACACAGGAGCCGGGACCCAGTGCCTCCCTGTTTGTTCACACAGAACATGGCCACTTGATTATCCGTCTGTACCAGAACAGACTGGTGAGCCAAAGTGTGAGAAAAGGTTCTGAGAGCTAAGCAAATAGCCCGGAGTTCCAGTAGGTTGATCTGTTGCGTTGTCTCCCAGACCACAGGCCCTGGGTGCACCAGTCCAAACAATGTGCACCCCAGCCCTGTAAGGAGGCATCGGTTGTCAACACCACTGTGTAGACAGGCACCTGAAAAGGCACCCCCTGTAGTAAATTGGGGGGGTGTAGCCACCACTGTAGGGAGTTCAGGAAGGGTTTGGACACCCGTACTTTGTCTGTAAGGCTCCCTGTGGCCTGCCTCCACTGAGTTCTGAGGCACCACTGTGCAGGTCTCATGTGGAGGCGGGCATTAGAGGTCACATGCACTGTCGATGCCATGTGGCCGAGGAGCTTTAGACAGAGTCTGGCGGAAACCCTTGGCATGCTTAGAAACTGGTTTGCCAAGTCCATGAGCCTTTGTGCTCTGTCTTCTGGCAAGTAAGCCTTTGCTTGCAGGGAGTCCAGCCGTGCCCCTATGAACTCCAGGTTCTGGGAGGGGAGCAAAGTGGACTTTGCAAAGTTTATAACAAAGCCTAGGTGTTGAAGAAGGGAGACAGTTCGGAAGGTGGCTTGCCTGGCCTCCTGGTAAGTTTGACCCCTGATGAGCCAGTCGTCCAGGTAGGGGAAGACAAACACCTTGATTCTTTAAGTAGGCCGCCACCACTGCTAGGCACTTTGTAAAGACTCTTGGGGCGGAGGTTAGGCCAAAGGGCAGTACTCTGTACTGGTAATGGTTTCCTCCCACAATGAACCTGAGGTACTTTCTGTGGTCTGGATGAATGAGGATGTGAGTGTACGCATCCTTTAGATCTAAGGAGCATAGCCAATCTCCCTGCTGGAGGTAGGGCAGAAGTGTTCCAAGAATAAGCATCTTGAACTTTTCCTTCTATAAGAACTTGTTGAGATCCCTGAGGTCGAGAATAGGCCTGAGGCCAGCGGTTCTCTTTGGTACGAGGAAGTACCTTGAGTAGAAACCGTGACCTTGCAGGCGGGGAGGTACAGGCTCCACTGCCTTGTCTAGAAGCAGTCCCTGAAGTTCCTGAAGGAGAAGGGCTGTGTGCAGAGGAGGTCTTGGAGGCTCTCCTGGGAAGTAGGAAGGAGGTAACTGCTGGAAATGGAGCATATAGCCCTTGTGGACTATGCGCAATACCCAAGCATCTCCTGTAATGGGTGGCCACCTGTGGGCAAACAGGACTTGATGACCTCCTGTGCAGGGATGGGGCAGCAGAGGTGGAAAGGCTATGCTGTGGGAGTCAAAAAACCCCTCCCTGCTGAGTGGGAGCAGGAGCCGGAGGCTTGGGGGTCTTCTGCCTACGGGGCCCATGTCCCTGCCCCTTGACCTGCTGACCCTGCTGGGGAGCTGGGGAGGCCTGGTACTAAGGGAAAGGTTTGTAGGCAGCTGCCTTCCTGGGGTAAAAGGACTTCTTACCCGAGCCCTTCTTCTTTTGAGAAGGGGCAGAAGTTTTTCTGGACAGCCTTGTCCTAGTCAGGTGCTCGGTTTCGAGCTCAGCAGCCTTCTCGGCCAAGGGCTCGCCAAAAAGGTTTTCACCTCGGCAAGGGAAATTGACCAATTTGTCCACCCAGGGTTCGAGGTCCGATGACTGCAGCCATGCCTGGCGTCGGGCTCCGATGCCGGCTGCCGCTACCCAGGCCGAAGCCTCAAAGCCATCGTAGGCCGCTCGGGACATGAACTTTGAGCATTCCTGGATTCCCGAGGACAAGGTCTTGAACCTCTGCAAAGGTTCCCCGGAGAGGCCAGCAGAGAACCCAGCAATTCCCTTCGCCAGGTCTCGTAAGTACATGCCCATATACAGCTGGTAGGACTGAACACGGCAAGCAAGCATCGAGCCCTGGAAGCACTTTCTGCCGAGTGCATCCAGGTTCCGGGCCCCCCTATCGGGAGGCACCGCAGAATGCATCTTCTGGCTCTTCAGATGATGCATGGCCGATTCCACCACCATGGAATGGTGCGGAAGCTGCGCCTTCTGGAATCCAGCGCTCTTACGGAGTTGATAGAAGGAATCGACCCGCTTGCTCAGAACCAGCACCGAGGCCGGTGCCTCCCACATACGGAAGAGGAGCCGTTCCAGCATCGGAGGAACAGGCACAATAAAGGTCTCCTTCGGAGGAGAGTCATACTGGAGGGCCTCGAGCTCCTCGGCTCGAGGCTCCTCCTCGGGGTCTGCGGGAATCGCCAAAGCCTTGGCCATGTCCCGGACGAACTCCGAGAACCTGGTGTCCTCTGGCGGGGACCTACTCCGGGGCTCGGACTGCAGCGAGTCCGAAGGAACGCACAGAGTCCGGAAAGTATCGGGGGACTCCTTGTCCTCAGTCTCCCACGCGGACTCATCCAAAGAGGAGTCGGGGGGCTCCGACCGCGCAGGGGTCGGGGGGCTCCGACCGCGCAGGGGTCGGGGGGCTCCGACCGCGCAGGGGTCGGGGGGCTCCGACCGCGCAGGGGTCGGGGGGCTCCGACCGCGCAGGGGTCGGGGGGCTCCGACCGCGCAGGGGTCGGGGGCTCCGACCGCGCAGGGGTCGGGGGGCTCCGACCGCGCAGGGGTCGGGGGGCTCCGACCGCGCAGGGGTCGGGGGGCTCCGACCGCGCAGGGGTCGGGGGGCTCCGACCGCGCAGGGGTCGGGGGGCTCCGACCGCGCAGGGGTCGGGGGGCTCCGACCGCGCAGGGGTCGGGGGGCTCCGACCGCGCAGGGGTCGGGGGGCTCCGACCGCGCAGGGGTCGGGGGGCTCCGACCGCGCAGGAGTCGGGGGGCTCCGACCGCGCAGGCCTCGGTGGCACCCGCCCCGATGCCGAAGGCACCGGCGTCGACACCCTCGGTCCCGAGCGGGAGGTCAAGGGTGACCGTGACCGAGGACGACTTCGAACCTTCATGGTCTCCGGGGTCGACTTAGACGTCAATGTCCCGGTGGTCGAGGCAGATGCACCAGCGAGGCTGGCCATCAGCACCCGCTGCTGATCCATGAAGGCAGACAATCTGCACTCCAAGGCTGTCAGCCTGAGTCCAAGCTCAGGAGACCCAGCAGCTACCGACTCAGGCCCCGGCGGCGCCGAGTCCGACGTCAGCTCCCTAGGAGGAGAGTCCTCGAGGACAAAAGGACTTACGTGTCCGGCGGACTCCGGCTCCACGCAAGGTATCGTGTCCGGCAGACTCCGGCTCCACGTGAGGTATCTTGGACGGCTTCTCCTGCTCCAAGGGCCCGGGGCGGCAGTCGGGGGTCCAAGATCTGGCCCCCGAGGAACCAGGGACCTCCTCAGACACCGCCCTCACGAGCAGCTTCTTCCTTTTACGTTCCCAATCGGGGGACCCCCTGTCCGAGGAACCACGGCGATGCTCGGGGTCAGACTCCCGAGACGTCGAGCCTCAGACGAGGTCCGGGCCCGGCCGGAGGCAGAGTCAGAAAAAATCCATTCTTTCTGATGCTGGCGGCTTCAGAGTGCCTTGGTGGACATTTTGCCACACGGGACACAGACCTTAGGATCATGATCCGGTCCGAGGCATCGAAGGCAGCAGTCGTGTGTGTTGGTGAGAGACATCAGTTTCTTACACCGATCACACTTCTTGAAACCACTGGAAGCCATCGGGGAAAAAAGAGCCCCCGTGAGGTCAAAGGACCAGCCTTCCAGAGAAAAGACAAAAAGGGCGCGAACGCCAGCAACGAAGGGCAAAAACCAAAAAATAGAAGACGGGCTCAATACCGGTGTACCAAACCTGGCGGGAAGGGGAACCAGCGTCGAACCGGAGAAGAACAACGAAGAAATCGTAAGGAAAAAAGCCAACTTTTCTGGGTGACACGGACAGACGTCCGTTGGGCTCCACGGAAAAAGAAAGACTGAGCAAGATGGCACCTTTAGGCGGGAAGGGGACCGCGCATGCGTGCAGTATTCCCAAAGGCTTTCATTGAAAGCTTGGAAAATGCTCCGGACGGGGGCTCCATCGACGTCGATGTCACCCATATGTGAGGACTGACTTCCTGCTTGGTCCTAGAGAAAGGGGCAGTAAGAGGGGACAAGGCTATAGCGGAGAGACTGAATTAGTTCTTTGCTTCGGTCTTTACTGAGGAAGATGTAGGGATGTTACCCATGACTGAAGTGGTATTTCAAGGTGACACTGTGGAAGAATTGAAAGAAATATCGATACACCCGGAAGATGTATTACAACTATTTGATAAACTGAAGAGTAGAAAAATCACCCGGACCAGATGGTATACATCCTAGGGTGTTGAAAGAACTGAAATACGAGATTGCAGAAATGCTATTAGTAATCTCTGAACTATCATTAAAATCATCTGTAATACGGGAAGATTGGAGGATCACCAATGTAACGCCAATTTTTAAAAAGGGTTCCAGGGGTGATCCGGAAAATTACAGACCGGTAAGCCTGACGTCAGTACCGGTAAAAATGGTAGAAACCATTATAAAGAACAAAACTACTCAACATGTAGATAGTAATGGCTTAATGGAAGACAGTTAACATGGCTTTAGCCAAGGAAGGTCTTGTCTTACTAATCTGTTATGTTTTTTTGAAGGTAGGAATAAACAGGTAGACAAAGGTGAGTCGGTTGATATAGTGTATCTGGACTTTCAGAAAGCCTTTGACAAGGTCCCTCATCAGAGACCTTTGGCAAAACTAAAGTTATGGGATAAGAGGCAGTGTACTATTGTGGATCAGGAACTGGTTAAAAGATAGAAAGCAGAAGGTAGGGCTAAATGGTCAATTTTCCCAATGGAAAAATGTGAATAGTGGAGTACCGCATGGATCTGTGCTCGGTCCGCTGTTTTTGACATATTCATAAATGACCTGGAAAAGGAAATAATGAGTGAGGTTATCAAATTTGCAGATGACACAAAACTATTTAAAGTTGTTAAAACCCAAGAGGATTGTGGAAAATTGCAAGAGGCTCTTGATAAATTGGAAGACTGGGCATCCAAATGGCAGATGAAATTTAATGTGGACAAGTGCAAAGTTATGCACCTAGGAAAGAACAACCTAAACTATGGTTACACGATGCAAAGTTTCACATTGGGAACCACCAAACAGGAAAGCATAGTTACTCACCTGTAACAGGTGATCTCCGGGAAGAGTAAGAATTTAGTCTTCACATATGGGTATCATCGGTACTGACGGAGCCTGCGCGGGAACGCTCCCCAGCGTCCAATAAGAAAGCTTTTGGGAGCATTCCACAGCGCCTGCGTGATGCCTTCCTGCCTTTCCCAACTGTCCCTCTCCAGTTGAGTTTATAGCCGAGACAAAAGAGAGAGGGAAAGAGGGAGAGAGATAGAGAAATACAACTCCTAGGGGAGGTGGGTGGGTTGTGAAGACTAAATTCCTGCTGTTCCTGGAGATCACCTGTTACAGGTGAGTAACTATGCTATCTCCAGGAACAAGCAGGAATGTAGTCTTCACATATGGGGGGACTCCCTAACTGAAGATGCTAGGGAGATGGCCCCAGAAAGTTGCGTGCCCTTGTGAAAGGGCTCCACTTCCCCCCATGGATCTCTGGCATCCTACCAGGGATGGTGGGTAGGAGCTGATTAAGTCTGGAACAGGTATTGAAGAACAGCCTGACCAAACAAGGCATCCCGGCGGGAGTCCTTGTCTAAGCAGTAATGGGCTGTGAAGGTATGAACTGAAAGCACAGTTACTTACCTGTAACAGGTGATCTCTGGGAACAGCAGGAATTAGTCCTCACATATGGGTACGTCGGAACCGATGGAGCCTGCGCGGGAAAGCTCCCCAGAAAGGAAGCTTTTGGGGCCTCCCACAGCGCATACGCGCTGCCTTCCCGCCTTCCTAACCAACTCTCTTCAGTTCGAGTTTAAAGCTGAGACAATAGAGAGAGGAAAGGAAAGAGAGAGAAAGAGAGAGATACAACTCCTAGGGGAGGTGGGTGGGTTGTGAGGACTAATTCCTGCTGTTCCCAGAGATCACCTGTTACAGGTAAGTAACTGTGCTATCTCCAGGAACAAGCAGGAATGAGTCCTCACATATGGGGACTCCCCAGCTAAGATGCCTGGGAGATCCCCAAGGGTATGAGACCCTGAAAGGTTCCTCGTCTTCCTATGGATCTCAGGCATCCATTAAGGGACGGAGGGGCAGGAGTTGTTTAAGAATGGAACAGGTGTCTGAGGACAGCCTGACCAAACAAGGCATCCCGGCGGGAGTCCTTGTCCAAGCAGTAATGGGCTGTGAAGGTATGAACCGAGGCCCAGGTGGCTGCTCGACAGATCTGATCAATGGATACAGAATGAAGATGAGCCATAGATGTGGCCATGGCTCTCACATTGTGAGCTGTGACATGGCCTTCCAGAGAAAGGTTCTTACTCTGATAAGCAAAAGAAATACACTGAGCAATCCAATTGGACAGTGTTCTTTTTGAGACTGGAAGTCCTAAATGAGAAGGATCAAAGGCAACAAAAAGTTGAGAAGACTTTCGATGTTGCTGTGTCCTGTGGAGGTAAAAGGCAAGAGCTCTTTTACAGTCTAGAGTATGAAGGTTCCTCTCTGCATTTGATGCATGAGGAGCTGGAAAAAAGACAGGTAGATATACCTCTTGATTAAGATGAAAAGGTGAGACCACTTTAGGCATAAAGTAGGGATTTGTCCTAAGGACTACCTTATCATGATGGAACCTTGTATAAGGTGGATTAGCCACTAAAGCCTGCAGTTCACTGATGCGGCGAGCAGAAGTGATTGCAATAAGGAAAATGACTTTCCAGGAAAGGAATTTTAAGGAGGTAGTGGCTAAGGGTTCAAAGGGCGGCTTCATAAGCTGACCAAGAACTACGTTTAAGTCCCATGCCACCGGAGGAGGCCGAATGGGAGGTTTAGTTAAAGTTAGACCTCTCATGAATCTTGCAATAAGAGGATGAGAGGAAACAGATTGTCCATTGATAGGCTGAAGAGATGCTGCAATAGCACTCAAAGGGACCCTTACAGAATTGGTTTTAAGTCCTGCATTGGAAAGATGCAGGAGATATTCGAGTAAAGAAGTCAAAGGTAGTGCTAGAGGGTTAAGACCTTTGTCAGCACACCAAATTGAAAATCTTTTCCATTTAAAAGCATAAGAACGCCTGGTGGAAGGTTTCCTCGATGCATGGAGGACATCCTTCACCTGTTGAGAAAGATTCAAGTCTTGAAGGTCTAGGCCTTCAGTAACCAAGCTCTGAGGTGAAGGAACTTGGGGTTTGGGTGCCACAAAGTCCCCTCTTCTTGAGACAGAAGGTCTGGAGCAGCTCCCAGACCCAGGGAGGGTGTCTGGGAGAGATGCAGAAGTAGAGGGTACCACACTTGGCGTGGCCAGCGTGGAGCTATGAGGATCATGGATCCTTGATCCCTCTGAAGTTTGAATAGAGTCTTGGGAATCAAGGGAATGGGTGGAAAGGCATATAGGAAGGCCTGACCCCAATGAAGGAGGAAGGCATCCTTGGCCTGAGCTCCCTGACACGGAATCCTGGAACAGAACCGGGGAAGTTTGGCATTGTACGGACTTGCAAAGAGGTCTATGTCCGGGGTCCCCCATTCCTGAAAGATTCTGAGTACCTGATCCATGTGCAGGGACCATTCGTGTGGCAGCAGAACTCGACTGAGTCTGTCTGCCCAAGAGTTTTGGATTCCTGGGAGGTACATTGCCAGGAGATGGATCCGATGCTCTCTGGCGAAGGCCCACAGTTTTAGAGCTTCGTTGCAAAGCGACAGAGAGCCAGTCCCTCCTTGTTTGTTTATGTAGAACATGGCTACTTGATTGTCGGTATGAACAAGGACTGTCATGTTGATGAGGAGGGTACGAAAGACCTTGAGAGCAAGGAAAATTGCTCGCAGCTCCAAAAGGTTGATATGAAGGGTGGTCTCCTGTGGAGACCAAATGCCCTGAGTGGAGAGGTCTTGGAGATGAGCTCCCCAACCTGTTTGGGAGGCATCTGTAGTGCGAGTTGCTTGGGGTAACACAGGTTGGAAGGGGGCCCCCAACAACAGATTTTGAGTGGATATCCACCATTGGAGAGACCAAAGAAGACGGTTTGAGGTTGCTATTTGGTCTGAGAGAGCTCATGATGCTTGGGTCCACTGGGTGGACAAGGTCCATTGAGCTGCTCTCATATGTAGGCGAGCATAAGGCACCACATGAACTGTGGATGCCATGTGGCCTAGCAGTTGTAGCATCTCTCTGGCAGTCAAGTGGCTTCTGGACTGAATTTGAGAGGCCAAGTGCACTAGACGGTGGCAACGGGCCTGAGGAAGATAGGCCCTTGCAGTGGTAGTATCTAGCCAAGCCCCGATGAACTCTAGGGATTGAGTAGGGGTGAGTTGAGACTTTGGCAGATTGATGACAAGTCCCAGATACTGCAGTATGCGTCTGGTGTGGTCCAGGGAAGTCTGAGCCTCGGACTGAGATGGAGCTCGGATGAGCCAGTCGTCCAGGTACGGGAAGACAAAGATCCCCATAGTGCGTAGAAATGCAGCTACTATTGCCATGCATTTGGTAAATACCCTTGGAGCAGAGGCTAGACCGAAGGGGAGTACTCTGTATTGGAAATGTTTTCCCTGGAACAGAAACCGTAGCAATTTTCTGTGGGATGGATGGATGAGTATATGTGTGTACGCATCCTTGAGATCTAGAGAACAAAGCCAGTCCTGACTCTGTAGGTATGGAAGGAGAGTACCTAGAGAAAGCATTTTGAATTTCTCTTTGTATAGGAATTTGTTCAATTCTCTGAGATCCAGAATGGGTCTGCACCCCCCTGTTTTCTTGGGAATGAGAAAATAAGGGGAGTAGAAACCTGACCCTTGTTGAGAAAGAGGAACCTCTTCTATTTCCCTTTGGGCGAGAAGAGTGGTCACCTCTTGGCCCAACAGGTACAGGAGAGATGGGGGAGAATTGAATTGTCTCACCATGGTATGGGGAGGAAGGCTGGAGAAATGTAGTTTGTAGCCCTCTCTGATGATAGAGAGGGTCCACGGTTCTGATGTGATTTGTTCCCATCTGGGAGCAAAATGAGCCAACCTTCCTGGAATGGTGAGAGGTTCTGGCTGTTGCAGAGCCAGAAAGGGTAAGTTCTCTAGAATCAAGTCAAAAACCCTGAGGAGGTTGGGACTGCTGGACTGTAGCAGCCCCTGTAGCCTTTGTTCTGGCCTGCTTAGTTTGCTGATGCTTAGGAGCAAAGCGAACTTGGGAAGATTGCTGGCCAGGATTTGTGGAAAATCTGGTCTTTTTATAGAAAGTTTTCTTAAAAGGTTTTTTCTTGGCAGGGGTAGAGGTAGACTTAGAAAGTCTATCTAAAGCAGCATTCTCTGCATCCATTTGAGTGGCTTTGATTTGCCACTCTTTGCCAAACAGATTTTCACCTGTACAGGGCAGATTGCCCAAGCCTTCTTGTACCCAGGGTTCCAAATCAGAGGCCTGGAGCCAAGCCAGTCTGCGAGCAGCTATGGCTATGCCAGAGGCTCTGCTTGCCCCCTCAAAAGAGTCAAAGGCTGCTCTGTTGGAGAACTTTGAAACATCTTGAGTGTGCTTTAGCAAAAGAAGGAATTCCTCCTGTTTATCCTCTGGGATAAAGGGGAGAAACTGACGTATCTTTAATGCAATCTCTTTCAAAAACATGCCCATATAAAGGCTGTATGAATTGATTCTAGCAATAAGCATACTAGCTTGGAAGATTTTTCTCCCAAAAGCATCCAGAGTCCTACATTCTCTTCCTGGAGGGGTAGAAGAGTGTCTTTTGGTACTCTATCTTTTTCATAGCAGACTTCACCACAATAGAGTGGTGAGGAAGCTGAGTTTTTTGAAAACCAGGAGAAGGAGGAACCCGATACATGGTGTCCAAACGTCGAGAATGTGGAGATAGGGTAAGAGGAGCCGCCCACAAATCCATCATGTGATCTTGAAGAATTTCATGTATGGGTAAGGTGGCTGCCTCTTTGGGAACCTTAGAGTATCCTAAGATATCTAATTTTTTTGCTCTAGGTTCCTTTTCTGAGAATACAGATATGGAGAGTCCTTTAGCTACTTCAATAATGAAGTCTTGAAAGGACAAATCCTCTGGAGGAGACATTCTCCTTTTTGGAGAAGAGGGCTCCTCAGGAAGAGTAAAAGAGACGTCAGCAGAATCATCTGATGTATCAGAATCTTCAGAGGATTCAAAGTATCGTCTATTTGCTTCCAGAGATCGATACGCGTACCGATTGGTACCGACATCGGGCGTACCGGGTATCAGAGCGGCATCGAAGAAAGCTCCGGAACCGGAGACCGGAACCGGCATGCTACTGGAAGTAGATGCTCTGGGTACCGGTATCGGTTGCGGTACCAGAATCGGAACCGATTGTCGCGGTACCGATGGCGGTGCAGCATTAATGAAAGTCAGTAAGGCCTGCTGCATGGATTGTACCGTAGTACCCATAGCCGCCACAACTGCCTGGAAGTCGGTACCCCAGAGCAGTCTAACAGGAGATCGGTCGAGGCCGTGCCATCGATGTCTACCTATAACCCCATAGGAGGAGCTTTGGAAGCCGGAGCTTCCCGCCGGGGTTGTTTGGCTGGGGCAGAGTCCTCAGGGTCAATTGCAAGGGCCTCTCGCTGCTTAGAGGGAGATTTGCCTTTTGAGGACTTGCCCGAAGAATGTTTGGTTACCTGAGATCCATCAGGAGAAGAAGACCTGGAGGATGTTGATGCTGGAGTATCGGTAGAAAAAAAGCATATGAAATTTAGCTGCTCTGTTCTGTAAGCCCCTTTTGGACATCAGAGAGCAGGATGGACAATCCGGAATGGAATGGTCAGGCCCCAAACATTTAAGACACCACTCATGGGTGTCTGTAACTGAAATAGTACCGGTACACTTAGTGCATTTTTTAAAACCAGAAGCTGGTTTTTCCATGAGGGAGACCTGAGAAGGCCTAGAGGCCTAACAGAAAAAATACACCAAGTGTGGAAGTAATGATATATATATATATATTTTTTTTTTTTTTTAAAAAGGAGAAAAGGACCGGCGGTACCGGTCTGGAATCGGGGAAGGCAGACACGCGGTCAAAGAAACAAATTAAAATAACAATTTCTTCAGCGGTGACAGGAACACGACCTGCTGGCTCTGCGGAAAAAGAAGAACTGAAGAGAGTTGGTTAGGAAGGCAGCGCGCATGCGCTGTGGGAGGCCCCAAAAGCTTCCTTTCTGGGAAGCTGGGGAGCTTTCCCGCGCAGGCTCCGTCGGTTCCGACGTACCCATATGTGAGGACTCATTCCTGCTTGTTCCTGGAGATGCCCAAGTAGCTGCTCGACAGATTTCGTCGATAGACAGAGTGAAGATGAGCCATAGAGACTGCCATGGCTCTCACATTGTGAGCTGTGACATGGCCTTCGAGAGGAAGGTTCTTACTCTCATAGGCAAAAGATATACACTGTGCAATCCAGTTGGACAGTGTCCTTTTGGGGACTGGAAGTCCCAAATGACTAGGATCAAAAGCAAAAAGAGTTGAGAGGATTTTCTATGTTGCTGTGTCCTTTGCAAGTAAAAGGCCAAAGCTCTTTTACAGTCCAAAGTATGAAGGTTCCTTTCTGCATTAGAGGCGTGAGACCTTGGAAAGAATACAGGAAGGTAAACCGCTTGTTTCAAATGAAAGGTCGAAACCACCTTAGGCATAAAGTGTTGATGAGTCCTAAGGACTACTTTATCATGATGGAACCTTGTATAAGGAGGATGAGCCACCAAGGCTTACAAGTCACTGATGCAGCGTGCTGATGTGATTGCAATGAGAAAGATAACTTTCCAGGAAAGGAATTTCAGAGAGGTAGTGGCTAATGGTTCAAAGGGCGGTTTCATGAGCTGCCCAAATACCAGATTCAAATCCCATGTCACCGGCGGTGGCTTAATGGGAGGCTTCGTTAAAAGAAGGCCTCTCATAAATCTCGCTATGAGAGGATGAGAGGAAATAGGTTGTCCATTGAGAGGCTTGAAAATAGCTGCAATAGCACTCAAATGGACTCTCACTGAATTAGTCTTAAGCCCTGCATTTGATAAATGAAGGAGGTACTCCAATAATGATTCCAGAGGTATCGCAAGAGGGTTAAGACCCTTTTGCGAGCACCATATGGTAAACCTTTTCCACTTGAATGCATAAGAGCGTCTTGTGGAAGGTTTCCTGGAAGCAGGAAGGATATCCTTCACCTGCTGGGAAAGGTTAAGACCGTGAAGTTCTAGGCTTTCAGCAACCAGGCCCCTGAGATGCAGAGACTGGGGATTGGGATGCCACAGCATCCCGTCCTCTTGAGAAGGGAGATCTGGAGCAGATCCTAACTCCAGAGGCGGAGCTTGAGAGAGATGTAGGAGCAGAGGGTACCACATTTGCCGTGGCCAACGAGGAGCTATGAGGATCATATGACCTCTGTCTCTCTGAAGCTTGAACAGGGTTTTGGGAATTAGGGGAATGGGTGGAAAGGCATACAGGAAGTCCTGACCCCAATGGAGGAGGAAAGCATCCCTGGCCTGACAACCTCGAGCCGGAATTCTGGAACAGAACCGGGGACGTTTCGGATTCAGCGGACTTGCAAAGGGGTCTATGTCCGGGCTTCCCCAAATTTGAAAACATTTTGGCCATCTGGCTGCATGGAGAGACCATTCGTGTGGAAGCAAAACTCGACTGAGTCTGTCTGCCCAAGAGTTTTGAATGCCTGGAAGATATACCGCAAGGAGATGAATCTGATGCTCTCTGGCGAGGGCCCATAGTTGCAAAGCTTCGTTGCAGAGCGACAGAGAGCCTGTTCCACCCTGCTTGTTCACACAGAACATGGCTACTTGATGGTCCATTTGAACTAGGACTGTCTTGTAGCTGAGCTGGGTGTGAAGTACTCGAAGAGCAAGGAAGATTGCTCTGAGCTCCAGGAGACTGATATGGAGATAGGCTTCCTGTGGAGTCCAGGTACCCTGGGTAGAGGGGCCTTGCAGGCGGGCTCCCCAACCCACCTGTGAAGCATCTGTTAGTGGCTTGGGGTGGGGGGTTTTGGTGGGGTCTCCTTTTTAGCAACCCCCACCCCATTGGAGGGACAAAATAAGGCGATCTGAGTTTGCTATTTTGTCTGACAGGCAACCTGACGCCTTAGTCCACTGAGTGGATAAGGTCCATTGGGCTGCCCTCATATGGAGGAAAGCATAAGAAACCACATGCATGGTGGCTGCCATGTGGCCTAGCAACTGTAACATTACCAGAGCAGTGAGGTGAGGTTTTAGCACTGCTTGGGAAGCTAACTGCACAATGCGAAGGCAGCGGGGCTGTGGAAGGTAGGCCCTTGTCTGTCTGGTATCCAGAAGAGCTCCTATAAACTCTAGGGATTGAGTGGGAGCAAGGTTGGACTTTGGGAAGTTTATGACAAGTCCCAAATACTGAAGGATGCGCATTGTACGAGACAGAGCAACCCTGGCCTCTGGCTCTGAAGGGGCTTGAATGAGCCAGTCGTCTAAGTAAGGGAAGACGAATATTCCCAGGGTGCGGAGAAATGCTGCTACCACAGCCATGCATTTTGTGAACACCCTTGGTGCAGAGGCCAGGCCAAAAGGAAGAACCCTGTATTGGTAGTGCTTCCCTTGAAACAGGAACTGAAAGAACTTTTGGTGAGTTGGATGGATGAGAAAATGAGTGTATGCATCCTTGAGATCTAGAGAACAAAGCCAATCCGGACTCTGAAGGTATGGCAGCAGAGTTCCTAGAGAAATCTTTTTGAACTTCTCTTTGAACAGGAATTTGTTCAATTCTCTGAGGTCTAGAATGGGTCTGTGTCCTCCTGTTTTCTTTGGAATAAGGAAATAGGGGGAGTAAAACCCTGTACCCCGTTAGGGAATGGGTACCTCTTCTATTGCCCCTTGAGCAAGGAGCAAAGTGACTTCTTTACCTAACCGGTCGTTGAGAGAAGTCTGAGAATTGAACTGTCTTACCACTGTAGGAGGGGGCATGCTGAGGAAATGAAGCTTGTATCCCTCTCTTACAATAGACATAGTCCAATTTTCTGCTGTTATCTGACCCCATCTGGGGGCAAAATGGCATAACTTTCCTAGGATGGTGGAGGGTTCTGGGCCAGGAAGGCAAAGTTCTCTAGACAGGAGTCAAAGCCCCTGTGGAGGCAGAGTCTGCTGAGCCGGTTGAGGCTTAGCTGCTTTTGGTTTCCTTTGTTGCCTAGGTTGTTGCTGCTGTCCCTTTTGGGCAGACTGACCTAAACGATGTCCCTGCTGGGTATAGGAGGGATAAAACTTTCTTCTTGCCGAAGAATGGTTTCTTAGAGGATCTTTTCCTCGCAGGATCAGCTGTAGATTTAGACAATCTATCCAAAGTGATATTGTCAGCATCTATCTCATTAGCTTTTTCCTGCCAATTCTTGCCAAAGAGATTCTCTCCTGTACAAGGTATATTCCCCAGTTTGTCCTGTACCCAGATTTCCAAGTCACGTGCAGCTATGGCAATAGCGGAGATTCTGCTTATACATTCAAAGCAGTCAAAGGCTGCACGATTCACAAACTTGGAAACATCCTGGGCATGTTTAACAAGAGCAAGATAATCTTGCCTTTTATCATCAGGAGGGAGAGGGCTCAAGCTCTGTGACCTCCTTAAGGAACATTCCCGTATACAAGATATAGGAACTGATCCTAGCAGAAAGCATGGAAGCCTGGAAGGATCGACGTCCA
The DNA here is from genome assembly GCA_033557465.1 of Ichthyophis bannanicus. NCBI lineage: Eukaryota > Metazoa > Chordata > Amphibia > Gymnophiona > Ichthyophiidae > Ichthyophis > Ichthyophis bannanicus. The sequence continues at coordinate 163,386,595 of CM066042.1, read as the reverse complement.
AAGGCATCAAGAGTCCTACACTCACGTCCTGGAGGATTAGATGCATGCCTTTTTGCACTCTTTATCCGTCTCATGGCTGATTCCACCACCATGGAATGGTGTGGTAATTGAGTCTTCTGAAACCCAGGACAAGGAGGAACTCGATACATGATGTCAAGTCTTTGAGAGTGAGGTGATGTGGTCAGAGGTGTTTCCCACATCCTTAACATAAGATCATGCAAGATCTCATGAATAGGTAAGGTAGCTGCCTCCTTGGGAGCTTTAGGGTATTGTAGGATTTCTAATTCCTTTGCCCTAGGATCTTTTTCGGGAGCCACTGTGATGGAAAAACCTCGGGCCACATCTCGGATACAATCCTGAAAGGACATAACCTCTGGTGGAGACATCCTACGCTGAGGAGAAAAGGAATCCTCAGGAAGAAGTACTCTGGTATCAGCAGAGCTTTCAGAGTCTTCAGACTCATCCGAGGATTCGAAGTATCTCCGATCTGGGTGATCGTGCAAGGCACGGTACCAGTACGGATTGAAGTCGGCATCGGAGTGGTCCGGTACGGACTTGTCGATGCCGGATAGAGACGCATAACTCGGTCCCGGTAGAATACCTGCCGATGTCAATGCAGTTGGTGCCGGTACCGGAGTCGGTGCCATATGAATTGTCTGAAGTGGTTTCAGGGACATCGAGGCCATGAGAAGAGCCGCCAGACTGCGTTCAATAGTCAAGAATCTCTGGTCTATCGATGCTGCCGAGGCTTGGGTATCGGTGCCGGATGAAGTGGCCGGAACCCCAGAGCATAGCACCAGTAGTTCTGCCGAAGTTGAAGCCTCGAGAACATCCCGGAGCCCCGTTAGTGCTTTGGAAGCCGAAGCCTCCCGCCGGGGCAATTTTGCCGGTGAAAGTCCCTCAAGGGCAACGCCAGAGGCATCTTGATGTTTAGAAGGAGATCTACCCTTTGAGGACCGGCTAGAGTTATGTTTAGTTACCTGAGATCCATGGGAGGAAGATGAAGCCCTGGAAGACGTCGATGCCACGGAGTCTGCATCGGATAGAAAAAGGGCGCTAAGCTTAGCAGCTTGGTTTTGCCGGCCCCCTTTCCACATCATCCCACAGGCAACACACTCTGAAATAAAGTGGTCAGGACCTAAACCTTTGAGGCACCACTCATGGGTGTCGGTGACGGAGATGGTACCGCCACACTTAGAACACTTTTTAAAACCCGAAGCGGGTTTTTCCATTGAGGGAAAAAATTGGTCCTAGTGCCCAAAATAGTGCGTGGCACCCGAGAAGAAAATTACTGGATAAAGACTCCAGAAACAAAGGTTTTTTTTAGAAAAAAGAAAAGAACCACTGGTGGTACCGGTATAGCGTCGAGGTAAGACAGACGCGACCACAAAAAAGAAGAATAAGAAGGGAAATTTTCTGCAGTGACAGGATGTGCGACATGTCGGCTCCGCGGAAAACAAAGAACTGGAGAGGGACAGTTGGGAAAGGTGGGAAGGCAGCATGCAGGCGCTGTGGGATGCTCCCAAAGCTTTCCTATTGGATGCTGGGGAGTGTCCCATCGCAGGCTCCATCGGTACCGACGATACCCATATGCGAAGACTACATTCCTGCTTATTCCTGGAGATAAAGATTTAAGCATCATCATGGATAATATGTTAAAACCCTCCTCCCAGTGTGCAGCACCGGCCAAGAGAGCAAATAGAATGTTAGGTATCATAAGGAAAGAATGGAAAATAAAACAAAGGATATTATAATGCCTCTATCATTCCATGGTACGATCGCACCTTGAATATTGTATGCAATTCTTGTCACTGTATCTTAAAAGGGATATAGCGTTATTGGAAAAGGTACAGAGAAGAGACACCAAAATGGTAAAGGGGATGGAAGGATACTCCTATGAAGAGAGGCTAAAAAGGTTAGGGCTCTTCAACCTAGAAAAGAGACGGCTGAGGGGAGATATGATAGAAGTCTATAAATTAATGAATGGAATAGAACGGGTAAACGTAGATCGATTATGTCATCAGAATATAAAGAGACTAGGGGACATGCAATGAAGCTACGGGGTAACCTATTTAAGACTAAATAAGAGAAAATATTTTTTCACTCAACGTGTAATCAAACTCTGGTATTTGTTACCGGAGGATGTAGTAAAAGCTGCTAGTGTAGCCGGGTTTAAAAAAGGTTTGGACAAGTTCCTGGAGGAAAGGTCCATAAACCATTATTAAAAGGGACCCAGGACATCACTGCTTGACCCAATACAAGCATTGAGGAACCTGTGTCTTTTGGGGAGACTGCTAAGTACTTATGACCTAGATTGGCCACTGCTGGAAACAGGATACTGAGCTTGATGGACCTTGGTCAAACCCAGTATGGCATATCTTATGCTCTTATGATGGCTATGCAAAAATGAAGAACTGAGGAGAGGAGTTCGGAAGGCGGTAAGGCAGAGGCGCAGTGGACTGCTCTCAAAAGCTTTCCTATTGGATGCTGGGGAGCGTTCTCACGCAGGCTCCATCTGTGACGTTCACCCATATGTGAAGACTGTACTACTGCTTGTTCCTGGAGATCCATGCTTGCTAAAGGAATGAAAAGAATTCTGAGGAGGAAAACTAGGAGCTCCACTAGCCGGGGGAGGAAGGGGGAGGGGGGGGAGGCAAGCTTGCCGTTGAGCCCTTAAAAAATGGCAAACAGCCAAAAGAGCAAGAGCTGGAATCCAAGGCTTGGGAATCCTCCTTCACCACTTTGTCCAGTGCCTCCTGCAGCGAGGATGACAAGGGCAGGGCACCCATGTCCCCCCTGCTGCAAAAGGGGAGACAAGCTCTCCAAGGGCACATCCGAAGATTCCATGCAGGAAATGCATAAGATGCAGTACAATGACGTAACTTTCTGTTTTCCGCACATCAGACAATGTTTCTAAAAAGGCATGTGCCCATGTCAATATTGTGTGCCTTATGCGTCGCTAACAGCCCAGCATCCAGCTGTGCGGGCATCACCACTGCACATTACAGCCAAGTGCAAATACGAAGCACGTAAGGCTGACATTGCAGTAAGGCATCTAATTTCCTGGCCAGCTGTCATGATATTAACTATTTTGTTTTGTTTTATGGATAGGGGGATGCTGGATATAGGCGCAAATCGCAACTAATGACTCTTCTGCTCTCACCGTGCACATTTGTGGAGATATGCTACAAGACACACATTGCAATAATGTCCATCACAGAGTGCACCTTTGGAGTCCTAAAAAGTTGCTTCCATTGTTTGGATCATTCTGGAAGAGCATTGCAGTATGCACCTGAAAAGGTTGGGACACTACTGCGGTGTGTGGCAAGCTCCTTCTCTGGTCCTATTCAAATTCAGGCTACAAACCCACCTCTTCAAGGCTGCGTTTGGATCCTAATCCCTTTATTCCCCTGCTTATCACCTATCTGTATCTTGCATTTCCCTTGAATTACCCTAATCCGCAGTTGTTATATGTGGTCTGTTGTGATTAGAATGTAAGTTCTGATGAGCAGGGACTTGTACATATGCAATGCTGCGCACACCTTGTAGCGCTATACAAATAAATAGTAGTAATGTACTCAGCGTGTGCAACACAGATATACATGCAGACAGCACAATGAGGCAGGAACTGGCAGGTAAAAAATGCAACTCAACAACGGTCGCTCCAAAAGCCAAGAACCCATCAGACGCACCCACCCAGCAGATGAGGTCAGGTAGCCCCCCAAAAACAAGTTAGAGAGTTTTGGTACTCTCCTCTAGGGAGCCCAACGCAGGAAGACCATGTCAGGCTCAGTGCTACTCCCCTGTTGCCAGAGACAGCAGACACATGCCTCTCTGAGGCGTCATCTTATAATCTTTAGGGGAGAGCCAGGGGGGCAGGAGGAAGGGGGGGGTTACCGAGGTCATGAGAGCTGAAGAACCCTTTTCTAAACCTCTGGCTGCTCAATTGGTCCTCAACAAGATAAGGATGAGGAGCTGAACCAATTCCCCTTGTAATACCCAAAAGAGCACTAGCTTTAAGAATGATTCCAGTGGAGACTGTAGCGTTGAGCTCCAGTGAGGAAATCATCCGTACGGGTGATTCCTCAGGAGCTTAATCAAATCTCTCTCAAAAGTTTCACTAGAACTGCACGGATGTAGCCACCATTTGCTGCAGACAGAGAATTACTGAAGCATGCCCCTAGCTGCATCTGCTATTATAGCAAGAAAACTCTGGAATTTTTTCTGTCTCAATCTCTGCTGGTAGGTGGTCACAACCTTCTTGGTCTGGACTGGTTTAGTAGAATGATATGGAAAGAGCATATTGAATAAACCACTACAATATTTAAATGCCCATAAACCAGCACCATTACAGAGTCTGAGTGTTGCTTTCAGAAGGTTAACAGAGGCATGCTCAGTCAAGCTTCTCAACGTCATTTCTTTTCTGTTTAACATTAATGTTGGGATTCATAGCCCTCAAAACATTTTGCAATACCTGTATCCATAGGTCGCTCAGCATTGAGGCTGTCAGTGCTTCCCTGATAGAGCTGGCTACCCAGTACAGTCCTCACCTGCTCCTCTGACAGTTTTCCAGCACTTACTGATCTATAAAACAGAAATAAACTTATATCATCATTTACACACTCATAACAGACGGCTATTTTTATACACGAGCTCAAGACAAGAGAAACATATGATTTAAAAAATTTGCAGTATAATGCATAATTAAAATTAGTTAAACAGAACAAAATGTGTAACAGTAACTAAATAGTATCAATGATATCAGAAGAAAAAGCAGACAAGTTTTCCACCCTAGTGGGAAAAAAATGCATCCAGCGCTACTCTGTTCATTGCAAGGTGTGCCATGAGCAGAAGTGATATACCTATTGGATCAATAATAAAGGCAAAAATTCCATCTAGTGTAATTACAGTATCCCATATTTTATCTTATGCACCGTCCAAACAAACACTAATAAATATTATAGTAATTTTTTGTTAGACATAATATTGAGGTTGCTATAGATAAGCGTCCTCCAAGAAGTCCTTTTATTCTATTTTAAGTGATCATATAGTGTATTCAAAGTTAAACACATTGCTTTCAACAACCAAAGCATTTTGAACTTCTCAATATAGTTCTGCCTCAGAGTAAGCACTTGTTTGAATGGGTTAGCTTGTCTGTTTCTTCATGATGAACAGGAAAGGTTAAATTAGACTTACCTGCTAATTGTAGTTCCTGGAGTAACTACAGTCTAGTCCCGGAATCTTTGGGTTGTCAACCTACTCCAGCAGCTTTGGAGACTGAGAAACTTCACTCCTGTGATGTCACCAGTATATAAGGACTGGAACCGCCTCCTCTCACCAGTTAACCTATTGACAAAGCAGACTCACCGGAGCAACAAGTAAGCAGAAATATAGTAAAAAAACAATCGCCCAACCGGGCTCTAGAGGGGAAACACTGCTCTAGAGGACCCTAAGCCCCAACTATATACAAGTCCCCCGCTACCGGGGCCATGCCTTGAGGTCCCCCTTGTTCTCCACTGCGAAGAAGGATCCCCAAACGAAAACAACCCCAGGCATCACCCGCCCCACCGTGAACTACGCCCCCAAAAAATCCCCTCGGAAAGGGAGGGGTACTTACCAGTAACTCACCATATGCTTCAGGCGATAGTCCCACAGCGAGACAGGGCGGGATACGGGACTAGACTGTAGTTACTCCAGGAACTACAATTAGCAGGTAAGTCTAATTTAACCTTCCTGAGCGTACCTCCAGTCTAGTCCCGAAATCTTTGGGTATGTACCAGAGCAGTGCAGATACTCAACGGGAGGGACCTGTCAGTACAGCCTGAAGCACCGCCGCTCCAAAACAGGTGTCCCTGCCCGCCTGAACATCAAGACGGTAATGTTTCACAAAAGAATGCAACGAGGACCAGGTCGCTGCCTTACAGATTTCCACCGGCGGAACTAAGCTGCATTCCACCCACGACACCGCTTGCGCCCTGGTGGAATGAGCCCGCAGTCCATCAGGTACCCTGCGGCCTCTCAGCAAATATGCTGACGCAATCGCTTCCTTCAACCATCGAGCAATCGAACCTTTAGAAGCCGCTTCTCCTTTCCGCGACCCGGCAAACAACACAAACAAGCGGTCAGATTTTCGGAAACTAGCCGTGCGAGCCACATACTGCCTCAAGGCCCGACTCACATCCAAGCGATGAAGGCGATCCGCTACCTGGCCCTTCTTCTGTGCAACAAAAAACGGTAAAGCCACCACCTGGTTCATATGAAAAAACAAGACTACCTAAGGTAAGAATGAAGGCACCAGCCGCAACACCACCTTAGAATCGGAGAAGGACAAAAACGGCTTTCGACACGAGAACGCCTGCAGCTCCGAAACTCTCCTCACCGAGGCCATGGCCACCAAAAATACCACCTTAAGGGTAAGATCCTTCAAAGATGCTTCCGCTAATGGCTCAAACGGCGCTTTTCCCAACGCCTCTAAGACCAACGGCAGGTCCCACGCCGGGACCACCTTCTTACGTGGCGGTCTCAGGAGCGCTACCGCCTTCAGAAACCGTTTCACATCCGGGTGACTACCCAGCGAACTGCCCCGCACCTTCCCCTTGTAGCAGGACAGCGCTGCCAACTGCACCTTCAACGAAACCGCCGCTAAGCCCTTTTGAAACCCGGCTTGTAAGAACGCTAGCACTTGCGGAACGGACACCCTTAATGGAACAAACGCCCGCTCCGTACACCACACCTCGAAAACACACCACACTCTAACATAAGCCAAGGAAGTAGACCGACATCTCGACTTCAGCAAGGTAGTAACCACTGCCGTCGAATAGCCCTTTGCTCTCAACCTAGCCCGCTCAATGGCCAGGCCGTAAGCGAGAATCGATCCACTTGCGGCATGCACAGGGGCCCCTGCGTTAGAAGATCCTTGCGAACCAGGAGCCTCCAGGGCTCCCCCACCAGGAGCCGGACCAGGTAGGCGTACCACGGCCAATCTGGTGCGATGAGAATCACTCGGCCCCTGTGAAGCTCTATGCGCTGCAGGACCCGACCGATCAACACCCACGGAGGAAACACATACAGAAGCTGTCCCTCTGGCCAAACCTGAATCAGGGCATCCAGGCCTTCCGACATCCTTTCTCTTCTTCTGCTGAAGAACCGACCGACTTGCGCGGACTGGAAGCTCGCCATCAGATCCATCACCGGTGTTCCCCATCGCTGCACCAACATCGCGAATACCTCCGGATGCAGGACCCACTCCCCTGGGTCCACTCGCACACGACTCAAGAAATCTGCCTCTACATTGTCCACTCCTGCGACATGAGCCGCCAACAAAGCCACCAGATGCTCCTCGGCCCACTCGAACAAACTCTCCGCTTCGGTCTCCAGCGCCACACTGCTGGTACCGCCCTGCCGATTCATGTATGCTACCGCCGTCGCATTGTCGGAGAACACCCGAACGGCCTTCCCCCGGAGATAAGGACCTAATTCCTGTAAGGCCCGTGCTATCGCTCTCAACTCCAACCTGTTGATGGACCACGTCCTCTCCACCGCCGACCACTGACCCTGCACCAGCCGACCTTGACAGTGGGCCCCCCAGCCCTGCAGACTTGCATCGATCGTCAGGAAAATCCACGTTGGAGCTTCCAATGACATTCCTTTCTCTAAGCTCCCTGGCCTCAACCACCACTGCAGAGCCTGTCCCGTCTGCGGTGGACAAGCCAACTGCCGAGACAGTGGATCTCTTTGGTGTGACCACCTCCTTAACAACGCTCTCTGCAGCGGTCTCATGTGTGCGTGCGCACCCACGGCACCAATTCCAGGGTCGCCGCCATTGTCCCCAACACCCTCAGGTAATCCCAGGCCGTGGGACACTGCTTGCTGAGAAACTGCCGCACCAGCTGCCTTAGGTCCAGCACTCGCTGCCGGGACAGAAACACTCGCCCCACGCTGGTGTTGAAGCGCGCTCCCAGGTACTCCAGGACTTGAGACGGCTCCACGTGGCTCTTTGCCACGTTCACCACCCAACCGAGGCTCTGCAGAAGCTCGATCACCTTGGCTGTCGCTGACACACTCTCCTCCCGGGACTTTGCCCTGATCAACCAATCGTCCAGATACGGATGAACCAACACTCCCTCTTTTCGCAAGGCCGCCGCCACCACTACCATCACCTTCGTGAATGTCCGTGGCGCGGTTGCCAAACCAAAGGGGAGAGCCTGCAACTGAAAATGGCCCATGGGAACCGCAAAGCGGAGAAATTACTGATGCTCGCGGCGTATGGGAATATGCAGATATGCTTCAGACAGGTCTAGGGACGTCAAAAACTCTCCCCTCCTTACCGCCACAATAACGGACCGGAGGGTCTCCATGCGAAAGTGAGAGACCCGAAGACAGCGGTTCACCTTTTTCAGGTCCAGAATGGGCCGCCAGGTCCTTTCCTTCTTTGGCACTACGAAATAAATGGAGTATCGACTGCAACCTAACTGGTCTGTAGGAACCGGGACAATGGCCTTGAGATCTAGAAGCCTCTGCACTGTTGACTGTACCGCCTCGCGCTTTGCGCTGGCCCTGCACGGTGAGAGAACGAACGAGTCGGTCACTGGCCGCTGCAATTCCAATGCATAACCTTCTCGAACTACTTCTAACACCCACTGATCTGACATGAGTCGGGTCCAGGCCGGATAGAATTCCCGCAGCCGACCTCCCACGGGAACCAGATCACCCCGGACCCGCCTGGCATCATTGAGATTTTCGGAAGGTGGAGGACGAGGAAGCGGCTGCGAAACCTCTGTTCGCCCCTCGAAACCCCCGAAATTCCTGGGACCTCCCCGGAAACAGTCCTCGCTGGCTCTGACCAAACCTGGAGGAATGGAACCGGCGAAAATCCCGCTGCTGCCCTCTAGGGCTGGTACTGGGGCGCCCCGGCTTTGCCTTATCTTCCGGTAACCTACCGCCCTTCGACTCCCCTAAGTCTTTCACCAACTTATCCAAATCCTCACCAAACAGCAACTTGCCGCGGAAGGGGAGTTTACTCAATCGTGCTTTGGAAGAACCATCCGCTGCCCAGTTGCGCAACTAAAGACATCGCCGTCCCGCGACTACCGACGCCATGCTCTTCGCGAGACCCTGGATAAGATCATACTGAAGATCGGCCAGATAGGCCGCCCCAGACTCCAACCGGGCCGCCTCCTCGGACTCCTCCCCCGAGGGGGCCCCCTGAAGTCGCTGCGCCCAGCGTAAGCAGGCCCTTGCCACCCAGGCCCCGCAAATAGACACCTGCAAGGCTAGCGCATTGGCCTCAAATACTTGTTTCAGAATCGTCTCCAACCTCCGATCCTGGGCATCCTTGAGGGCCGTAGCACCCTCTACCGGGATCGTGGTTCTCTTGGCCACCGCCGATATGGCTGCATCTATTCTAGGCGCTTTAAACAACTCCCGGTCCTGATCCAAGAGCGGATAAAGCCGCGCCATAACCCTAGAGCCCTTAAGGGCGGCCTCAGGCATATCCCATTCCTCTTGAATCATTTCTCTAAAAACCCCATGCACCGGGAACGCCCTCTGCGTCTTCCGAACAGCCTGCAGCAGAGGATCCTCCAAGGTAGAATCCTCTGCAGAGGGGGCAACCGGAATGTTGAGGGCTTTAAGGGATTCCTGAATGAGTGCCTGTGACTCCTCCCTGTGGAAGACCCGCACCACCCGTGCCTGCTCCTCCTGCTCCTTAATCTCGCCTTCCTCTAGCTCCTCTTCCTCCAGAGCTCCCAAGTCCGCCTGATCGGACTGGACATCCTCCGAAACTACTGACTGCTCCAGGAGGTCCAGCCCCCTAGAACGCTTTGCACTGACCGCAAGCTCCGGCACTTTCACAGGCGAAACTGGCCGCTTGCGCCCCGGCACAGCCCCTGAGGGCCCTGCTGCCTGCTCCCCCTGGGCACCGCCCAACGCCTTTTGCAGAAGGGCCATGAAATCCGGAGACAAAATCGCCGCCAAACCCCCTGACACAGGGAGCTGTGGAGGAGGGGGTTCTGGATCAGAAGCTGTACTGGGCCCTGGTTCTGAACCTGACGGGGAAGCTGAGAGGGGCTCGGGGCCCTCCCCCGAGGCCTCTAGACCCCCTATGTCTGTTTCTGCCAACAGCTCTTTTGTCTCTTGACTACAGCCCCGGCAGACCCCGTCCTGCGAGACCGAGCTCCGCTTGGCCCCACACAATAGACAGAGCTGCCTGGAAGGCATGTCACACTCCCCCAAATAAAGTGGAAAGGGGACCGCAACGTTGAAATCCAAAACGTTTTTTTTTTTTTTTTTAAATCTTTAAGTTGAGCGGCTCGCAGACTCACTGCCCCAGCAAACCCCAAAGAGAGCCGCTGGAAACGAGGCTTCCCCAAGGCAAAAACAACCACAGAAGCCCCTGGCCAGCTAACAGCGTTTTCGCCGCGCTGCCTACACGCGGTGTAGGCTGGGCATTCCAAACTGCCGTTCCCGTGCAAAAAACGCTGGCTTACCTCAGTGCTGCTGCGCATTGCCTGCAGACGTCTTCTCCGTGCTCTCCTGCTCCACGCAAGCCGCTAGGAAGATATTATGCTTGCCGGTACTGGGAGACAGTGTCACCAATCCCCCACGGTCGTAGCTCACGGCTCAAAGCGCTGGCAGGCAAGACATCTGCACGCGCTGAGCCTCACACAGCTACAGTTCCTGCTCCCCTCTTTACCGGAGCGGTAACCAGCTGGCGGTTCTTCCTTCCCTTGTCTACCCAACCCGACCCAGCTCAGAGAGGGGGGGGGGGGGTGAACACAGGAAGAACAGAGGACCTCAGGGCAACGAACCCCTTTGGGCCCTCACAGGCAGACAGGAAATATAGTACCACAGCCTCAATTATTTCTTGATCCTAAACCCAAATAAAACTAAAGCTCTTCTTAATCGTTCCTCTAGTGAGCCCTGCAATCCCTGGGCTCACACCTCCTCCAGCTGCTTTGGAGACTGATTAACTGGTGAGAGGAGGCGGTTCCATTCCTTATATACTGGTGACATCACAGGAATGAAGTTTCTCAGTCTCCAAAGCTGCTGGAGTAGGTTGACAACCCAAAGATTCCGGGACTAGACTGGAGGTACGCTCAGGAAGCATAGTTACTCACCTGTAACAGGTGTTCTCCAGGGACAGCAGGAATCAGTCCTCACATATGGGTTACATCGGCGCCAACAGAGCCCACGCAGAGCAAAATCCCCAGCTTTCAAAGAAAGCGTTTGGGAGTTGCCTCCACGCATGCGTGGTCCGCTTCCCGCCCAAAGGAGCCATCTTGCTCAAATGACATTGCTAAAGACAGAAAAAGAACAAAAAACAAACAGTCAATACAGGAGGACTGCAACTCCAAGGGGAGGAGGGAGGGTTGTGAGGACCGATTCCTGCTGTCCCCGGAGAACACCTGTTACAGGTGAGTATCTATGCTTTCTCCAAGAACAAGCAGGAAGTCAGTCCTCACATATGGGACTCCCCAGCTACAGGCTACCAGGAACCCATAGTCAAAAGGTGGCTCCCTCATCGAGAGCCGCAAACAGCTGCAGTGGAAAACTCTCAACTGATAAGGAATTATCACTCCGGTAGCCTGAACACAGAAGGGTCGGAGGGCAGGAGTTGCCTAGACCTCAAAAAGGTTACGGAGTACAGCCTGGCCAAATGCACTGTCCCGTCAGAACTCCCTATCCAGGCAGTAATGAGCTACAAAGGTATGAACTGAAGACCAGGTGGCGGCCCGGCAGATGTCTGCCAGAGAAATGGAGCACAGATGAGCCACGGAGGTTGCCAGGGCCCTGACCTTGTGAGCCCGGGCGATACAGTCTGCCACCCACGTGGACAGTGTGCGCTTGGTCTCCACCTGCCCCAGTTTGCTGGGGTTGTAGGAAATGAAAAGCTGTGATGCTTTTCAGTGGTCTTGAGTACGCTGAACGTAGAAAGATAAAGCCCTCCTACAGTCTAGGGTATGGAGGACAGCCTCAGCGCGACCAGCATGCTATCTGGGAAAGAAGGTAGGGACGACCACCTCTTGGTTGAGGTGGAAAGAGGATACCACCTTCGGAGAAACTTGGGGTGTGTGCGAAGCACTACCCTATTCTTGTAGAACCTGATATAAGGCCTCTCCGCCATGAGGGCCTGGAGCGAGCTCGCTCACTCTTCAGGCGGAGGTGAGGGCGACGAGGAACACCACCTTCCATGAGAGATAAGGAGATGACACATAACCATCGGTTCGAAAGGCGGCAGGGTGAGACGCCCCAACACCACATTGAGATCCCATTTGGGCGCCGGAGGCAGACCGGGGGCTTAGACAGGAGAAGGTCCTTTAGGAATCGGGACACTGTCGGGTGAGCCGAAAGTGGCTTCCCGTTTATCGGATGGTGGTTAGCCGTGAGGACACAGATGTACTCTGACGGAGTTGGATTTGAGCCCTGAGTCAGAGAGGTGGAGAAGGTATTGTAGTACCATGGCCACCGGGCAGGAGAAAGGGTCGGTTCCCCGAGCCGCACACCAGAGAGCAAACCTGCGCCACTTAAAGGCATAAGCCCTTCTGGTAGACGTTCTGTGGGAGGCCAGCAGGACATCCTCCACTTTCCTTGGAAGTAGGAGCAGAGATAGTGAGATCCTCTCAGCAGCCATGCCATCAGCGACAAGGAGCTGGGGTTGGGGTGCAGGAGAGAGCCCCTCTTCTGGGAGAGGAGCCGTGGGTCTGTCCCCAAAGGGATAGGAGTCTCCACCATTAGCTGTAGAAGGAGCGGGAACCACGGTTGCCGAGGCCATCATGAGGCTATCAGAATGACCAAGGCTCTTTCGTGAAGAATCTTGAACAGGGTCTTGGCGATTAGAGGTGTCGGGGGAAATGCATGCAGAAGACCCCCCCCCCCCCGACCACAAGATCAGAAAGGCATCGACGGCCACCCTGGCAGGGTGTGGTTGTTGGGAATGGAAACAGGGCAACCCGTGGTTGTCCGGGCTGGTGAACAGATCCAGCCTCGGGTACCCCCAGATCAGAAAGATCCTGCAGGCCACCTTTGGGTCCAGCTGCCTTTTGTGGGGCTGGAGCATTCTGCTGAGCCTGTTGGCTAGCGAATTGCTGTGGCCCGGCAGGTACACTGCTTTGAGGAGAATGTCCTGCCGGACTGCGAATGAGCACAGGTCCATAGCCTCCCGACAGAGGGTGCGGGACCCTGTGCCACCCTGTTTGTTCACACAGAACATGGCAACCTGGTTGTTGGTCTGGACTAGGACGGAACTGTGGCTCAGGGATCTCTGAAATGCCTTCAGAGCAAGGCGGATCGCACGCAGCACCAACAGGTTGATCTGCCGGGCACTCTCATCTGGAGACCAGACGCCCTGGGTGCGACACCCCTAGCAGTGGGCTCCCCCAGCCCAGCAGGGAGGCATCTATGGTGAGGACCCTCAAGTGCTGAGGGGACTGAAAAGGCATCCCCGCTTGCAGGTGGTGGGGGGACTGCCATCAGTTCAGGGACCGTGCCAGGCACCCGGTGACTTTGATTCTGTCCTGGAGGCGCCCCATTGCTTGGGACCACTGGTCCCTGAGGTACCACTGTGGAATTTGCATATGTAGGCGGGCATCTGGAGTAACATGGACTGTGGAGGCCATGTGCCCAAGGAGGCGCAGCAGGAGTCGTGCTGGCACTGAAGTGTGGCGCTGTACATTTTTGGCAAGTGCCATTAACCTGTTGACTCTGTTTGTAGGTAGGAAGGCCTTGGCTGGAAGAGTATCGATCCTTGCCCCGATAAATTCCAGCTCTTGAGCCGGATACAGGCTGGACTTGGGGTAGTTGATTACAAAGCCCAAGTGCTGAAGGATCTGGATAGTGCGTGCTGTGGCCTGCTGCACCTCGGGGGCCGTGATGCCCCTGATGTCGAGGTAGGGGAAGATGAAAATCCCCTGAAGCCTGAGAAAGGCAGCGACCACCGCTAGGCACTTCGTGAATACCCTGGAGGCCGAGGCAAGGCCGAAGGGCAGCACCCGGTATTGAAAGTGAAGGCCCTCCACCACAAAGCATAGGTATTGCCTGTGATTTGGGTGGATTAGGATGTACGTGTAAGTATCCTTTAGGTCTAAAGAGCATAGCCAGTCTCCCTGGCGGAGGTAAGGCAGCAATGTTCCAAGGGAGAGCAACTTGAACTTCTCCCACACCAGGAAACTGTTGAGGTTGCGGAGGTCGAGGATGGGCATCAGACCCCCTGACTTTTTTGGCATGAGGAAGTATGTGGAATAGAACCCCTTGCTCCTGAGTTGATGGGGCACCGGTTCCACCGCTCTGCCCTCGAGAAGACCCGTCAACTCCTTTAAGAGAAGGGCACGGTGAGGGGAAGGCCGGGAGCGCTCTCCAGGGAAATAATGCAGAGGCACTTCAGCTAGGCAAAGGAGGTAACCCTCCTTGACCACCTGTAAGGCCCAGGAGTCGGTGGTGATGGCTCCCCACTTGTGGGCATACAGAGAGAGCCGACCTCCTGTAGGCTGCCTGGCCTCGCTGGAGAGAGGGGCCATGCTGTGAGTCAAAAGCTTCCCCCAGATTGAGCCGGGGTTGAAGCCTGGGGTTTAGGAGCCTTCTGCTTACAGGGACCGTGCCCCTGCTGGGGAGGCCTGACAAGGAGGGTAACCTCGGTAAGCAGCAGGTTTCCTTGGGTAGAAGGACTTTTTCCCTGAGCCCTTCTTTCAGGAAGGGGCCAAGGTCTTTTTAGGGAGCCTAGTCCTCGTCATGAACTCTGTCTCCAGTTCGGCAGCCTTTTCGGTCATGGGTTTTCCGAATAAGTTCTCCCCTCGGCATGGAACATCGATCAACTTATCTTGTACCCATTGCTTGAGGTCGGACGACTGTAGCAAAGCTTGGCGATGTGCGCCGATGCCCACCGCGACTACTCTGGACGCTGACTCGAACCAGTTGTAGGCCGCTCGAGACATGAATTTGGAGCATTCACCGACGACTCTGGATAGGCCCTTGAAACGCTGCAAGGGTTCCTTGGAGAGACCAGCCGAAAACCTGGCGATCTCCTTTGTTAGGTCTCTTAGGTACATGCCCATGTACAGCTGGTAGACCTGGATCCAGCCATTCAGCATTGAAACCCTGGTAGCATTTCCTGCCGAGGGCATTCAAGGGGCGTGCCTCCCTGCCGGGTGGTACCACGGAGTGCGTCTTCTGACTTTTTAGTCAATGCATAGCCGATTCCACGACCATTGAATTATGCGGCAGTTGAAACTTTTGAAACCCGGGACTGCGGCGGACTCGATACATCAATTCGAGCTGCTTGCTAATCACCGGTGTCGACGCCAGTGTCTCCCACATGCGGAGCATAAGGCGTTACAGGATGGGAGTAATGGGCAACGTGAGGGCTTCCCGAGGAGGGGCCTCATACTGGAGGATCTTGAGTTCATCTGCTCGAGGATCCTCTTCGGACTCTGTCGGAAAAGCCAAGGTTTTGGACATATCTCGAACAAAGTCTCGAAAGGCTATGTCCTTGGGGGAAGATCTCAGACGAGGTTCCGATACCGGGGAATTGGACAAAACATCCCGGTGAAGGCAAGTGTCCGGAGACACCTTGTCCTCAGACTCCCAGACGGAGGCATCTGAGGAGGACAGGTGGCATTCCTCGGGCCCCGAGGGGTCGGGCCGCTCTGGTGCTTGTTGGCTTGCCAGTGACGATCTCTGTCCGGAAGAACAGGAGATCGAGCGGGACCTCGGCCGAGGATCTACTCGGGCCCGTAGGACTTTGAAAATCGGCACGGCCTCCGGGGTAGACTGTTGTCAAGCCTCCAGTGGTCAGGGCAGAGGAACTGGACATACCGGATACTAGTGCCCTTTGCTGCTTCAGGAAGGCAGAGATCCTGCGTTCCAAGGAATCAATCCTGGACATGAGCTCAGGAGGTTCTGCAGCATGCGGCTCAGGTGCCGATGGAATCAGACCCGACGCCGGTTCCCCCGGAAGGGTGTCCTCGACTAGGATAGGATGCACTGTCCATGGCCGGATCCTTCCGGGACAGCTTGATCAGGTGCTCCTTCCCTGACGCTTCGGGCTGGTGTTCGGGGCTCCGAGACCGGCCCCGCAAGGGACCTGGTCATTCTGAACCATCCAGAGACACAGCCATCGAGGCTTTTCCTCCTTTTCGGTTCCCTCTCCGAGGTCCCCCAACGCCGCTTGGGTTTGGAACACTCCTCCCGAGGCGTGGCGGCATCAGACGAGGTCCTGGCTTTCGGAGGCATAGGGGAATCAGGTAAAATTTTTCCATGCTGCTGCTGGTGGCTTTTCAAGGCCTTTGAAGACATAAGTTTGCAAAAGCCACAAACAGCTGGGTCGTGGTCCAGGCCGAGGCACAAGAGGCAGCAGTCGTGCTTATCGGCGAGGGATATAATTTTTCCACACGTCGCACATTTTGAACCCGCTGGTAGCCATGGGGTGAAAAAGGGCCCCAGCAAGGGAAACAGGGCGGGAACGCCCGAAAAAGAAAACCAAAGAAGAAAGAAAAAAGAAGTGCTGACCCGATACCGGGGGCGGGAAGGGTACCGGTGCTACCCTGAAGAAAAAAAACAGCCAAAAGACAAGGAGGAAACACTTTTTCCGGGACAGAAACAGACTACATCTGAAGGACTCCGCGGAAAAAAAGAAGACTGAGCAAGATGACTCCTTTGGGCGGGAAGTGGACCACGCATGCGTGGAGGCAACTCCCAAACGCTTTCTTTGAAAGCTGGGGATTTTGCTCCGTGCGGGCTCCGTTGGCGCAGACTAACCCATATGTGAGGACTGACTTCCTGCTTGTTCCTGAAGAATCTGTCTCTTCAGACCATCTTGGAGTTCAGTCGGCTATGATAAAAAATGGTCGCAGTGTCTTTTAAAGAACTTGTAACTCCACCCTTCAACAAATTTAAAGGGTTAACAGTCATAAAAAGGTATGCCATTCGATTGTGCATTGAGGCCCTTAGGCTGAAGCGTGCCTAGGTAAAAGATCCAAAATTGTTCTCTATAATTGAGAATCACGTCCCGATCCCCCCCCCCCCCGCTAAAAAGGAGGAACTTGCTATAAAATACGCCAGCATAGCTGGTCAAAAGTATGCTTCTTTTGTATGCAATGTTCCACCATAGGGGCAGTTAAGAGTATTGGTGTTTAAACAGGATTCATGTTCACGCAATCGAGCCTATATTAGCAATATTTAGATCTCTTTTATTGGCTACAATAGAGGGTTCTTGAAAGCATTCAAGCAATTGTAGAACCGCCCAATGTTTATGCATAGTAGATGCAATTTGAGAAGCATGTATGGAGAATGGTAAAGTACAGATTAATACAAAAAACCAAAACCACTTCCTTTCACCACCCTTACTTAACAAAATCCAATCAAGATATACACAGTATAGTTCAAAAGATTATCGTTAGGGTAATTGTATACAGGCCTCAGTAAACGCTCACACCATTCATTTAGCGAACGGTGTCACCATAGGATAGAGCTTCAAGGTTTTCATCCATCACCGGCCTTCCCTTTTTAATTTAATCCAATATAATACGTTATTTCTAAAAAAGTACTTTTTTAGGATTCGATGTATCAATTAAAATTTCATATCAAACTGATTCAATCTTCAATAAGACCTTAATAAAGTTTATTAAATTATCCAAAAATAATTTTTTAAATTTTTTAATTTTTATATAGTATAATTTTCATAATATTCATACTATCCATAAAAATATATGTTTCCCAAAATTCAGCAACTTGCACCAGAACTGGATATTCAAGTATCTGAAAGAAATAGAGATACTTTTGATAGTGCGCAATCGGTCACACAACTGAACACAATAATAATCCGTTACTTATCTTTGGCGCTATCGCTGCTTCAAATGCCGCTTCAAAAGCCCCGCACCGTATTATCGGGTTTCAAAGGGTTTAGAGCAAAACACCGGATTGCATTAAAGATCAAACTGTGCTGAAAATCCTACAAAAGCTTTTGTTTCACCCTTCCGGGCTTCATCAGGGATCCAGCGTTTTATCCGGGACAGAGTAATAAGCATTTAAACTTGAGCTGCCATTTCACTTCACAGGTTACCGGATAGCGTCTGACGTCAATCTCTTTAAATAGATATCCGAAAACGGTGATTGGTACGGAATTCGTGACGTCAACGACTCCGCCAATTTTTATTACTCTCAATCTCACATAACAAAAAACAACTAACCAACATTAAATTCAAAAAGACACAAAGAAATTCCATGCATTAAGAAACCTAAACAACGGAAAAGTACCACATTTCAAAAAATATACCAAAATGCAATATACTGAAAAACAGATATACCGAAAAACAGATCGGAGCTCACAGGACTACTGGCTGAATATTTAGAAAAAAAGAGCCCACTCAATTTTGTCATTTAAGCCTCGTGGGGTAAGAGTATGCATCTTATAGATCCATTGTTGTTCTTTCTGAAGAAGAATACGTCCCCTATCCCCTCTTCGTATGTCGGGGAGTAATTGTTCAATAACGGTACAGCGAAATTCTTGAAAAACATGATTCATGACATTACAATGTTGAATAAGTGGAGTTTCTAAACGAGCTTTCCCAATGCTATATTTATGCTCTGCCAACCTAGTGCGTAATGAGCGAGTAGTCTTTCCAATATACAACATTAGGCAGGGGCACCACAGCGCATAGATAACATATGAGGAATTACAATCAGTAGGTTGTTTCAACTGATATTTACATTGAAAATGAGAATGCAATTGATTTTCCATTAAGGTACAGTATTTGCATCGTCCACACTGTCGATGTATAACGGAACAACTGACTGTTTGACGGGGTACTGCTGAACAAAGCTGGTCTCGTAGATTACGACCTCTTTGATATGCCATACGAACTTGATATTGAGACAAAACCGGATGTGCTGCAAAAATTTTCCAATTCTAAATATTCAGCCAGAAGTCCTGTGAGCTCGGATCTGTTTTTCGGTATATCTGTTTTTCAGTATATTGCTTTTTGGTATATTTTTTGAAATGTGGTACTTTTCCGTTGTTTAGGTTTCTTAATGCATGGAATTTCTTTGTGTCTTTTTGAATTTAATGTTGGTTAGTTGTTTTTTGTTATGTGAGATTGAGAGTAATAAAAATTGGCGGAGTCGTTGACGTCACAAATTCCGTACCAATCACCGTTTTCGGATATCTATTTAAAGAGATTGACGTCAGACGCTATCCGGTAACCTGTGAAGCGAAATGGCAGCTCAAGTTTAAATGCTTATTACTCTGTCCCGGATAAAACGCTGGATCCCTGATGAAGCCCGGAAGGGTGAAACAAAAGCTTTTGTAGGATTTTCAGCACAGTTTGATCCTTAATGCAATCCGGTGTTTTGCTCTAAACCCTTGGAAACCCGATAATACGGTGCGGGGCATTTGAAGCAGCGATAGCGCCAAAGATGAGTAAAGGATTACTATTGTGTTCAGTTGTGTGACCGATTGCGCACTATCAAAAGTATCTCTATTTCTTTCAGATACTTGAATATCCAGTTCTGGTGCAAGTCGCTGAATTTTGGGAAACATATATTTTTATGGATAGCATGAATATTATGAAAATTATACTATATAAAAATTAAAAAATTTTAAAAATTATTTTTGGATAATTTAATAAACTTTATTAAGGTCTTATTGAAGATTGAATCAGTTTGATATGAAATTTTAATTGATACATCGAATCCTAAAAAAGTACTTTTTTAGAAATAACATATTATATTGGATTAAATTAAAAAGGGAAGGCCGGTGATGTATGAAAACCTTGAAGCTCTATCCTATGGTGACACCGTTCGCCAAATGAATGGTGTGAGCGTTTACTGAGGCCTGTATACAATTACCCTAACGATAATCTTTTGAACTATACTGTGTATATCTTGATTGGATTTTGTTAAGTAAGGGTGGTGAAAGGAAGTGGTTTTGGTTTTTTGTATTATTGTTCCTTTCGGCAGTATTCTTTAGCTAAAGTACAGATTAAAACATCTTCAGATAAATCAGTATCGGGAATTTTTTCCATCACTAATAAATCCCGTTGGACATATAAGCCTCAAAGGTAAACCTTTTTCATTACTGAATATGGATAGCCCCTATCATGATATTTTTGAAACAATTTCTGAGATTTCTTAATACTGATTTGTCTGAAGATGTTTTAATCTGTACTTTACTATTTATTAATTTATTTACATTGTCTTATATACCGCGC
Organism: Ichthyophis bannanicus; assembly: GCA_033557465.1. NCBI lineage: Eukaryota > Metazoa > Chordata > Amphibia > Gymnophiona > Ichthyophiidae > Ichthyophis > Ichthyophis bannanicus. The sequence goes on along the minus strand of CM066042.1, from coordinate 163,366,397 downwards.
TATTCTGCATCAGTGCGGTTTACATTGAACAAACTGAAATTACATTGAACAGGGCATTATAACTTGGAGATAACTATTTTACAGGGAACATGGGCTATGGAGCGTTACATGCTTCTCGAATTGCATTTATTGTGCATAAACAGCGTAGTTACTCACCTGTAACAGGTGTTCTCCAGGAGCAGCAGGAATCACTCCTCACATATGGGTGACGTCGGCGCCGACGGAGCCCTCGCGGAGCAATTTTCCCCAGCTTTCAAAGAAAGCCTTTGGGAATTGCAGCGCGCATGCGCGGTCCCCTTCCCGCCCAAGGGTGCCATCTTAGCCAGTCAGATGACATAGCTAAAAGACAGCATAAAAATTTGCAAAAAAACTAAAGCAGATAATTGCAACTCCAAGGGGAGGAGGGAGGGTTGTGAGGACTGATTCCTGCTGCTCCTGGAGAACACCTGTTACAGGTGAGTAACTACGCTTTCTCCAGGACCAAGCAGGAAGTCAGTCCTCACATATGGGACTCCCAAGCTTAAGGCTACCGGAGACCCTAAGCACAAAATGAGCTCCCTCTAGCTCAGCAGCACAGAAGGAAGGAATCTTCGCTGAATTATTACCCACCGGTAGCCCCCATCCGGGATGGAGGGTAGGAGTTGCTCAAACCTCGAAGAGATTTCGGAGGACTGCCTGTCTGAAAGCACTGTCCCTGCGGGACTCCCTCTCGAGGCAGTAATAGACCGCAAAAGTCTGGCTCGAAGACCAAGTAGCGGCCCGGCAGATGTCTGCCAATGGAACAGAGCGGAGGTAAGCCACTGACGTAGCCTTCGCTCGAACACAATGAGCCGTGACTCGACTTTCTAAGGAGAGTCCGGCTGCCCCATAAGCCCAAGCGATACAGTCAGCAACCCAGATGGACAGAGTACGCTTGGAGACCGGGAGCCCCAATTTATTGGGGTCAAAAGATACAAAAAGCTGAGCAGCTTTACGGTGCTCCCGCGTACGGTCAAGGTAGAAGTTCAATGCCCTTCTACAGTCCAGGGTATGCAGGACCATTTCAGCTCGGCTGGAGTGTGGCCTGGGAAAGAAGGTCGGAAGTACCACCTCCTGATTGATGTGAAAAGGGGAGACCACTTTTGGAAGAAATTTTGGGTGAGTCCGTAGGACTACCCTATTTTTGTAGAACCGAGTGTAAGGGGGATCAGACACGAGGGCCTGCAATTCACTTACGCGTCTAGCAGAAGTGAGGGCTATCAGGAATAAGGTTTTCCAAGAAAGAAAACGTAGAGAACAGGTAGCCATAGGTTCAAAAGGCGGACAGGTGATCCGCTGTAAAACCACATTCAGATCCCAGTCAGGTGCTGGCGGGCGCAGAGGTGGTTTAAGTAGAAGGAGACCTCGGAGAAACCTCGCCACGAGAGGGTCGCTGGAAAGAGGTCTGCCGTGCACCGGCACATGATGTGCTGAGAGAGCACTGAGGTGAACTTTGACGGAGTTGGACTTAAGTCCCAGATTAGAGAGGTAGAGCAAGTACTGCAGGATCACCGACACCGAGCAGGAGAAGGGATCCTGAGACTGCTGGGCGCACCAAGCGGAAAAGCGACGCCATTTAAGGGCGTAGCATTTGCGGGTAGAAGGTCGCCGGGAAGCTAGGACGACCTCTTCCACCTCTGCCGGCAATAGAAGGGGAGCAAGGACTACCCTTTCAGCAGCCAGGCCATCAGATATAGAGATCTGAGGTTGGAGTGTAGCAGGGACCCCTGATCCTGTGTTAGGAGATCTGGTTGAAACCCCAGAGGGAACGGATCCTCCACCGCTAATTGCAGCAGGAGTGGAAACCACGGCTGTCTGGGCCAGCGAGGAGCTATCAGGATCATGGAAGCTTTGTCTCGGAGAACCTTGAAGAGTTCGGGAGACTAGCGGTATGGGAGGAAAGGCATACAGAAGGCTTTTCGACCATGAAAGCAGAAAAGCATCCGCCGCTACTCGAAGGGGATGCGGCTGCCGAGAGCAGAAGCGAGGAAGTTGCCGGTTGAGAGGACTGGCAAAGAGATCCATCGTGGGGAGGCCCCACTTCAGAAAAACTTTCTGAACTACCAAGGGATCCAGGCGCCACTCGTCTGGCTGGAGGATTCTGCTGAGTTTGTCCGCCAGGCAATTTTCTTGGCCTGGGAGATAAACTGCCTTGAGAAGAATGCCGTGGCTGACGGCCCAAGAGCAGAGCCTCTGTGCTTCTCGACAGAGAAGGAAGGAGCCCGTGCCTCCCTGTTTGTTCACGTAGAACATGGCAACTTGATTGTCCGTCTGGACAAGGACGGACTGGTGAGGTGGGAGAAAGCCTTGAGAGCCAGACGGATTGCTCTGAGCTCCAGGAAGTTGATCTGCTGCGCAGACTCCCACGTGGTCCAGAGACCTTGAGTACATGCCCCTTGGCAATGCGCTCCCCATCCCAGGAGAGAAGCATCGGTCGTCAGCACTTGAGCCGGCGGAGGAGACTGAAAAGGCATTCCGAGCACCAGGTTCGGCCGATGAAGCCACCACTGTAGAGAAGAGGCCAGCGGGCCGGAGATGCGCACTAAGTCGGCTAGGCCGCCCGTGGCCTGTTGCCACTGCTTGCGAAGGCACCATTGAGCAGGCCGCATATTCAGGCGGGCATTGGGGGTCACGTGGACGGTGGAAGCCATATGGCCGAGTAGTCTCAGGAAGCGCCTGGCGGAGACCAGGGACTGGCTGCGAAAGCGGCCGGCTAGGTCCATGAGCCGTTGAGCCCTGTCGAGAGGCAGGAAAGCTCGTGCCCGAAGAGTGTGCAATCTTGCGCCGATGAACTCGAGATCTTGCGAGGGGAGCAAAGTGGACTTTGCGAAGTTTATGACAAAGCCCAAGTACTGCAGAAGAGTCACAGTGCGGTGTGTGGCTTTTGTGACTTCTGGAGAGGACGATGCTCTGATGAGCCAGTCGTCTAGGTACGGAAAGACAGAGGCCGTGAAGCCGGAGATAAGCCGCCACCACCGCGAGACATTTTGTGAAGACTCGTGGTGCGGAGGATAGGCCAAAGGGCAGTACTCTGTACTGGTAATGATTTCCTGCCACCACAAACCTTAGGTATTGGCGGTGGCTTGGGTGGATGAGGATGTGCGTGTAGGCATCCTTTAGATCCAAGGAGCATAGCCAATCTCCCTGCTGGAGGTAGGGCAGGAGGATTCCAAGGGTAAGCATCTTGAACTTCTCCCTGACGAGGAACTTGTTGAGGTTGCGCAAGTCCAGGATGGGTCTGAGGCCTCCTGTCCTTTTGGTATTAGGAAATACCTGGAATAGAAGCCTTGACCCCTCAGGTGGTGGGGCACCGGTTCCACAGCCTGTTCCTGAAGAAGACTTGCTAACTCTTGAAGGAGTAAGTCCCTGTGCAGAGGGAGTCGTGGAGGTTCTCCCGGGAAATAGGAGGGAGGGACCTGGTGGAAGTGGAGAAGATAGCCTTCTCTCACCACCTGAAGCACCCAGGCATCTGAGGTGATGTTGGACCACCTGTGGGCAAAGTGAACGAGCCGGCCTCCTGTGCTGGGAGGAACCAGCTGAGGGGGAGAGGCTATGCTGATGAAGTCAAAAACCCCCACCCTGCTGAGCAGGGGCCGGTGGTGCAGGCTTGGGGGCTTGCTGCCTACGGGACCCGTTACCCCTTCCCTTGGCCTGCTGACCCTGTTGGGGAGCTGCGGAGGCCTGATATTGAGGGTAGTGTTTATAGGCAGCCGCCTTTCTCGGGTAAAAGGACTTCTTTCCCGAGCCCTTCTTCTTCTGGGAAGGGGCGGAGGTCTTCCTAGAAAGCCTAGTTCTGGTGAGAGTCTCCGTCTCGATTTGTGCAGCCTTTTCAGCCATGGGCTTGCCAAAGAGGTTCTCACCTCGGCAGGGGACATCGACCAACTTGTCCTGCACCCAGGGTTCAAGGTCAGACGACTGAAGCCAAGCCTGTCGGTGGGCACCGATGCCGGCTGCGGCCACTCGTGCCGATGCTTCAAAGCCATCATAGGCTGCTCGAGACATGAATTTGGAGCATTCCCGAATACCAGTTGTCAAGGCTAGGAACCTCCGCAAAGGTTCCTCGGACAGCCCAGCGGAGAATCCGGCTATCTCTTTAGCCAGGTCTCTGAGATACATGCCCATGTAGAGCTGGTAGGTCTGGACCCGACAAGCAAGCATAGAGCCCTGGAAACACTTCTTACCTAGGCCATCCAGGTTGCGGGCCTCCCTGCCAGGAGGCACCGAGGAGTGCATCTTCTGGCTCTTAAGCCTATGCATGGCCGATTCCACCACCATGGAATGGTGCGGTAGCTGTGCTTTTTGGAAGCCAGGGCTCTTGCGGACTCGATAAATGGAATCGACCCGCTTGCTTAATACTGGCGACGATGCCGGACTCTCCCACATGCGGAAGAGTAGTCGTTCCAGCATGGGAGGAACCGGTACAGTAAAGTGCTCCCTGGCGGGAGAGTCGTACTGAAGGGCATCGAGCTCTTCGGCTCGGGGCTCCTCCTCGGGATCCGCAGGGAAGGCCAAAGCCTTGGCCATATCCCTGATGAAGTCCGAGAACCGGGCGTCCTCCGGAGGGGACTGTTTCCGAGGTTCGGACTCAGGCGAGTCCGAGGGGACACACAGAGTCCGAAATGAATCAGGTGACTCTTCCTCTTCAGACTCCCAGGCCGACTCCGAGGAGGAATCGGTGGGGTCGGTCCGGGCCGGCGGAGGCGTCGGCCGCCCCGACGCCGAGGGAGTCGGCGTCGATGACCTCGGTCCCGAACGGGAGGCCGAGGGTGACCTCGACCGAGGATCGACTCGAGCCCGCATGGACTCGAGGATCGGCTCGGTCTCCGGGGTCGACTTAGACGTCGACGTCCCGGCGGTCGGGGCAGAGGCGCCAGCGAGGCTAGCGATCAGTGCCCGCTGCTGGTCCATGAAGGCAGAGAGTCTGCTCTCCAAGGCTGTCAACCTGAGTCCGACCTCAGGTGACCCAGCAGCCCCCGACTCGGGCCCCGACGTCGGACCCCTCGGAGGCGAGTCCAGGAGGACTACAGGACTTACCCGAGCAGGCAACTCCGACTCCAGACGAGGTCGCTTCGGCAGATGCTCCTTCTCCAAAGACCCAGGACGGCTATCGGGGCTATGCGACCTGGCCCTCGCGGAACCAGGAGCGTCCACCGACGCCGCCCTCGCGGGTTTCACCTTCCGATGATGGTCCCCGGAGGGAGAACCCCTGTCGGAGGAACTCCGGCGATGGTCAGAGCTGGAACCTCTGGACGCCGAGGCCTCCGACGAGGTCCGGGTACGGGCGGGATCAGCGAAGATTCATTCCCGCTGATGCCGCCGACTCCTTAACGCTTTGGAGGACATCTTGCTGCAGGCCCCACAGATCAGTTCCTCGTGATCCGGGCCAAGGCAGCGGAGGCAATTATCATGTGTGTCAGTGAGTGACATATTTCTGTCACACTGAACACACCGCTTGAAACCACTGGCAGCCATCGGGGGAAAAAGGGCCCCTGCAAGGTCTAAGGACCGGGCTGCCAGTGAAAAACCGAAAACGAAACTGACAGAAAATCAGAAAAACCGAAAAATAACAGAAGGACTCGCAACGGCGTCGCGAGTCTGGGCATCGAACCGATAGAGAAAAAAAGAGATAAATCACGAAAAATCAACTTTTTCAGCGTGGACAAGACGGGCACGTCTGTAGGGCTCCGCGGAAAAAAGAAGACTGGCTAAGATGGCACCCTTGGGCGGGAAGGGGACCGCGCATGCGCGCTGCAATTCCCAAAGGCTTTCTTTGAAAGCTGGGGAAAATTGCTCCGCGAGGGCTCCGTCGGCGCCGACGTCACCCATATGTGAGGACTGACTTCCTGCTTGGTCCTGGAGAAACTATGCGGTTCTATAACTGCATAAATGCTTTGAAGAACCTCCTATTGTAGCCTATAAAAGAGGGCTGACTATTTCTAATATTGTGAGTCCATCAGTAACCTGACTGATTGAAAAAGAAAATTTGGGGCCTTTGGGACACTATTCCTGCGGTGAATGCAGTTTTGTGATACGACAATAGAAGGTGACCTATGGAAAGATCAGACTTCACAAAGAAGCATTAAATCTCATGAATACATCACATGTAATTCTGATCATGTGGTATATTTAATACTGTACCCATGTATGAAATTATACATTGGCTGTACCCGCAGGACTATGAAGGCTCAATTGCATGAACATAAATCTAGTTTAAAGCGTAGTTACTCACCTATAACAGGTGAAAACAACATAAGAACATAAGAAATACCATACTGGGTCAGACCACGATCCATCAAGCCCAGTATCCTGTTTCCAACGGTGGCCAAGTCAGGTCACAAGTACCTTGCACTTTTCCAAAAAGACAGATTCCACAATGCTTGTATGGGGCAAGCAGTGGATTTACCGGGTCCTCTTTACTAATGGTTTATGGACCTTTTCTCCAGGAACTTGTCCAAACCTTTTTTAAACTCAGCTCTATTATCAGCTTTTACTACATCCTCTAGTAACTAATTCCACAGTTTGATTATGCGTTGAGTGAAAAAATATTTTCTCTTATTAGTCTTAAACGGGTTACACTGTAGCTTCATTGCATGTCCCTTAGTTTTTCTACTTTTTGATGGCATAAACAATTGACCTACGTTTACCCATTCCACTTCATTCATTAATTTATAGACCTCTATAATATCTCCCCTCCGAAGTCTCTTTTCCAAGTTGAAGAGCCCTAACCTTTTAAACCCTTCCTCATAGGGGTATCCTTCCATCCCCTTTACCATTTTGGTGGCTCTTCTCCGTACCTTTTCTAATAATGCTATATCCATTTTAAGACACGGCGACCAGAATTACACACAATATTCAAGGTGCGGCTGCACCATTGAACAATACAGAGGTATTGTAATATCCTTTGTTTTATTCTCCATTCCTTTCCTTATGATTCCTAGCATTCTATTTGCCTTCTTGGCCGACGCTGCATACACACTGAGAGGAGGGTTTCAATGTGTTATCTACAATGACACCTTAATCTTTTTCTTAGGTGGTGGTTCCTAATGTGGAACCTTGCATCATGGAACCATAGTTTGGGTTGTTCTTTCCTAGATGCATAATTCTGAACTTGCCCACATTAAATATCATCTGCTATTTGAACGTCCAGTCTTCCAATTTATCAAGGTCCTACGGTCCTCTTGCAATTTTTCATAATCATGTTTTGGTTGTTTGTTTGTTTTTTTTTTTTGTTTTTTTTTAACAACTCTGCATAAATTTTTGTCATCTGAAAATTTGATACCTCACTCGTTATTTCCATTTTCAGGTCATTTACGAATATGTTAAAAAGCAGCAGACCCAGCATAGATCTCTGGGTTATTCTACTATTCACCTTTCTCCACTGGGAAAATTGGCCATTTAGCCCTACCCACTACTTTCAAGCTTTTAACCAGTTCTTGATCCACAATAGTACACTGTCTCCTGCAGAAATATTTCTTTACGGAAAGAGTAGTGGATCCATGGAATAGTCTCCCAGTGGAGGTGGTAGAGATGAGGACAGTAACTGAATTCAAAAAAGCATGGGACCAACACAGAGGATCTCTAAAGGTAAAAAGTGGACTGTTGTAGTTGTTATGGAAGGACAGACTAGATAGGCCATGTGGTCTTTTTCTGTCATCATGTTTCTATGCTTTTAATTTTGCCAAAAGTCTCTCATGAGGGACCTTGTCAAAGGCTTTCTGAAAATCCAGATACGCTATATTGACTGGCTCACCATTGTCTACCTGTTTATTCACACCTTCAAAAAATATAACAGATTAGTAAGACAAGACTTTCCTTGGCTAAAGCCATGTTGGCTTTCAACCATTAAACCATGACTATCTCTACATGTTCAGTAATTTTGTTCTTTATAATGGTTTCTACCGGGAAGGGCTGAACTGAACCAGCATGGGAGTCTCAGTGGTGAGCAGGCTGAAGTGAGGACTGCTCCTGATGACAGTGGGGCTTTAACTTTCACCTTCTGCTAGGCACATGGCTGTGATGTGCCACAAGGGGCTGATAGCTCCTCAGAGGCTCTCAAGGGGCCTATCGAGGAGCTTTCATGTTTCTTGTTCCTGTACCTATGGGTAAAAGGAAAAAGATATTTCCTTCATCAGCAGGAATTGACTGGCCCCATGAATAGGCATGTGAGGATTGGGGAAGCTGTGCCTCTTCCCCCTGCAGGTACGGTTTCAACACTGTTGTCTCCAAAGGGAGTTTCTTTTTCTCCCGAGCGCTTTCTGCCTCTCCCACCCCATCAATGATAACTTTGCCCGACTTGGCTGCCAGTGGGGTCTGCCGGTACAGCAGAGTACGCCAGTTTCGTTAGTGACTACCTTAGTACCTGCTACTTGGACTCCATCCCAGATTGATCACAAGGGAATACCTGATTCTCAGGTTTCCCTGGCGGATATCTGGCAAGCGTAACACGGACAGAGGCTACACCTTGGTGACCACAATGTCCCAACTTTGTAACTTTACACAGGAAACTATGACAAGGCTGGGGAAAGCGAGGAGTGTGTGGAATCTTTAGTTAATCTGGTGCAGAAATGAGAATCCCAGTATGCTTCCCTACAGGTGATGAGTGTTTCTTCAGTTAAGGATAGTTTGGTGATTCATCGTAGGCTTGAGTCCTTTAAAAATCCCCTTAAATTCTCTTTTTATCACCTGAAATATTGTTTCATAAAACTATAAAGGTGGTTTTGCTACTTCCTAATGCAGATACTATAATAGTTTCTAAAATGTTTTATCTTTCTGTTAGAAGGGTATACGAGGATTCTGTTGGGGAGTATGATATCTTGCAACCACAACCTGATTTTAATCTTACACAGTTCCTCGAGGATTTTCATGATACCATTCTAACAAGGGCTACTTTGGTGGTGTCCTTCGTGTCTGAACAGGACAAGGCTTCAGTATTAGAGTTATTTCAAGCATAAAGATGCATTTTTCTGTGGCGCTAAAGTACAATTGTTTCAGGATGTCTCAAAAGCAACACAATTGCACAGGTGGGCATTTTTGTCCCTCAGGCTGAGGGTACTGGCCCTTGGGGCGTCCTTTCTTAGGTTTCCCTGTAAGTATGTAGTAACACTTAAGGGAGTAAAATGTATTTTTGTTGATTCCTTAACCTTTTTGTCTTATAGGGAGAAGTCTGGGATGTTATGGGGGGTTTAGGGTGGTATTGAAATTTTGGCTCCGAGTTTGTGAAGTAATCTACTCTTTCTTTATTTTTCTTTTTCCTATTAATTCTCCCCTAGATGTGGGTTGTATATTGTTTAAAGATGGTCTTATGACTATTTTCCCCTGTTTATTTAGAGTAGTTACTCACCTGTAACAGGTGTTCTCCAAGAGCAGCAGGAATCAGTCCTCACATATGGGTGACGTCGGCGCCGACGGAGCCCTCGTGCGGAGCATTTCCCCAGCTTTCAAAGAAAGCCTTTGGGAATTGCAGCGCGCATGCGCGGTCCCCTTCTCGCCCAAGGGTGCCATCTTGCTCATTCTTCTTTTTTCCGCGGAGCCTGACGGACGTAGTTTGTTTTTCCCTGAGGAAAAAGTTGATTTTCCCTATTTTTCCCTTTTTTCTCCGGTTCAACGCTGGATCCTTTTCCCGTTCGGACCAATACGCCGGTATCGAGTCCTTTTCTCTCTTTTTCGTTTTTTGTCCTTTGTGACTGGCGTTCGCGCCTTTTTTCTTTTTTCTCTGGCAGCCTGGTCTTTTGACCTAGCAGGGGCCCTTTTTCCCCCGATGGCTACCAGTGGGTTTAAGAAGTGTGATCGGTGTAAGAAACTTATGTCTCTTACCGATACACACGACTGCTGCTTCCGTTGCCTCGGACACGATCATAACCCGATGATCTGTGGTCCGTGTGGCAAAATGTCCTCAAAGGCGTTGAGGAGTCGGCAGCACCAGAAGGATCAAATTTTTTCTGACTCCGCATCCGGCCGGGCCCGGACCTCGTCAGAGGCCTCGACGTCTCGGGACTCCGGCCCCGAGCAGCGTCGGGGTTCCTCTGAGCGGGGGTACAGATGTATATCGGGCTATAGGTGGGCCCGGGAGCGCCCACCCAGGTTACTCAACCGGTATGGACACGTGAGAACGATATCGCCAACTCGGACCGGCCCTTGATCCACAGGAGGGCGCCTACCTGGAAGGTGGCGGGAGGAAGGGCCATCCAAGTGATGGGCCTATGTGTGTGGAGCAGGGCAGATCGGCGAGGGTAGCAGTATGGTTGCGTGACCGCCCGATCAGTTGGGGAGGAGCACATCAGGAGTACGTAGACCCCTGAGGCGTCCACCTGACAGTCACCCAAACGTGCCCTCCGTGCCACAGGGAAGGCAGGAGGATAGAAAACCCTATAGCCACGGCGTGACCGTGGGGCCATCTCCGGCCTAGATAAAAAAAACCCTCGAGGTTAGGACCAAGGCCCTCCGCCGCTCCGAAGAGTGCAGGGAGCGGAGCCGGGGATCGGCATGGGTCAGTGGGACCCCTGTCCACCGTAACCTGACGGACCCAGGGATATCTCTGCGAGAGCGGAGACACAGACTAGGGGGGGGGGGTTGGTCCGGCCCGGCCCTGTCGAGGAATGGTTCGGCCACGCTCGGCGAGTAGCAACCAAGGCCTACACTGGGAGGAGGAGATTCGGTGCGCGATCCCCTCAAACCGGAGGAACCAGGCAGAGGGGAATCCGAGGGATGTACCCGAGGGTAAGCCCGAAGAAGATTAGCATGGCCCTGAGGAGCCAGGCTAATCTAGCGTGGGAAGGTTTCCCCCCCCCCCGGGGGAGGGGGCTCCATACCTCCAATCAAGCAGCCGAACCGCTTGTCACACTGAAAGAACCCCGACCTCCCGGCATCTAAGCGGGCGTTGAGTGCTCCACTCGTCACTGGAGTCTGCCCGCGGGACCCGGGTCCTTTGGTCGAGTCGACCCAAAGAAGCGCCGTGGCTGCAGAGCCGGGGCTGGGCGTCTCGCTCCCCGCCGGGGCTCGTCGGCGGGTTACCTGGGTACCCTCGAAGCCGCGTGGTACGCCCCGTAAGGGTTTCCCGCTCAATAAAACAGGCGCGGGCAGAACCTCGGCGCCTAGGAGGGCCTCTCTCCAGGCGTCGGAGCCGACTTCGGGTGTTTCCCTCTTCGCCGAGTTTCGGCCTGGGAAGCCCTCGTTGCCCTCGCACCGATCGTCGCGACCCCGACTCCATTCGCGGGAATGGCAGCACCGGCGCGGCCGCCGACACCGGGGCCCCCTAAGGAGGCGTCGCTCGGCTCGATGCCCAGCCTCGAATCGATCTCCAGTCTGGAAAGCATGGCTCCGGCGCATTTCGGATCCTCACATATGGGACTCCCAAGCTTAAGGCTACCGGAGACCCTAAGCACAAAAAGGAGCTCCCTCAAGCTCAGTAGCCCAGAAGGAAGGAATCTTCTCTGAATACGTCTCCAACCGGTAGCCCAACATACGGGATGGAGGGTAGGAGTTGCCTATACCTCAAAGAGGTTACGGAGGACTACCTGTCCGAAAGCACTGTCCCTGCGGGACTCCCTCTCCAGGCAGTAGTGGGCCGCAAAAGTCTGGCTTGAAGACCAAGTAGCGGCCCGGCAGATGTCTGCCAATGGAACAGAGCGGAAATAAGCCACTGACGTAGCCTTCGCCCGAACACGATAGGCCGTGACTCGACTTTCCAACGAGAGGCCGGCTGCCTTGTAAGCCCAAGCGATACAGTCAGCAATCCAGATGGACAGAGTACGCTTGGAGACAGGGAGCCCCAACTTATTGGGGTCATAAGAGACGAAGAGCTGAACAGCCCTTCTGTGCTCCCGCGTACGGTCAAGGTAGAAGGTCAACGCCCTTCTACAGTCCAGGGTATGCAGGACCATTTCAGCTCGGCTGGAATGTGGCCTGGGAAAGTAGGTCGGAAGCACCACCTCCTGGTTGATGTGAAAAGGGGAAACCACTTTGGGAAGAAACTTAGGTTGAGTCCGTAGGACTACCCGGTTCTTGTAGAACCTAGTGTACGGAGGATCAGACACCAGGGCCTGCAGCTCACTAACGCGTCTAGCAGAAGTGAGGGCCACCAAGAACAATGTTTTCCAAGCCAGGTCCCGGAGATACATGCCCATGTAGAGCTGGTAGGTCTGGACTCGACAAGCAAGCATAGAGCCCTGGAAACACTTCCTACCGAGGGTATCAAGGCTTTGGGTCTCCCTACCGGGGGGCACCGAGGAGTGCATTTTTTGACTCTTAAGTCTATGCATGGCCGATTCCACCACCATGGAATGGTGCGGTAGTTGTGCCTTTTGGAAGCCGGGGCTCTTGCGGACTTGATAAATGGAATCGACCCGCTTGCTTAACACCAGCGACGACGCCGGGCTCTCCCACATGCGGAAGAGAAGTCGTTCCAGCATCGGAGGAACCGGTACAATAAAGGCCTCCTTCGGGGGAGAGTCATATTGGAGGGCATCGAGTTCTTCGACTCGAGGCTCCTCCTCGGGATCCGCGGGGAAGGCCAAGGCCTTGGCCATATCCCGCATGAAGTCCGAGAACCGGGTATCCTCCGGGGGGGACCGTCTCCGAGGTTCGGACTCGGGGGAGTCCGAGGGGACACACCGAGTCCGAAAGGAACCAGGTGACTCTTCGTCCTCGGATTCCCAGGCCGACTCCTCGGAGGAGGAGTCGAGTGGCTCCGGTCGGGCAGGCATCGATGCCATCCGCCCCGACGCCGAGGGAGTCGGCGTCGACGACCTCGGTCCCGAACGGGAGGACGAAGGAGACCGCGACCGAGGATCGACTCGAGCCCTCATGGACTCGAGGATCAGCTCAGTCTCCGGGGTCGACTTGGAGGTCGACGTCCCGGCGGTCAGGGCAGAAGCACCGGCGAGGCCAGCGATCAATGCCCGCTGCTGGTCCATGAAGGCAGTCAGACTGCTCTCCAAGGCCGTCAACCTGAGTCCGAGCTCAGGAGACCCAGCAGCCCCCGACTCGGGCCCCGACGGCATCGGGCCCGATGTCGGCTCCTTCGGAGGCGAGTCTATGAGGACAACAGTACTCACGTGAGCGGGCAAGTCCATCTCGAGACGAGGATGTTTGGAAGGCCTCTCCACCTCCGAGGACCCGGGACGGGAATCGGGGCTATGCGACCTGGCCCTCGAGGAACCAGGAGCGTCCACCGATCCCGCCCTCGTGGGTTTCTTCTTCCGATGATGTTCCCGGGTAGGAGACCCCCTTTCAGAGGAACTTCGACGATGCTCAGGACCAGAGTCCCGAGACATCGAAGCCTCTGACTAGGTCCGAGCCCGGCCGGAGTCAGAGAAGATACGTTCCCGCTGATGCTGCCGACTCCTCAACGCTTTTGAGGACATTTTGCCACACGGACCACAGATCATCGGGTCATGATCGGGTCCGAGGCAGCGGAGGCAGAAGAGACATGAGTTTCTTACAGAGGTCACACTTTTTAAACCCGCTGGCAGCCATCGGGGGAAAAAGGGCCCCTGCGAGGTCAAAAGACCGGGCTGCCAGTGAAAAAGTAAAAAGGCGCGAAATCTGTCATGAAGGACAAAAAAACGAAAAATAAAGAACGGACTCGCAACCGGTGTCGCGGGTCCGGGCGGGAAAAGAACCAGCGTCGAAACCGAGAGAAAAAAGAGAAATAAAATCAACTTTCCTGCGGGGATTCACAAACAACGTCTGTAGGGCTCCGCGGAAAAAAGAAGACTGAGCAAGATGGCACCCTTGGGCGGGAAGAGGACCGCGCATGCGCGCTGCAATTCCCAAAGGCTTTCTTTGAAAGCTGGTGAAAATTGCTCCACGAGGGCTCCGTCGGCGCCGACGTCACCCATATGTGAGGACTGACTTCCTGCTTGGTCCTGGAGAATTCCTGGATCCCCCCCCCAATAATGATTTATGGGCCTCTCCTTTAGGAACTTGTCCAAACCTTTTTTAAACACAGCTACACTAACAGCTTTTAGTATATACTTCGGAAATGAATTCCAGAGTTTGATAATGCATTGAGTGAAAAAATATTTTCTCTTATTAGTCTTAAATAGGTTTCGCTAGCACACTTCGCAGCCGAGGGACCACCAGGTGGCAACCCAGAGGGTGAAGCTAGCAGTGCCACAGGTGACAAGGGCATGCTAGTAGATCGGCTCCACATGTGGAACACAAGCTATTAACCAAAATCCTGCATTTCTGGCTGCATGCAACACAAAATTGTATGGTGGAAGGCATAGCTGCAGGAGTGCCAATAAGTAAAGAGAAACGTTGACTGAGTTTTTCCCACCCACTGAGGGCTGCCGCAGAGAGAAGCATTGCAGAAAGATCTTTTCCTTCCACAAAATGGCTGCCAGAGAATCAAGTGTTTTGGCAGGAGCGTGAGGAAACATGGGCCTGAAATGCCACCGGCGTGAGATGAGAAGAGGAACAAGGAGTTGGGAACCCGAGCAAGCCCCTGTAGCCCTGACGCCTGGAAGGAGAGGAAAGTCAGCCCAGATGAAGATTGAAGAGGGGCAGGGGAACTCAGCACGGGCCGGCTGGGCCATGAAACAGAGGCGCCAAAGGCAGGCCAGAGTGGGGGGACTCACTGCCCTGTGCTGCCATCAAGCCGGTGAGGAGAGCAGGTTGCTGAAGGCAGTCTCCGATGCTGAAGCCTCGACGATGGAAGTACTTTTCTCTCTCTCTTTTTTTTTTTCCCCAACTTACGTGACCTTTTTAGAGCTGGTAGATTAACCTTGAACTGAACAGGAAGCATGAGAGGTGGAAGGCTGCACTGTTTCTCATGAACAGGAGCACTTCCCTTCAGAAGTGCTCCGCTGATCCACCTGACCAGGAGCACCTTTGGAATGCCTTGAAAAGGAGTGAAATACCCCGGGATAAGGCATCGCAGTGTGCCTAAAAGTCCAGAAACTGCTCCAACACAATCCTTAGAATCCGCAAGGCGCGAAAGGAGGCCACCATCTGCTGAGACAGAGAAATTACTGAAGCTGATCCCTAGGGATAGATTTTACATCAAGGGGGAGGGTCTCAAAGCTGCTATGATTTTGTTGTCTCAACATCTGCAGGCAGGGGGACACAACTCACTAGTCTGGACTGGTCTAGCAGGATGGGTTGGAAGTTTTTTTCCAAATTCTCTCTTTGCCTGCCTTATAAATGGCCTTGCATCTAATTTGCCAGTGCTTACATTGTTTCCAGTTTTTGTCATTTGGCTCCTTTTTTCCCCCCATTTCCTGAAAGATGCTTTTTTAGCTATAACAGCTTCTCTGACCTCACCTTTTAACCATGCTGGCAGTTTTTTGGACTTACTTCCACTTTTCTTAAAGCGTGGAATACAGCTGGTCTGGGCTTCCAAGATAATATTTTTAAACACCACCCATGCTTGATGTAAATCTTTAACCTTTGCAACTTCTCCTTTTAGTTTTTTCTTAGGAGGGGAGGAGTGGCCTAGTGGTTGGGGCAAGGTACTTCAGGCCGGAAGGTCGGGGGTTCAAATCCCACTAGAGGACAGCAACCTTGGGCCGGAAGGACTGGGGTTTCTAGTCCCACAGGTGCTCCTTGTGGTCTTGGGCAAGCCACTTAACCCTCCATAGCCCATGTTCCCTGTAAAATAGTTATCTCCAAGTTATAATGCCCTGTTCAATGTAATTTCAGTTTGTTCAATGTAAACCGCACTGATGCAGAATAGCACGGCATATAAGAGAATGTAAATAAATAAACTATTTTCCTCATTTTATCATAGTCTCCCTTTTGAAAGTTAAAAGGTAGTATTGTGAATTTCCTTACCATCCTTCCTCCATTTATTAAATCAAACACGATCATGCTATGATCACTATTGCCAAGTGGCCCCAATACCCTTATCTCTTGGCACCAGATCTTGTGCTCCATTAAGGACTAGATCCAAAATGTCTTCCCCTCTTATTGGTTCATGAACCAGTTGCTCTAAGAATCAGTCATTTATTTCATCTAGAAACTTTATCTCCCTAGCATGTCTTGCCGTGACACTGATCCAGTCAATACCGGGATAATTGAAATCACCCATTATTATTACAGTGTTGTGACTTTTGTTAGCTTCCCTGATTTCTTTGAGCATTTCATCATCCATTTGTTCATTCTGGCCATTCTCTCCAGGAACAGCAGGAATCAATCTTCACATATGGGTGACGTCGGCACTGATGGAGCCCGCGTGAGAACGCTCCCCAGTGTCCAATTGGAAAGCTTGTGGAAGCAATCCACTGTGCCTGCGTATCTGCCTTCCCAACTCCTCTCCTCAGCTGAGTTTATAGTTGAGAGGTAGAGGAAAAAAGAGAATACCCTACAACTCCTAGGGGAGGAGGGCAGGTTGTGAAGTGATTCCTGCTGCTCCTGGAGTTCACCTGTTACAGGCGAGTAACTACGTTATCTCCGGGAACAAGCTGGAATGTGGTCTTCACATAAGGGATTCACTAGCTCCCAAGGAACCAGACCAGAACGGGGGAGAGAAGAGTGATCCCCTAACAAAACGTAGGGCCAGACAAAGTGAAACAGTTGAAGACCATCAGACTCTTTTTCATATGGTATGGTCCTGCAATGGTGGTCTGGTATCTTGAAGTCTGGGACGAAAGGTAGGCGTTGAGACCAAGTCCCAAATAGGTGCTGATGAACAGCCTGACTAAATGAAGCGTCCCAGTGGGAGGCTTTGTCAAGACAACAATAGGCCGTGAAGGTGAGCATTGAGGACCAGGTTACTGTCCGACAGATTTCCTGAATATTGACAGAACGGAGATCGGCAACCATGGTTGCCATTGCCTTCACATTATGGGCAGTTACTTGTCCCTCTAGGGAGAATCCCGATTGAGCAATTGCAAAAGAGATGCAGTCTGTTATCCATGTGGATAGGGTGCCCGTTGGTCACTGGGAAACTGAGGTTACTAGGATCAAAGGAAATGAAAAGTTGAGAAGATTTTCTGCGATCCTTGGTTCTTTCCAAGTAATAAGTCAGCGCTTGCTTGCAATCGAGCGTGTGCAGCGCTGTTTTTGCTCAAGACATGTCGTGTGTGGTCTGGGGAAGAAGACTGGTAAGATAACGGATTGATTTAGATGAAATGGGGAAACCACCTTTGGGAGGAAGTGTGGATGTGAACAGAGAATGGCCTTGTTGCGTTGGAAATAAGTGTATGGAGGATCCACCACAAGGGCTTGGAGTTCACCAATTCTGCGAGCTGACATGAGAGCAATGAGGAAGATGACCTTCCAGGTGAGAAGCTTTAGCGAAGTAGTGGCTAAAGTCTCAAAGGGTGGCTTGATAAGTTGGGCCAAAACTACATTGAGGTCCCAGGTCACCAGAGGCGGCTTAATGGGTGGTTTTGCGAGAAAGAGACTTCATGAAGCGTTGCATGAGAGGGTGGGAGGAAATAGCACGATCTTCCAAAGTCTTGTGAGATGCTTTTATGGCACTCAGATGCACTCTGACAGAGTTAGTTTTTAAACCTGAGAAGAACAAGTGCAGGAGATATTGGAGCAGGGTCTCCACTAGACAGACAAAAGGGTTGATATGTCTGGGGGAACACCAGGACGCAAACCATCGTCATTTGAAAGCATAAGAGCAATGAGTTGAATCCTTGCGAGAAGCCAAGATAATGGTCATGACGTCTTCTGGAAGATTTAGGTCAGCAAGTGCTACCCTTTCAGAAGCCAAGCCATTAGGCATAGGGAGTGCAGACTGGGATGGAGAAGTGTCCCATCATCCTGTGAGAGGAAGTCTGGTGCACAGCCCAGGTGGAATGGTTGAGTCTGTGTGAGACACAGAAGTAGAGGAAACCATGGTTGGTGCGACCAGAAGGGGATTATAAGGATCATGGAGCTCCTGTTGGCTTGCAGTTTGAAAAGCATTTTGGGTAGCGGGTATGGATGGAAATGCATAGAGAAATCCCTTCCCCCAGTGGAGAAGGAAGGCATTGAGGGCCTATCTGTGTATTGACGGGGTCCTGGAGCAGAAAAGCGGAAGCTACATATTCTGTGGAGTGGCAAAGAGATCCAGAAGTGGTGTTCTCCAAATATGGAAGACTTGGGCAGCCGTGTCTCGATGCAGCATCCATTCAAGCGGATGGAGGATACGGCAGAGCCTGTCTGCAAGGACATTGAACTCTCCTGAAAGATACACTGCTCTGAGATAGATGCAGTGAGCAAGAACAAAGGTCCAGAGTCGAGTTGCTTCATTGCAGAGAGAATGTAATCACATCCCCCCCTGCTTGTTCACATAGAACACTGGAACCTGGTTGTCCGTTCTCACCAGGACAGACTGGCCAGCCAGTTGGGGTTGAAAAACTCTTAGTGAATTTGTAAGAGCCCATAGCTTGAGGAGATTGATCTGCTGAGCAGATTCTTGTGGCATCTACAGGCCTTAGGTCATTCAGGTGAGCACCTCAAACAAACTTGGAAGCATCGGTCATGAGTGTGCATGGAGGTGGAAGCATCCCAAAAGGTGATCTGACAAGCAGGTTTTTAGGGACACCCCACCACTACAGTGAGGTGAGGAGTGGTGAAGATCTTGTCTCAGAGACTTACGGTTGCTTATGTCCACTGAGAGGAAAGGATCCACTGTGTTGGATGCATGTGCAAGCAAGCACGTGGTACTACATGGACTATGGAGGCCATGTGCCCCAAGAGCCGTAGCATTTGCCGTGTTATTGCTTGAGTTTGTCTTTGTATGGCGCTTGCCAGTTCGTTAACACAGGAGCAACGGTCCTGAGGCAGGAAGGCCTTGGCCTTTACGGTGTCTAGTAGTGCTCCTATAAACTCGAGGTTTTGAGTTGGAGTGAGGTGAGACTTTTAGACGTTGATGACGAAGCCCAGATGTTGTAGTACTGTTACAGTGCAGTGAAGGGCATTCATTACTTCCTGAGGGGACTCCCACCTTATTAGATCATCTAAGTAAGGGAAGACAAATATCCCCAAGGTACGAAGGTAAGCAGCGACCATTGCCAGATATTTTGTAAAGACCCTTGGGGCGGAAGCAAGGCCAAAGGGGAGAACACGATACTGATAGTGGTTTCTCTGATAAACGAAGCACAGATACTGATCTACCCTCCACACAGACAATATGTGCGTGTAACCCTCTTTCAAGTCGAGAGAGCAGAGCCAATCGCTTATCTAGAGGTACAGTAGAAGAGTTCTCAGAGAAAACATTTTGAATTTTTCTCTGACCAAGAATTTGTTGAGGTCCCAGAGACCTAAAATGGGTCTGAACACCCCTGTTTTATTTGAGGTTAGGAAGTAAGGGGGAGTTATGCAGGAGGAACTCTTTCTATGGCACCCTGTGCCAACAAGGATGACACCTCTGCGGTGAGAAGAGTACTTTCCAGGGGCTGCAGTTGATGTTTGTCCCTGAATCTTGTGGGGGGTCAAGGTTTGAAAGTAAAGTTGATACCCCCCCCCCTCTTGGACAATCTAATGTCCATTTCTCCTTTGTGATGAGGTACCACCAAAGGTAAAGTCTGCCTGTTATCTGTGCTGGCTGGGGTTCTACCAGTGGCAGATTGGTAATGCTCAGAATGAGAATCAAAACCCAGGCATAGGTTGAGGCTGCGCTACAGGCTGAGGTTTTGTGGTCTTAGGCTTCTTAGGTTGGTGAGGAACCTGTTGCCACTGCTGCGGCTGTTGAGTATAGTAGGGGATGAACGGTGTATAAGAAGGATAGAACTTCCTTTTTTGAGGATAGAAAGGCTTTTCAGTAAAGGCTTTCTTCCTGGAGGAATGTTTCAAAGTGAGATCATCCATCTCTATCTCTCCTGCTTTCTCTCTCCAGCCTTTTCCAAATAGATTTTCCTCCCTACAAGGAATGTTGGCCAACTTTTCTTGGACCCATTGTTCCATGTCTGATGCTTATCAGTGTCGATGCTGATAGTTCCGGTACTAGTGGATGTGTCTCCGGTTGGAGGCTAGGTAACAACAAATGCACCCCAGTGGTATCGAGGCTGCTAGGAGCGTTGCCAAACTTCTTTCACGCTGTTCTAGTGAAATTGCCAGTGCCTGGGTGGAAGTATCAATGGGACTCGGGGCCACCTCTCCAGAGCATAGCACCAGCAGCTCTCCAGAGATCGATGACTTGGGAACATCCCGGAGCTCTATCGGTGCTTTGGACGATGAATCCTCCCGCCAGGGCTGTTTGGCTGGCCGGTCAGCATCCGAGGTTCCCTGTGGGGAGTCTCGATGCTTATGGGACTTTAGTAGGGTATCGGTATTGGATTTCGATGTAGATATCGAAGATTTGGACTTACTCTTATGTTTGGACTCTAGGGATACCTGCAACCCACGGGAAGAAGTGGATGCCTTTGGTGATGTCGAAGCTACGGAAACTGTCAGAGGCAAATAATGTCCCAAACAGCCTGGTCAGGTTTTGTAGGCCTCTGCTGATCATTTTTTGACAGGCATCGAGTTTGTGCTCGGGCTCCAGACATTTGAAGTACCAATCATATCTGTCTGTGACCAATATTGTGGCCCGAACACTTTGAAAACTTTTTAACCCATTGTGTGGTTTATCCATGTTTTTCTAGTGAACAAGTTCACAGAAAATGCTTTGTAGGCTAGCCGGCCTAAAGGGGCAGTGAAAACCACACTGAAAAAGGAAAAGTAAAGAAAAATAAAAACATTTTTGAAAAATGAAAACAAAAAGGGAACTGATGTCATTAACAGTGGTACTGGCATCGACAGAAAGGCAGAAGCGTAATTAGAAATGAAATGTTTTTCAGCGGTGACAGGAAAAAAGTAACCTGATGGCTCCACTGAAAATGAAGGAGAGACAGATGCGCAGGCGCAGTGGATTGCTCCCAAACGTTTTCCAATTGGATGCTGGGGAGCATTCCCGCATGGGCTATGTTAGTGCCAACATCATCCATATGGGAAGACTGCATTCCTGCTTGTTCCTGGAGATACAATAATACTCTAACTGCCCCTATGGTGGAACATTGCATACAAAAGAAATATACTTTTGACCAGCTACACTGGCGTATTTTATAGCAAGTTCCTCATTTTTGGCCGGGAAGGGGGGGGGGGGGAAATCAGGACGAGACTCTCAACTGTAGAGAGCAATTTTGGATCTTTTACCTGGATACGCTTAAGCTTAAGGGCTTCAATGCACAGATCGAATGCCATACCTTATTATGACTGTGTCAGCCCTTTAAATTTGTTGAAAGGCAGAGTTAGACATGCTTTAGAAGATATCGCGGCTATTGTTTTTTTATCATAGCCAACTGAGCTCCAAGATGGTCTGAAGAGAGAGATTCTCGTTCATCATGAAGAAACGGACAGGCTAACCCATTCAAATCAGTGCTTATCCTGAGGCAGAACTACAGTGAGGTAAGTTTGAAATGCGTTGGTTGTTGAAAGCAATGGGTCTACCTTTTAAATTCACTATATGATCACTTAAAATAGAATAAAAGGACTTGTTGGAGGACTTTTATATATAACCTCAATATTATGTTAGACAAAAAAAATTACTATAATATTTATTAGTATTTATTTGGATGGAGCATAAGATATAATATAGAATACTGTAATTACACTATATGGCATTTTTTGTTCACACCAATGAGACTGACAGGATGGAGATCCCAACCACTGAACGATATCACCACCCACTTGTATGCCCGCTTTAATTTTGCTTGCTGGTGGAAAATGAATAGTACATACAATCTTCAAGTACAAAACAGGCAACTTATAAAATGAAATTATCTTTACCGTCCAAATGTGACTTTGCCAGGTTCTGTGGGGACTTGTTTTTCACCTTGTACACAGTGACAATGTGAGATTTCTCTGGGATCCACCATGTCTTTAGAGTGCACGGGGACATCTACAGGACCCTGACGGGTAACTAAAGCCAGCAGATTGGAAGATGCTTGGGTTTTTGGAATCTTGAATGGAGCTGTAGCCTAGAAATAGGTTATAATTTAATAAGATCTTATTGGGAACTATCTGCATTTTATGAGTTAGTGTATCAGCAGGGTACACCTATTGGCATCACAGATTTAAATTTATTAGAGCCAAGAGCGAGGGTGGAGGGGTGAGAGGACACTTACCACATTATGGAGATGATGCAGACTAAATTACCAATAGACAGGAAAGGCAAAATATGAGTTAAATTCAGCTAATTAAAGTTCTGGAGACCAATAAAAGATATGGAGTTGCAAAGAAGATCCTGAGATGCTCGCAACACCCAGCTTTGATGTAAACTAGAAAGGAGCATGTATGTGTGTGAGAGAAGAGTGAGGCCAAAGTCAAAATTTCTCTGCAGACCATGCTGAGAGGCAAACCATCAGGTAAAAATCATGGTATTTGGGTCAAAGAGCTCCCTTATAGGATTATGGAAGGGTGTGAAGAAAAAAATGTATAAAACATACCTTAGTGGGAGATCCAATAATTGTTGGCAAAGGAGTTTTATATAGCCATTCTGAGCTCCTGGGCGAGGATCCCATGTGCTTTGTAGGAGATGCTCCAAGACTGACAGGCCTAGTTGGCTGTGGGGAGTGGCTAAACCCGTGTCCTGCATATGTAGGGCAGACAGGATCTGAATGCTGTTTTCGAAGCTTCTGTTTATTCTGGTAGATATCAGTTAGAGTAGGGGCACTCTGGAGCCTGGCACCCATTAAGGACTGTGGTGACTGGGATTGTGGTACTGGAGATCCTGGAGGCACAGAACATGAATGTGTTTAAAATGTAAACAGAAGTGTTAATGAAAATACTGAAGGGGCACATATGCAGGCATCAGTGCAGAATTACTGCTCAGAATTTTCAAGGGACACAGATGTAGACATTCCAAACACCATAATTTAGGTTGTAAATTCACCAGGGACAGTGAAATATCTAATGCACCCGAATGTAACGTGTTGAACTATTACTGAAAAGATGAGAGTTAAATCAAAATAATCACCACACCTGGCATTGTATCTACTAATTTCAGTATACAGTGCCAGACTAAGAAGACATTTTACTTACCAGATAACGTCCTTTCCTTGAGTCCTGCTAGACCAATTCCGACAAGTGGGTTGTGTTCCCCTACCAGCAGATTAGCGGAAACAGATAGCCAATGAAATGCCCATGTTTCAATGACATCACTCCCATGCTTCTATCAGCCTGAGCCAATAGAGGACACCTCAATCATTTGTCCCAAAGCATATGGAAAAGTATGGCAAACCTCAACGTGGGCAACAATGATGAATCAAACAGTATTAAAACTATGTACAAGAGAGATTGACCAGCAGACTGTCAGTAGGACCTACAGAGTCAAGCATATAAATCATAACAGACCATGGTACCGCCACAATGCAACAGACCAAACACAGTTCCAGGGGTGGGTCCTGGAATGGTCTAGCAGGATGCATGAAAAGGACGTTATCTGGTAAGTAAAATGCCACCTTCCAAACAGTCCTGCTAGACCAGTCCAGACAAATTGAACATACCAAAGCTACGCTTCCACTGGGCGGGAAGAAGACACAGCAGTTTGTAAACCTTTGAGCCAAAGGCCATGTCCACCCAAGCATGGACATCCAAGCAGCAGTAAAGTCTGACAAGTGGAAAGTGATGCCCATGCTTGTAATAGAATGGCGTGCAAACCCTCCAGAACCATCGGCTCCTTAACAGATACAGAGAGGGAATAGCCTCCTTGATCCAGCACCCCAATATACTCTTGTGCAGGCCAGTGAACAGCACAAAAAAGACGATCGGACTTGAGAAAGGAATTTGTAACCTCAAAGTACCAGAGAAACACCCTCTGGACATCTACAAGGCGAAGATCCTTATCATTCCTTGACACTGCTCCTTAGAGAAGGGAGGCAGGCAAACCACCTGGTTCACAGGAGAAGGAGAAATCACCTTGGGTAAAAAGGAAAGCACATGCCGAATGGAAACTGCTTTCTCCGAAAAAGACAAATAAGAATCCCGGCAAGATAAAGCCTGCAGCTCAGAAATCCGCCTTGCCAAACAAATCACAACCAAAAAAAATATCAAACAGTCTTGAACATGACCAGAGGTGAGGACACACACTGAACCCCATGAAGAAAAAACATGAAACATCTGGGTGCAAGGCTGAAGAATTTCCAGTCACCAGACCTCTGAAACAGGACAAGGGCTGCCATCTGAAATGTCAGGGAAGTAAGGGAAAACACTCTTTTCCAGACCATTCTGCAGAAGACCAACAGAGCCGGAACCTTGGCAGATTTAGGAACAAGCTGTCGTGTGCCACACCCATACTCAAAGAGGTACCAGACTCACACGTATGCCATGCTGGTAGAACCCTTCTGGGCTTTGAGCAGAGCAGAAACTACTACAGGAGAATAGCACCTACATTTCAGCTGACTCCCTTCAAGTTGTAAGAGAGAAGGAAGTCAGGTCATCCAGGACAACTGGTCCCTGATGCAGCCATCCCCAAAATGGGGCAGATGAAGAGGAGGAACTTGCAGGAACTGCATCAGATCCCTAAACCACACTCTCCTTGTCCAATTCAGCACCACCAGAACAATCCATCTGCTCCATGTACCAAACATATGCCCTAACAGCAGCCATGAAGGAAGCACATATAGCAGGCATTGCCAAGGCTAAGACTGAACCAGGGTGACAATGACCTTGGACCCAGTTTCCATGTGGTGAGTGAAGCGACAGCACACTGTCACTGGAGCAGGATGCCATCAATTCCATCACAGAGTGACCCCAACAGCTGAGAAGCATCTGAAATGCCTCCTGACTCAATTCCCACTCTCCAGGATCGACAGAATGACGATAGAAGAAAACCGCACCCACACTGACAACCCCAGCATTGTGCTGAGCCGACAGAGCTAGGAGGCTCGTTTATGCCCAGGTGAACAAGAAAGCCATCCCTAAGGCCACTCTTGCGCATGCTGTGCTGCCTTGGCAATTGACATATACCACTGCCGTAGCATTACCAGAGAATACTGGCTGGGAAAACGCAAGATGGCCAGCCAGAAAGCCCTTTGCTTTAAGACGGTTGACTGACCATACTGCTTGCGGCTCAAACAGCCCTGGGCCATTCAATCTTGATAAGGGCTTCTCCGCCCGTAAAACTGGCATCCATTGCCAGAAGAATCCACAAGTGATCATACAGTGACATGCCCCTCTTCAGATAACATGGGCGTAGCCACCACCTCAAGCCGACTCTCACCCGCATCTGGAGTGGAAGACTGAGCTTGAACACTGGGTCAGGAAGAGCCACCAGAACAGCCTTATATGAGCATGCCCATGGCACCATCTTGATTGCTACCGCCATCAAGCTGAGAAGCTGGAGATAATCCCACACCCTGTTGAGAACACTTCAAGTCATTCCAACAATATCTCTGCACTGTCTCCGCTAGTAGGAATCCTCTGCCCATTCAAGCATCGAACAGTGCCCCCAGGAATTCCAGGGATGGGGAAGGCTCCAACGGATGCTTTCCCCGACTGACCACCCAGCCAAGGCCTTCCAGGATGACACCACTCAGGCCGAAACCTGAAACCCAAAAAAATTAAGACAGAGAATGGGCTCAGATGAGTCAGTCATCCAGAAATGGGTATACACAGAGCCACAGCACAGCAGCCAACACCATCTTGACCCTGGAGAACACTCTTGGGGGCAGTGGAGAGGCCAAAGGAGGGGTGGTGGTATGAGCTAAACACGGCAAAATGCAGACATCTCTGCTGATCCTCCTGGATCGGGATATGAAAACAAGTTTCGGCCAAAACCAGACATGCTAGAACGCCCTTCAGAGCATCATCGAAATCACAGATCTCAGAGTTGCCATACGGAGGCACAACATCTGCAAAGGAGCATTGACAGCCTTGAGGCTATTGGATGGAAGGAGTCATCCTTCGTTAGCATCCCAAGAGAAAGGGAATATGCCATTGCCTCACTCAGCAGAGGGCATTGGTACCACCCTAGGCGCAGTAGCTTGTCCAAATGTGACCCATACAGTGGCTCTTATGCCCACCAAACCACATGGAGATGACAAATGCCTCCGGGATGGGCTGTTTGCAGTCCAGGATAGATGCTTTGAATGGTGACATTCAGGAATGGATCCCAAAATCTACATAGTGATGAACAGGAGGAAACCCCCCTCCAGAGGGGACAGAGTCTCTGGGCCCACAAGCCCCATCAAGAAGACTAATTAAGGATCTGAAATCCAAAAGCAGAGAAGGGCTTTCCAGGATGAAATGTCAGGAGTCCCAAGACCCCCGGAAGTCAGTCCAGCACACCTGCAATGGATGACGGAGGCCAAAGAGGGAAAGACACTGCTTGGTTTCCAGACCCTTTTGGTCTATCCTCTGGAAGATAAGAATTGGCCTCAGCCAAGTCCCTTCATCAACTACTCCAATCAGCCACACAAGGGAGCCTTCCCTTAAGGCCAGCTGAGTTAGCCAGGCTTTGGAAGATGTATCTGCTGCCAACTGGTGAAGCCATAACCAAAGCCACGTCACCGCCGTCAGGATAATATCCCTAGCTGCCAAGTGAGTTAGAACATGGCAGAATGAAGGCAGTAAGACTCCAAAGGAGGAGTAGCATTATCCAGCAGGAGAGACTGAATCCACAGGAGCAGGGCTTGAAGCGTCAGGCTTGCACAGACCACCAATGGGAGAATAGCAACTGCTGCTGCGAACTGGCTCTTTAGCAGAGAATCCATATTTCTCTCCAAAGTGCCTTTCAAAGTCAGACTTCCATGGGCGTGGAGGCCAACTTCGTGACTTCTGCCTCCACCTTGGGCGGGCCGGACCATGCAACACACCCTCTTCTCAGGTAGAGCTCACATCCCTTTACACACTTATCTCCCTAGGTGGGAAATTGGTAAGGATCCATTCAAACTGTAACATGTTCTGGATTATTTTCAGAAATGGAAAGACTGTTGTGAATATCCGCACACCTGTAGAAATGGGGAACCTCTGGCCCCTGCTCTGTCACTGGAGCATCAGCCACATTCCAGGTGGAAGAAACTTGAGCAATCAATGCTGCCTGATCTTCTGTCTGGGATAGGCGGAAAATGCCAGCCTCCATTTGGACCTCTGACAGAGCGAACACTTTTTTTTTTTTTTTGCATCAGACTCCTCAACTGAGATGTCAGAACCAGTCCTCAAATTCAAGTCTCGGACAGACCCCAGCCGATCCACATTTCAAGAAGGCAACATCTGTCTGGGTTGCTTAGGAGGTGGCACTCAAGCTGGGCTTCTACACTCTGTCCATCCTTCATGTGACTGAGCTTGAAGGAATCCAAAGACTGCAGCACCATGAGTTTTCACGCCAAAGACCAGGTATGCCGAAGGAAGAAAAGAATTCAGAGGACGACAACCTGTATTCCAGGAGCTCACCTGCCTGAGAATGATCCCCAACACAGGGGACATAGCTATAACTGACCTCTCCAAAGAAGGGAAAAGGCCAGAAACGTGGTCACCAGAACTCAGTGCTGGACTATTATTCTTACCCACAACATCAGTTGACTACTATCTTGAAGCGGAAAATGCCAGGCCAATTGAATCCCTGTTGGACGAAAGGAGATGGGTTCACCAGTGAAAAGTCAGAGGATGCCATGCAAGATGAATCCAGTGAGGAGGCTCTTTGCTTGCCACAGGTCAAATGATGCTTCCTGGAAGAAAGAGTTAAGGCAAGGCAAACATTTGCGCATGGTAAGGCTGTGTAAGCACAAAGGTGCGCACAAACTGTGTGTTACAGGCACCCCGGACTTACACCCCAAAAAGCATAGTTATTCACCTGTAACAGGTGTTCTCCAGGGACAGCAGGAATCAGTCTTCACTTATGGGTGATGTCGGCACCGACAGAGCCACACAGAGCAATTCCCCAGCTTTCAAAAAAAGCCTTTTGGACTGCTGTCATGCATGCGTGGTCCTCTTCCCGCCCAAAGGTGCCATCTTGCTGAGTCAGATCCCCTAGCTAGAGCCCTACTAAGTAGATGGCAAGGGAAGGACAAAAATAGCAACTCTTCAGGGGAGGTGGGAGGGTAGTGAGGACTGATTCCTGCTGTCCCTGGAGAACAGCAGTTACAGGTGAGCAACTACGCTTTCTCCAGGAACAAGCAGGAAGTCAGTTCTCACTTATGGGACTCCCCAGCTACAGGCTACTGAGCTGTAACCCAAAAATGCCTCTGCAAGGCCATGAGCAGAAGTCGATGCCAGAAGGAACCAGAGTCCTCGGGTCCCCAGGGCAAAGTTCTCGGTAGCCGTCGAAGAAGGGTCAGAGGGCAGGAGTTGCTTATACCCTGAAGAGTTTACGGAGTACAGCCTGGCTGAAGGTGCTGTTCCGGCGGGATTCCCTCTCCAGGCAGTAGTGCAAAGCGAAAGTGTTCACTGAAGACCAGGTCGCAGGCTGGCAGATGTCCATTAGAGGCACTGAACACAGTGAAGCCACCGAAGTTGCCTTGGCAAGGATGCCGTGCACGGTGACCCATCGATCTAGTGGGGCACCCGCCTTTGCCTGGGCGAAGGCAATGCAGTCCTCTACCCAGACGGAGATGGTGCATTTGGTGACTGCCTGCCCCAGACGATTAGGATCATAGGCGACAAAGAGCCGGTTGGACTTGCGATGAGCTTGAGTAAGCTGCAGGTAGAAGGCAAGAGCCCTCTTGCAGTCGAGTGTATGTAATACCGCCGATGCCCGGTCGGCATGCGGTCTTGGGAAGGTGGTCAGTAGGACTATCTCCTGATTGAGATGAAAGTCCAAGACCACCTTTGGTAGGAACTTGGGATGGGTGCGGAGGACCACCCTGTTCCCATAAAACCTGGTATATGGAGCCTCAGCCATGAGGGCCTGGAGTTCACTTACTCGGCAAGCTGAAGTCGAAGCCACCAGGAAGATCACATTCCAGGAGAGGTGCTGAAGCAAGCACGTCGCCATCAGCTCGAAGGGTGGTCATGTAAGCTGCATAAGCACCATGTTGAGGTCCCACTCTGCCGGAGGAGGACAGATGGGAGGCTTAGAGAGCAAGAGACCACACATGAAGCGAGAGACCAAGGGCTGCCCCGAGAGGGGTTTCCCTGCGATGTGGTTTGCCAAAATGGCGCTCAGGTGTACCTTGACCGAATTGGACTTCAAGCTTGCCTTCGAGAGGTGGAGGAGATACTAAAGAACCCACCGGGTAGAGCAGGAGAACGGGTCTATCTGGAGCTTGGAGCACCAGACCGAGAAGTGGCACCACTTAAAGACGTACGACCGTCTGGTCAAGTCTTTCCTTGACGCAAGGAGAACCTCCTCGACTTCCTCTGGGAGATGCAGTGGCGCTAAGGTGACCCGTTCAGCCGCTAGGCTGTAAGGGACAGCGTAGCCAGGTTCGGGTGGAGAAAACAGACCCTTCTCTTGCCTTAGCAGGCCCGGGGCACAGCCCAGGGGGACAAGGGACTCAGACGAGAACTGGAACAAAAGCAGGAACCAAGGCTGTCGAGGCCACCAGGGAGCCACTAGGATCACCGAAGTCTGGTCCCACTGAACCTTGTGAAGGATCCTCGCAATGAGAGGAGTGGGAGGGAATGCGTAAAGAAGACTGAAGGTCCAACTCAAGAGGTACGCATCTTGGGCCACCCTGCTCGGGTGCAGAACCAGGCCGCAGAAGCAGGGAAGCTGCACATTCACCGGGCTGGCAAACAGGTCCATGGATGGCGTCCCCTACCAACAGAACAAGAGGTCGGTGACCTCCAGATCCAGGCACAACTCATGTGGGCGGAGGATCCTCCTGAGTTTGTCCGCAAGGACATTCTCCTGGTCTGGGTGGTAGACCGCTCGTAGGGTCATCCCACAGCAAAATGCAAAGGAGGATCGTCTCCCGGCAGAAGGGATGGGATCCTGTTCCCCCCTCCTTGTTTATTTAAAACATGGCCACCCTATTGTCGGTCTGCACGAGCACAGACTTTCCCCACAGATAGCCCTCGAAGGCCTTCAGGGCCAATCGGACTGCCCGAAGCTCGAATAGGTTGATCTGCTGTTGAGACTCCTCGGACGACCACTGCCCCTGTATGCACAATGTGCCACAGTGGGCTCCCCACCCCAACAGGATGAGCTCGTGTTATGGGGTCTGGAAGGGCATACCCCAAAGGAGATTTCGGGGGTCCTGCCACCAACTCAGGGAGTTGTTGAGACTGTGGGAAACCCGGATAGGATTTCTGAGGTGGCCGAAGGCCTGGTTCCATTGTGCCCTGAGACACCACTGGACTGTCTGTATGTGCATGCGGGTGTGGGGGACCACATGAACAGTGGAGGTCATGTGTCCGAGGAGGCACAGCATGGCCCGTGCCATAACCCAAGCCCTGTTCTGAACCTGGGTCGTCATGGCCCAGAGGCGGTCTGCCCAGTCCGCGGATAGGAAGGTGGTTGCCCGCACCATGTGGCGTGCGCCAATGAACTCCAGGGTCTGCACCGGCTCAAGGTGGGACTTGGAGTAGTTGCCAAGAAGTCGAGGAGTTCGAGTAGATCACTGGGGGTTACCGGGTCTGGCGTGGAGGAGGAGAGGGGGTCCTCGCCAGGACGACCATCAGGAGACCGGGCGCCATCGCTGGAGGCCTCTGTATCTATACCTTTCGATGCCGCTCCTTGTCTGACTCTCGGGAACACCGGGGGGGGGGGGGGGGCTGGGTGACCAAGCACGGGAGCGCTTGCGCTAGTCTGGAGCCCACAACAGCAACTGAGGTCCTCTTCTTCTTACACCTCTCCACTTCAGGAGGACCCCTGGTCGGAATGCTACTGAGAGCGTGGGGCAAAAGTAGGGGATTCCCACTAGTGGAGGGATGACAGAGGGTGCTGCCGGGGATTCAGGGGTCACCTTCTAGAAAATGTCATCGGACTTCTGCTTATGACTTAGCAGGGCCTTGGAGGACAATTTATTGCAAAGAGAGCAGAGCTTCGGGTTATTGTTGGCACCAAGACACCGAAGACAGCAGTCATGGGTGTCCGTGAGTGACATGTTTTTGGAGTATCTGTTGCATTTTTTAAAACTAGTGGCCATTGGGGCAAAAAGGGCCCCAGCTAGGTCAAAGACCTTTGCGGCCAGCGATTGAGGGAAGAAAAGGGTGCAAAGCCTGCAAAAAGGAAAACATTTACAGAAAGGATGTCCCCTTGCTCAAGGAAAAAAAGAGAGCAGGGGAGGACGGAAGAGGACCAGTGCTACTGAAAAAAACACAGGCCAGAGGCCGAAAACAAAACATTTTTTACGAGGGACGAGGATGTGCGTCTGAAGGGCTCCGTGGAAAAAGGGAGACTGAGCAAGATGGCACCTTTGGATGGGAAGAGGACCACGCATGCATGGCAGCAATCCCAAAAGCTTTCTTTGAAAGCTGGGGAATTGCTCTGCGTGGGCTCCTTCGGTGCCACGTCACCCCATAAGTGAGGACTGACTTCCTGCTTGTTCCTGGAGGAGTGCGGGAGCACCCAACAAAGACAATGACAAAGTCAAGCCTTGGTTCTCACCCCCTGGGAGCCTCAGGCGGGGCAAACCGTGTCAGGCTCAATGCTACTCCCCAGCCACTGTTTCTTTTTTTACAGGCTTACAGCTACATACCTCTGAGGTGTCTTCAGTCTTCGGGAAGAGCAGGGGGGGGGGGGAAACAGGATGACTGGTGGACAGAGGGAGATGGCGTTGAGTTTGTGTGAGACTGCTGATTTCCTCCATATCCTTCCAATTTTCTGGCTGCTCAACAGGTCCTTAGAGTCTAGAGCTGAACCTAGTGGAGCCTCCCATGTCACACTCAAGTGAGAGAGTCCCCATTAAGGTGGTTATTCACGAGAAATCACTCTTTTCTCTGAATTGCTCGGATTTTCTTCAGAGTTGAGAAACTCCAAACACCATCTGCTGGAGACAAAATACTGAGGTACCCTCTAGTGGCTCAGGCTGACAGAGGCGTAGGAGTGATGTCACTGAAACATGGGCATTTCATTGACTGTCTCCACCAATCTGCTGATTTGGCAACACAACACACTTATCTGCACTGGTCTGGCAGGACGATATGGAAAGGTGAATTAAGAAATGGTCTACTACAATGGTCAATAAGAAAGGAGAAAGGGACCTACACGTTCTTGGCTACTTTGTGGGGAAGGGGGGTTGACAACACTTGCACTATCACTGCCTGTGCTGTATATTTTCTTTGGGATTGCAAACATTTTATTTTCATGCTATTAATTCATTTCATCAAACCTTTATGCCTTTACCTACAGTTGTAGTCAACATTATTGGCACCCTTGCATTTTAGGTATGTTATGTACAATATCTTGAGAAATAATTGAAAATATTCCAACTGTACGTCATCATAATATTTTAACAGTTTGTTCAAAGGTATACAACAACAAAACAAGATTTCTGTGAAACTTAGATATAGTCATTTCTGAGAACCCCTCCCACCCCCCAAAAATATGACTTGAACAAGATTAATGGCACCCTTCACTAATATTTGGTTGTACAACCCTTGGCAGTGATGACAGCCTCCAAATGTTTCTTGTAGCCATCTATAAGTTTCGTACATCTGTCTGTTAGCACTTCCACTCAACTGAGATTTGTTCCAGCTCATGAATGTTTCCAATATTCCTTTTAACAATGGCATATTTCAGTTCTTTACAAAAGTTCTCGATTGAATTGAGATCAGGACTCTTTGCTGGCCAGTTTAAAACAGTCCATTTGTTATTTTATACATTTGGATTATGTTTTGGGTAATTGTCCTGCTGGAGGACCTTCAATCCATACATAGCTTTCTGACATTAGGTAGCACATTTCACGCCAAATAGTTGTCCTCTGACTTCATGATTCCTTTAATATGTTCCAGGCCTCCCGTTTCTGAGACAACAAAATAGCCCCACAACATTATGGAACCTCCACCATATTTAACTGTAGGAAGGGTGTTTTTTTTCCTTATAAGCCTCATTTTTCTGCCTGTAAATGTATTGCAGGTCTGCACTGCCAAAGAGCTCATGTATAAGTGACTTTGCTGACTGAGCCCCACCTGGGAACTTCCTCAGCTCCTAGAGGCTTTTATTTATTTATTTATTTAACAGTATTTCTAAACCGCCTTATCATAATAATCAAGGTGGTATCACAGCAAACAATCTGGTAGTGTGAGTGTGTTATACATGCAGTGAGGGTGAAAATTTAGTTGGGTGCGTGTTGTATTGTGTGCTAGATTGGTTTGAGCTATGTACAAAGAGGGCTATATACAGTGGTGCTAAAAACATTTTATATACATACAGTGTTAGGCGGTAACGTGTGCTGCTATACAGTCACTTAGGTTATGTGATGTGTCCATAGTGTTCTATGAACAGCATGGTTTTCAGCTGTTTTCTAAAGTCCTTGAGGTCTGTAGTTGCCCTCAAATCGTCCGGTAGTTTGTTCCATATTGTTGGAGCAGCCATGGAGAGTGCTCTGTCCGTTGTGTCCTTGCGTGTGTGTTTGTATTCACTTGGGGTGCTGACTCGGTTGTGTGTTTGTTTTCTTCTAGGACGTGTGCTGGTGTCTGGTTGTATGAGGGTGTGCAGGCTGTTGGCTGATGTGTGCTGTTTTATCTTAAATAGGTTTATGATAGTTTTGTATCTGATGCGTGCACCGATCGGAAGCCAGTGTAAGTCTTTTAAGGTAGGTGTGATGTGCTCCTGTCTTGCAGTTCCGGATATGATTCGTGCTGCGGTGTTTTGTGCCAGTTGGAGTGGTTTGATGGCTTGTTTCGGTAGTCCAAGGTATATCGGATTGCAGAAGTCCAGTAGTGGGGTTATCAGTGCTTGACAGACGGTACGGAAGTGTTCTGGGGCGAGGACTGGTTTCAGTCTCCTGATAAATCGCATCTTGTAGTAGGCTTTTTGTATTGTTTTGTCTATGTGTGGCTTGAGATTGAGTTTATTGTCCAGCGTAACCCCGAGGTATCTCACTTCTGACCTTATTGGTATAGTAGTGTTTTGTATCTTTAAATTTGGTGGGTGTATGAAGCTTTGGTTCCGAGTGATGATTAGAGCTTCAGTCTTGTTGTAGTTTATTGCGAGGTTGTTGTCTTGACACCAACTGGTCATTTGTGTAAGGCAGTCTGTTATCTTAGAGAGTTATCTTTAGAAAGTTCACCACACCTATGCACCTGCTGCTACTGTGCCGGTGGTCCTCAGTTATGTAAAACAAATTTAAGGGGCTTATCCTGCTGTCCATGGAAATTACCTTCTCAAATGAGTAACCATTTCCTCTGTGAACAAGCAGGATAAGCCCTCACGAATGGGAATCCCTAGCTATAGGCTGCCCCAATAAAAGAAATTTAAGAATAAAGAATAAAGTGTCTCAAGAAGCAAGCACAAAGCATGACAACTTGCTTAAGTTTGTGCCTTTATTTTATTATTTTAATTTGGGAATAGCTTGAAATGCCTCAAGAGTGCTCTCTGCTTTTTTTTGTGGGGCGGAGAGGGGGAGAACAGCCTAGAATGGAAGAAAACTGGTCCTCAGGTTCTAAAACTTGAACAGATTGACCTAAAATGTTGGCACTTCAGGAATTCCTCTCTAAACAAAGATGTGAATGTGTGAACAGATGACAAGGTTGCAGCACTGCAATCTCTTCCATGGAGGCTGACCTCACATTGGTCACCAACGCAGCTATGGATCAGATTTGAGCCAAGAAATGACTCGAGCATCAGACTCCCTGGGCATAGGCAAAAGAGATGCAGTCTGCTAGCCAAATTGTTGGAGCCCGATTGTTGATAGCAGTCCCCAATCAATTAGGAACAAAAGAAATAAAACGCTGGGTGGACTTTATCTGCACTTTAGTCCACTCCAGATAAAAGACCAAAGCTCTCTTGCAGTTAAGCACATTTTCCCCTTTTAGAGCATAGGGCTTTTGGAAAAATGTTGATAGGATGACTGACTACTAAGGTGGAAGTTCAACACCACCCTATTCTAAAAAAAACATAGTGTTTATGTTGTAGGATGGATCTGCTACTAGAGTCTGGAACTGACTCACACTGCAAGCTGAAGTTGTTAAGTGCCGTCAAGTCTGACGACTCATGGCAACCCTCAGGATAGCTGACCTAAATTGTCTTCAGTCAGGTGGCTCATTGTTGATAAAGTAGTACTCATTGCTGCTGTTACTGTATCAATCCATCTCATTACTGGCTTCCTCTTTTACGTTGACCTTCAATCTTGCCAATGATGTCATTCTCTAACGATCTCTCTCTTCGTATGATGCGTCCAAAGTATGAAAGTCAAATTCTTCTAAAGAACAGCTTCTAAAGAAAGCTTAGGTTTGATCTCCTCTAGAACAGACTAGCTTGTTCTTCGAGCGGTCCATGGTAAACACAGTATTCGTTGCCAGCACCATAATTCAAAGGCATCGATTTTCTTCCTATCTTTTTCACGTCCAACTTTTGTTTCCATATGATGTTATTGAAAATACCATGGCTTGGACAAGTCAAATCTTTGTATGGAGAGAGACATCTCTGCTCATGAGGATCTTGTCTAGGTCCTTCACAGCCGTTCTGCCAAGAGCAATACATCACTGGATTTCTTGACTGCTTGTCATTTCTTTATTGATTGTTGATCCAAGTAGGTTAAAGTTGTCTACTATTTCAATTTCTTCACCATCAATGATGAACTTATTGATTCAGCAAGTTGTCATAATCTTTGTCTTCTTTATGTTAAGGGCCCATTTTAAGACTATGTTCCTTGATCTTGAGAAGCAAATGTCTCAGATCATCTTCACTTTCAGCCAGTAATGTGGTATCATCAGCATAGCAAAGGCTGTTGATGAGCCTTCCACCAATCTTCACACCTCTGTTGTCTTCATACAATCCTACTTCTCTGATGATTTGTTCTGCATATAAATTAAACAGGTAGGGGGGGAAATACGCAGGCTTGTCGAACACCTTTGCTGATTTTAAACCATTCTGTTTCTCCTTGTTCTGTTCGAACTGTTGCTTCTTGATCAAAGTAAAGGTTGTGCAAGAGAAATATCAGGTGTTCTGATATGCCCATGCTTTTTAATGCGGCCCAGAGTTTCTCATGGTTTACACCAGGGGTCTCAAACTCAAATTGCTTTGAGGGCCAAATGAGGACTTGTAGAGTAACCCGGGGGCCGCACAAGACGCAGGCCTCATTTGCATAAGGGCATCATTTGCATAAATATTTGCATAATGTTACCATACACTAACTTGTAGTAAACAGGCAGACCATACACCCATCACCAAACAAGGAATCACAATTTAGAAACAGGAATACAATTAAACTGGGAACCCCAAAAGCCAAACTTAGAATGTACAACACTGTAGAAATAAAACTATAAATTGATTTCCTCTTGTATTAAATAAAGTGCAGACGTTAAAGATGCACATTTCCAAGAGCTGACATATTTCAGTTAATAAATTCAAAATAAAGAGATATTTTTCTACCTTTTGTGCATTTTTTTTCAGTTGCAATTGTTCCAGCCACTTTCTTCTGGTTTCTTCGTGTCTTCTGCTAACGCTCCTTGTCTGCTGTCCATTTGTCCTTTCTTCTTTCCTAGTTTTTTTTTCCATTCTCTCTACATCTGCTTTAACATACTAATCATTCTCCTTTTGCTCTTTCCTCATTCCTATTTCATCCACTCAAATTTTACCCCTCCATCCTCAATCCCCACTTACTCTCCCAATACCCGGCCAATTGTAGATTTTTCTTCCCTCCCACACAAATATATTTCCCCTCTCCATTTCACTCTCCAGCCCCATCCCATTTCTAATCGTCCCCCAACATCAACTCCCTTCTAGCTCCTGCCCCACCCAGCATCCGCTCCCTTCTAGTCCCCGCATCATCAGCCCATTTCCAGACCTAGCTCCCTCCCCTCACAGCCCATTTCCTTTCCGAGCCCCCCTCCCCATCAGCCCATTTCCATTCCAAGCCCCCTTCCACTCAGCCCATTTCCATTCCAAGACCCTGTCCCCATCAGCTATTTGCAGTTCAAGCTCCCCCCTTCTACGTGGGCCCATTTCCAGTCCTAGCACCCCCCCCCCCCCAGTCCATTACCAGTTCTAGCCCCCCCCATAGCCCATTATCAGTCCTAAGCCCCCCAACAGCCCACTTCCAGTCCTAACCTTTCCATCGCCCCATCTTCATTCTTAGCCCCCCCATAACCCCATTTTCAGTCTTAGCCCCCCAATCAGACCACCTCCAGTCCTAACCCCATCACCCCATTTTCAGTCCTAACACCCCCCCCCCCCATTACTAGTCCTACCCCCCCCATTTTAAATTAATTAAAATTTAAATTTTAATTAATTTAAAAGAAAGGTCTGCCCTACCAGGAAAGTTCCAAGACACTAACCGGTTTAAAGTAGCTCTAAAAATCCCAAGGACCGCCACTTTTAATTAAGAAGTGTATAGTTTATAGGAGTCGCAGGACAGAACCAAAACGTGTATTAGCACAAGAGGGAATCCGCATATGCAAGGCACAGGAGATATACGAAATAAATAAAAATCCTAAGATTACGCAGGCAACTTCTCTTGTTTGACATTGGCAAACTTTCCCCAGAACCTTTGCTCACGTCCTTAATGCGTGTCCAATCAGAGACGGATCCGTCGGGGCCCTGCCTCTGGAGGGCCCTCTGATTGGATGCTAGGAATAACAGCATGCAGGGAGGGAAGCCCTTGCCCCCATTGCCTGGATAAATAGAGCAAAGTTTGTGGCTGAGAAGGCGGCAGGTGGTTAAAGGGAATGTCAGACTGGGTGACTGGGGAGAGATCTAAGGCAGACAGACAGTCCTGCAAAGAAACAGCTGCAAACCTTCCAAAACCAGGCGGTCCCCTTCGGCTGCAGTGCAGTCTTGGTCGCAGAGGAAAAGCAAAGCTTGCTGAAATCTCTTGCAGTATTGACTGGAGAAGTCCTAGTTCCTTCCTTTTGTTTCTGCTTCTCCTGTGCTCATGAACTTGTTTCTCAGTCACACCCCCTGCGAGACATGGAGATAACGGATAGCTCTCTCTGTTCCTTCTCTGCCACCGATGATTTCTACGACGACCCTTGCTTTAACACCTCGGACATGCACTTTTTCGAAGACCTGGATCCCCGGCTGGTGCATGTGGGATTGCTGAAGCCCGAGGAGCATCACCACCATCACCACCACCACGAGGACGAGCACATCCGTGCCCCCAGCGGCCACCTTTCAGGGCCGCGAAGAGAAGAGTGATTTCCCTCTCGCGGCTCTGTTAGCCGCGAGAGGGAAATACTACTCTCTTCGCGGCCCTGAAAGCTGCCGCTGATGGAGCTCAGAAGATGCTTTGCCGGGCAGATGGGAAGGGCCGCGGGACAGTTGATTCTGGCGCTGCCACGCAGCGGCAGCAGCAGCAGAAGCCGGGGTTTTTTTTTTTTGGCCTCTGCATCGCGGGCCGCACAAAGGTCTCTCGCGGGCCGCATGCGGCCCGCGGGCCGCGTGTTTGAGACCCCTGGTTTACACAGTCAAAAGCTGTGCTGTAATCAATAAAACACATATAGGTATTCTTTTGTCTTTTCAAGGATCCATCTCACATCTTTCGTGAACCCTGCTTGCGCTTCAGGCAGTTCTTGTTCCAGGTATGACTGCGGTCTCTGCTGAATTCTTCAGCATCGATATAAGCACAGATCTTTTCCAGTCAGTTGGCCATGATGTTGTCTTCCAAATTTCCTGGCAGAGCCTTGTAAGTATGGTAACAGCTGCATCCAATTGTTGTAATACTTCAATGGACATGCCATCAATGCCTGGTGCTTTGTTCTTTGATAAGGCTTTCAATACTGCTTTGACTTCTTCTTTCATCATTAATGGTTACTGATCATAAGGTGCAGGATGAAATGGCTGTTGGTCTATTTAATCTTTATGGTATGACGACTCCATAATCTTTCCACTTGATCTCCTCTGCATCATTTAACATGAATCCTTTAAGCGTCTTGTAGCATTCTAATTCAAGGCTGGAATTTTTTCTTTAACTCTCATAGCTTTAGGAAAGCCCATCTGTCTCTTCCTCTAATAAGTTTCTGATTCTATTTCCTTGCATGCTTCATTGTAGTACTTTTCCTTGTCTTTTTTTGCTGCATGTTGGAAATCTCTGTTGAGCTCTGTGATTGCCTCTTTCTCCTCTGGCTTTAGCTTCCCTGCATTTTTGGGCAATTTTCTGAGTTTCTTCAGTCATCCATTTTGGCCGTTTTTGTTTTTTCACCTTTTGTAGAGACTTCTCACTTTCTTCCAACACAACCTTCTTGATGTCATCCCATAACTCTTCTGGAGCTCTGTCATTTGTATCTAAAGCAGCAAATCCATTTTGCAGGCAGTCTTTAAATTCCGGTGGTATATTCTCAAGGTCATATTTTGCTACATTGTGAGTGGCTTGCTCTTTTTCAACTTTAGCTTGAGTTTGCATACTAGTAAATGGTGATCTGTACCACAGTCAGCTCCAGGTTTTTTCTTTGTTGATGTATTGGCTTTTCCATCGTTGACTTCCACAGATGTAGTCAATTTGATTTTTGTACAATCCATTAGGCGAAGTCCATGTGTACAATTGGTGATTATGTTGCTGGAAGAAGGTGTTTGAGATGAATAGATTACACAGGTACACTACCAAAAAACTGCCTCCAGTTTTGCAACTGATTCCTATAGATTTTGGGGTGCTGAATCCAGGAAAAATAGCCAAAATGTTCCATCACGTCACGTTTTCTTGCAAAATTAGATTTCTTACCCATATAAGGAATGTTCACATAATTTCTTTTTAGCCGACTGCAGTTTATTTTCTTGGCCCAAAATAGAGGTTGTAATGGTTAACTAACTAGAAACACTCCCTCATGATATTTTAGAGCAAGGGTCTCAAACACGCGGCCCTTTGTGCGGCCCGCGATGCACAGGAAAAAAAGAAAAAAACCCGGCTTCTGCTGCTGCTGTCCCGCGGCCCCTTCCCATCTGCCCGGCAATAGCAGCAATATCGCAAGTCCCGCGGGGCCCCCCCGGCAGATCCCTTCCTGCTTGCCTGCCTGTCAGTTCTCCTCCGCTTCGGCTTTCAGAGCCGCGAAGGGAGAGCTTCTCCCTCGCGACTCTGTTAAGCTCGCCGGGGCAGATGGGAAATTTCCCATAAGCCCCAGCGGGCTTAACAGAGTCACGAGGGAGAAGCTCTGCCTTCGCGGCTCTGAAAGCCGAAGCGGAGAAGAACTGACAGGCAGGCAAGCAAGAAGGGATCTGCCGGGGGGGGGGGGCCCCGCGGGACTTGCGATATTGCTGCTACCGCCGCGGCAGCAGCCAGCTTTTTTCTAAAGTTTAATTTTCCCGGGGGGGGGGGGGGGAGGGAGTAGGACTTGATGTGGGCTGCTGGGGGGGGAGCAGGACTTGATGTGGGCTGCGGGGGGGGGGAGCAGGACTTGATGTGGGCTGCTGGGGGGGTAGGACTGGAAATTGGGTGTGTGGGGGATAGTACTGAAAATGGGGTTGATGGGGGTTTAGGACTGGAGGTGGTCTGATTGGGGGGCTAAGACTGAAAATGGGGTTATGGGTGGATAAGAATGAAGATGGGGCGATGGAAGGGTTAGGCCTGGAAGTGGGCTGTTGGAAATGTGCATCTTTAACGTCTGCACTTTATTTAATACAAGAGGAAATCAATGTATAGTTTTATTTCTACAGTGTTGTACATTCTAAGTTTGGCTTTTGGGGTTCCCAGTTTAATTGTCTTCCTGTTTCTAAATTGTGATTCCTTGTTTGGTGATGGTGTATGTTCTGCATGTGTAACTGAGCTGAGGTATTCTGTTTATGTAATTCCTATTTGACATTGCCACTTGTTCTCTTTCCAGAGTAGGTCATGTATTGTTATTCTCTGAAATGTGTTGATTTAATATTTGCAGTGTTGCCTTTTGATAGTTAGGGTATGGTGCTTTGTGAGTCCTGGTAGTGCTGTTAGGACATGGAAGTTTTGCAATGGTACTAAATTAGAAGTGTTTCTAGTAGTTCCTAATGTGCCTGGCGGTTGGCACTGGTTTATAGTAATGTAGAAATCTTTTAGTCTTTCTTTATCCATACACTCATTAAGAGGCATGTTTACTAAAAGTTAGTGTATGGTAACATTATGCAAATATTTATGCAAATGATGCCTTTATGCAAATGATGCCCTTATGCAAATGAGGCCTGCGTCTTGTGCGGCCCCCGGGTTACTCTACAAGTCCTCATTTAGCCCTCAAAGCAATTTGAGTTTGAGACCCCTGTTTTAGAGTGTTTTGTATTCATTTTATACATTAACAGGACAATTGGGAGGCGGGGGGCTAAATCCAGTACTCGCGCTGGTGCATGTTCTTTCCTGTTCGCCTCGCCTCGTTCGCTCGCTCAAACACGGTGGTTGCGACATGAACGTTCCTGTCAAATTTCAGTTTCTTGCAAGTTCATTATTACCTTTTGTTTGCTCAGTCGTAATCCAGCTTTATTCCGAAGTGGTTCACTACAGTTGTAGTTTGCAGTGCTGTGTATTTGTGATGGCTCACAGAGCCAGAGGTTGCGTCAACTCTCCGGACAGTTTTTGTTTTATTTGTGGGGAATATACTGTGAAAAAGCAGCAGAGGAACATTTCTGCATTTATTAAAAAAGTATATTTCGCCTATTTCGGTTTGAAGTTAGGCGATCAAGACAAACCGTGGGCTCCTCACAAAGTGTGCAAGACATGTGAGGAAGATCTACGCTTATGGATGAAAGGTAAAAAACAAGCATTTCGTTTCGGAATACCTATGATGTGGCATGAACAAAGAGACCACAGCAGTGACTGCTATTTTTGCTCTTGCATTGTGAAGGGATACAACTTAAAAAATAAGAACGTAATAAGTTACCCCAACCTTCCCTCAGCAATTAGGCCTATGCCTCATAGCAACGAAGTACCTGTGCCTGAACCACCAAAATCTTTGGATCATATTTGTGTGGACGGTTCTGATCATGATGAGACTCATCAGATGGCTTTTCCCGATGAGTCCAGTACTTCCGAGTTTGAAACTGAACCAGATCCGAAACCTGAACTTTTCTCTCAAGCTGAATTGAATGATTTAGTCCGGGATTTAGGACTCCCAAAAGATGCTGCCCAACTGCTAGGTTCTCGGCTTAAACAGAAAAATCTATTGTCACCAGGAACAACTTTTTATTGGTACCGCAACCGCGAGACACAATTTTTGAAGTATTTCAGCAAAGAGGAAGATTTGGTATTTTGCAACGATATATACGGAGTGATGGAAAAGTTTAAACTCAAGTATGATCCTGCTGAATGGCGGCTGTTCATTGATTCGTCAAAAGACAGCATAAAAGGTGTCCTTCATAATGGCAACACATTCGCTTCAGTTCCTATTGCTCACTCTGTTATTCTCCAAGAAAAATACGAGAATTTGGCCCTGATTCTTCAGAAGATTCGTTATGATGAGCATAAGTGGATGATTTGTGGAGACTTTAAAATTCTATCCATGCTATTAGGGCAGCAATCCGGTTTCACCAAATATCCCTGCTTCCTTTGCTTGTGGGATAGCCGGGCCCGCGACCTACACTGGGGGAAAAAGACTGGCCAATTCGGGAGTATTTGAGACCCGGTGAGAAAAATGTTCTTCATGAGAGCTTGGTACCTCGTGATAAAATTCTATTACCACCTCTCCACATTAAGTTGGGTCTCATTAAGCAATTCATCAAGTCCCTTCCAAAAGATGGTGAGTGCTTTCGGTACCTTTGCTCAAAGTTCCCCCGACTTTCTGAAGCAAAGCTAAAGGAAGGAGTGTTTGTTGGCCCTGATATAAGGAAACTCATTTCAGATGGAGCATTCGCTGAAACGATGTCTGAGAAGGAAAAAGAAGCCTGGGATTCCTTCAAGGATGTTGTTCTCAAATTCTTGGGGAACAGGCGGGATGAGAACTATAAGGATATTTTTGCCAGGATGCTCAATGCCTTCAAAGAACAAGGCTTTAACATGAGCCTGAAAGTCCATTTCTTGCACTCCCATGTGAACTACTTTCCCAAAAACTTGGGGGCGTACAGTGAAGAACAAGGTGAAAGGTTTCACCAGGACATCAAGGATGCAGAGAGAAGGTACCAAGGAAGATGGAACACCACTATGATGGCTGATTTCTGCTGGTTGCTGCTGCGGGAAACCCCAGATGAAAAATACGCCAAGCAGCGCACCAAGAGAAGCATTCGGGGGAAGAAGAAACGGGCCCACCAGGAGATTGATGGACCCAAGAATGACTTTAAAATCTAAACTGTGTTGACAAATATCGTGTTTTTACTAAACTTTGAAATAAAAATTTGCTAGTTATTACCACAGTGTCGGATCTCATTTATTAGAATTTTATTTTCACACCATCGGGTGTTTGTCTTCATGTATTGCAATGGTGTGGTTTGCGTTTTCTATTCTTACATACATACCTGTACAACATTTTTTGCACATTTCTTTGCTTTGCTTTGTGTCTAACCTCGCTCTTATATGCTCAATGTTTGTGCACATGTATGTGGCTGTTTTAAGTGCAGACAATTTTGCTACCATCACAGTGTGCTTTGTTGACATTACTCTATTCTTATGTGCTGCCTTGTTACAATTTTCTTTATTCTTATTTGAATAACTACTAAACAATTAGTATAAAGAATTCATCCAAGAAACTTTTATCTCGATCGCACTCAATCTGAAACGTTCACCTCAAACTGCTAACCCAATGTAGCAAAAAATCTGTACGTGATGGAGCAAATTGGTTACCAGATTTGGATTCAGCGCACCAAAAAACGTAAAAATCAATCGAAACATTAGAGGCAGTTTAAAAAAAATTTTTTTAGTGTACCTGTGTTATTAGTCTTGCAGAATTCTATCAGTCTTTCTCCAGCTTAATTTCTGTTGCCAAGTCCATATTTTCCTAGCACCTTGAAGTTACCACTACCAAAAAGGGAACCTTCCAGGTTAGGAATTTCAAACCACAGGTGTCCAGCGTCTTGAAAAAGAGTTTTCATGAGTACAGTCAAAACCATGCTGAGATCCCAAGACATTGCAAGAAGTTTTGGGGGAGCCTTAAATGGAAGCAAACCCCGGATGAAGAGAACTAAAGGATGTA
Source organism: Ichthyophis bannanicus (assembly GCA_033557465.1). Lineage (NCBI taxonomy): Eukaryota > Metazoa > Chordata > Amphibia > Gymnophiona > Ichthyophiidae > Ichthyophis > Ichthyophis bannanicus. Next base: position 163,322,402 of record CM066042.1, on the reverse strand, counting down.
GAGAGATAGACTTCCCTTCTACATGATGGTGATAAGCCCCAGTTGCACCAAGATGGATTCTTACAGAGTTGGTCTTGAAACCAGACTCAGAGGTGCAGACTATATTCAAGCAGTTTTCGTGTGGGAGAGAAGGGGGATCTAGGGCTTGGTCCTCAAACCAGATGGCAAACCTTCATCAGTTGAAACTACATACAATCTTCTAGTGTAAACTCTCCTAGAAGCCAAGAGGGCTGACCAGGGAGTTGGACTGAGGGAGAGCCCTAGATGTGGTGTGTACTTGGATTTAGTAAAGCCTTCTACACTGTTCTGCACAAGTGAATTAACAACAAACTGAGCACCCTAGGGATGGACCCTAAACTTACTGATTGGGTTAGAAATTGGTTGAGGGGGAGGCGACAAAGGGTACAGGTAAATGGAGCTCTCGCTGAGGAGAGGAAGGTTACCAGTGGTGTGGCACAGGGATCTGTCCTTGGTCTGATTCTTTTTAACATCTTTTTTTAGTGATATTGCAGAAAGTCTGTTGGGTAAGGTTTGCCTCTTTGTGGATGATACCGAAATCTGCAACAGTGTAGACACCCATGAAGGAGTAGATAACATGAGGAGGGATCTAGCTAAGCTTGAAGAATGATCTAGAATTTGGCAGCTGAGATTTAATGATAAAAAATGCAGGGTCATGCATTTGGGCTACAAAAAGCCAAAGGAGCGGTACAGTGTGTGTGTGTGTGTGGGGGGGGGGGGGGGGGTGGAAGAACCTCTGTCCACAAAAGAAGAGCATGTCCTGGGTGTGATTGTGTCTGACGATCTTAAGTAGCTAAACAGGTAGAAAAGGCGACAGCAAAAGCTAGAAGGATGCTTGGGTGCATAGGGAAGAGAAAAAAGGAAGAGATAGTGCCTCTATATAAAGCGCTGGTACGACCTCATTTGGAGCATTGTGTGCAGTTCTGGAGACCACACCTTCAAAGGATATAAGCAGGTTGGAGTCCGTACAGAGGGTGGCTACTAAAATGGTTAGTGGTTTTCGTTATAAAGCATATGAGGACAAAGATCTTAATATGAATACTTTAGAGGAAATACGACAGCTGTTTAAATATCTCCATGGCATAAATGCAGAGGAGGAGAACCTCTTTCTATTGAAAGCAAGTTCTTCTACAAGGGGACATAGGATGAGGGTGAAAGGGGATAGGACTCAGGAGTAATATGCAGAATTATTTCTTTACAGAGAGTGGCACAGTAGATGCGTGGTGGTAGCGATGAGGACAGTATATGAGTGGGAGGAGTGGTCTAGTGGTTAGGACAAGGTACTTCAGGCCGGAGGGCCGGGGGTTCAAGTCCCACCTGGGGACAGCAATCTCAGGCCGGAGGGACTGGGATTTCTAGTCCTATAGGCACTCCTTGTGGTCTTGGGCAAGCCACTTAACCCTCCATTGCCCATGTTCCCGTAAGTATTAGTGTATGTGTCTCATATCCCCTCGTGTTAAATGTATCCCCCAATTGATCGCTTTGACCCGGTGAAAAGCGGGATATAAATACAGCTAAATAAAATAAATAAAATAAAATAAAATAAATGAATTCAAAAAAGCATGGGACAAACACAGAGGATCTCTAAGGGAAAAGAAGGGACTACTGTAGTAGTCGATATGGAAGGGTAGACAAGATAGACCATGTGGTCTTTTTCTGCCATGATGTTTCTATGTTTCAGTTCTAGCCAACTCATCTCAAGGATAAAACAAAACTAGAAAAGGCTCAGAGAAAGGTGACAAAAATAAAGGGAATAGAACACTTCCCTTATGAACAAAAGCTAAACAGGCTGGGGATGTAAAAGAAGTTTAAAAAAATGAGAGGGGTAAAACAGTCTAGACAAATGGGTTGTGTTCCCCTACCAGCATATTGGTGGAGACAAAGAACCAATGAAAAGCCCAGGTTTCCATGACATCACTCCTACGACTCTATTCACCTCAGCCACCAGAGGTCTCCTCAGTATTCATCCCAAAGCATAAGGGAGAAACATGGCAAGCCTCGCACAACCTCAACTGTGGGCAACAACGCGTAAACAGCAGAGAACTATTTACAGGAAAGCATAAGCAGAAGGCAGTCAGTAGAATATGAACCTACAAAGCCAAGTTTAAAAATCATAGTAGACCCAAGGGTACCACAGCAGAACAGAACAAATACAGTTTCAGGGGTGGGCAGTGGACTGGTCTAGCAAGACTCAAGGAAAGGGCATTAACTGGTAAGTAAAATGTCACCTTCCATATTGTCCTGCTAGACCAATTCAGACAAATGGGATGTATTCAAAGCTACAACTCCACTGGGCGGGAAGACACAGCAGCTTGCAAAACCGTTGAACCAAGGCTGTGTCCGCCCACACAGTCATCATCCAAGAGGTAAAGCTTGACAAAAGTGGAACGTGATGCCCATGCTGCTGCCCGACAAATGTTTGCAGGGGCTACCAAACTCCACTCCGCTCACAAGGATGCTTGTGCTCAAGTAGAATGGTTATGAAACTCTCTGGAACAAGCCAGTTCTGCATCAGATGGGCAGAGGCCATGGCCTCCTTAATCCAGTGCCCCAAAAGCGACACAGTCGCTGTGTCACCCTTGCGTGGGCTAGCAAATAGCACAAAAAGATGGTTGGACTTACAAAAGGAATTTGTCACCTTCAAGTACCAGAGAAGCACCCTCCAGACATCCACACTTCTTCCCCTGACACTGTTCCTTTGAGGAGGGCAGGCAGACCATCTGGTACACTTGAAACAGAGAAGGTACCTTATTATTTTATTTTATTTATTAAAAATTTCTATACCGCGTTTTCCAAAAGATCAAGCGCGGTTTACAATTAACAACAATTTGAATAGTACAAATAACAAGTGCATACTCAGTTACATGGAACGATGCAGAACTATATACATTATAAAAGAAAACATCAAACTATATACATAAGCTTGATTGACATAGCTAAATGGTGACGAAATCCTGGTACTAAATGCAGTTCTGCGAGGAATGTAGAATGGGCAAGAAGGAAGGCACAGGCTGAATGGAAACAGCCTCCTTTGATAAGGATCTCAGCAACACAGAGTCTGCAACTCGGAAATCTGCCTTGCGGAAGAAATTGAAAACAAGACAAACGTCTTGAGTATCAAATCCTTTAAAGTAGTGCACTTCAATGGCTCAAAGTGTGTCACTACCAGGTCCCTGAGCACCAGACACAGATCCCAGGAAGGGATCATAGGCTGGAGGGGAGAGACAGACGCCAAACATCCTGGAGAAAGCACGAGACATTTGGGAGCAAGGCTAGAGACTTACCAGACATCGGACCTTGGAAACAGGCCAAAATCGCTACTGAACTTTCAGGGAGCTACGGGAAAGGCCCATCCCCGGCCAACAAAGATGACACCTTGGCCGCCTAATGAGACAACTGCCTCGTGCCACACCATCCTCAAAGAGGCACCAGATCTGTACATATGTTAGCTTAGTAGACTTCCTCCAGGCTCCAATCAGAGTAGAGACCACCACTGGAGAGTAGTCCTTAGGCGCTAGCCATCTCCTTCCAAGAGCCAAGCCATAAGCAAAAAGGGAACTGGGTCCTCCAGGACGATCGGTCCCTGCCACAACAGGACCTGAGATGGAGGCAACTGAAGGGGAGGCGCCTCTGAACCATGCTCTCCTGGGCCAATCCGGTACCACCAGAACAATCCTGTCTGGTTGGAGGCCCATATGCCGAATCACACACACCACCAAGGGTGACAGAGAAAACATGTACAACAGGTTCTGATTTGGTCAAGGCCGGGTCAGGGCACCACCACCCTCTGACCCTGTCTCCATGGTGACTGAAGCAGAAAACTTGGAGCGGGTTACCATCAGATCCATTTCAGAGCAACCCCAAAAGTGCATAATCAACTGAAATGCCTCCTAACTCCTCCCTCTCTCCAGGGTCCAGAGAGTGTTTGCTGAGGAAGTCTGCTTCCACATTTTCCACTTCAGCAATGTGCTGAGCCAACAAGGCACCTAGGCAAACATGAGAGCCATCTCCAGAGCTATTCTGGTATTCCTTGGGTCGTCTTGCTGACTGACATAAGCCACCGTCATGTCTGAAAACACTCAAACTTCCTGGCCCTCATTCAGGGGCTGAAACCCAGAAAAGCTAACCCGATGGCCCTCGCCTTGAGAAGGTTAATGCACACACCGCTTCTCTGTGGTTCCAATGGCCCTGGGCCATAAAGACCGACATCCGTCATCAGGAAGATCTAGGAAAAATCATCCAGCGGTACACCCTTCCTCAGATGACAGGCTGGATCTCACCATCAATGGGAGCAGGAGCTTGCACGTGAACTCCTAAAAACTCTAGGGACTCTCCTTCTGACAGGAAACTGCCCACTTCACTGTTGAAACGCCAGGGACTGGGAAGCCACAGCTGGCTCATTCTCTGTTTGAACATCCAGCTGAAGCTTTCTAATAAGACCACCACTCGGGACGCCACCTGAGATGCTTCTGAAAGGGAATGGCCTGGATGAGCCAGCCATCCAGACAGGATGGATACAGATCTCTTGGCACTGCAGACACCACCACCATGACCTTTGGAGGACAGCGAACTGATAGTGGAGAGTAAAGCATGGCAACATGCATACACTTTGCTGATCAGCCAAGATCGGGATAGGAAAAAAAGGCCTCAGCCAGATTTAGAGAAACCAATAACTCCCCTTGATGTACTGCTTGAGTCACTGAGCGCAAGATTTCCATTCAGATGTGCAGGACACGCAAGCGCTCATTGACCCCCTTGAGATTCAGATGGGCTGGATGGAACCGTCCTTTTTGGGCACCAGGAAATAGATAAGAGTATCTGCCCTTTTCCTGCTTTTCCAGCGGGAAGGGCATCACCACCTTTAGATGCAGCAACTTGTCCAAGGTGATCCACACAGCGGCACTTTTGATCAGAGCCCTACAAGGGAAGATGACAAAGGCATCCAGAATCGGTTCTTTGCATTCTAGGGCATAGTCAAACTGAATGATGTCTAGCACCCAGCGATCCTTAGTAACCTAGTCCCATTCCTGAAAGAAAAGGAGAAGCTTGCCTTAAAATGGAGGAACCAGGGAATGGGCCTCCAAACCCTCATTGCACAGTCCGGTAGAGTCCTCTGGAAGGGACAGTGTCCCTGGGCCAACACACGCCCCAAGAAAGGACTGAGAACAAGAGTCCCGAGACCCCTGGAAATCTGGTCTGCATGGCCTTGGTGGACAGGTGAAGGCTGACGAGAAGGGGCACCAGCCCGCTTCACAGGCCCCTTAGACCTTCTTTCCAGTAGGTGGTAAGATTTTGCTCCACCCAGGTCCTTCGCCAGCTTCTCCAAAATGGCTCCAAGGAAAGCCAGTTGGACCAACTGGGCTGCAGAAGATGTGTCTGCTACCCAGTGTCGGAGCCAAATCCAATGCCATGACACTGTACCAGGCCATACATGGCACCAGAAAGGAAGGCCGCAGCTGAATCCAAGAGGGGTAAGTATCATCCAGAAGAGATTAAATCCACTGGAGCAGGGCTTGAGATGTCAGGCTGGTACATACCGCCAGCTGAAGAATAGCAGCCACCACAGCAAACAAACTGGCTCCTCAACAATGAATCCATCTTACGGTCCAAAAAATCCTTTAAGACCGTCCACTTTCCACAGGAACGGTGGTCTGTCAGGTAACCGCTGTGACCTGTGCATCCACCTTGGGAATGCTAAACCACTCAATGCATCACTCCTCCATGAGGGTGGAAATCTTACACATCCTTAACCCTTTTGGCAGGGAGTCAGGAGAGTTCACTCTGATCTGATCATATCTTTGATCAGAACGGGAAGACAATAGTGGATTTTCGCACCCCTTGACAGAGTGGGTGTAACTTCAGCTCCTGCTCTGTGCTGGAAGTGTCCATCAAATTAAAGGCGGATGAGACCCTGGCAATCAATGCTGCCAGCTTTTCCCTCCAGAATAGGTGGATCATACCGGCCTCATCACAATCTTCTGAAGGTGAGAGTACTTCTACATCCATGAAAGAGCCCAGTACCGTGCCAGCTGAATGCAAGTCATAATCAAAATGTTGAACAGCTTCCAGCTATTTCCCCACTAGGGATGCCTAGCCAATGACAATCAAACAGGCTTCCACTCTCTGCCTGTCTTGCATGAGACTGCACCAGGGGGCATCCAGAGGCTGTAGGGTCTGAAATTCCACACCAGAAGGACCAGGCCTACTGCAAAAAAGACAGAATTCCAGGGAGGACCTCCCAACACTAGGGGGCACAACCACCATAGACCCCCTAGAGCAGTGGTTCTCAACCTGTGGGTCGCGACCCCCACAGGGGTCGCCTCACTCTGCCAAGTTTAAAAAAATATATAAAAAAGCGCACAAGTTGCTGCCGAGTCCGCTTCTCGGCAGCGGCAAACTCACCGACTCAAATCTTCTGCAGCCGCAGCTCCCTGTCTCTTAGGGAACCGCAGATGAGCCTGTGAAATAGTTGCAGAGCCTTCCCATCTCTCGACAGGCTCCATGTAGCATTGTCCCGCCTCCAAAGGAAGTGGTAAACAACTTCCTTTGGAAGCGGGACAGTGCTGCATGGAGCCCGTCGAGAGACGGGAAGGCTCCGCAACTGTTTCACAGGCTCAGCCGCGGTTCCCTAAGAGACAGGGAGCCGCAGCTGCAGAAGAACAGGGCAGTAGCAGGCAGACATAGTGAAGGGATAATTGGAATAAAGGGATAATCAGCTCAGATCTGCTTTATATGTTTGCCTTATGATTGCATATATGTCTGCCTTATAACTGCACTCTGGCCTGTTTGAAACAGACACAGCAACATATGGTTGGCACAAACAGGTGGGCAACAGGAAAAGAGCACATGCAGCTTACTACTGTTATAAAGCCTAAAAAGCTATACTTTGGACAGAAGTGTCCAAGGATATAAGCCTAGGTTCAAACAGGTCAAGCCAGGAATTCAACTAATGCTCTTGCCCTGAAGGTTTCAATTGGTGCCAGCAGATGGAAAAAACACAGGAGGAGGCAGAGGGCTATGATTGATTGCATAGTTAGGCAAACCTTGATCAACAGATCCAGCTACATAACCATAGAAGGCCCTGGGAAAGAGTTTTGCATTTGCTGAAACTATTTAGAATTTGAAGCAGAGAGGTATATATAAGACAGCAATTTTAGAGGGTCTGGGGGGCAGTTCTTTTCTCCCCTTGCAGAGAGGTCTGCCCCGCTATCCCTCAGACAGGCACTTGCTATCTGCATTTATAACCATTTGTTTGCTGTGCCAAATAAAAAAAGTTTCTTTGTAGCTGAGCAACTTGCTGTCTGAACTGTTTATTGGTAATTGGGGAGACTTTGTAGGTAGACCCGGCCTACAAATTGGTGGCCCATACGGGGACATCTAAACTGAGTTTAGACACTCATAAATTTTTCTAAATTGCCCAAGGATTCCTCTGACTGTATTTTTGTCAGAGAGGATACATCCTGTTTGAAAGGAAAAACAGGGGATGAGAATACCTTCTCATTAGGAGAAGAGGATTCCTTCTGCTGGTACAGAAGATGGGAATACCGCTCTGAGTGACGTCGAGAGAGATTTTGATACCCTAGGATGACTCTATTGGTGAGTGTTCAGTTTCCCTGTCTGTATGAAAGGACAGAAGACTTGCCCGGGTTCGAGTGGTGGGTAAGTATGTAATTAATATTTTGTTCTCTGTATTTAGTTGTAACATTAGGGAATGATTAGGGAAAGGAAGTTTTGCCCAGACATTAGGTCTCTTTTTCCAGGATTGATTGATGTACGCTTGAGACTGTACATATCATTGATATGAAGCGAGTGTGTGTCTTTATCCACGTTTCCATACCTCCGCGAGGGGATTGGCTGGGTTTGGACGAAGCGCAAGAGTTGTATGTTTGGTATGAGTCCTGGATTTGTGATTTCGCGCCTCTGTTAACTATGAGGTTTGGATTTCCACCTAAAAGTGAAATTACGCACGCCTCTGTATATAAGGAGGTTCAATTTGCTATTGGTAAAAGGCGAAATTAATTGCCCCTGTCCCCAAACAGTGAAAACACCAGGTTTACAGATTTTAGAAAGAGGGACAGCTAAGGAGAATATTTATAGAAAAAAAGGGATGATCACCTTATCTGGGGTGCTCACAGACCAGAGAGGGTGACAATTGGATCTATTGAAGAATAGCTTTCTAAGTATCTTTTTGAAATGAATTACTTTACAAGTTCTAGATCAAAGTGAATGATGGAGCTGACTGCAGCTGAATTAAATAACCAAGGGGGAGTGGGTCTAGTTCAGTTTCAGTATTCTGATCAGATAGGCTGTTAGGTATAATGCATTTAACTCTGTCCTGTGTTTTTAGTTTTAGTCTTTAGTAAACACTGTCCTGTCATTACTGGCTACTTCAGTAGATTTTATGTTCCCTGGAGCTGAACTGATTAGAATTCTTTGGGAATTCCTGGAGAGCGTATCTGTTTGCTTTTATTTTCTTTCACAATATTCATGTGCTTGTAAGACGTCCCAGTCTCTGGAGAGGGTAAAACCGTTGGCCCGGAGTCCCTGGAACGCAAGTGACAAGCAGTGTTTGTTTATCTGTCTCTATTCTTCCTAGTCCTTCCTGTCTTCTTTAGAACATTGAAAACAATGAAAAATCTTCCAGGGTCTGCTGTAGCTATTGATGTGCTGAGACAGCTAGAGTGCAGAGACAGCTAGTTTTTTCCCTTCTGTCTGTCTGAATGTATTGTAACATGGAATGGATTTTCTGAGTTAATGGATTAGGATTGGAATGTATTGTACACTGAAGTGAGAATCTTAGAAGCAGACCGCACAGATAATTGACAGTGTTTTATTCTGAACTGCCAGCTAGTGTGTGCAGTGATCTGACTGGTAGAAAAACAAAGAAAAATAGTTTATAGTTACAAGTACAGCCTGAAAATTTCAAATTGTTTCTTTTCCCTGTGCATATTTGTGTGCAGTAAATAAGTCTAATCCATATGTGTAAGTTTTATTTTTTAGATTTGGGATCTGAGTATATCCTGGTTAAGAAACATTTGTCTGCTGTTTTCTGTGTGTCAGAAGATTAAATAGCTCTGCCTGGGTCTGTGATTAGGTCATAGGGCAGCTGTACACAATGCGGAACGAATTCCTATGTATGTGTTACTTTTTGAGAAGCTTATTTTGATTTTTCTAAACTATGTGGAAGATCCTAATTAACCAGAGATTAATAAAAGATCGTAGTGATGCTAAGATTAGTTTTGACTAAGTGATACAAGATCAGTTTTGTCATGTTCTTATGACTTTACAAATTTAAGATCAGATTGATAAAGGGGAAATGATTTAGTGAAGTCTCTCAAGGAAGCCTCTCTATTCTAATCAGATGGGCTGCTGTACTTAATGACTGATAGCTTTGTTTTTAGCTGTCAGCTGTTCGAGTGCCCCTAGATGTTAGATCAAACAATCAAAGCATGAAATTGGAGAATCTGCTTCTGTTGTCCTTTGACCTTAAGAGTGGAGATTGATGGCCCTGACAGGACAATGCTACTTAGAAATGATTTGAAACCCCGAGTGAATGAGAAGTTATATGTTTGGTTTAGATCAAGCAAAATTAAAAGTAAAACAGAATTTTATATATTGTTGCAAGAATTTCATAGAGGACAGAAACCCAAAAGAGCTGTAACTAAGTTTTATTTTAACTTTTGTTTAAAGGACAGAAAGAGAGATCTACTGTTTAGTTTGCAGTTCCGTTTGACACCTGTTTCATTCAATTTAAATGTGAAAGGGAATGTTTGTATTCTTAAGCTCAGTGCTAATGACTAATAACTAAGGACAGTAACATGGGAGTTGCTGAATTTTAGGATAAATTCATCTGTTTTTTTGTAGTTGAATTTTATATGTTGGGGTCCAGAGAAAACACTGTACTTTATTTTGAAAGATTTTTTTTAAGTTTCAATTTTAGGAATACACTATATTGTAGCACTATGACATACAAATTTATTTTAGTTTACACACTTGCAGAACAAATTTGGTGAAAAATGGAGCTTAGTTCCCAGAAAAATATGAGAATATTTGTAAAGTTATTTACACATAAAACAATAACATTAAGTTGAATTGATTAGACAAAGTCTCCTACAGCACAGAGGTTTGTTTGTTTTTTAACATGTCTGTCTAGTTCTGTTGTCCATTTGCATTTCTTGAGATAGCATGCTGGTAAGGTGAAGCTAGCCCGAATACTGACTTGAAGTCTCCGCTTGACATGCAACAGTATCAGTGTCATGAAAGACTCAGGATAATTACTTTGCCTTGTTCAGCACTCTCACTGAGAACAGTATATACAATAGATTCTAGTCATACGTGAGAGAGAGACATGTGGCTGTCATGTTAAAAGTCATGATTTGTCCTATTACGACTGCCGTTATAAAATGTTACAAAAATATTTTTATACTGTAGGGAATTTATTCAGATTGTTTAAGACATTTGCTATTTTGAATGAGCACATATGTCCATTTTTGAACCGTACCAATTAAGTTGGTGGAAAAAAACAAAAGACACTGTTTATTCATGTTATATTTATTAAGAAGAGTCCAAGTTTATATTTCCTATATACCATTTGTTTACCACAATACTAAGTTTCTAACAATTGTTTGATGTTCTTAGCATGCCAATTGAAAGGAAGGACTCTGATGGACATTAAACTGATGAAGGTTATTTAAAGTGACATATCTGCCTATTGAATATGTAAGCAAATTTTATTCAACTATGCTGTCTCCAGAATCTTTAATTCAGGAAGTCATTTAAGCCCCAACACTTACTCAACAATTGGAAATAGACACCTGGAGACAGGCTAGGTGCATTTTGCACCATGATATGCTTTGGAACATCCACACTGGCCATGTGGTACTTCCAGATGCTTTTTGCCTCGTTTTGCCTTTGTATGTACTGGCCAGACATGCAGGGGTAAAGAGAGGGATGATTTGATGACAAATTTTCACAAATAAAAATTGGAGTAATTCTGAAACTTGCCAAACTTGCAGAATGTGTGTGTGCAACTTGTCTAATCTATTAATATGTAAAGATCAGTTAAGAGTATGGTGGAGTATTTCCTACCAGCAAATGAATCTCCAGTGATGGAGAGGCAAGAAGTTTATCAAACTGAGAGACACAGTTGATACCATATGAGATAGTTATGATCTTAAGTAAATGTGGATGAAATTATGTTTGTCACATTGCATTGTCTCATTGTGGAATCTAATCTAGAATATTTAGTCTTTTCATTTAATATTGGTGCTGCTCTTCTGAATGGGACCTGGAGCCATGTCACCAATTGAAATCCAGAGATTCCAACAGAGGGAATTGGCCATAATCCAGAAGAAACAGTCCACCCCAAGACCTCTGAACTAAACCACACCTAAACTTCGGAGACAGGTGAAGCGCACGATGCAGTCCTGAAAAACTGTTGGGAAGCAGGACCAAATTATCTGAAAATAAAGACTATTAAGACTGATTGGGACTTTTGGGAAAATCTACAAGCCATTTGGGCTACAGCAATTGCAATACCCACACCAGTTCAAGTTTTGCTGTAACATTTTCAAAGCTTTCTTCATCACTTTGTGGAATATTTGATGTGTTCAGTATTATTGCAAGCTGTATGTCTTCCATTCTCTTAGAATGTTGCCTGCTGGTATTCCGGACTCGGAGGAGGCCTAACAGCTTTCTTTATAACTCGTTTAAGTATTGCTGTTTTTGGTATTCTTGCCTGCTGTATTTTTCTGTTTTATTAGGATGCTGTAAGAAAATGATAATGCAAAGCACCAATACCATGTACATTGTATCTATGGAACAGTACCAGCGGTTGCCTCTCAATGATCCCTCTCTGTCTCAAATGGTTGTTATCCATGCCCCTTAGTGGGATTACTTTCGCTTCCCTCCACACAGACAAAAAAGGAAAAGAAAAAGTGGGGAATGAAGGGATAATTGGAATAAAGGGATAATTGGAATAAAGGGATAATCAGCTCAGATCTGCTTTATATGTTTGCCTTATGATTGCATATATGTCTGCCTTATAACTGCACTCTGGCCTGTTTGAAACAGACACAGCAACATATGGTTGGCACAAACAGGTGGGCAACAGGAAAAGAGCACATGCAGCTTACTACTGTTATAAAGCCTAAAAAAGCTATACTTTGGACAGAAGTGTCCAAGGATATAAGCCTAGGTTCAAACAGGTCAAGCCAGGAATTCAACTAATGCTCTTGCCCTGAAGGTTTCAATTGGTGCCAGCAGATGGAAAAAAACACAGGAGGAGGCAGAGGGCTATGACTGATTGCATAGTTAGGCAAACCTTGATCAGCAGATCCAGCTACATAACCATAGAAGGCCCTGGGAAAGAGTTTTGCATTTGCTGAAACTATTTAGAATTTGAAGCAGAGAGGTATATATAAGACAGCAATTTTAGAGGGTCTGGGGGGCAGTTCTTTTCTCCCCTTGCAGAGAGATGTCTGCCCCGCTATCCCTCAGACAGGCACTTGCTATCTGCATCTATAACCATTTGTTTGCTGTGCCAAATAAAAAAAGTTTCTTTGTAGCTGAGCAACTTGCTGTCTGAACTGTTTATTGGTAATTGGGGAGACTTTGTAGGTAGACCCGGCCTACAATAGGGAGAAGGGAGGAAGGGGGCAGGGAACCTGCAACGGGGCTGACATGGAAGGAGGAAGGGGGGCTGACATGGACAAAGGGGAGAGACAGAGGGACATACTGGACAGACAGGGGATAAATGCTGGACAGAGGGGAGAGACAGTGCGGGTTAGGATTATAATGGGCAGATGAGGGGGGCTAGGACTGGTAATGGGTTGATTAGGGAAGGCTAGGACTGGGAATGGACTGATGGGGGGCTAGCATTGGAAATGAGCTGATCGGGGAGGTTAGGACTGGAAATGGGCTGATGGGGGGGTAGGACTGGTAATGGGCTAATTAGGGGAGCCTAGCACTGGTAATGGACTGATGGGAGGCTAGCATTGGAAATGAGTTGATTGGGGGGGGGCTATGACTGGAAATGGGCTGATTAATGGAGGCTAGGACTGGTAATGAGCTGATGGGGGGGTAGGACTGGTATTGGGCTGATTAGGGGAGGCTAGCACTGGTAATGGGGTTGAGGGGGACTAGCACTGGAAGTGAGCTGATTGGGGGGCTTCAACTGTGAATGGGCTGATGCTGGGGAGGGGAGGATAGAGCTGCTGGCCCTGGAAAAAAACTGGGGGCTAAGGCTACAAATGGGCTGATACGAGGGGATGGGAGAATGGAACTGGAAGGGAGTGGATCTGAGAGGGGCTGCCATGGTATTTGTACTAGAAGGGACTGGTCAGTGGGGAAGGAGAGGAACTGGAAGGGAATGGACACCAGTGGCAGTCATGGGAATGCAAGTTGACAATGGAAGGTTCTGGGAGCGAGGGCTAGAAAGGGGCTGATACTGGGGAGGATTACTAGGACTGGAAATAGGCTGATGGAAAGAAGTGAAGAAAACAAAAGAAGAGATAAGAAATGGCAGATGGACCATAGACCACAGAAAGAGAGCTAAGAGAAGACAGGAAAGCAGAAGCCTCAGTTCGGGACCAGCATGATCACAGAATAAACTGGTCAGACAACAAAGGTAGAAAAAATAATTTTACTTCATATTAGTGATTTGACTACAAAATCATAATAATTTTCAAATCAAATATTGTTACTTGTTATTGTGATTAATTAATGTGGTTTAAATAAGTAAATTTTATAAATAAAAACATACTGTAAAGGCCTATAATATATTAATAATTCAACAAATAATTACAGCGACAATGCGTTAACGGTAAAGGAAGAGAGACAAATTTGATTTTATCATTGGGGGTCATTCACAAGTTGACCAATGGTAAAAGGGGTCATGGTACAAAAAGGTTTGAGAGCCACTGCCCTAGAGGATAATGAGCAGCTCACAGCATGGTTGTCGGAACCTCCGGCCCGCTGGACTTCCTTACCCATACTGCAATCCGTCCTGCTGAGGCAGGCAAGGCCGGACTAATTGTATCCCTAAGCTGAAAGAAGGGGAGCAGGCCCTCCAGGGATGACAAACTGCTATGCCAAAAGAGCAGAGCCCAGAATCCATAGATGAGGCACCTTGTTTGCCACAGGTCAAACAATTAAGCCAAAAAAGAAAGAAACTCCACAGGAAGGAGGGAGGGTAGTGAGGACTTATTCTTGCTGATCCCAGAGAATATCTGCTACAGGTGCATAACTACGCTTTCTCTGGAAACAAGCAGGAAATCAGTCCTCACATAAGGGACTCTAGCTAAGGGCAACCAGAAAAAATGAACAGAGAACAAACAGCATGAGCAATCGCTGAGAGGTTCCGAGAGTCAGTGTCTAGCAGGGACATCAAAATCAGATAGACTCTATGGTAGCCTGGATGGATAAAAGGGCGGGTGGGAAGGAGTTGTTTCACTTGCCAAAAAGATGCTGGAGTACAGCTTAGCCGAAGTTGCTGTCACACTGAAAATCTCCATCCAGATAGTAATGAGCTGTGAAGGTGTGGACTGAAAACCAACTAGCAGCCATACAGATCTCTGTTGTGGAGACTGAATGCAACTTGGCCACAGAAGCAGCCATAGCTCGGACACTGTAAGCCATGCCATGGTGTTTCAACATCAACCCAGCGTAAGCAAAGGAGATGCAGTCCGCCACCCAAATGGACAAGGTGCATTTTGACACTGCCACCCCCCAACTTATTGGAGTCAAAGGAGCTGGGAGGAATGGCAATGGCTTTTGTCCTCTCCAGGTAGAAAGCCACTGCGTGCTTACAGTCCAAGGTGTGCAGCAAGGCCTCGGCTCTATTGGCATGAGGTCGTGGGAAGAAGGTGGGTAGCACCACCGACTTGATTGAGATGAAAAGCATAAACTGCCTTAGGTAGAAATTCCAGGTGAGTTTGAAGAAAGCATAGTTACTCACCTGTAACAGGTGTTCTCCGAGGACAGCAGGAATCAGACCTCACGTTGGCGCAGATGCAGCCCCCACGGAAGCATCTCCCCAGCTTTCAAAGAAAGCCTTTAGGAGATGCACCACTCGTGCGTGGTACCCTTCCCGCCCAAGGGTGCCATCTTGCCTCAGTCTAATGACATAGCTAAGATGGCAAAAATTAAAATATGGTAAAGAAGCAACTCCAAGGGGAGGAGGGATGGTTGTGAGGACTGATTCCTGCTGTCCCCAGAGAACACCTGTTGCTACAGGTGAGTAACTACGCTTTCACTAGCAACAAAGTAGGGAGTCAGTCCTCACATATGGGACTCCCCAGCTATAGGTTACCAAGAACCTGTAAAAACACCATGGCGACCTGCAAAGGATGAGCCATGAGCAGCAGCAATTGAGTCCCTACTGAGAGACTCTCACATGACCCAAATGTCTGGTGGGGAACCAGCATTCCGGTAGACTAAACACTGAAGGATTGGAGGGCAGGAGTTGCCTACACCCAAAGAGATTATGGAGTACGACTTGGCCGAAGGTGCTGTCCCATCGGGACTCCCTCTCCAGGCAGTAGAGAGCTGAGAAGGTATGGACCGAAGACCAGGCAGCGGCCTGGCAGACTTACACCATGGGGACGGATCGCTGATTTGCCAAGGAAGTAGTCATGGCCCTGATGCGGTGTGCCGTGACCCTCTGGTCCAATGAAATCGCCACCTGCTCATAGGTGAAGGTAATGCAGTCCACCACTCAAGCGGACAGTTTGTTTAGTCGCTGGGAGCCCCAGACGATCGGGGTCATAGGATACAAAAAACCTGAGGTGCTTTGTAGTGGCCCTGATCTGTTGCAGATAGAAGGACAGGGCCCTTTTACAATCCAAAGTATGGAGAATGGTCTCCGCCCTGCCGATGTGAGACCTCGGTAAGGTGGGGAGCACCACCTCCTGACTGAGGTGGAATGGAGACACCACCTTTGGCAGAAACTTGAGGTATGTGCGGAGCACCATCCTGTTCTTGTAAAATCTCATGTAAGGGGGCTCTGCCATCAGAGCCTGGAGCTCGCTGACTCTGCGACATCTGACTAATTCCCTTGCCTCTGATCCTCGCCGTCTCTTTAACACCCTCAATTCTCTCCTCAAGGTCCCCCCGCCCCCTATCCCGCCCTCCCTTTCTGCCCAAACCCTAGCCGACTACTTCCACGACAAAATCCTCAAAATTACCCTCCAATTCCCTATCCCCTCATCTACCTCCCCTTCTCTCCTCCCCCATCCATACTCCCCCTGCCACCCTCTCCTCCTTCCCTCCGATCTCTGAAGAAACCACCACACTTCTTTCCTCCTCCAAACCCACCATCTGTTCATCTGACCCTATCCCCACCCATCTCCTAACGTTCCATCTCCCTCACCATTGTCCCCTCCATCACTCATATCCTCAACCTTTCACTCTCCACTGCAACTGTCCCCGTTGACTTCAAACATGCTGTTGTCACACCCCTCCTCAAGAAACCCTCACTTGATCCCACATGCCCTTCTAATTATCGACCCATCTCCCTCCTTCCCTTCATATCCAAACTATTAAAACAAGCAGTCCACTGTTACTGCCTCAACTTCCTCACCTCCCAGGCCCTCCTGGATCCACTACAATTCGGCTTCCGTCCCCTACACTCCACTGAAACGGCACTCACAAAAGTCCCCAACGACCTGTTTCTGGCTAAATCTAAGGGCTTTTATTCTATCCTCATCCTTCTTGACCTTTCTGCTGCCTTTGATACCATTGACCACAACCTTCTCCTCACTACCCTTTCCTTGCTTGGCTTCAGGTACTTCGTACTATCCTGGTTCTCCTACCTCCTTCATCGCTCATTCGGTGTATGCTCTGGCGGCTTCTCCTCCTCCCCTACCCCGCTCCATGTAGGTGTACCCCAGGGATCTGTCTTGGGCCCCCTACTTTTCTCTCTCTATACCCAAGACCTTGGCGCGCTTATCTCCTCCCATGGCTTTCAGTACCATCTCTATACCGATGATTCCCAAATCTACCTCTCTACACCTAATATTTCTCTGCCAACCCAGTCCAAGATCTCTGCTTGTCTTTCGGACATCGCTGCCTGGATGTCTCATCGACGATTGAAACTGAACATGGCCAAGACTGAACTCCTTGTCTTTCCACCCAACTCCTCCCCCCCACTTCCCACTCTCTCAGTCCATGTGGATGGATCTACTATCCTTCCTGTTCCCTCGGCCCGCAATCTAGGGGTTATCTTTGATCCCTCTCTCTCCTTCTCCGCTCATATTCAGTTTGTAGCTAAGACCTGCCATTTCTTCCTCTACAACATCAGCAAGATCCGCCCCTTTCTCTCTGAACACACTACCAAAACCGCTCATCCACTCCTTAATCTCCTCTCACCTCGATTACTGCAACCTACTCCTCGCTGGTCTCCCCGTGAGCCACCTGCTTCCCCTTCAATCTATACAAAATCATGCTGCTCGACTAATCTTCTGCCAGCCTCGCCATGCCCACATTACTCCTCTCCTCAAGTCACTTCACTGGCTCCCTGTCCAATTCCGCATCCAATTCAAGCTTCTCCTGCTGACCTATAAATGTATTCACTCTATGGCCCCTCAATACCTCGTATCTCTTCCTCGTATCTCTTCCTACCTTATCAGAATATAGAAAGACTAGGGGACATGCAATGAAGCTACAGGGTAAACTATTTAAGACTAATAAAAGAAAATATTTTTTCACTCAACGTGTAATCAAACTCTGGAATTTGTTACCGGAGGATGTAGTAAAGGCTGTTAGTGTAGCTGGGTTTAAAAAAAGGTTTGGACAAGTTCCTGGAGGAAAGGTCCATAAACCATTATTAAGAAGGGACCCAGGATATCAATGCTTGAACCAATACAAGCATTGTGGAACCTGTGTCCCTTGGGGAAACTGCTAGGTACATATGACCTAGATTGGCCACTGTTGGAAACAGAATACTGGGCTTGATGGACCTTGGTCTGACCCAGTATGGCATATCTTATGTTCTTATGTACGTCCCCTCTCGAAATTTGCACTCTGCTAACAAATCGCTACTGTCAATGCCTTTCACCCGCACCGTGAACTCCCAACTTCGCTCCTTTCATCTTGCTACACCACATGCCTGGAACAGCCTACCTGCGTCTGTGCGCCAGGCGTCCTCCCTAGCCCTCTTCAAATCCAGGTTGAAGACCCACCTCTTCACCGTTGCTTTCAGATCCTGACTTCCATCCTCATCCTACCCTAACCCCCGTTAACGTCTATGACCAAACTTTAGACCAAACTGTACCACACCGTACCTTCCGCTGAACTGACTAATGCTCTGTACTGTTCTAACTAGAATGTAAGCTCCGATGAGCATGACTCTGACGGGCAGGGATTGTCTCTTGTATGTTAGCTACCTCTTGTAGGTTAGCTGTGCAGTGCTGCATGCGTGGCGCTTTATAAGTGCTAAATAGTAGTAGTAGTATGTGAGTGTCACAAGGAAGACGACCTTCTAGGAGAGGTACCTCAAGTGGCAGGTAGCCAGGGGCTCAAACAGCGGTTCAGTGAGCTGCAAGAGCACCACACTGAGATCCCACTTTGCCGCTGCAGGGCGGATGGGAGGATTTGGATGGCATGAGGCCCCGCAAGAACAGAGGTACAAGGGGCTGACTTCTCAACGGAATGGTGGTGTGCTGTGATAGCGCTCATGTGCACTCTGACATAGTTGGACTTTAGTCCCACCTGCAACAGATGGAGCAGGTACTGAGGTACCACTTGTACCAAGCAGGAGAATGGGTTTGCCTGTCTTTCGGTGCACCACACAGACAATCAGTGCCATTTGAAGGCAAACACCCTTCTTGTGGAGGCCTTATGAGAGGCCAGAACCACCTCTTCCACGTCCCATGAGAGGTTGAAGGGTGTTAATGCTACCCTTTCAGCAGCCAAGCCATGAGTGACAGGGACTCCAGGTTGGGGTGTAGGAGAGAGCCCTGCTCCTGTGAGAGTAGTCCTGGGGCTCGGCCCAGGGGAATAGATGATGCTGCCAACAGGGAAAGGAGCAGTGGGAACCAGGGTTGCCTGGGCCACTGAGGAGCTATCAGTCATGCTCTGTTGTGCTGGACCTTGAAGGTGGTCTTGGCGATCAGTGGTGTTGGCAGGAAGGCATAAAGAAGGCCTTCTGTTCATGGAATGAAGAAAGCATCCGCGTCAACCAGGATGGGTGCGGCTGGCAGGAGCAGAAGCAGGGCAACTGTGTGTTGTCCGGGCTGGCAAACAGGTCCACCAGGGAAATACCCCAGAGTCAAAACAGCCGGGAGGCCACTTCAGGATCCAGGCACCACTCGTGCGTCTGGAGGACTCTGCTCAACTTGTCCGCCAGGACATTGTTTTGGCCCGGGAAGTAGACTGCTCTTAGGAACATCCCTCTGCATGTCGCATAGGACTACCGCCTCCTGGCAAAGGGAGTATGACCCCATGCCCCCTTGTTTATTCACATAGAACACTGCGACTTGGTTATTGGTCTGGACCAGCACAGATTGGTGCTGCAGCCAGTGGCAAAAGACTTAGAGAGCCAAAACATCACCCAGAGCTCCAGCAGATTGATTTGCATCTGGGATTCCATCTGGGACAAGCTGCCCAGTGTCTGGAGGCCCTAGCTATGTACTCCTCAGCCCAGTAAGGAGGCATCTGCAGTGAGGACACTCTGGGGGGATGGGTGCCTGGAACAGCATCCCAGCCTGAAGGTTACAAGGGATCTGCCACCATCCAAGGGAGTCTGCCAGCTAGCAGGTCACACTCTCTCTATACCGGAGCCTGCCTGTGGCTTGTGTCCACTGAGAGCAGAAGCACCACTGGGCCACTCATGTGCAGTCAGGCATATAGGGTACAGTGAACTGTGGAGGTCATGTGGCCCAGCAGGTGGAGGAGAAGCCGAGCAGGTAGCAACCAGCGTCACTGTACCTCTGCGGTTAGCCCCGAGGCGTTCTGACCTCTCCTGAGGAAGGAAGGTTTTGGCCAGGAGGTTGTCTAGCTGAGCCCCTATAAACTCCAAGTGTTGAGCCAGAGAGAGGTGGGACATGGGGTAATTCATGAAAAACCCCAGATGCTGCAGGTTGTTGATGGTGTGCCCTGTGGCGCAGTGCCCCTCTGCAGCTGTGCCTCCCCTTATGAGCCAGTTGTCCAGGTAGGGAAAGACGAAGGCCCTATGGAGACCTGTGAGCTTGGTGAGGAACAGGGTCTGGTGGAGGAGAGGTCTTATGAGCTCTCCTGGAAAGTATGAGTATGGTGTCTGCTGTAGGTGAAGGAGGTAGCCCTCCTTGACCACTTGTAGGACCCAGGTATCAGTGGTGATGATGGACCACCTGTGGGCAAACAGGGCCAGTCGCCCCCCTGTGGGCTCTAGAGGACCTCCTGGAAGAGAGGAGGTCATGCCCAAAGAGTCAAAGGCTTCCCCCAGGCTGAGCTGAGGCTGGGGTCAGCACCTGGGACTTGAGGGTCTTTTTCTTAAGGGGGCCGTGGCCGACCCTTGTGCTGTTGGCTGTACTGCGGGGCTGAGAAGGCTTGGAACTGTGAGGTGCTGACAAAGCTGCCCTTTTTCTGTGGGAAGAAGGGCTTTTTTCGCGGGGTCTTTTTGTGGGGCTGCACAGAGGTCTTTTTGAGAGTCTTGTCCTCGTGAGTAACTCGGTCTCTATCTCTGCTGCTTTGTCTGCCATGAGTTTCCCAAAGAGGTTCTCTCCAATGCAAGGGTCATCAATAATTTTGTCCTGAACCCATTGTTCGAGGTCAGAGGATTGTAGCCATGCCTGGTGTCAGGCCCCGATGCCGGCTGCAGTCACCCTGGCTGATGAATCAAAGCAGTTGTAAGCTGCTCGAAACAGGAACTTTGAGCACTCTTGACTGCCGAAGCCAGTGACTTGAACCTCTGGAGGGGTTCCCCATCGAAGCCTGCCGAGAACCCACTGAGCTCCTTTGACAGCTCTTTGAGGTACATGCTCATGTAGAACTGGTAGGACTGGACCCAGCATGTTAGCATAGAGCCCTGAAAGACCTTCTGGCCAAGGGCGTCGAGGGTCCAGGCCTCCCTGCCGTGGGGCACCGCAGAATGGGTCGTCTTTTGGCGGACTCAATGTGGGGAAGTTGGCTCTCTGGAACCCAGGGCCTCGGCACATGGAGTCGAGTCACCTGATGACAATGGGCACCAACAATTGGTGTCTCCCACATGCAGAGACGACGGCGTTGTAGGATCAGCGGAACGGGCACCATGAGGGCCTCCCTTCGGAGGGACCTTATATTGAAGGATCTCCAGTTGATCCATGCGCAGATCCTCCTCCGCCTCGATAGGGAGCACCCTAGCCATGTCCCACACAAAGTCGAGGAAAGCAACATCCTCTGGTGGGGAATGGCATTGGGACGCCAGGAGGGGGGGAGAGACAGGTCCGAAGGTACAGCTCGGTGGTGCCAAGTGGAAGTCTGACGTCAATTCCAAGGCTTCGTGGTCACCGCGGTCAAGGTCCGAGCCGAGGGGCCCAGGGCCTGTGGAGGACCTGTGGTCCAAGCCATGTGCACTTGCCAGAGAGGACTGGTGACCCGAGGAACGGGACCTCATTCGATGAGGCTCTCAAGGCTGGTAGCACTCAAGAATTGGCTTGACATCCGGGGAGACCCTCAATGTCAAGGGTCCTGTCTTCAGGACGGATGAACCAGATGAACTGGACATGAACCACTGCAGTTGGGCACAAGGACAGAGATACTACGTTCTAATGTCGCCATCCCGGTCTCTGTGCCAGTTGG
Source organism: Ichthyophis bannanicus (assembly GCA_033557465.1). Lineage (NCBI taxonomy): Eukaryota > Metazoa > Chordata > Amphibia > Gymnophiona > Ichthyophiidae > Ichthyophis > Ichthyophis bannanicus. The sequence goes on along the minus strand of CM066042.1, from coordinate 163,300,628 downwards.
CTCCGCAGCCTTCAAAGCGGATGCAGAGGGTTTTAGGTCTGGCATCTATTCTGTTGAGGGAGAGTCCTCGATGATCCGAGGCCGGTTGGTGGGTACCTATAACTCCTTTAGGGACAGCTAGTGATGCTGCTCCCGCTCCGACTCCTCAGACTCAAAGCGGGGACTGATTTTCCCCGACTTCCTGGACCCGGTCTTAGACTTCTTGCGTCCCACCTCCAGGGATTTCCTCTCGGAAGAACCGCGGCCGTGTGACTCCAAGGTGGCGCAGGCTTCATGGGGCCCTACAGTGGGGTGTCTCCAGAGACTCCAGTGCGGATTCAAACTTCTAGAAAAATGTTTTCTGCTACTGCTGACGGATCTTAAAGGCCTTTGAGGTCATGGTTCTGCAGAGTTCGCAGTCCAAGTCGTTGTGTTCCGGGCCAAGGCACCGGAGGCAGCAGTCATGCGGATTGGTAAGGGACATCTTGCTGTACCGGTTGCATTTCTTGAAGCCGCTGGAGGCCATCTGGAAAAGGGGTCCTTGCCACCCCAGCTGGGGTCCAAGGCCTTCAGCCAAAAAAAGGTATGAACCCCGGGTCGAGGGATACCTCAAAGCAAAAAACAAAAACAAAGGAATGAACCTGAGGAGCAACGCTGAGGCGAGCTGGCTTGGGGATGGGAAAGGAACAGGTAAGCAAACCGGACAGAAATGAATCAAAAACACACATTTTTTGGGGGGGAAAACTGGACAGACATCTGGAGGGCTCCTCGGAAAAAAGGAGACAGATGCAAGATGGCACCCTTAGGCGGGAAGGAGACCACACATGTGTGGTGCATCTCCCAAAGGTTTCCTTTGAAAGCTGGGGAGATGCTTCCATGGGGGCTCCATTGGCACCGATGTCACCCAATATGTGAGGACTGACTTCCTGCTTGGTCCCAGAGAACTACCCTGTTCTTATGAAACCTGGTATACGTCAGGTGCGCCACCAGTGCTTGCAATTTGCTGACTCTGTGTGCAGAAGTAAGCATCACTAGAAAACAAATTTTCAGGTAAGGAATCAGATCAGGCAGGAGCTAAGTGGCTCAAAGGGCGTTGCGAGGAGCTACCCAAACACCACATCAATGTCCCTCGGCATTGGGAGTGGTTTAATGTGGGATGGGGGGACAAGATAGTAGGAGACCTAGTATAAAGTGACCCACTGAGGGATGAGATCAGCCTACCAGCCATGGGCCAATGATAAGCGACTACAGCACCGAGGTGAACTCTGAGTTAGACTTCAGACCAGAGTCAGACAAGTGCAGAAGGTAAGACAGAACGGACTCCACAGAACAGAAGAAGGGGTCCAGAGACTTGTTCTCACACCAGACAGAGAACCTGCGCCACTTGAAGGCGTAGGCATGCCGCATCAAGTTCTTATGTGAGGCTAGAAGGATGTTCTCCACATCTTGCAGTAAGTGGAGCTCTGCAAGTACTACTCACTCAGCATCCAAGCCGTTAAGTGCTAGGGATGACAGGATGGGATGGAGCAGAGTTCCATCATCCTGCAAGATCAGGGGCACAGCCCAATATAAGGGGTTGCCATTGGGGCAATCTGAGCAGACTAGGGTTGCCTGGGCCAGTGTGGCACAATGAGGATCATGGTAGCACCGTCCATATGCAACTTGGAGAGTCTTTGCCACCAGAGGTGTCTGTGGGTAGGTATAGAGACGATCCTTGCTCCAGTCCAGGAGAAAATCATCGGGAGCCAAGCAATTCTTGCATAGCACTCTGGAGCAAACAGCAGGAGCTGGGTGTTGCAGGGAGTGACAAAGAGGTCTATGGATAGTGGTTGGCAACCTGCCTATTCGGAGTCCATTTGTGTGGTTGAAGGACCCTGCTGAGGCAATATGCCAGGATGGTGAGCTCCCAGGTATACCACGAAGCATACTATGCGAGAATGTAAACTTCCAGAGGCGGACTTGCCTCCCAGAAGAGGAGGTACGAGCCTGTGCCACCCGGTTTGTTGAGGTAGAACATGGCCACCTGGTTGTATCTGTCTGTATGAGGATGACCTGTTGGAGAGCTGTTGCTGAAACACTCTGAGGACACTGGCAATGGCCCGAAGCTCCAAGAACTTGATCTGATGGCAGCTTTCCAGGGCAGTCCAGAGGCCCTGTGTGAAAGGGCTTTCAGATGTGCCCCCCAGCTGTGTTTGGAGACATCGGTCGTTATGATTCACTGGTGTGGCAGGGCCTGAAAGTGAAGCCCCACAAGCAGGTGAGTAGGATGCTGCCACCAGGACAGGAACTCTTGGAGGGGCAGAGTCACTGTTACCCTGTCTGAAAGATGTCCCATTGCCTAACACCATTAAGTGCAGAGAGAACACTGCGCCTGATGTATCTGAAGTTGGGCTGAGGGAGTAACGTGGACTGCAGAGGCCATGTGGCCCAGGAGACGCAGCATCTGCTGAGCTGTGATAACTGAGCAATGCTGGACATCCCTCACCAAGATGACTAGGCATTGAGCCCTGTCCACTGGAAGGAAAGTTGGAGACAGTGTGGTGTCAAGGAGAGCCCCAATAAACTCGAGACATTGAGAGGGTTGCAGGTAGGACTTTGGATAGTTGATGAAAAAAACCAGCTGTTCCAGTACCTGAATGGTACGCTGTATGGACTGTCAGACTTCATCCTGCCTCAGACCAACCAGTCGTCCAGGAACGGGAAGACAGATTCCCAGGATCTGGAGGAAGGCGGCAATGATCGTGAAGACCCTTGAGTTAGAGGCAAGGCCGAAGGGCAGAACCCTGTACTGATAGTGCTGTCCACTGAACATAAAGCAGAGGTACTGACAAAGCAGGGAGGTGGATGAGGATGTGCGAGTAGGCATCTGAGATCCAAGGAGCACAGCCAACCTTTTGTTGAAGGTAGGGGCAACAACATTCCAAGGGATACTATCTTGAATTTCTCATTCACTAGGAAGCCATTGAGATTGCAGATATCCAGGATGGGTCGGAACCCATCCCCATTCTGCCAAGAGGGACTGGACCTCTAGTTGGAGTAGTTCACAATGGTGATGTTTGAGAGGGTACTCCCCTGGAAAGGTGGTGGGGGGAATCTGATCGATGCACAGCAGGTAGCCCTCATGGGCCACCTGTAGTGCCCACAAGTCTGTTGTTATGCTGGGCTACTTGTGGGCAAAGTGTATCAGCAGTCCCCCCACCTGTGGCAGAATGGAGGCTGGGAAGGGAAGACGGAACATGGTCCGAAGCCAGGAGTCAAAACCCTCGCCTGGCTGAGGCTGCGGCGCTGGTTGAGGCTTTGGGCTTGCGCTGCTGCCTCTGGTTTTGACTCTTAGCCTATTGCTCCTGTTGGGGCAGCTGGTGCGAATATGGGATGTAAGTACCATAAGCCTTTTCCTTTTTAGAGCAGAAGGACTTCTTCCCTGAAACCTTTCCCCTGGATGGATCAGCGGTCTCTCTCAAGGGCCTGTTCATGGTGAGTTGCTCCATTTCCAACTCTGTGGCCTTCTCTGCAATGAGTTTGCCAAAGAGGTTCTCTCCCCAGCATGGGACATCAGCCAGCTTGTCCTGAACCCATTGTTCTAAGTCCATGGTGCATGACAGCCTACCCAGAGGCACCGAGGAGTGCATCTTGGAACTTTAATCTGGCACATGGCCGATTCCACCAACATGGATTTGTGAGAGAGCTGTGTTTTTTCAAACCCAGGGCTCTTGCGCACTTGATACATGAAACAGAGGTGTCAGCTGACTGCTGGCACCATGAGCAGTGTTTTCCACATCCTAAAGAGAAGCCATTCCAGTATCAGGTGGATAGGAACTATAATAGCCTCTTTAGTGGGAGTCAGGTACTAGACGATTTCCAACTCCTCTGCCCAAGGTTTCTCTTCCACTTCAATACAAGGTTTCTCTTCCACTTCAATACTGAAGGGCAAAGCCTACCTCATGTCCTGGGGGGACGACGACACTTCCTCCATTCATATGGGAGCGAGGGATCAGAGGGGACACTGCGGTGACAGGCGGTTCAGAGTAGTTACTCACCTGTAACAGGTGTTCTCCAGGAGCAGCAGGAATCAGTCCTCACATATGGGTGACGTCGGCGCCGACGGAGCCCCCATACGGAGCATTTCCCCAGCTTTCATAGAAAGACTTTGGGAATGCAGTGCGCATGCGCGGTCCCCTTCCCGCCCAAGGGTGCCATCTTGCTCAGTCTAATGACATAGCTAAAAGACAGCAAAAATAAACCATATGACTGCAACTCCAAGGGGAGGAGGGAGGGTTGTGAGCAATGTTCCCTCTAATTTTCTGTAGGCTGTGTGCGCATAAAATATCAGCTGTGCAGCTTTCGAAGGAAGGTTAAATTTTTGTGCGGCACATAACGACACTTGGAGTTCTATACCTTAAAATTTGACTACACGTCAGAATACAGTATGTACACCACACTGATTGCACTAGATAATATTGTAGAACTTGTGAAAACCGTAAATACACAACAACTTTAAAATTTTAAGATGTCTGTGGTGTTTTCTATCAGAATCAGAACCGCAATTTTTGTGCGCTCTGTTATAAAGTATGTGCGCTCGCTCGGCGAGGTGTATGCGTGCGCACACGCGCACAGCTTAGAGGGAACAGTGGTTGTGAGGACTGATTCCTGCTGCTCCTGGAGAACACCTGTTACAGGTCAGTAACTACTCTTTCTCCAGGACCAAGCAGGAAGTCAGTCCTCACATATGGGACTCCCTAGCTTAGGGCTACCAGAGGCCCGAAACTGAAAAATGAGCTCCCTCTAGAGCCTCAGCATGCAAGAACAGAATCTTCTCTGATAACGCCCCCGACAGGTAGCCCAACACCAGGGCTGGAGGGTAGGAGTTGCCTAGACCTCAAAGAGATTATGGAGTATCGCTTGCCTGAAAGCACTGTCCCTGCGGGACTCCCTCTCAAGGCAGTAGTGGGCCGCAAAAGTCTGGCTTGAAGACCAAAGTAGCGGCCCAGCAGATGACTGCCAATGGAACAGAGCGGAGATGAGCCACTGACGCAGCCTTCGCCCTGACACGGTGAGCCGTAACTCGACCCTGCAACGAGAGGCCGGCTGCCCTGTAAGCCCAGGCAATGCAGTCAGCTACCCATATGGACAAGGTATGCTTGGAGACAGCCAACCCCAACTTATTGGGGTCATAAGAGACGAAGAGCTGAACCGCCCTCCGGTGCTCCCACGTACGGTCAAGGTAGAAGGATAACGCCCTCCTACAGTCCAGGGTATGCAGGACCATCTCAGCACAGCTAGAATGAGGCCTGGGAAAGAAAGTCGTAAGAACCACCTCCTGATTGAGGTGGAAGGAGACAACCTTTGGAAGGAACTTAGGGTGAGTCCGTAAGACTACCCTGTTCTTATAGAACCTAGTATAAGGTGCTTCTGAAACTAGGGCCTGAAGCTCACTCACTCGTCTAGCTGAGGTAAGGGCTACCAGAAATAGCGTTTTCCAAGACAGAAAACGCATAGGGCAAGTAGCCATAGGTTCAAATGGTGGGAAAGTAAGCCGTTGCAAGACCACATTTAAATCCCATTCAGGGGCCGGTGGACGCACTGGAGGCTTAAGCAAAAGAAGGCCTCTGAGGAAGCGGGCCACCAAAGGATGACTGGAGAGAGACTGACCCTCCACCTGTGAGTGGTGTGCTGAAAGAGCACTAAGATGAACTCTAACAGAATTGGACTTAAGGCCTAGGTTGGACAGGTGAAGCAAATACTGCAGCACCACTGGTACCAGGCATGAGAAGGGATTCTCGTTGTGTTGAGTACATCAGGCAGAAAATCTATGCCACTTAAGGCAATAAGACTTTCTGGTGGACTGTCTCCTAGAGGCCAAGACTACGTCCTCCACTTCCCTAGGCAGTAGTAAAGGCGTTAGGACTACCCTTTCAGCAGCCAGGCCATCAAACTGAGGGACTGGAGATTGGGGTGCAAGAGAGATCCCTGCTCCTAAGACAGGAGATCTGGTTGCATCCCCAGAGGAAGAGGAGTGTCCACCGCTAGTTGCAACAGTAGTGGGAACCAGGGCTGCCTTGGCCACCTGGGGGCCACCAGAATCACTGAGGCCTTGTCCCGGATCACCTTGAATAGTGTCTTGGACACTAGAGGCGTGGGAGGAAACGCATATAGGAGGCCTGTAGACCATGGAATGAGAAACACATCCGCTGCTACTCTGAAAGGATGCGGTTGTCTGGAGCAGAACCTGGGAAGTTGACGGTTCAGAGGACTGGCAAAGAGATCCATGGTTGGAAGTCCCCATCTCAGGAAGATCTGTTGAACCACTAAAGGGTTCAACTGCCATTCGTGCGGCTGCAGAATCCTGCTCAATCTGTCCGCCAGGTAATTCTCCTGACCTGGGAGGTAGACTGCTTTGAGAAGAATGCCATGATCGACTGCCCAGGAGCACAGTTTCTGTGCCTCCTGACAGAGAAGACGGGACCCTGTGCACCCTTGTTTGTTCACAAAGAACATAGCCACTTGATTGTCTGTCTGAACTAAGACGGACTGGTGAGAGATGAGATGAGAGAAAGTTCTCAGGGCTAAGCGGATAGCTCTCAGTTCCTAAGAGATTGATCTGCTGTGCGGCCTCCCAAGGAGTCCACAGGCCTTGAGTACATGCCCCTTGGCAATGTGCACCCCAACCTTGTAGAGAAGCATCGGTTTGTCAGCACCTGAGAGTGTGGAGGTGCCTGAAAAGGCACCCCTTGCACTAGATTCGGAAGATGAAGCCACCATTGCAGAGAAGACTGTAGTAGGCTGGACACCCTCACTTTGTCCGCGAGGCTTCCTGTGGCGTGGTGCCACTGAGACCCCACTGAGCTGGTCTCATGTGTAGACGGGCATTTGGAGTCACATGGACCGTGGATGCCATGTGGCTTAAGAGCCTCAGGAATTGTCTGGCGGAGACTAGAGAATTGCTGTGGAATAGCCTTGCTAGAGCCATCAATCTGTGGGCCCTGTCCACTGGTAGAAAGGCCTTTGCTTGAAAGGTGTCCAGTCGAGCTCCTATGAACTCCATGTTCTGGGAGGGATGCAAACTGGACTTTGCAAAGCTTATGACAAACCCCAGGTGCTGAAGCAGAGCGACAGTGCGAAGGGTGGCTTGATTGGCTTCTTGCGGGGACTGACCCCTGATGAGCCAATCGTCCAGATATGGAAAGACAAAGAGGTCCTGAACCCTGAGGTAGGCCGCCACCACCGCCAAGCACTTGGTGAATACCCTGGGGGCGGATGTAAGGCCAAACGGCAGTACTCTGTACTGATAATGGTTTCCTCCCACTACAAATCTGAGATATTGTCTGTGGTATGGATGAATAAGGATGTGAGTATAAGCATCCTTTAGATCTAAGGAGCATAGCCAATCTCCCTGCTGGAGGTAGAGCAGCAGAATTCCAAGGGTAAGCATCTTGAACTTTTCCCTCTCCAGGAACTTGTTCAGGTTTCGCAAGTCTAGGATGGGTCTGAGGCCTCCTGTTCGTTTTGGTACCAGGAAGTACCTGGAATAGAAGCCGTGACCTTTCACGTGGTGGGGCACCGGTTCCACTGCCTGATCCTTTAGAAGACCTGCCAACTCCTGCAGGAGTAAGTCCCTGTGTAGAGGAGTCTGGGAGGCTCCCCTGGAAAATAGGAAGGGGGTACCTGGTGGAAGTGGAGGAGATAGCCCTTCTGGACTATACTTAGAACCCAGGTATCCCTTGTGACAGCTGACCACCTGTGGGCGAACAGGGCCAGCCTGCCTCCAGTGCTGATGGGAGCCAGCTGAGGAGAGGCTATGCCAATGCAGTCAAAATCCCCACCCTGCTGAGCAGGAGCCGGAGTAGGAGGCTTGGGGGCCTTCTGCCTACGGGGCCCATGACCCTGCCCCTTGGCCTGCTGACCCTGTTGGGGAGCTACAGAGGCCTGATAATGAGGGTACTGTTTATAGGCAGATGACTTCCTCGGGTAAAAGGTCTTTTTCCCTGAGCCCTTCTTCTTCTGAGAAGGGGCAGAGGTTTTTCTGGACAGCCTTGTCCGGGTAAGAGTCTCGGTCTCGAGTTCAGCAGCCTTGTCAGCCATGGGCTTGCCAAAGAGGTTTTCACCTCGGCAGGGGACATCGACCAACTTGTCCTGCACCCATGGCTCGAGGTCCGATGAATGTAACCAAGCCTGACGGCATGCACCGATGCCGGCCGAAGCCTCAAAGCCATCATAGGCTGCTCGAGATATAAACTTCGAGCACTCACGAATACCCGAGGACAGAGCATTGAACCTCTGCAAAGGTTCCTCGGAGAGACCAACAGAGAACCCGGCAATCTCCTTTGCCAGGTCTCGAAGGTACATGCCCATGTACAGCTGGTAGGTCTGGACACGGCAAGCAAGCATAGAGCCCTGGAAGCACTTCTTAACGAGGGCATCCAGGTTCCGGGCCTCCCGACCGGGAGGCACCAAGGAGTGCATCTTCTGACTCTTCAGACGATGCATGGCCGATTCCACAACCATGGAGTGGTGCGGTAATTGTGCCTTTTGGAACCCGGGGCGCTTGCGGACTCGAAAGATGGAATCGACCCGCTTGCTCAAAACCGGCATCGAGGTCGGTGCCTCCCACATGCGGAAGAGCAACCGTTCCAGCATCGAAGGAACCGGAACAGTAAAGGCCTCCTTCGGAGGAGAGTCATATTGTAGGGCCTCGAGCTCCTCGGCTCGAGGCTCCTCCTCGGGATCCGCGGTGAATGCCAAAGCCTTGGCCATGTCCCGCAAGAAATCCGAGAACCGGGTATCCTCCGGGGGGGACCTTCTCTGAGGCTCAGACTCAGGCGAGTCCGAAGGAACGCACAGAGTCCGAAAGGTGTCCGGCGACTCCTCATCCTCCGTCTCCCAGCCGAACTCCTCGGAGGAGGAATCAAGCGGCTCCGGTTGGGCAGGCATCGATGCCATCCGCTCCGACGCCGAGGGTACCAGCGTCGACAACCTCGGTCCTGAACAGGAGGCCGAGGGGGACCTTGGCCGAGGATCGACTCGAGCTCGCATGAACTCGAGGATCGGCTCGGCCTCCAGGGTCGACTTGGACGTCGATGTCCCGGTGGTCGGGGCAGATGCACCTGTGAGACCAGCGATCAGTGCCCACTGCTGTTCCATGAAGGCAGCCAAGCTGCTCACCAAGGCCGTCAACCTGAGTCCGCGCTCAGGAGACTCAGCAGCCCCCGACTCGGGCCCCGGTGGCACTGGGCCTGACGTTGGCTCCCCTGGAGGTGAGTCCACGAGGACTACAGTACTCACGTGACCCAGGGGACTCCATCTCCACACGAGGTTGTTTTGCAGGCCTCTCCGACTCCGAAGACCCGGGACGGCGCTGGGGGCTATGCGACTTGGCCCTCGAGGAGCCAAGTGCGTCCACCAACGCCGCCCTCACGGGTTTTTTCTTCTTACGATGCTCCTGCGAGGGAGACCCCCTTTCAGAGGAGCCTCGACACTGCTCGGGGCCGGAGTCCCGAGATGTCGAGGCCTCTGACGAGGTCTGGGCCCGACCGGACGCGGAGTCAGAGAAGATTCTTTCCTTTTGGTGCTGCCGACTCCGTAATGCCTTAGAGGACATTTTCCCCACACGGACCACAGATCATCAGGTCATGATCCGGTCTGAGGCACCGGAGGCAGCAGTCATGTGTGTCGGTGAGAGACATAAGTTTCTTGCACCGATCACACTTTTTAAACCCGCTGGCAGCCATCGGGGGGAAAAAGGGCCCCTGCAAGGTCAAAAGACAGGGCTGCCAGTGAAAAAAGAAAAAATGGCGCGAACGCTAGTCACTAAGGACAAAAACCGAAAAAGAGATCTGGGCTCGATACCGGCATATCGGGCCCAGGCGGGAAAGGGAAACCGGCGTCGAACCGAAGAAAACAGGTTAACGCAGAGAAAAATCAACTTCTTCCTCATGTGAAATGAATATACATCCGTCGGGCTCCGCGGAAAAAAGAAGACTGAGCAAGATGGCACCCTTGGGCGGGAAGGGGACCGCACATGCGCGCTGCATTCCCAAAGGCTTTCTATGAAAGCTGGGGAAATGCTCCGCACAGAGGCTCCGTCGGCGCCGACGTCACCCATATGTGAGGACTGACTTCCTGCTTGGTCCTGGAGAATTGGAGATTCCTCTTCAGTCTCCCAATTAGAGTCCGAAAGGAACTAAGTACTGACACGAATGGTGACCATGCTGGTGGCTCTCGGGCAGAGTCAAAGGAGTCCTCAGCTCCCATCTGTCCAAACCCAATGCACATGGGGAGGACACCCACTGCACCAAGGAGGGACCTCTAGGACAGTCTGCAGGTGAGGTCCCTGGCAGCTTGCTGAGCCATGAACACTGCGAGGCTATGCTCAAGGGCTTGCATCCTCTCTGTGAGGGATAGAGGTCTCTGCTGCTGCCAGAGTTGGCTCCACAGCTTGTTCCCTTGGTGTGGACATCTCTGGCCTCGGGAGTCCCACACCAGTCCTCCAAAGCCTCAGGAGGCAACTGCTCCCACTCGGGCAGTTTGGAGGGCCGCTCCCGGTTCTTGCCTTCGGAGTTAATCCAAGGGCTGAGATGCTGATGCCCATGGGCTGTTGTCCCGGGCTAGACATTGCCCTTTGATGACAACAAGGTTGAAGTCCCGTCCTTCTGGGGGCGCACCTTATCAAAGGAGAGCCGCTGTTCTGGTGCCTTATGACCCCTCCTCTCTGAATGGGCCCAGTCTCTGCATGAAATCGAAGCCTTGGCAGGGGGCCTTTGAGGGCATCAATGCCGGGGCCGATGTCGATGCCTTGGAACCGAACAGCAATTCCTGCTGCCGTTCCCAGTCCTTAAGCCCCTTGCACATCATTTGCAAGCAGAGAGCACAGTCTAAGTACATCCAAGGCACCAGTTGTGGCAGTCCATGATGGAAATAGTCTGGCCACACTGGGTGCACCTTCTTGAAGCGACTGGCCGGTTTTGACATGGTAAGGAAGACCGCTTCTGCCAAGTCAAAGGACTCCAACGTCCTCCCTGACCAGGGGAGCATGAGGAAAATCCCACACATCGAAAAGGAAAACAGGCAAAAAATCCAGAGAAAAACGCGCCACCGAGGCACCAATGTTCCCAGTGCAACAGGAAGGTGCTGTACATACTAACATATAGTAACATAGCATATGAGAGCAGATAAAGACCAATATGGTCCATCTAGTCTGCCCAGCAAAGCAGCAAGAGTAGGTGCACCTGCCACTCCTTGTAGGTCATCCCTCTCCATGCCTTTGTTTAGGGGTGTACCCACCGCTCCGTGTAGGTCACCTCTACTATAAGAGATAGTTATATTTGTTTTGCTTTTATCCTGTTGCTATAAAGGAATCCACTGCGTCTGTCCCATGCCATTTTGAATTCTGTCACTGTATTTGCCCCCACCACTTCCATCAGGAGGGCATTCCAAGCATCCATCACCCTTTTCAGTGAAAAAGTATTTCCTGACATTGCCTTTCAGTTTAACCTCTTGCAGCTTTGTGTTATACTCTCTAGTTTTGCAGCTTCCCTGTCTTTGTAAGAGGTTTGTTTGTTCATTAATACTCTATGTATTTAAAGATCTGAATCATATTTCCCCTGTCCCTCCTCTCCTCCAGAGTATAACATATTTAGGGGTCTTCAAGTCTCTTCTCATAAGTCTTCTGAGGCAGGCTCCAAATCATTTTGATTGCCTTCCTCGGAACGGTTTCCAGCATGTTTGTGTCCTTTGCGAGATATGGTCTCCAAAACTGAACACAATATTCCAAGTGTGGCCTCACCAGTGACTTGTACAGTGGCATTAGTACCTCTTCCTTTCTGCTGGTAACTCCTCTCTGTATGCAACCCAGTATCCTTCTGGCTTTTGCCATCGCCTTGTCACACAGTTTATTGATTTTTTTATTTATTTTTATTTAACAGGTTTTATACCACTTTATCATTTCAATCAAAGTGGTTTACATTGAAACTTAAACTTGGTAATGTACATTGAACATTGATAAAGCGTAGTTACTCACCTGTAACAGGTGTTCTCCAGGAGCAGCAGGAATCAGTCCTCACATATGGGTGACGTCGGCGCCGACGGAGCCCTCGCGGAGCAATTTTCCCCAGCTTTCAAAGAAAGCCTTTGGGAATTGCAGCGCGCATGCGCGGTCCCCTTCCCGCCCAAGGGTGCCATCTTAGCCAGTCAGATGACATAGCTAAAAAAGACAGCATAAAAATTTGCAAAAAAAAAAAAACTAAAGCAGATGATTGCAACTCCAAGGGGAGGAGGGAGGGTTGTGAGGACTGATTCCTGCTGCTCCTGGAGAACACCTGTTACAGGTGAGTAACTACGCTTTCTCCAGGACCAAGCAGGAAGTCAGTCCTCACATATGGGACTCCCAAGCTTAAGGCTACCGGAGACCCTAAGCACAAAAATGAGCTCCCTCTAGCTCAGCAGCACAGAAGGAAGGAATCTTCGCTGAATTATTACCCACCGGTAGCCCACATCCGGGATGGAGGGTAGGAGTTGCTCAAACCTCAAAGAGATTACGGAGGACTGCCTGTCCGAAAGCACTGTCCCTGCGGGACTCCCTCTCGAGACAGTAATGGACCGCAAAAGTCTGGCTCGAAGACCAAGTAGCGGCCCGGCAGATGTCTGCCAGCGGAACAGAGCGGAGGTAAGCCACTGACGTAGCCTTTGCCCGAACGCAATGAGCCGTGACTCGACCTTCCAAGGAGAGTCCGGCTGCCCCATAAGCCCAAGTGATACAGTCCGCAACCCAGATGGACAGAGTACGCTTGGAGACCGGGAGCCCCAATTTATTGGGGTCAAAAGACACAAAAAGCTGAGCAGCTTTACGGTGCTCCCGCGTACGGTCAAGGTAGAAGTTCAATGCCCTTCTACAGTCCAGGGTATGGAGGACCGTTTCAGCTCGGCTGGAGTGTGGTCTGGGAAAGAAGGTCGGAAGTACCACCTCCTGATTGATGTGAAAAGGGGAGACCACTTTTGGAAGAAATTTTGGGTGAGTCCGTAGGACTACCCTATTTTTGTAGAACAGAGTGTAAGGGGGATCAGACACGAGGGCCTGCAGTTCACTCACGCGTCTAGCGGAAGTGAGGGCTATCAAGAACAATGTTTTCCAAGAAAGAAAACGGAGAGAACAGGTAGCCATAGGTTCAAAAGGCGGACAGGTGATCCGCTGTAAAACCACATTCAGATCCCAGTCAGGCGCTGGCGGGCGCAGAGGTGGTTTAAGCAGAAGGAGACCTCGGAGAAACCTCGCTATAAGAGGGTCGCTGGAAAGAGGTCTGCCGTCCACCGGCACATGATGTGCCGAAAGAGCACTGAGGTGAACTTTGACGGAGTTGGACTTAAGTCCCAGATTAGAGAGGTATAGCAAGTACTGCAGGATCACCGCCACCGGGCAGGAGAAGGGATCCTGAGACTGTTGGGTACACCAAACGGAAAAGCGACGCCATTTAAGGGCGTAGCATTTGCGGGTAGAAGGTCGCCGAGAAGCTAGGACGACCTCTTCCACCTCTGCCGGCAGGAGAAGGGGAGCAAGGACTACCCTCTCAGCAGCCAGGCCATTAGATTGAGAGATCTGAGGTTGGGGTGTAGCAGAGACCCCTGATCCTGAGTGAGGAGATCCGGTTGTAACCCCAGAGGGAAGGGATCCTCTACCGCCAATTGCAGCAGGAGTGGAAACCACGGCTGTCTGGGCCAGCGAGGGGCCACCAGGATCATGAAAGCTTTGTCTCGGAGAACCTTGAAAAGAGTTCGAGAGACTAGCGGGATGGGAGGAAAAGCATACAGAAGGCTCTCCGACCATGAGAGTAGAAAAGCGTCTGCCGCAACTCGAAGGGGATGTGGCTGACGAGAGCGGAAGCGAATAAGTTGCCGGTTTAGAGGGCTGGCAAAGAGATCCATCGTGGGGAGGCCCCACTTTAGAAAGAGCTTCTGAACTACCAAGGGATCCAGGCGCCACTCGTGCGGCTGGAGGATCCTGCTGAGTTTGTCCGCCAGGCAATTTTCTTGGCCTGGGAGATAAACTGCCTTGAGAAGAACGCCGTGACTGACGGCCCAAGAGCAGAGCTTCTGTGCTTCCCGACAGAGAAGGAAGGAGCCCGTGCCCCCCTGCTTGTTCACGTAGAACATGGCAACTTGATTGTCCGTCTGGACAAGGACGGACTGGTGAGAGGTCAGGTGGGAGAAGGCCTTGAGAGCCAGGCGGATCGCTCTGAGCTCCAGGAAGTTGATCTGCTGAGCAGACTCCCATGTGGTCCAGAGGCCCTGAGTACGTGCCCCTTGGCAATGTGCTCCCCAGCCCAGGAGGGATGCATCTGTCGTCAGCACCTGGGCCGGCTGAGGTGACTGAAAAGGCATGCCGAGTACCAGGTTCGGCCGATGAAGCCACCACTGGAGAGACGAGGCCAGCGGCTCGGAGACGCGCACTAGGTCTGCTAGGCCGCCTGTGGCCTGTTGCCACTGCTTGTGAAGACACCATTGAGCAGGCCGCATATTCAGGCGGGCATTGGGGGTCACATGGACGGTGGAAGCCATATGGCCGAGTAGTCTCAGGAAGCGCCTGGCGGAGACCAGGGGCTGGCTGCGAAAACGGTTGGCTAGGTCCATGAGCCGTTGAGCCCTGTCGAGCGGTAGGAACGCTCTTGCCTGAGGAGTGTGCAGCCTTGCGCCGATGAACTCGAGATCCTGTGAGGGGAGCAAAGTGGACTTTGCGAAGTTTATAACAAAGCCCAAGTACTGCAGAAGAGTCACCGTGCGGCGTGTGGCGTTGGTGACCTCCGGAGCGGACGCTGCTCTGATGAGCCAGTCGTCGAGGTACGGAAAGACATAGAGGCCGTGAAGCCGGAGATGGGCCGCCACCACCGCGAGACATTTTGTGAAGACTCGCGCGGTGCGGAGGACAGGCCAAAGGGCAGTACCCTGTACTGGTAATGATTTCCTGCCACCACAAACCTTAGGTATTGGCGGTGGCTTGGGTGGATGAGGATGTGCGTGTAGGCATCCTTTAGATCCAAGGAGCATAGCCAATCTCCCTGCTGGAGGTAGGGCAGAAGGATTCCAAGGGTAAGCATTTTGAACTTTTCCCGCACGAGGAACCTGTTGAGGTTGCGCAAGTCCAGGATGGGTCTGAGGCCTCCTGTCCTTTTTGGCACTAGAAAGTACCGGGAATAAAAGCCTTGACCTCTCAGGTGGTGGGGCACCGGTTCCACCGCCTGTTCCTGTAGAAGACCTGCTAACTCCTGAAGGAGTAAGTCCCTGTGCAGAGGGAGTCGTGGAGGTTCCCCCGGGAAATAGGGGGGAGGGACCTGGTGGAAGTGGAGAAGATAGCCTTCTCTTACGACTTGAAGCACCCAGGCATCTGAAGTGATGCTGGACCACCTGTGGGCGAAGTGAACCAGCCGGCCTCCGGTGCTGGGAGGAGCCAGCGGAGGGGGAGAGGCTATGCTTAAGGAGTCAAAAGCCCCCACCCTGCTGAGCAGGGGCCGGTGGTGCAGGCTTGGGGGCTTGCTGCCTACGGGACCCGTTACCCCGTCCCTTGGCCTGCTGGCCCTGTTGGGGAGCTGCAGGGGCCTGATATTGGGGGTAGTGTTTGTAGGCAGCTGCCTTACTCGGGTGTAAAAGGACTTCTTTCCTGAGCCCTTCTTTTTCTGGGAAGGGGCGGAGGTCTTCCTAGAAAGCCTAGTCCTGGTGAGAGTCTCCGTCTCGATTTGTGCAGCCTTTTCAGCCATGGGCTTGCCAAAGAGGTTTTCACCTCGGCAGGGGACATCGACCAACTTGTCCTGCACCCAGGGCTCAAGGTCAGACGACTGAAGCCAAGCCTGTCGGCGGGCACCGATGCCGGCTGCGGCCACTCGAGCCGATGCTTCAAAGTCATCGTAGGCTGCTCGGGATATGAACTTTGAGCATTCCCGAATGCCAGTGGACAAGGCCAGGAACCTCCGCAAAGGTTCCTCGGACAAACCAGCGGAGAATCCGGCTAGCTCTTTAGCCAGGTCTCGGAGATACATGCCCATGTATAGCTGGTAGGTCTGGACACGACACGCAAGCATAGAGCCCTGGAAACACTTCTTACCAAGGCCATCCAGGTTACGGGCCTCCCTGCCAGGAGGCACCGAGGAGTGCATCTTCTGGCTCTTAAGACGATGCATGGCCGATTCCACTACCATGGAATGGTGTGGTAGCTGTGCCTTTTGGAAGCCAGGGCTCTTGCGGACTCGATAGATAGAATCGACCCGCTTGCTCAGGACCGGCGAGGAGGCCGGACTCTCCCACATGCGGAAGAGTAGTCGTTCCAGCATGGGAGGAACCGGTACAGTAAAGTGTTCCCTGGCGGGAGAGTCATACTGGAGGGCGTCGAGCTCTTCGGCTCGAGGCTCCTCCTCGGGATCCGCAGGGAAGGCCAAAGCCTTGGCCATATCCCTGATGAAGTCCGAGAACCAGGCATCCTCCGGGGGGGACTGCTTCCGAGGTTCGGACTCAGGTGAGTCCGAGGGGACACACCGAGTCCGAAAAGAATCAGGTGACTCTTCCGACTCCCAGACTGACTCCGACGAGGAATCGGTGGGGTCGGCCTGGGCAGGCCGCGGCGCCTGCCGCCCCGACGCCGAGGGAGTCGGCGTCGGCGACCTCGGTCCCGAACGGGAGGCCGAGGGTGACCTCGACCGAGGATCGACTCGAGTTCGCATGGACTCGAGGATCGGCTCGGTCTCCGGGGTCGACTTAGACGTCGACGTCCCGGCGGTCGGGGCAGCGGCGCCAGCGAGGCTAGCGAGCAGTGCCCGCTGCTGGTCCATGAAGGCAGACAGTCTGCTCTCCAAGGCCGTCAACCTGAGTCCGACCTCAGGTGACCCAGCAGCCCCCGACTCGGGCCCCGACGGCATCGGGGCCCCCGACGTCGGCGGTCTCGGAGGCGAGTCCAGGAGGACCACAGGACTTACCCGAGCAGGCAGCTCCGACTCCAGGCGAGGTCGCTTCGAGAGGTGCTCCTTCTCCAAGGACCCGGGACGGCTATCGGGGCTATGCGACCTGGCCCTCGCAGAGCCAGGAGCATCCACCGACGCCGACCTCGCGGGTTTCACCTTCCGTCGATGGTCCCCGGAGGGAGAACCCCTGTCGGAGGAACTCCGGCGACGGTCCGAGCTGGAACCTCTGGACGCGGAGGCCTCTGACGAGGTCCGGGTACGGCTGGGGTCAGCGAAGATCCTATCCTGCTGATGCCGCCGACTTCTCAACGCTTTGGAGGACATTTTGCCGCAGGCCCCACAGATCATTTCTTCATGATCCGGGCCCAGGCAGCGGAGGCAATTGTCGTGTGTGTCAGTTAGTGACATATTTCGGTCACACTGACCACACCGCTTGAAACCACTGGCAGCCATCGGGGGAAAAAGGGCCCCTGCGAGGTCAAAGGACCGGGCTGCCAGGGAAAAACCGAAAACGAAACTGACTAAGTCAGAAAAACCGAAAAAGAAGAAGAGGACTCGTGACCGGCGTCGCGAGTCCGGGCGGGAAAAAAACCGGCGTTGAACCGAAGGAAAAAAGAGAAAATTATGAGTAAAATCAACTTTTTCGCGGGGACACGACGGGTACGTCTGTAGGGCTCCGCGGAAAAAAGAAGACTGGCTAAGATGGCACCCTTGGGCGGGAAGGGGACTGCGCATGCGCGCTGCAATTCCCAAAGGCTTTCTTTGAAAGCTGGGGAAAATTGCTCCGCGAGGGCTCCGTCGGCACCAACGTCACCCATATGTGAGGACTGACTTCCTGCTTGGTCCTGGAGAACTTGGATTTTTCTGAGGCAATGGAGGGTTAAGTAACTTGCCCAAGGACAAAAGGAGTGCTAGTGGGAAATGAACCCTGGCCTCTGGGTTCCCAAGCAAGTGTTTTTAACCATTAGGCTACTCCTCCACTCCACTCCATTGATAAGTCTCCTATGAGGAACAATATCAAAGGCTTTCCTGAAACTGAGGTAGATCACATCCATTGTATGCCCTTGATCTATAAAAATGATGTTTGATATATCAAGTTCAAATATTCCATGTCTGCATGTTTTTATGTACCAAGTTCAAATGTTCTTTGTATACTGTTCCATGTACTATGTTGTTACAATGTAAACCACACTGATTTAAAATAGTGTGGTATATAAAAGCAAATAAATAAATAAATCTAGTTCTCTGATACCAAGTCAAAGAACTCAATCAGATTTGTTTGGCAAGATCGTCCTTTGGTAAAATCATGTTACCTCGGATCATGCAACCTGTTGGTTTCGAGGAAGTCCACTATTCGCTCTTTCAGGAGCGCTCCATTACTCTTCCCACCACCGAGGTAAGGCTTACTGGCCGGTAGTTTGTCACTTCTTCCCTACTGCAACTTCTCCTGTCTCCATGGATCTATTAAAAACATCCTTTAACGGCCCTGCAAGAACCTCTCTGAGCTCTTTTAGTATCCTGGGATGTATCCCATCCGGTCCCATGGCCTTGGCTACTTTCAGTTTTGCAAGCTGTTCAAACACATCATCTTCTGTGAATGGTGTGTCATCTACTCCATTCCCATTTGTATATTTGTCAATCACTGATGGTCCTTCTCCAGGATTTTCTCTAGTAAAAACAGAGCAGAAGTATTTGTTTAGCATTTTTGCTTTTTCGATGTCACTTTCCACAAATCTGTTCCCAGCACTTTTGAGTCCTGCAATTCCACCCTGATTTTCTTCCTCTCCTGAATATACCTGAAAAGGTTGTCACCGTACTTCACATCTTTAGCTATCTTTTCTTCTGCCTTTGATTCTGCTATCCTTATTTCTCTTATCTTTTAGTTTGATCCTGTATTCTTTTCTGTGTTCTTCTGTTTGCGAACTTTTGAATTTTGTGAAAGCTGTGTTTTTTGCCTTTATCTGTGCAGCCACTTCTTTGGAGAACCAAATAGATTTCCTTTTTCCTCTTGTTTTTATTTACTTTCCTTACATACATATCTGTTGCTCCTTTTATTGCCTACTTTAGTTTAGCCCAGTGGTTCTTAACCAGTCCTCCTTGAACGCCTAGGCCAGTCAGGTGTTCAGGATAGCCCTAATGAATATGCATGAGATATATATGCATTAGAGATATCCTGCCAACCTGACTGGTTTGTGGTCCTCTAGGGCTGGATTTGGAGACCCCTGCCTTACAACTCTGTTATCTAAGATTGTGAGTGGGCAAGGTGCAGATGTCCAAGACATCAAAAGGGTAGATAGAATGTGTCACATGCCTCCTCAATTCTCACCACCACCAAAAAGATGTCCAATAGACAATATTTTGGTGGTGGTGAGAAGCAAAGAGGCATGTGACAAATTCTATCTAACCTTTTTGATGTCTTGGAGATCTGCACCTTGCCCACTCACATTCTTAAATGACAGATGTAAGACAGGAGTCTCCGAATCCAGCCCTAGAGGGCCACAAACCAGTCACGTTGGCAGGATATCTCTAATGCATATATATATATATCATGCATATTCATTAGGGCTATCCTGAACACCCGACTGGCCTAGGGGTTCAAGGAGGACTGGTTAAGAACCACTGGTTTAGCACATTGCAATTCTACTTCCCTTAACCCCTCCCACCCTGCCAACTCCTCCCTCAGGTATTTGGCCATTTTACTGAAGTCAGTCTAGGACTTTGAGCTTGCTGTGATTGGATTTTACCTTGGCTTTTATTTCAAACCACATCATATGATGATTGCTGCTGCTCACACGGGCACCCACCCCGATATTTATTTATTTTATTTATTTGCTTTTATACACCGCACTCTTTGAAATCAGTTTACATATAACAGTTTAGATTGAACTAGAAACAAGTAACAGTAACAAGTAACAACAGGCGGCAACATTAAACGTAAATACAGGGAGATGAACTTGGAGTATGCAGGCAGGGGAACTAAAAGCGATCTGGACATAGGCTTTGTTCAGGGTGGCTGGTCGTAAGCTAGTTGAAATAAGTATGTCTTTAAGGCCTTCCTAAAGGATGTCAGGTCTGTGATGGCACAGATTGCTGGAGGTAGGGCATTTCAGCAGGTTGGTGCATAGAGAGAAAAGGCACGATTTTTAGTTGACTGGGTGCATGTCCTTATTGCTGAGGGGGTGACGAGTGAATTCACCATGTATGACCTTCTGGTTCTGTTTTCAGGGGCATGCTGTATGAGGTTTGTGAGGAAGGTAGCAGACATTCCATGCAGACTTGAAGGTGAGTAATAGGGCTTTATATACCAGTCGGCTTGCTATGGGGAGCCAATGTAGCTGCATCAAAAGAGGCATGATGTGTTCAAATCTTGAGGCAGACAGGAGTGTTCGGGTGGCTGTGTTTATGGACAGTTGTAATGGCTGGAGAGCATTCTTTGGCAGGCCGTGTTAGATTATGTTGGCGTAGTCCAAGTGAGGAAAGATAAGGGCCTGGCATACTGTGTGAAAGTCCAAGGGCTCGAGGACAGGGCGTAGATGTCAAAGGGTTGTTAGTTTATGGTAGACTGCCTTGATGATGGTTTGTATGTGGGCTTCCCAATTCAGATGTTGGTCCAAGATGACTCCAAAATAACGTACTTCTTGCTTAGCCATGAGTTTGATATCTTTCAGCCTGAGGGAAGTTGGTGGTGTGAAAGCTTGGTCTTTAGTTATGAATAAGACCTTTGACTTTCTACTGTTAACCATCAGACTGTGGGTGGCGAGCCAGTCCGAGACCGCATTGAAGCATTCTGCAATGGGAGATAGTCGGGGCTGTCTATGGAGAAAGGAGTGTCGAGTAGAACGTCGTTGGCATAGATGTGGTATTAAATGTTGAACGACTGTATAACGGCACAGATCGGCTGAGTATAAATGTTGAAGAGTAGGGAGGAGAGGGATGAGCCTTGTGGGACTCCTTGCGTCTGCTGGAATGGTTTGGATGACTGAGTTCCTATGCGGACTTGTTGCTGGCGATCAGGCAGGTATGACTTGAACCAGTTGAGGGCTTGGTTTCTTATACCTTTTTGATGCAGGTGAGTAGGAGATTGTGGATGACTGCATTGAAAGCAGAGGCAATGTCCATGAATATCAGGATGAATCCTTGTTTTTTCTTGTTTAGGTCTGTATGGAGAGTTGCCAGTAGGGTTTCCACACTGTGCTGTTGGCGGAACCCAGAGGTGCATAGGAGTCAATGTGGTCCTGGATTTGTTGGTGGATAATCTTCTCTAGTATTTTGGCCAAGAAGGGGTGGCTGGATATGGGTCTGTAGGAACTGGTCTCTCATGGATTTAGCTTGTTGTTCTTTATGAGTGGCCTGATGGAGGCAGTTTTGAGACACGCTATCTCCGTTGGTGAACACTAAATCCATCACCGAGCTTTCCCATTACCATTTGTTTAAGTAATGCATCTTGGAAGGCATCCACAATTTTTTTTTCTTCTTTCCAGATTTGCAGAAGGAATATGCCAATCCACATCGGGTAGATTAAAGTCACCCAATATGATCACTTCCCCCTTTATGGCTATCTTTGCAATATCAGCAATCAATTTGCTATCCATTTCTTCAGTTTGAATTGGAGGCCTGTAGACTACAGCAGTATGGATAACAGTGCCATCACCTCTTTCCAACACAATCCACAGCGCTTCTTCCTTTCCCCACGTCCCCTGCATTCAGCAGCTTTAATATTGCTTTTGACATATAGGGCTCCTCCTCCTCCTCTTTTTCTACCCTCTCTATCTCTTCTAAATAGATTATAGCCAGCTATGGCTCTATCCCATTCATGCGACTCGTTAAACCATGTTTCTGTAATGGCCAAAATGTCCAAGTCCATTTCCACCATTAGGGCTTTCGGATCAGGAACTTTGTTAGACTTCATGCATTTGTGCTCATTGCTTTCCAGCATTTGTTGACTGGCTTGCCTGTGTTTTGCATGGATTTTGTTCTACACGCCCCTTCCCACTTGCCATTGATGTGTGGTTTAAAAGTATGGCCGTTTCCATTATCATTTTGCTTTTGCTGGGAGCGACGTTCTCCTCCATAGATCACCCACTTTCCCTAATTTAAATGCCTGTCCACATACTGCCTAAATTTTTCACTTAGGATCCTTTTCCCTGTGATGGAGAGATGTAGTCCATCAGCACAGTATAGTCTCTTGTTGATCCATCTGTTTCCCCAGTCGCCTATAGATCTAAATCCTTCTCATTTGCACCAGGTTTGGAGCCATGTATTAAAGTTGCTTATGCGATGCAGCTTTTCTGCTCCCTTACCATGAACAGGTAGAAAGAACTTCTGAGAACGCTATAGTGTTAACAATGGGCTTGAGTTTTTCTCAGAGTCTGACAGTCCCTTTGAACTGTAGAGGCACTGTACAGTACACGATTCTGAAAAATTAGGGAAACAAGTGAAAAACTAGCAAAGGTCAACTAAATTCCGAGACAAAGACAATGTTTGGAGGGCTCTGTGGAAAAAAGAAGACTGAGGTAAAGATGGCTCATTCGGGCTCCTTCAGGCGGGAAGACTGGCCTGCATGCATTGAGTACTTTACAGAAGTTTCCCATGGAAGCTGGGAAATGTTCTCTCATGGGCTCCGTCAGTGACATCACCCATAAGTGAGGACAGACTTTCTTCTTGTTCCCGGAAAATAAGAATCACCCTCAAGGTGGTCATTCACGAGCATTTAAACAATCTTTTACTCTCAATTCTCAGATTTTCTTCAGACAGAAGAAAATCCATCCACCATCTGCTGGAGACAAAGAAATTCTGAGGAGACTTCTGGTGGTTGAGGTGAATAGAGGCATAGGAGTGGTGTCCCTGAAACCTGAGCTTTCATTGATTCTTTGTCTCCACCAATCTGCTGGTATGGGAACACAACCCACTTGTCTGGACTAGTCTAGCAGGAAGATATAGAATGTTTAACATTTCAAACACAAAAACAAGAGGACATTTGTGATAGAGTGGGAGAGGCTGATGTGCATTAACCCAGAGAGACACCTTGTCTGAGAAACTTTAGAAAAACAATGTGACAAGGTGGTGGCCAAAGCCAGAAAGATACACTTCTACCAATTCCAGTGCCCATTATCAACCCTCTAATACATTCCAAGCCAGCATAGAAAAATTGTAAATATATTATTTATACAAGATGTTAATAAATCTCTATTCATTGTATATAGTTTCATAACATATATGTACATAGTTTCACCAAGTTGAATCCCAGTTGAATTTTCCTGTTTCATGTAAACCTGTTGCTTGCTGTGAGTATTCTTGTTCATTGTAAACCGCGCTGATGAAAAAGAGCACGGTATAGAAGAGCTATAAATAAATAAATAAATAAATACTAGGGTGCATGAAGAAGAGCATAACCAGTAGGAAGTAGGTGGTGATAATGTCTCTGTGCAGGACTGGTAATGCCTCACTTGGAGTATTCTGTTTAGTTTTGGATGGCATATCTTGCAAGGGAAATAAAGAGGCTGAAGTCAGAGGAAAGCAAACAAAAAAGGTCTCCATCAGAAAACACATGAAGCGAGAGGAGGAGAGACAGAGGCAAGGTGCATATCCTCATGCACCACTGATGTGAACGAAGAACAAAGTTTGAAGTCTAAATGGCCCAACTTGTGCACATGGTGAGTGGGGCTTTTTTTGCAGTGACGTGTGTGTGTGTGTGTGTGTTGGGGGAAGGGGGTGTCAGGCCAATTATAGCTCATATGACTGGATTGGGTTTCCTCACCCATGAAGTCACTACTGGGCAGACCAGATGGACTGTGTTCGTTTTTAGCTGCTGTCAACTACTATGTTACTATAATATGCTGTTGTTGGTAATAGTGCTGGAAGATGAAACCCCCAGGTCGGAAGGCACTCAACTGGCTACTGGGGAGGAGCTGAAGACTTTTCAGAGTAAAGCCAACATTTATGATGTGGTTGGATCAAAGCCCTTGGGACGTCTGACTGCTGAGGTAGCTGCACACGAAATGAGTCTCAGAAGCTGGAAAGATGTTTTACATATTGGGACATGGAACGTATGAAGCACAAACCAAGGGAAGTTGGAGGTGGTCAAGAATGAAATGGAAGGTATATAGCTCGATCTGTTGGGTGTCAGAAAACTGAAATGGACTGGCACCAGGGACTTTGCATCTGATGATCACATTGTCTTTCATTTCCAGCATAGTAGACAAAGAAGAAATGGTGTTGCATTTATAATTAAGAAGAAACGTGCAAGAACTGTAATGAAATACTATGCAATTAGTGAACGCTTAATTTCTATTCGTCTACGAGGAATGCCCATCAACACTACTATAATTCAAGTATATGCCCCAACAATAGCTGCAGAAGAGGATGAAGTTGATGAGTGCTATGAACAAGCACAAGCTGAAATTGACAGAACAAGCAAACAGGATATCCTGATAGTCATGGGTGACTGGAAACAAAAGTTGGCAACAAAGGAGGCGGCAAAGTGGTTTGAAAATATGGATTTAAAAACAGAAATGAAGCTGGAGAAAGATTGATAGAATTCTGCAAGACCAACTATCTATGCTTCTCAAACACGTTCTTCCAGCAACACAAGCGGCGACTGTATGCATGGACTTCACCCAATGGATTGTACAAAAATCAGATTGACTACATCTGTGGAAGTCAATGATGAAAAAGCTCTATAATATCAACAAAGACAAAACCTGGAGCTGACTATGGTACAGATCACCAACTCCTAGTATGCAAACGCAAGCTAAAGTTGAAAAAGAGCAAGCCACTCAAATGTAGCAAAAAGAAACATTTGACTTACCTGTTAATTGTTGTTCCTTGAGGAACTCCAGTCCAGTCCCACAACTCTGGGTAGTGTACCTCTTCCAGAAGCTTGGAGACTGAGCATGTCATCTTTTGATTACATCAGTGTACTTATGCAGCTGGCACCACCTACCAGCCCCAGTAACCTATTGACAAAGCAGACTCACAGGAGCAACAAATTAAGTAGCTAAACATGAGAAAAACATTCTACCCCTAAAGAAATTGCCCCCTCCCACCACCTAGGAAGGATTCTCCTCCCCCCACCCAGAATGAGGAAGCTTACCTTTTGAGTGCCTGAGCAACGCCGACCAGCAGGGAGCGAGAGACCAACAGCTCTCCCAGTTCCCCCCCCCCCCCAATGCAGACTACACCTTATTCCCAGACAACCCCTGGACACTGCCTCCACCAGGGGAACCAGCTTCAGGACCGGGGTGACCTACAGATTATCCTAAAAACACACTCAGGGAGGGGAACCAGGACTGAACTGGAGTTCCTCAAGGAACAATAATTAGCAGGAAAGTATAATTTCTCTTTCCTTATCATCCCTCCAAGTCCAGTCCTGCACCTTTGGGATGTATCAGAGCACTTAAACTAACGGGAGGGTCCTACAAAACTGGCCTGAAGCACCGCCGATCCAAAGAGAGCGTCCCCCACCGCCTGGACATCCAAGCAATAGTGCTTGGTAAAGGTATGGAGCGAAGACCACGTTGCTGCTCTACAGATCTACACTGGCAGCACTAAACTATATTCCGCCAATGAGGCCGCCTAAGCCCTCGTGGAATGAGCCCGCAACCCCGCCAGCACCGCTTTACCCTCCACGATGTATGCTGACGTGATTGCCTTCCTAATCCATCTGGAAATGGAGGCCTTTGCCGCCGCCTCTCCTCTGTATGGCCCCCCAAACAGTACAAACAAGATGATCAGTTTTCCAAAAGGACGCTGTCCTTTTCAAATACTTCCGCAGGACTCTATTGACATCCAAGAGGTGCAACTGCAGAGTGGCAGAGCTCACTTCCACGTTTGCCAAAGCCAGTAGGGAAACCATCTAGTTCACATGAAAGGTCGAAACCACCTTGAGCAAAAAAGAAGGTACTGGCCGAAGGACCACCTTCTTCCTTGAGAACGACAGGAATTGCTCCTGGCACAATAAGGCCTGAAGGTCCAAAATCCTGCGGTACGAGCAAATCGCCACAAGGAACATCGTCTTCAGGGAGGCCTGACTTAACGGCTCAAAGGTCTCACCAGAAAGCGCCATTAGCACCAGATTGAGATCCTAAGGATCCGTGGAAGACAAAAGTGGTTCACCGCCCTCAGAAATCTCAGTACGTCAGGGTGTGCGCCTAACGCCACACCGTGGACCTTTCCCAGATAACATGAAATCATCACCAGCTGCACCCTCAAGGAACTAGCGGCTATAGGCCCTTATCGAAACCGGACTGCAAGAATGCCAAAATTTCCAGGACAGAGGCAGTGGATGGGTGAGTCTGCCTATTCCTGTACCATGCCTCAAAGATGCACCATACTCAGATGTACACCAGGCAGGTAGACCTCTTCCGAGCCTTCATTAAGGTTGCTATCACCGGGCCCAAATAACCTCTCTTCTTCAGTCTCGCCCTCTCAAGAGCCATACGATAAGCGAGAATCTATCCACCTGAGGTATGCATACTGGCGTCAAGAAGTCCTTCCGAACCAGAAGCCGCCACGGCCGTCTGCCAGAATCTGAACTAGGTTGGTATACCATGGGCGCCGTGGCCAATCCGGTGCGATCAAAATTACTAACCCCCGGTGAGCCTCTATCTGTTGCATGACCTGGTCTATGAGTGCCTACGGGGGAAAAACAGAGAAGACCATCCGAGGGCCACCTTTATACTAGAAACCCAGTCTAGAAAACGTGGTAAGGAAAGACAGCTTTTATTTTACCAATAACCTGAGAGATTCCGCTGAAAAGACCTGACACAGGCCGTGTTTCGTACAACCTTCTTCAGGGGTATGGCGTACTGAGGTCATAAATATATAAACAAAATGAAGAAATTAGACCTTACCTGCTAATTGTCTTTCCTTGAGTTCTCTCCGGGCCAGTCCAGGCACTTGAGGGTTGTCAACCTTCTCCAGCAGCTGAGGACTGAAAAACTGAAGTTTTGCTGAAAACAGTATCTGGCTCCCCCTGCTGGTCGAACCTCAGTCTAACACGTAACAAGCAGTCTAACAGAAACTGAAGCTCTAAAACAAACCAACTAACCATCTAACACCACTAATAGGCCAAGCCCGCCTAAAACCACGTGCTCCGCCCGTCTGATGCCTTGCCTCCTAATCAATTTCCTTTTTTTTTTTTACCGAAGAGCAATCTCC
Source organism: Ichthyophis bannanicus (assembly GCA_033557465.1). Lineage (NCBI taxonomy): Eukaryota > Metazoa > Chordata > Amphibia > Gymnophiona > Ichthyophiidae > Ichthyophis > Ichthyophis bannanicus. Next base: position 163,273,560 of record CM066042.1, on the reverse strand, counting down.
GTCCTAAAACCGAGGAAGCCCCCAAGAACATATCGACCTAGCTCTTTGAGTGGAAGATCCAGCCCCATACCTTCTGAACTCCCCACTCAGCCAGGTATAGACTTCGCAGCTTGCAAAGAAAAATTCCACAGAGGATGTTCGAAAAAACAGCTAATACTGAAACCGCAAATGGCACAGGGTGGGACCTGGACTGGCCCAGAGAGAACTCAAGGAAAGACAATTAGCAGGTAAGGTCTAATTTCTTCTTCCTCTTCGTCTCTCCGGGCCAGTCCAGGCACTTGAGGGAAGTACCAAAGCAGTACCTAATCCTGGGAGGGACCTGCTAGGCCCGCAATGATGGCTGCCGCCCCAACATCTGCATCTCCCCTGGCCTGAACATCCAATCTATAATGCCTGACAAAGTGTGCAGCGACGACCAAGTAGCCGCCCGACAAATATCCACAGGCAGAATCAAGGCTTGCTCAGCCCAGGACATCGCCTGGCTATGAGTGGAATGAGCGTGGAACCGCTCCGGAGGCGTCTTTCTGCTCGCCTGATACGCCACTGCTATCGCACATTTGACCCATCTAGCGATGGAGGCTTTGGAGGCCGCTTCCCCCTTTCGAGGACCTCCAAACACCACAAATAGCCTGTCGATTTTGCGAAACGGCTTTGACCGCCTTAGGTACCTTTTAAGCACTCTACCTAAATCCAATTTATGGAGAACCGTATCGATGGGCTCACGGTCCTGATCCTGAAAAGTCGGCAGGGAAATAGTTTGATTTACATGAAAACTGGACACCACCTTCGGGAGAAAAGAAGGAACTGGGCTCCCTACATGAAAGCGCCTGAAGATCCGAAACTCTTCTTGCGGAACACAAGGCCACTAAGAAGGCAGTTTTCCAGGAGAGTTCTTTGAGCGGCACCTCTCTCGCTGGCTCAAAAGGAGGCTTAGCCAAAGCCTCTAGAACCAAATTGAGGTCCCAGGCCGGTACCACTGGTCGCACCGGAGGACGCATGTTCTTTACCGCTCTCAAGAATCATAGAATATCCGGATGCCCGCAGAGGAGCGCTCCCTTTATCCTACCTCGAAAACATGCCAGAGCTGCCAACTGCACCTTGAGAGTGGCGAGAGCCAGACCCTTATCCAGACCATCCAGGAGGAATGACAACACGTCTGGAACTAGAGCATTGCTCAGCTGCAGACCCCGCTTAGCGCACCAACGTTCAAAAATATGCCAAATGTGCACGTAAGCTAGGGAAGTAGAAAATCTTCTGGCCCTCAGGAGAGTGCCTATCACCGACTGTGAATAACCTCGACACCTCAACCTTTGCCGTTCAAAAGCCAAGCCGTAAGCGAGAAGCGAGCCACGTCCGGCATAAGCAGCGGCCCTTGAGTCAAGAAGTTCGCTCGAGTCGGTAACCTCCAAGGATCATCCACCAACAGACAGAGTAGATCTGCATACCACGGTCTCCTGGGCCAATCTGGGGCCACCAGCAGCACATGTCTGCCATGTCTCTCTATCCGCTGCAGGACTCGCCCTATCAGAGGCCATGGAGGAAAAACATAAAGAAGCCCTTCTGACGGCCACGGCTGTGCCAGACCGTCGAGACCTTCCGACATCCGCTCTCTGCGCCTGCTGAAGAACCGACTCGCCTTGGCATTGTCGAAAGAGGCCATTAGATCCATGACCGGCTGTCCCCATCGGCGTACCAGGTCGTGAAACACCGCCGCGTTCAACTCCCATTCTCCTGGATCAATCACATGCCGGCTGAGATAATCAGCCTGCACATTGTCCCGGCCTGCCACATGTGCCGCTGAGAGAGCTACTAGGTGGGACTCCGCCCAGTCCATCAACCGTTGGCTCTCTTCCAACAGGACTGCGCTGCCCGTTCCCCCCTGCCAACTGATATGAGACTGTCACCGAGTTGTCGGAGAAAACTCTCACCGCCTTCCCTTCGACGAGATGGTGAAACTCGAGGAGAGCCAAGCGCACCGCCCTGAGCTCCAACAGGTTGATAGAGAACCCTGATTCCTCTAGCGTCCAACTCCCTTGAGCTATGTGAGACTGACAATGAGCACCCCAGCCCGCCAGGCTGGCATCTGTCGTAAGGAGTAACCAGTCCGGTTGACGCAATGGCACCCCAGCTCGAAGGTGGACGGGATCCAACCACCACCGCAGACTGTTGCTTACGTACTGTGCGAAAGGCAATCTACGGTTCAGGGGATGATCCTGGGGTGACCACCTTGTCAGTAACGCTTGCTGCAACGGGCGCATAGGCACCCGAGCCCAGGGCACTAGATCTAAGGCCGCCACGCCGTTGGAGCCTTCAGGCGCAAGAACGCTGTCAACTGCCCCATAAGCTTCTTTATCCTGTTCTCTGGCAAGAACACCGCTCCTAGCCTTGTATCGAATATCGCCCCCAGATAAAGGAGCCTCTGAACCGGAAGCAACTGACTCTTGGTCTGGTTTATAACCCAGCCCAGCCGTTCTAGGAGACTGACCACCCATGCCATTACCACTTCCGACTCCGTGACTGACGGCACCTGAATCAACCAATCATCTAGATACGGGTGCACCAAAATGCCTTCTCGCCTCAACAACGCTGCTGCCACCACCATCACCACCTTTGTGAGGGTTCTTGGCGCCGTAGCTAAACCAAACGGCAACGCCTGGAACTGAAAATGACCCATGGGCACTGCAAAACGCAAAAACCTCTGATGCTCTGGCCTGACAGGTATATGAAGGTAGGCCTCTGTCAAGTCTATGGACGTTAGTACCTCTGTTGGTTGCACCGAACAAATAACCGACCTTAGAGTCTCCATGCGGAAATGTGGAACTCTCAAACAGCGGTTCACATGCTTGAGATCCAAAATAGGACGAAAAGATCCCTCCTTCTTGGGAACCACAAAATAAATCGAGTATCAGCCTAACCCTAACTGGTCGTGAGGAACCGGTATCACCGCCCGAAGACGCAACAAGCGCTGAAGAGTCTGGGCAACCGCCTCCGCTTTTTCTGCAGATCCGCATGGCGACGCCACGAAAGCCTCCTGTAACGGCTGGGCAAATTTGAGAGCATAACCGTTGCGTATAATTTCTAGAACCCAGAGATCCGTCGTTATGGTGGCCTAGACGGAAAGGAACTGCTGCAGCCGACCTCCCACCGGCATTTCCGTCTGGACCAACCTCACTTCATTGTGGCTTCTTCTTGGAGTTTTGCTGGGCTGGAAAATAACCCCTACCAAACCCCCGAGCCCCTCAAAAGGACTGACCTCGAGCCACAAAGCGTCCCCTTTGATATGGGGCGAAACGAGATCCTCTGAACCTGCGAAACTCCCGCGACGGAGCCCTGTGCCCAACGCCAGGCCTTTGGCCTTTTGGTCGGTCCTCAGGAAGGCGACCGCCTTTGGAGTCTCCTAAATCCTTCACAATTTTATCCAAGGTGGCTCCAAAGAGCAACGTGCCCTTGTACGGCCGTTTACTAAGACGTGCTTTGGACGACGCGTCCGCCACCCAATTCCGCAACCAAAGAAAGCGTCTTGCAGCAATGACCGCTGCCACGGACTTCACTGAAATCCTGACGAGGTCATAGAAAGCATCTGCTAGATAAGCCACGGCCGACTCCAGCTTCGCGCCTTCCTCCTCTTCTGCTTTGGCATGAGTACTCCCTTGAATCCACCGAATAGAGGCCCGGGAAACACATGCTCCACAGATAGCCACTCTAAGCGGCAGAGCACAAGTCTCAAACGTTTGCTTCAGTAGAGTTTCTAGTCTCCTAATCCTGCAAATCCTTGAGAGCCGCCCCGCCCTCCACAGGAATTGTGGCTTTCTTTGTTACCGCCGACACGAGGGCATCCACCTTAGGCATTTTCAGCAAATCCTGCTCCTCTTGAGGTAACGGGTACAAGCGAGCGATAGAACGAGCTCCCCGAAGGGTAGCCTCCGGGCACTCCCATTCGGACTCCACCATCTGCTTCATAACCCTGTGTACCGGAAAACACTTCTGCTCTGTTCTAAAACCTTGGAGCAGAGGATCCTCTAAAGCAGGGGTCTCAAACACGCGGCCCGCGGGCCGCATGCGGCCCGCGAGAGCATCTTGTGCGGCCCGCGAAGTACCGGTGAGTAAAAAAAAAAAAATTCCAAACTTGCCGCCGCAGTATTAAGCGTCCCGCGGGCCCCTCTGCCTGGTCCTCTCCTCCCTGCAGTATCAGCTCCAAAAGCGGCGGCTTTCAGAGCCGCGAAGAGAGAGAGTTTCTCTCGCGCGGTTCTGAAGAGCAGCGCGAGAGTCTTCAGAACCGCGCGAGAGAAACTCTCTCTCTCTTCGCGGCTCTGAAAGCCGCCACTTTTAGAGCTGAATGCTGCAGGGAGGAGAGGACCAGGCAGAGGGGCCCGCGGGACGCTTAATACTGCAGCAGCAGCAAATATACATTTTTTTTTCATCTAATTTGGCTGATGGTGGGAGGGGGGTTAGGACTGGTAATGGGCTATGGGGGGGGGGCTAGGACTGGTAATGGCCTATGAGGGGGGTAACACTGAAAATGAGGTGATGGGGGGGGTTAGGACTGGTAATGGGCTATGAGGGGGTAACTGAAAATGGGGTGATGGGGGTAACACTGAAAATGGGGTGATGGGGGGGTAGTACTGGTAATGGCCTATGAGGGGGTAACTGAAAATGGGGTGATGGGGGTAACACTGAAAATGAGGTGATGGGGGGGTTAGGACTGGTAATGGGCTATGAGGGGTAAGACTGGAAGTGGGCTATGGGGGGTTAGGACTGGTAATCGGCTATGGGGGGGCTAGGACTGATAATAGGCTGGGGGGTCTGCTAGGACTGGAAATGGGCTGAGTGGAAGGGGGGCTTGAACTGCAAATGGCTGATGGGGAGGGGGGCTTGGAATGGAAATGGGCTGTGAGGGGAGGGAGCTAGCACTGGAAATGGGCTGATGGGGGGGAGCTACGATTGGAAATGGGCTGATGGGGGGCTAGGACTGAAAATGGGCTGATGCAGTGACTAGAAGGGAGGGGGTGCTGTGTGGGACTGGAACTAGAAGGGAGCTGATGTTGGGGGAGGATTAGAATGGGATGGAGCTGGGAGAGTGAAATGGAGAGGGGAAAATATTTTGTGTGGGAGGGAAGACAAATCTACAATTGGCCAGGTAAGTGGGGATTGAGGATGGAGGGGTAAAATTTGAGTGGATGAAAATAGGAATGAGGAAAGAGCAAAAGGAGAAAGATTAATATGTTAAAGCAGATGTAGAGGGAGAATGGAAAAAGCTAGAAGAGAGAAGGACAAATGGACAGCAGACGATGGAGAGTTAGCAGAAGGCATGAAGAAACCAGAAGAAAGTGGCTGGAACTGAAAAAAAATGCACAAAAGGTAGAAAAATATCTTTATTTTGAATTTATTAACTGGAATATGTCAGTTCTGGGAAATGTGCATCAATAACGTCTGCGCTTTGTTTAGTACAAGAGGAAATTAATTTATAGTTTTATTTCTACAGTGTTGTTGTACATTCCAAGTTTGGCTTTTGGGGGGTCCCAGTTTAAATTGTCTTGTTTCTAAATTTTGATTCCTTGTTTGGTGATGGTGTATTCTGCATGTGTAACTGAGCTGAGGTATTCTGTTTATGTAATTCCTATTTGACATTGCTACTTGTTCTCTGTCCCCAGTAGGTCATGTATTGTTATTCTCTGAAATGTATTGATTTAATATTTGCAGTGTTGCCTTTTGATAGGTAGGGTATGGTGCTTTGTGAGTCCTGGTAGTGCTGTTAGGATATGGCGGGTTTGCTATGGGTTCTAAATGGGCAGTGTTTGTTTGTAGTAGTTCCTAATGTGCCTGGCGGTTGCCACTGGATTATAGTAATGTAGAAATCTTTTAGTCTTTCTTTATTCATGCACTCATTAAGAGGCATGTTTACTAAAAGTTAGGGTATGGTAACATTATGCAAATATTTATGCAAATGAGGTCCCTTATGCAAATGAGGTCCCACGTCTCATGCGGCCCCCGGGTTATTTTACAAGTCCTCATTTGGCCCTCAAAGCAATTTGAGTTTGAGACCCCTGCTCTAAAGGCTGCTCCTGAGCCACTGGCAGCACAATATTCAAGGCCGCAAGCGTCTGGGAAATAAGAACTCCCAATTCCTCCTTCCGAAACACCCTGAACAGACTAGGATCCTCGCTGACCCCCAACTCCCCCTCCTCGAGATCAGTGGCCCACTGATCTAGACCCGGGTCTAACAAGATCTCTCCTTCTTCCACACTCTGGAGTTCTGGGAATGGTATCCCGATGCTATCGGTACCCCCTTGCGCCCCCTGGACTGATTTGGAGGAACCTTCCCCTGGGTCCAACAGAGAAATCCCTTCATCCAGAACCGGGGAGGGTAAGAGGGCCAGATCTTTAACCTGAGCCTGCTGCCCTTTTAAGCAATATGCCTGATGTAAGGCTAAAATAAAGTCAGCAGAAAATGCAGCCTCCAAGCTCTGCTGACCTACAGGCATTAAAAGTGAAGGAGCTTCCCCCACTTTAATTGGCTTTTTAGTCTTTGCCTTTTTCTTAGAGGTGCCTGTGTGACTGGACTTCAAAACAACACTCGAAGCAGCAGAAATGGCCGCCTTTCCCGCCATTTCTGAGACGATATTCAGGCCCCCTACCAAATCACCGAAATCCGGCTTACTATCCATGCCGGCGCTTCAAAACATGACGAAACGAGTGAGAAATAGAAAAAAACATAAAGCCCCGCTTCAAAGCGCCGAATCCCAGCCCTGGCTAATCGCGTCGGGCCAGTGAGCCACGCGCCGAACCTGCAAGCTGACTGACCTTCTAGGGAAGTGCACCGGATAGCGCTGGATCTCCCACTCAGGGCAGTCACTCTCCCTGCTAGCGGAGGAGTGCATGTGCCTGCGGAGGTGGTCGGATGGTCTCTGGGGCTCCCAGTACCACAGACCGCTTTCCCCTCCGAGATAGGAGCTGTGAGTGAGGTAGGCTCTGCCTCTGATGCTCCGCGGTAGCTCTGATGTGCCTAAACCGGCATGAAGTAAACCAGCGTGGTTGAAAAGAGGTTCTAGCAGAGGTTTTTTTCGAAACTGACCTTTCTGAGGACGAAGCCAAATAAAAGTAAATGGAAAACTAAGCTTTAAACCACTATCTTCTTCCTTTCTCCATGAGCCAGAATGCGAAACGTTCCCTTCAGCTGCTGAGGACTGAAAGACTGAGGTTCGACCAGCAGGGGGAGCCAGATACTGTTTTCAGCAAAACTTCAGTTTTTCAGTCCTCAGCTGCTGAAGGTTGACAACCCTCAAGTGCCTGGACTGGCCCGGAGAGACGAAGAGGAAATGAAAAATTAAAAATAATACATTCAAATAATAAATATAAAAACAAACGTTATAATAAAACAAATGCATATAACCATTAGAACAAAACTAAAAAGACACATATTTGATCATACAATCATAAAAAGCTGATTAATAAAATAATTATATATGGTTTTAGTATTTATATTTTAATTATGATTTCATTATAAAATAATTTTTTAGTCATGTCAATATGGATTGAAATATAAATAAAAACGTTAACTAAAATAAAATGAACTAATGGATAACACAAACAGCATAAGTCAGACACCAAAGATATTGATAAAACAGTAATAAAAACAGTGAATATATCAACATTAACATGAATATAAAAGCATAGTAATAAAACAATAAATAGTGAAAACATGAAGATAGATACCATAGCATAAAATTGTCAGTATGGGCATCCAGGCCCTCTGACATCCTTTCTCCTCTTCTGCTGAAAAAGCAGCAGGCCTTGGCCTATTCAAACGTTGCCATTAGGTCCATGACCAGTGTTCCCCATCAGTGTACCATCTGCACGAACACCCCCTGGTTGAGCCGGGGTACACGTGCACTCGGCTGAAGTAGTTCGCCATCACATTGTCGACTCCCGCTACATGCTCCGTCGATAACACCTGGAGGTGATTTTCCACCTAGCTGAACAAAATTTCCACCTACTCCTCCAGGGCAGTGCTGCCCGTGCCTCCTTGACAGTTGACGTAGGCTACTGTGATCATATCGTCCAAGAAGACCCGGACCGCCTTCCCCTGTAACCACGGCTCAAGTCTCTATATTGCCATGACTACCGCCCGCATCTCCAGCCTATCAATCAACCAAGAGGCCTCCTGCTGGCTCCATTGTCCCTGAGCAATATGCCCATCACAATGCCCCCCCCCCCAATCTGGACAGACTGGCATTGGTCATTAATGGGATCCACACCGGTGACTCAAGGGGCATACCCCCTTCTAGACTCCCCGGATGAAGCCACCACCCTGACAGCTTTCTTGGTGCTCCACAGACAGGGGAGTACTTAGGACAAGGGCTGACTCTGGTGGGACCACAGAGTAGAGCAGAGCTCTCTGCAATAGTTGCATGTGTGCCCTTGCTCATGGGACTAGTTCGAGTGTGGCCGCCATGGTCCCTAGGACCTGCAGATAATGCCAAGCAGACGGCTTTGCCATCGTCAGAAACTGGCGCACCAACCTTCACAGCCTCTGCGCCCGTTGTTCCAGCAGGAAGACCTTCCTCATGCGGGTGTCGAAGCACACTCCCAAATACTCCAGCTCCTGGGATGGAAGCAAATGGCTCTTGACCACGTTGACCACCCAAACTAGACTTTGTAGGAACTGCACCACCCGCGCTGTTGCTCTTTTGCTTTCGCCTCTGGACTTCGCCCGGATCAGCCAGTCGTCGAGGTATGGGTGCACGAGAACTCCTTCCTTGCAGAGCACTGCCGCTTCCTCCACCATAACCTTGGTGATGTATGAGGGGCTTTTGCCAGACTGAACGGCAATGCTTGAAAATGGAAATGGCCCATTGGCACCGCAAATCGGAGAAACTGCTGATGTTCTTGTTGGATGGGGGATGTGCAGACATGCCTCCGTGAGATCGAGGGACGTCAAACTCCACGCTCCTTACTGCCACTATGACTGATCTCAACGTTTCCATGTGAAAATGCGGCACCCGTAGACAGCGGTTCATGCCCTTGAGATCAAGAATCGGGTGAAAGGAACTTTCTTTTTTGGGCACCACAGCCGTACTGGTCTCGGGGCACCAGTACCATGGCCCTTAGCTGCAGGAGCCATACTCTGAGTATGGCTCCGCCCTCTCTGCCCTCCTATTTAATATATATATTCAACCAGTCTGCAACATTTTCAAGAAATTTAAAGTCCACTATCACATATATGCAGACGATATGATGATGTACATACCATTCATAATCCCAACACTCCCATTACAACTGTTAACAGAATGCTTCTCTGAATTAACAATCTGGCTAAAAGACCACAATCTCCATATCAATCATTCTAAAACAGATATATTAATAGTAACTAAAAATCAATCCTACATACCTCCAACACACATCACTCTCCAAAATCACATTACTATAAAAAATGAAGTAAAATACCTAGGTGTCACCCTTGACTCACACCTTAGTATGGACACACATATAAGAAACATCACAAAGAAAATCTACTTTAAACTCAAAATTTTAAAACAATTACGTCCTCTTGTACTTCTACATGATTTTCTGAGCATTATCCAGGCTATCATCACACCACACTTTGATTTCGCAAATCTCACCCTACTAGGAACAACAAAACAAAACATTAAAAGACTCCTACTTGCCCAAAATGCAGCAGCAAGAATTGTAATGAAGGTTCCACCATTTGAACACATTACCCCTATACTAGCAAACCTTCACTGGGCTCCCAATTCAATCCAGAATAAATCACAAATTGATTATCACTACATTTAAGACATTAAATACAATGGCCCCAGTCTCTTTAACAAAACTTATCATTAAAGACACATCCCAAACTGCGCTACGGAGAGGCCACACGAATAAAATTAGGATCCCGAAAGATTTCACAACTACCAAAAAAACAACTAATAAAAAAGCGTTTTCTCATGCAGCTCCCACCCTATGGAACTCCCTCCCCGAAGAAATAAGAGCACTAAATGATGCAAAGGAACTCCGCAAGAAATTAAAAACATATTTATTCATCTCCCATTTCGGCAAACTAGAAAATACCTTACCACTAACAGGAAATGGTTAATAGCGACCTCAGGGTACACCAACTCCAATTATTCAATCAAACTACAATTAAAGTCGATTAAATAACTATTTGTAAATCCTGTATATAGATATATGTAAATAGTTCAAAATATGTAAATAGTTCAATTGTTATTTAACAAATTATTTACCATATTTAGTCCAATCATGTTTAATGTATTTAGCAAAATTGTACCTAGTTAATTAATGTTTCATGTATTTAGCAAAATTGTACCTAGTTAATTAATGTTTCATGTAAAACAGACCTGTTAATCTGTTCATTCCTTGTTCACTGTAAACCGCACCTGATCTGTGGAAGGTAGCGGTATATAAGCAACTGTTAAATAAATAAAAATAAATAAATAAATAAATACTAGGGTATCTTCTACTGCTGCTGCTTTGCCCCATGCTTTGCAGGGGGACAGAACGAAGGAGTGGCTCACTGGACGGGCCCATTCAAGGGTGTAGCCCTCCTGGATGACTTCCAGGACCCACTGGTCTGACATGATCTGGACCCAGGCAGGGTAAAAAGCCTGCAGCAGACATCCCATGGGTTGCACCCCTGCCTGGGCCCCCCTCGTTCATTGTGATTTCTTGTGTCCCGAGGTCGAGGTGGCGCCGAATCCCCTGCCCCTTGGAGGAGAATCTGCCTCTCTGGTGGAGGGGGCTAAAGCAGGATGTATGAAAACGCTTGAAGTCCCCTCAGATGTCCTCAAGACAAAGGAGGGTTGTGAACCTGCTTCTGCTTATCTTCAGGCAGGCAATCTCCCTTGGACTCTCCCAAATGCTTGACCAATTTGTCCAGCTCCTCCCTGAAGAGAAGCTTTCCCTTAAAGGGGAGCTTGCTGAGGCGGGACTTGGAGAAATGACAGAACTCCAAAAGAGTTCATGGGATGACATCAAGAAGGTTGTGCTGGAAGGAAGTGAGACGCCTCTACAAAAGGTAAAAAAGCAAAAACAGCCAGGATGGATGACCGAATAAACTATATGTTACACTGCATGAAATTAAAAACTAGCAGATTAAAAACAAAATTATATAAAATTATCAAGCAACACATACTTCAGCTGTGGAATCTGTTTCTAGAGGATATGGTCAAGGCAATCAACCTAGCAGGATTCAAAAGAGGTTTGGACAAGTTTCTGGAAGAAAAGTCCATAAAAATTTATTAGCCAGGTAGTCTTGTGAGACACATTGGGAATAAAACTATGGGAAAGGACTCCAATTTTTGGGGTCTGCAGGGTTCTGTGACCTGGACTGGCTATTGTCTCAGACAGGATACAAGGTTCAATGAATCTTGGTCTGATTTAGCATGGCTTTTCTTGTGTTATCCTTCAGAAAGAAGAAATTAGACCTTACCTGCAAATTGTCTTTCCTTGAGATCTCTCCGGGCCAGTCCAGGAACCATAGGGCTGTCAACCTTCTCCAACAGCTGAGGACTGAATCTCAAAGTCTTGTTGACAGCTACTCCAGCACCCTCTAGTGTCACCTGTTGTCAAAGCAGTCTGTCTACTAACTCTCGCTAACGTTACTTAAACACTATAACAGAAAAACAACAAACGCCCCAACTGAGGTGCTAAACTTTCTTATATTCGATTCTGTATTATGCTTTTTTTTTTTTTTTTTAATAGAACGACCGGAACCTGTACCCCCTGAATCCTCCGGGAGCCCCATAGTCCGCGCCGTTCCGTGCCTTATGGATGGAACGCCAAGATCAATTCCTAAACTCAGTGTTATTATACTGCATTCCACCACTCTCCTGTGGGCAACCTCAACCACTGACAAAGCAGCAAAACAGTCTCCTTTCCAACTTAGCAAATGACTTGGGTGGGCCCTGGACTGTCCCGGAGAGATCTCAAGGAAAGACAATTAGCAGGTAAAGTCTAATTTCTTCTTCCTCTTCGTCTCTCCGGGCCAGTCCAGGAACCATAGGCAAGTAGCAGAGCAGTACCTAACCTCGGGTGGGACCCGCGAGGCCCGCTACTATGGCCGAGGCCCCTACCTTAGCATCACCTTTTGCCTGCACATCTAACCTATAGTGCTTCGCGAACGTATGCAGAGATGACCAAGCTGCTGCTTGGCAGATATCCACCGGCGGAACCAAAGTGAACTCGACCCAAGAAGCCACTTGGCCCCGAGTCGAATGAGCCCGAAGGCCTTCCGGAGGAGTCCTCCCACTCGCCTGATATGCAGCCGCAATCGCGTGCTTCGCCCAACGAGCAATAGAGGCTTTGGAAGCTGCCTCCCCATTCCGAGGACCCCCAAACAGTACGAACAACTGGTCTGTTTTGCGAACAGATTCCGTCCTCTTGAGGTATCTACGCAGAACCCTTCCAAGATCCAACTGCTTCAACAACCTATCCACCACCGACGTCCCATGGCCCTGAAAGGTTGGCAAAGAAATCGGCTGATTGATGTGAAAACCAGACACCACTTTCGGGAGAAAGGAAGGAACTGGGCGCAACACCACCTTCTCCGCAGAAAACTGAATATAGGGCTCTCTGCAAGAAAGAGCTTGCAAATCCGAAATCCTTCTGGCCGAACACAACGCCACCAAGAAAGCAGTTTTCCACAAAAACTCCCGCAATGGCACCGCCCCTCCGGGGCCAAACGAGGCCGCATCAGCGCCTCCAAAACCAAGTTCAAATCCCAAGGCGGTACCACTGGCCTTAATGGAGGTCTCAGGTTCTGAACCGCCCTTAGGAATCTTATAACATCCAGATGCCACGATAAAGTGCTCCCTCGCACTTTTCCTCGAAAACATGCCAGGGCCGCCAAATGTACTTTTAGGGTACTGAGCGCCAGACCCTTTTCCAGACCTCCTTGCAGAAAAGCCAAGATGTCTGGCGCCGAATGGACGAATGCCAGGCCTGCACACCAAGCCTCAAAAATGCGCCAAATACGAATATACGCCAAGGACATAGATCTTCTCCGGACCCCCAACATCGTGGCTATCCACCGCTGCCGAATACCCTCTATGCCTTAGCCTTTCCCTTTCAAGAGCCAAGCCGTAAGAGAGAATTGATCTACATTCGGCATTAGAACCGGACCCTGGTTCAACAGATTGACTCGGTCCGGCAGCCTCCTCGGCCAATCCACCAACAGTCGAAACAGATCTGCATACCACGCTCTCCGTGGCCAGCCAGCGCAATGAGAATCACTTTTCCCTTGTGCCTTTCTATCCTCCGGACGACCTGACCGATCATTGGCCATGGAGCAAACACATACAGAAGTTTGACTGCTGGCCATGGTTGAGTCAAGTCGTTGAGACCTTCCGACATGTGGTCTCTGTATCTGCTGAAAAACCGGCTCACTTTGGCGTTGCTGAGAGTGGCCATCAAATCCATGCTCGGCTGCCCCCACTGCAATGCAATCTCATGAAAGACAGACACGTTTAATTCCCACTCTCCCGGATCTAAGACATGGAGACTGAGGAAGTCGGCCTGCACATTGTCCCGACCGGCCACATGCGCTGCTGAAAAGGCCATCAGATGAGCTTCGGCCCAAGACATCAAAAGTTGACTCTCCTCCAGCAAGGCAGGACAGCCCATGCCTCCTTGTTGATTGATAAACGACACTGTCACCGCGTTGTCGGAAAACACACGAACCGCTTTGCCGTTTACCAGATGGACAAATTCCTGAAGAGCTAGTAGCACTGCTCTCATCTCCAGCCGATTGATCGACCAGCCCGTCACCGTTTCCAGCCAGACGCCTTGAGCCACTTGAGCCAAACAATGCGCCCCCCAGCCTGCTAGACTGGCATCAGTGGTGACCGTCACCCAATACGGCTGATCCAGTAGCACCCCCACCCGCAAATGGCCAGGCTGCAACCACCACTGTAAGCTGACACTGACCGCCTCCGGGCACCCCAACTTCCAATTCAGGGGATGCACCTGCGGCGACCATTGGGATAGTAATGCCTGCTGTAGCGAATGCATATGCGCTCTGGCCCAGGGTACCAGGTCCAAGGACGCCGCCATGGAACCTAGGAGCTGCAAGTATCGCCATGCCGTCAGGGCCTTCATGCGCAAAAAAGCTGACACCTGCCTCACAAGCTTTTGCACTCTGTCCTCTGGTAGAAACACTGCCCCTATGGCGATGTCGAACACAGCTCCGAGGTAGACCAGGTGCTGCACCGGAAGCAACTGACTCTTGGTCTGGTTCACCACCCAGCCTAGTTGCTCCAGAAAACCCACAACCCGAGCTGTTGCAGTGACTGATTCCGAGAAGGAGCTCGCCCGAATCAACCAGTCGTCGAGGTAAGGGTGCACAAGGACGCCCTCTTTCCACAACGCAGCCGCCACCACCACCACCATCATCATCTTCGTGAATGTGCGTGGCGCTGTTGCCAACCCGAACAGCAATGCTTGGAACTGAAAGTGGCCCATGGGCACTGCGAAACGCAGAAATTTCTGATGTTCCAGCCTTATGGGGATGTGCAAATAAGCCTCGGTCAGATCTATGGAGGAAAGAACTTCTCCCGGCTTTACTGACCGAATAACCGATCGCAGAGTTTCCATGCAGAAATGCGGAACCCTCAAGCAGCGGTTCACGTGTTTGAGGTCTAGAATAGGCCAGAAGGGACCCTTCCTTCTTGGGTACTACAAAATAAATTGAGTATTGACCTAATTCGCACTGGTCGCACAGAACTGGAACCACCGCTTGGAGCTGTAGCAAACGCTGAAGGGTATCGGATACTGCCTTCCTCTTTGAAGGGGATCCGCATGGAGACGCCACGAAGGCCTCCACTAACAGACGAGCGAACTCCAGTGCGTAACCTTCCCGGACAATCTCCAGGACCCACTGGTCCGTAGAAATTGAGGCCCAGACAGAGTGGAAGCTCCCTAACTGACCTCCCACCGGAACCTCCACCTAGACCATCCTCATTTCATTGAGGCTTCTTAGTGGCGGCTTGCTGGGGCCCGAAATACCCACGTCCGAACCCCCATGCTCCCCGAAAGGACTGACCTTTGGACAAGAAACGCGCTCTCGGATACGGAGAGAACCTAAAGCCTCTAAACCTGCGGAACTCTCTACTCTGCCCTTTTAGCAGAGCTCCAGGCGTGGAACCCTTTGGACGATCCTCTGGGAGACGACCCCCTTTGGAATCTCCCAAATCCTTCACAATCTTCTCCAGCGCTTCCCCAAAAAGGAGCTTGCCCTTATATGGAAGCTTACTAAGCTGAGTCTTCGACGAGGCGTCCGCCTGCCAATTCCTCAGCCAGAGGAACCTTCTGGCAGCAATTGTCAATACCATAGCCTTCGACGAAATTCGTACCAGATCATAAAAAGGCATCTGTGAGATAGGCTGCCACTGACTCAAACTTCGCTCCCTCCGGAGAAGGACTGTCCTCTCCCTCTGGACGAGACTCCCTCTGGAGCCAACGAATGGAGGCCCTAGCCACATAAGCCCCACAAATTGAAGCCTGCAGGGCAAGAGCACTGGAATAAAAAACCTGCTTAAGCAGAGCCTCCAACTTTCTGTCCTGCAGATCCTTAAGAGCCGCTCCGCCTTCCACCGGAATCGTGGTCTTCTTAGTTACTGCTGCCACCAAGGCATTCACCTTTGGCATGTGAAGCAACTCCCGCTCGTCATGTGGAACCGGGTACAGGTGCCCAATAGCCCATGCTCTGCGCAGGATAGCCTCTGGGCATTCCCACTCCAATTCCACCATCTGCTTGATCACCCTGTGAACCGGAAAACACCTCTGCTGCGTCTTAAAACCCTGAAGCAGAGGATCCTCGAGCAGTTCCTCCTGAATCGCTGGTAAAGTTATATTCAAGGCCGCTGGCAAATGGATAATAAGTGCTCCAAGTTCCTCCTTCCTGAATACCCCTAAACACATTAGGGTCCTCCCCTGGAGCAATCTCACCTTCCTCAAGATCCTCTGTCCACTGTTCAAGGCCTGAGTCTGAGAGAATTTCTCCCTCCTCAAAACTCAGAAGTCCTGAAGCGGGTGGCCCGAAGCCATCGGAGCCCCCTTCAATTGCCAAACTAGTTTTGGAGGAGCCCTCTTACAGATCCATCAGGGAGCTATCCCCTCTCTGCCCCCCTGCGTAGGAAGGAGCAGCATCCTTGCCCTGCACTTGCCCTAACTTCAGGCAATAAGCCTTATGCATAAACAAGATGAACTCTGCAGAAAAAAAAGAGTGCCTAAGACCTCCTGCTCCACCTGCTCAGGTGGGTGAGGGACCGTTCCCACGGATGGAGGCTTTTTAGATTTCGCTTTTCTCTTTCCATGCTTCTGCTGAAGTGCGGCAGGAATGGCCGTTTTTTTCCAAAATGGCTGCCGTTCCCGCCGTCTCCCCTGCAACTAAATGGCTGCCTAACGGCTCAGAAGCAGAAGCCCTGTCCTCCATGCCGCCTTCAAACAAACAATGAAGCAGACTGCCCCGTCAGACACAAAAACGGCAGATCCCAGCTGCGGAGAGTCCACGACGACTTCCACACTTAGCGCACGCCGTGCAGACCGGTAGCATGCGCTTGAAAAGTAAAACTTCTGAAAGCGAGTAGAGCCGGAACCCGATTTCGCCCTGCTACGAGCCTCCCACTAACCGAGTGTAACCGGCCCCTTACCTGCACACCGGAAGAATGCCAAAATGAACTACCAATTCCGCTGCTAGCAGCCGAGGTAGACGTAGCCCGAAGGAAAAGACGATGCTGACCTCTGGGGCTCCCAGTATCTAGCTTTTACGTGTCCACAGAAACGGCACTGCTCTACGAGGCAGGCTCTGCCTCTCACCACAGTGCTCTGTGCAGCCGAGCTCCGTGTCCGGTTTTTTTTTTTTTTTTTTTTTAACAATCTTAAAGTGGCAGATCTTGTCTGGAAGAATAGCACCCAGCTAAGGCACCCACCAGAATTCGGTGTTTTTTTTTTAACCTAAAAAGACCGTTCCTCTTCGTCCCTTCAGGAGCCTGTCAGCCCCACGTGCTACCCAGCTGCTGAGGACGGAAAGACTGAGCCTCTGACACTAGAGGGTGCTGGAGTAGCTGTCAGCAAGACTGAGATTCAGTCCTCAGCTGCTGGAGAAGGTTGACAACCCTATGGTTCCTGGATTGGCCCAGAGAGACGAAGAGGAATAAGCCATCTACCATGTCCAGGGTAGAAAGAGACAATATTAATACCAAAGCTTCCGGGAAAAGTCATGCCCTAGGACAGAGAAATCCAACTTACAGCTCCATCTAAGCACTAGAACTTTAAAGAGACATTACATCAGCTCAGGCAGCCTGCAATGATCTGTGCAAGTTGAGATGTTAAGCTATTCTTAGGTATTACAAAGTTGGTTTGCATAGGTTAACACTTTTATAACAATGTTAATCAACAAGGAATATTCTAAATGTTCACTATGGTTTACGTCAACTTACCAGAGGAATTCCTGCTCCTGGACTCCTGTCCTTGAGTTTGCCCACAGAAGCACTGGCTGAGCTGCTCAGGTATAGTGCCAACTACAGAAATATAAAGTCTGTCAGTAAAGATTAGTAGGCCCTCTTCCTGTCAAAACACTGTGTCTATTTACATATTTTGCAAACCATTAGACTTGTTGCTTTAACGTGTCATGACAAAGTATATTTTATACATTTTCTCCAATCATCATCTCTCTGTTCTTAAGCCTTACTGTCAGAATTATCTCCAAATGCAATGTAAGACACTTATAAACATGACTATTAGTTCTTCAAGGTTCTGTATGCATATGCCTGTGCCTTACCTAATGGGGAAGGAGAATAAGGTCTTGAAGACCCCATTGATAGCCTACGCCCGATCACTTGCGCAGCATCTGTAGAGGCTGGGGAACCAGAACCTGTCTTCATAAATCCCATTGGGCTGGTATTAGATCTTCTTACTACCGCAGCTCTATAATGCAACACACATACTGGTGAACTTGCAGAGAAGAGAGATATAAAGATAAAGCTTACTAGAAAGTTAAATACTAGAAAAGAAAAATAAAGGCAGGATGGAAACACTAAATCAGTGGTTCCCAGACTGTGGGTTCAGGACCTCAATTGGGGTCACATCATCGGTGGATGGGATCACAGAAAGAGGGTTGCTCCCCCTTCTAGACCTTCACTATGAACCAGGCCCAGTAGTCGTAGTAAGGGGTATGTGAATCAGTGAACATTCAGTCCCTGCTCCTCTTCCTCATGTGGCCTTCCTGTTAGACTTAAGTACTCTGTATTGGCTTACAGTGTGAGTGCACACTTACAAACAGGCTCTGTGGCATTACTGTTGCCACTGCTGCTGCTGCTGCTGCCGCCTTCATACTTTGGATAGGTTGGGGAGGAAAAAGTGAAGGACGACAAGAGTTGGGGCCTACTATTGTTTTTTCACCATCTGTCGTCACAAATTTTTAAGTGCAACTAGCGGTATATAAGAGTTTTTTAAAATATGGTGTTAAAATGAGGTCACACTGGATAACCGCAGAGATGCAGAATAGCGCGGTATATAAGAGAATGTAAATAAAATAAAAAAATAAATAAAACAACAGTTTGGGAAGCACTGCTTTAGTTCATTGCTCAATGACTCTCAAGTATGAAGGGGGGCATGTAGGATGGATACACTTTGCAGCTATCAGGAGGGCTGTATAATTGTTGGAAGAAGAGTAGAACAGCATTTTTATTTTTATCACCAGAAATCTGAATTTTATGAACAGAAAGTAGATCAATCTTAGGACCATCAACTACTGCATGCCACGAGCTACATATTATAGGCTCCAATCTAAGAGTGGAGAGTATTTATAGGCAACATGGTAAGTGAATTACTTATTGCTTTTATAAAACAGTATGGCACTGAATATTTTCCAGACTTTGCCTTTTGAGTTTCCACCTTCACCCGAGGTACAAATCTGACATTAATAAGTAGGACCCAAACATGTAATGAGGTTGGGAGGAGTTTTTGAAGCTACCTGAAGAACTGCACATGTTCTGTGCATGATCATCACAGTTCATTTTGTTACATGATGTGGTTAAAATAAATGTGAATCATGATGAAGTGACATCAGCGCCAAGTATGGATGCCTAGACCAGAAACTCCTTTACCCCTATTAATAGAAGCAATCAAAAGTAGCTTTGGCAGCACTGCTCTGACTTGCAAGTTGCTGGTGGTGGAGACAAAGTCATTATTGACGACTAAGAAGCAGAGGTAGCGAGGGGAAGACGGCGCTACAAGCACTGATACATCTGACTGAGAGAGCAGGGAACCATGTGGCCTCTCTTTTAAGTATGACTTTGGTGGACTTTGAAAATGATTCGGCCATGGAGGGGCCATCAGATATGTCACATGCCCAGAAGATAAAACGAGCCTTCCAGAAAAGCTTTGCTGGCTGGACAGTAAAGTTTTGAGCCACGTGAGAGGATTTTACTGCTAAGACAGAAGACATTTATGGAGACCTGCTTGAGACCTCAATGGAGGAGGAGTTTTGTTTATTAAAAACTTGATATATCGCCTGTTCGAAACAGCAAGGCGGTTTAGAAATAGTAATAAAATCAAGTGGAGATGGATTCAGAGGAGCAGGCCAAGACAGCACAGTTACTTATCTGTAACAGGTGATCTCTGGGAACAGCAGGAATAAGTCTTCACATATGGGTATCGTCGGTACCGACGGAGCCTGCGCGGGAACGCTCCCCAGCGTCCAATAAGAAAGCTTTTGGGAACATCCCACAGCGCCTGCGTGCTGCCTTCCTGCCTTTCCCAACCGCCTCTCTCCAGTTCGAGTTTTAAAGCTGAGACAAAGAGAGAGAGAGGGGGAAGGAAAGATAGATAGAGAGATACAACTCCTAGGGGAGGTGGGTGGGTTGTGAAGACTTATTCCTGCTGTTCCCAGAGATCACCTGTTACAGGTAACTGTGCTATCTCCAGGAACAAGCAGGAATGAGTCTTCACATATAGGGACTCCCTAGCTGCAGATGCCAGGGAGAGACCCCAGAGTTGTGTGTCCTTGAAAAGGGCTCCACCTCCCCCCATGGATCTCTGGCATCCAACCAGGGTAGGTGGGTAGGAGTTGATTAGGAATGGAACAGGTGTTTGAGAACAGCCTGACCAAACGAGGCATCCCGGCGGGAGTCCTTGTCCAAACAGTAATGGGCTGTGAAGGTATGAACCGAGGCCCAGGTGGCAGCTCGACAGATTTGGTCGATGGACACAGAGTTTAGGTGAGTCATTGAGGCTGCCATGGCCCTCACATTGTGAGCTGTGACATGGCCTTCCAGAGAAAGGTTCCTACTCTGGTAGGCGAAAGAAATACACTGAGCAATCCAGTTGGACAGTGTTCTCTTAGAAACTGGAAGTCCTAAATGGGAAAGATCAAAAGCAACAAAGAGTTGAGAAGACTTTCTATGTTGCTGTGTTCTTTGTATGTAAAAGGCGAGAGCTCTTTTACAATCCGAAGTATGAAGATTCCTCTCTGCACTTGATGCATGAGGTCCTGGAACAAAGACAGGTAAGTATACCTCCTGGTTCGGATGAAAAGGCGAGACCACTTTGGGCATAAAGTGTGGACTGGTCCTGAGGACTACCTTTTCATGATGGAACCTTGTATAAGGAGGATTAGCCACCAAGGATTGCAACTCACTGATGCAACGTGCTGAGGTGACTGCAATGAGAAAGATAACCTTCCAAGAAAGAAATTTCAAGGAGGTGGTGGCTAAAGGTTCAAAGGGTGGCTTCATAAGCTGGCCAAGAACCAGATTTAAGTCCCATGCCACTGGAGGTGGTCTAATGGGAGGTTTAGTTAAAAGAAGGCCTCTCATGAATCTTGCTATAAGAGGATGAGAGGAAACAGGCTGTCCATTGAGAGGCTTGAGGGACGCTGCAATAGCACTCAAATGGACTCTTACCGAATTTGTTTTGAGGCCTGCATGGGAAAGATGCAGAAGATACTCTAGTAAAGAATTCAAAGGTATTGCAAGAGGGTTAAGACCCTTCTCTGAACACCAAATGGTAAATCTTTTCCATTTGAAAGCATAGGAACGTCTAGTGGAAGGCTTTCTAGAAGCATGAATAATATCTCTGACTTGCTGAGAGAGATGGAAAACTTGAAGGTCTAGGCCTTCAACAACCAGGCCCTGAGATGGAGAGACTGGGGGTTTGGGTGACACAACGTTCCATCTTCCTGGGAGAGAAGATCTGGAGCAGAGCCCAACTCCAGGGATGTAGCTTGAGAGAGATGCAGAAGTAGAGGGTACCACACTTGGCGTGGCCAATGTGGTGCTATGAGGATCATAGAACCTCGGTCTCTCTGAAGCTTGAACAGTGTTTTGGGAATTAGGGGAATGGGTGGAAAGGCATAAAGGAAGTCTTGACCCCAGTGAAGGAGGAAGGCATCCTTGGCCTGAACTCCCTGACACGGAATCCTGGAACAGAACCGGGGAAGTTTGGTATTCCACGGACTTGCAAATAGGTCTATGTCCGGGGTTCCCCAAATTCGAAAAATCCTGGCTACCTGGTCCCTGTGGAGGGACCATTCGTGTGGAAGCAGAACTCGACTGAGTCTGTCTGCCCAAGAGTTTTGAACGCCTGGAAGATATGCCGCCATAAGATGAATCTGATGATCTCTGGCGAAGGCCCACAGTTGCAAAGCTTTGTTGCAAAGCGACAGAGAGCCAGTCCCTCCCTGCTTGTTTACATAGAACATGGCTACTTGATTGTCCGTGTGGATGAGGACTGTCCTGTAGCTGAGCAGGGAGTGGAACACTCAGAGCTAAGAAAATTGCTCTGAGTTCCAAGAGATTTATGTGTAGTGAAGTCTCCTGTGGAGACCAGATGCCCTGGGTGGAGAGATCTTGCAGATGAGCTCCCCACTGGAGAGGCATCTGTTGTAAGGGTTGCTTGGGGATGTGACTGTTGAAAAGGGGACCCCAGCAACAGGTTTTGAGAGGACTTCCACCACTGGAGAGACCAAAAAAGGTGACTGGAGTTTGCTATTTTGTCTGACAGGCAACCTGATGCCTGAATCCATTGGGTGGACAAAGTCCATTGAGCTGCCCTCATGTGAAGGCGAACATATGGAACCACATGCACAGTGGATGCCATGTGGCCTAAGAGTTGTAACATTTCTCGAGCAGTTAAAAGGGGCTTTAACTGTATTTGGGAGGCTAACTGCACCAAGCATAGGCAACGGGCCTGAGGAAGATAGGCCCTTGCAGTTGTGGTATCCAACAAAGCCCCTATAAACTCGAGGGACTGAGTAGGGGTGAGACTGGATTTTGGGATGTTTATTACTAGTCCCAAATACTGAAGGACATGCATTGTGCAGGTTAGACAAGTCTTGGCCTCTGCTTGAGATGGAGCTCGAATGAGCCAGTCGTCCAGATATGGGAAGACGAATATTCCTAGAGTGCGTAGAAATGCAGCTACTACTGCCATGCATTTCGTGAACACCCTTGGTGCAGAGGCCAGACCAAAAGGAAGCACCCTATACTGGTAGTGCTTTCCTTGAAAAAGGAACCGAAGGAACCTTCTGTGAGTTGGATGGATGAGGACATGGGTGTACGCATCCTTGAGATCTAGAGAACAAAGCCAGTCCTGACTCTGAAGGTATGGAAGCAGAGCACCGAGAGAAATCATCTTGAATTTCTCCTTGAATAGAAATTTGTTCAATTCTCTGAGATCTAAGATGTGTCTGTAGCCCCCTGTTTTCTTTGGAATAAGAAAATAAGGGGAGTAGAACCCTGTGCCTTGTTGAAGAAGAGGTACTTCTTCTATTGCCCCTTGGGCAAGAAGGATGGCAATCTCCTGACCTAGAAGGTTGAGGAGAGATGTTGGAGAATTGAACTGTTTCACCATGGTGTGAGGGGGAAGGCTTAAGAAATGAAGCTTGTACCCTTCCCTTATGATGGAGAGTGTCCATTGCTCTGCTGTGGTTTGCTCCCATCTGGGAGCAAAGTAAGTCAACCTTCCTGGAATGGCAAGGGGCTCTGGTCCTTCCAGAGCTAGAAAGGCTAAGTTCTCTAGTTGCAAGTCAAAGGCCCTGAGGAGGCTGAGGCTGCTGGGCCATGGAAGGTCTAGCTGCCTTTGACTTGGCCTGTTTAGGTGGTTGCTGACGCTTTGCAGCAAAACGACCTGCAGAAGATGCCTGCTGACCATAAGCAGGATAGTATCTTCCCTTTTTGGAAAAAGATGTCTTTTTAAACAATCTTTTCTTAACAGGAGCAGAGGTAGACTTTGAAAGTCGATCCAAAGCAGAGTTTTCAGCATCCATCTGAGTGGCCTTTGCTTGCCAATCCTTACCAAAAAGGTTTTCACCTGTACAAGGGAGATTTCCCAATTGATCTTGGACCCAGAGCTCCAAATCAGAAGCTTGTAGCCAAGCAATTCTGCGTGCCTCTATGGCAATAGCCGAAGCTCTGCTCAAAAGAGTCAAAGGCTGCACGGTTGGAAAATTTGGAGACATCTTGGGCATGTTTGAGCCAAGTGAGAAACTCCTGTCTTTTATCCTCTGAAATGAAAGGGGTTAAAGTCTGCAGATGATCTGTGACTTCTTTTAGAAACATTCCTATATAGAGACTATAGAAATTGATCCTAGCAGCTAGCATAGCAGCTTGGAAAACCCTTCGGCCAAAAGCATCCAGGGTCCTGCATTCACACCCTGGAGGATTAGATGAGTGTCTTTTTGCCCTCTTCATCTTCTTCATGGCAGACTCTACCACAATAGAGTGGTGAGGAAGCTGAGTCTTGTGGAAGCCAGGACAAGGAGGGACACGATACATGGTGTCTAACCTGCGAGAATAAGGAGAGGTGGTAAGAGGTGTCTCCCACATCCTCAACATGAGATCATACAGAATCTCATGAACAGGTAAAGTAGCTGCCTCCTTAGGAGCTTTAGGATATTGTAAAATATCCAACTCCTTGGCTCTGGGTTCTGACTCAGGGGCCACTGTGATAGAGAGGCCCCTAGCCACTTCCCTAACAAAGTCTTGAAAAGACAAGTCTTCTGGAGGAGACATTCTTCGTTTAGGTGAAGACGACTCCTGAGGAAGAAGTATCGATGCTTCTACAGAACCCTCAGACTCATTAGAGTCCTCAGAGGAATTGAAGTATCGCCTGTCTGGATGCTCCTGTAAAGTCCGATAACCGTATCGAGTGGGATCGACATCGGGAGTAATCGGTACCGGTTCGGTACCGATGGGCATCATAGGACAGGGTACCGTTGCAGTCGACACCGAAGCCGATGTCGATGCAATATGTACCGGTACCGGGAGCGATGCTGGTACCGGAGCCGGTACCAGCAACGGGTATTGTTGCAGAACCGGAGGCGTCGCAGCCTGTATGAAAGCCGTTAAGGTGCGCTGCATGGTCAGAATCTTCTGATCCATCGACGCCACCAGAGTCTGGATGTCGGTACCAGTGGGAGCCACCGGTACCCCAGAACACGGCAACAGGTGATCTGTCGAGGCCGAGCCATCGATGTCAACCTGTGACCCCATAGATAATGCTTTGGAAGCCGGAGCATCCCGCCGGGGTAATTTTGCCGGTGCGGAATTCTCGAGGGAAAGCCCAGAGGCATCTCGATGCTTGGAGGGAGATCTGCCCTTCGAGGATCGGCCAGATTTATGCTTGGTTACCTGAGATCCATGGGAGGAAGAGGAGGCCCTGGAAGACGTCGATGCTACCGAAGCTTGTCAGACAGCTGCCTGGGTGAGAATCTTCACACTCTTGGCAAGTGCATATATCTATATGATTTGCAAGGTATTGTGGGCAATGTAGTTCATTCACACCAGACACAGCTGCTGACAATAATTTAGTTGTGCTCTTGGGTAAAGCCAATAAGATATTTATTTATGGGGCTATTTCACCCAACACAGATATGCTTGGTAGCACATAAATTAGGTTACTTGCTTTCAGTGTTAACTTGGAAAAACAAAGTCAAAATCAGGAAAACAACAAATGAAAAGCCACAAAGCAAGAAACAAACTGTTCTTTTCAGGTTAACTTCTGATTACTTCCCACATAGATACAGAAGTGATTCTCTCCTAGCTCACAAGCAATTAGGTAAGGCTTAATTGCTAGCAGTTATCCAGCTGAAACCCCTTAGCTGGCTTGCCTTCCACTGTGTGGGTCAAATCCTGCTTCAGGAGCTTTTCTGAGTAGATTAAAGAACAAATTTGTATTTCTTTGTGATGGTTGCTGTACTTTATAACAGAAAGTTACCAACGGAGTTTAGATAGAGAGCAGTCCATATAAACAGGATCCTCATCTGCTATTATTCCCCCTTGTTCAACAAGCATGGGTTCAATATCATGGATTGGCACAGATGAATCTCTCAATGGAGCATTTTCAGGAGAATACTTGTTTCCCTGCTGTCTTTCAAGGTTATAGCTAGGGCATAGATCAGTGTTCATACCTGAGCTTCCATTGCTGCTAGAGTTCCTCTCTATATAGCCTGGCCAGTATGTAGTCCAGTTCTTATGTCCAGCCTTCCAATCCAGATCCCTGGACACTGGATCTCTCTTCACATACCTTCTGGCACAGGTCTTAGGGTCCCTTCCACGTGCAGCCGTCTCCCTCACAGGTAGCCTCTGGTGATTCCTAGCTCTGCAGCACCATTCCTCTGGCTTTCCCCAGTCCAATGGTGTATGCTGGCCCTTGGAATACCTCCCAGTATACGTACTGCTTTGGACTCTTCTAGACCTCTCAAAGGCTTTTCTCCTCTTTCTTCCAGAGGGTTTCTTTGCCTCTCTGTCTGTCTGGTTTGGCTTCTGCTTCTGATGATCCTTCAGATGAAATTGATGATCAAACTCAAGCTGATTCTCAGGATACTGAGGACAATTCTCTGGATATCCAAGGTGATCATGAAGATGGTCATCTGTAGAATAAACTCTACTCTTATTCTGCTTAGATGAGTGATCCTCCCTAACACAGCGCAGCTGTGCTGAATCAGGCCTTGCCCTTTGAGATGAGTGTTCCATCCTAGCACAGCGCAGCTGTGCTGAATCAAGCCCTGCCCTTTGCAATGAGTGCTTGGGGATTACCTCATAGCCCTTTTGATTGAACACACGTTTTCTCACTTCAGCTCCTCTCATGGCTGTTGGAAACCTGGTGCATTCTGGGACTGGTAGTCTTTTATGGGAAAATTCTGTTTTCTTATTTCTACCAGAACTGACAGGTTGCTTGTTCAGAGTCACTTCACCTTTTCTATAGCTCCTTCCTGAGCTATGATAAGCTTCCTTATCACAAGCTGCATCAGAGGGAAACATGGTACTGAGCTTGGCTGCTCGGTTCTGCCGACCTCTCTTAGACATCATGGTACAGGACATACAATCCGTGATGGAATGGTCAGGTCCCAAACACTTTAGACACCAGTCATGGGTGTCGGTGACAGAAATAGTACCGCCACATTTTGTGCATTTTTTAAACCCAGAAGCGGGCTTCTCCATGAGGAAAAAAGTTTAGGCCTAGGGCCCAAAAACTGAAAATGCACAGTAGAGATAAAGCTTTTTTTTTTTTTTTTGAAAGAAAGAAAAGAAAAACCGGCGGTACCGGTCCGACATCGAAGAAGGCAGACGCGACACAAAAGAATAAAGGAAAAATAAAGAACTTCTTCTGCGGTGACAGGAACACGACCTGCTGGCTCCGCGGAAAAGAACTGGAGAGAGGCGGTTGGAAAAGGCGGGAAGGCAGCATGCAGGCGCTGTGGGATGCTCCCAAAAGCTTTCTTATTGGACGCTGGGGAGCGTTCCCGCGCAGGCTCCGTCGGTACCGACGATACCCATATGTGAAGACTCATTCCTGCTTGTTCCTGGAGATATTAGATGCCATGCAGCTAAAGGTGAGTAAGCAGGAGCAACAGCAGCAAGATTTATTATTTAAACAGGACAACCTAGAAAAATTGGGGCAGGTGCAACAACTTACATCTGTATGGAGTACTGGATCCAGCCAGCTTCAAGATGGTGCAGCATGTAGTCAGAGATTTGTGCGCAGCTGCAGGGCATGGAGCAAGATGAGACATTGGCGTCATTGGTGATCGCTGAGTGGGTGCACAGGGCCCTGGGTATCTCTTTGGCAGGCAAACCATGGGACACTGTAGTATGGTTTCTAAATTCTAAGTATGCACAGCAGATCCTGTACAGAGCGAGGCAAGCGGATGGGGTGGACTATGTTGGCCATAAGGTTCAGGTTTATCAGGATTTGTCTGCTTTCATCTTGGCAAAAAGGAGAGAAATGAACCTGGTTCTGGACATGCTAAATAAAGAACAGATTAAATACAGATGGTCCTTTCCCTTTAAACTTTCTTTCAACATTTAGGCAAACAGCATGCAGCATGGGACTTTTGAGGCATGGTATTATCCTGCATCTGGAGGGAAAGGCGGATGACACCCATCTGAAGGCTACAACACCGTTGTAGCAAACAATGTTTGAGAAGTGGGTGTAGGTCCTGGAGAAGTGGAGTAAAAAAACCCAGGAAGTGGCAACAGAGAGCAAATGAAGGCTGTTAACTGTGGACAAGTGTGCTTTTGCTCCAAGTTTAGACTATGGCGGAAGCTTACTCCATGGAGGGGCATGACTGGCACTCCGGGCAGAATTCTGATGCGGCAAACATTCACCTAAGTCCCCTTTTCGTTTTTTGGGGATTGGCTTTGTTTTATATCAGGATGGTTGCTGTTGGGACATCCCAGGTTGGAGTTAGACACTAGGAAGAAACTTGGCAATATGAACATATTGGGGGATGGGGGGAGGGGAGAAGAGAGGTGGGCCAAATGCCAGGTGAGTTGCAGATCACTTTCTTCACTTTGCTGTTGTGAACTGATAGGCTTTGATGGGTTGTGAAGGTACGGGGAAGGTGCCTGAAGTGGGAAGGCAAGTTATGGGGGGGATATTTAGGGTTTTGGAGGGCGGGAAGGACTATTGGGGAGCATGTGGGGTATCAAGAAGTGGGAAGGACTGACTGTGAAATGGCTGATATACGAGTGGTTACACTGAATGTGCAAGGGTTAAACTCCCCGAGGAAGCAGTTTTTGATGCGGAAGGAGGCATGGAGGTTGAAGACAGACATTTCTATGCTGCAGGAGGCATCTTAGGATGGACTATTTGCTATGGGTCTCCAATAGGCACTATTAGATGGCTGTAGCTTCTTCGGATGGAGTGGGGGAGGGCAAAAAGGAGGAGGGTGACTATCTTGTTTCATAAGGACCTGGCTGCGGAAATCATAGCAACAGATAAGGACATAATGGGAAGGAGGACTAGGGTGGTGGTTGGGAGTGAGGTACTTATGGTGGCTAACATTTATGCCCTGAATGAGGGGTAGAGGGAATTCTTTGCCCAGCTGAAGGTTACCCTGACAGCATCTGTGAAAGGGAGTGTTATTCTGGAGGTGGACTTCAATTCGTGGGTTTCACGCACATTGGATACATCTAGGGAAGGAGGGAATGGAGAGATCCCAGTCAGATGGACCGAGGGAGGTGAAGAAGAATCTGGCCCTGATGGACATTTGGAGGGCACAGCATTAGGGAATGAGAGAGTACTCTGTTTTCTGATCCCCATGGCATTTATACACCTATTGATTGTGTGCTGATGGATCATGCCTCTCTAATGCAATGAGGAGATGATTAAGTCTTTTAGGGAACTGATTAAGAAGCATTTTGAGTGACATGAGAACATGGATACACCTCTGCCTGTTATCTGGGACGCATTCAAAGTGCAGCATGCTGCAAGAGGCACTTAGAGAGGCAGGCACAGGTGCTGCAACATCGGCTATCTGTGTTGCAATAAATGCATTAACGCACTGGCTCTCGGCTAGTGTTGCATGATTTGGTGGTGGCACCCTGAGTGCATTTAGAGCAACTGGTTCAAAAGAACTTGGGTTTTATTCTGCAGAGGGTGAAACAGCAATATAAGTCTGGGAACAAGGCTGGGAGCTTTTAGCTTATCAATTACAAAAGGAGCAAGAGGACAGTGCGAAAGGACAAATGACATACATCACTAGAGAAATAAGGGATAGGTTGCCCAGTATTTGAGATAGTTATATGCTGGGGATAACTCGATTAGGTGGGGTGCAAAAGAGGAATACTTAAGTCTGACTGAGCTGGCACAGCTAGAGGATGACCAGAGACTCTGGATGGGGACATCATTTATAAGGAGGTTATGGAGGAGGTGCCAGGGATCAATGGATTTACTCCCGAGTTATTCAGGTTGTTCAGGCAGCAGTTGATCCTGTACGTGGTCTGGATATACAATGGAGCACTGAAGGGGGCATGGTTGCCACAGTTGATGTTGAAGGCTTGGTTCACGATGATCGCTAAAGAGTGAAAAGATGCAATGCTTTGTCTATCGTACCAACTTCTCTCACTACTCAATCTGGTTGTCAAGATTCTGGTGAAAGTGCTGGCTACATGGCTGAATGCAGCGCTCCCACAAATTGGTGGACCCAGACCAGATGGTGTTTTGTCTAGGAGCAGCAGGTGAGGTATAATGTCCATCAAATTCTGCAGCTTTCCCACCAGGCCCAGACACAGAGGCAGTGTGCTTTCCTCCTAGGGATGGATGCCAAAAAAATGTTTGACCGGATGCACTAGAGATTCATGCATGTGACCTTGGAAAAAGGATTGGTTATGAAATTTTCAGGGTGGGCTGATCTATTATATGAGGTGCCACAGGCATGGGTAAAGATTAATGATAGTTAGACATTCTTTCCAATGGGGAAGGGGACCCAGCAGGATTGTTCCATTCCCCGCCTCTTGTTTGCGTTAGTGATGGAGCCGCTCGCTCAGTTGATTCGATCTGACCCTGGGGCCAAGGGGGTAGATTTGGTGGAGTGGGGAAAGAGTACAAGTTGATGTTATTTGCTGATGACTTGTTCATGACAAATAAACAGTAGATAAGACAGTTGCTTTGAATAGCTGTCTTCCACAGAGAGTGCAGCAGGATCTTCAGCA
This sequence comes from Ichthyophis bannanicus, assembly GCA_033557465.1. NCBI lineage: Eukaryota > Metazoa > Chordata > Amphibia > Gymnophiona > Ichthyophiidae > Ichthyophis > Ichthyophis bannanicus. The sequence goes on along the minus strand of CM066042.1, from coordinate 163,243,606 downwards.
GCAGTGTACGTTTAAGTGGGAGAGGGAGAATATGCAATACTTGGGTATCAATCTGACTGCCTCTTCAACAAAGTTATATGCCCTGTGCTACTGGAGAGGTAAAGAGGGATCAGGTGGTATGGTCTATGCTCACCCTGGTTTGAGAGGATAGTGACCTTGAGAATGAATGTGCTGCCAGATTGCTGTACATCTTCCAGATGTTACCCATCCCCCTTGAGGAGGTGGTGTTGGACTGCAAAATAAGTTGCTAACTTTTGCAGGGGAAGGGCTAGGAGGCCCTAAATTGCCTGGTGGGTACTATATAGAAATAAGAAATGTTCCGAATTTGCGATGGTATTACTTGCCTTGCCAGGCACAAGTTGCGCTAGAATGGGCAAATTTTGCAGATAAAAAAAACTGTGTGCCAACTGATCAGGTAGTAATGGGGAGGATTAGGTTGGCAGACCTTCTATGTACAACTTGAGGTGCTGGTGTTCTGGGAGGCTGATCAGTCTGTACATTGCCCACTTTGAGGTGTTGGGCTATGAATTTTGGTAAGCTGGAGAGGAGAGTGCCACCATTAACATCGCCTATCAGTCATAGGAGAAGAGGGGACTGTATCAAGCGGGGCAGCTATTTGAGGACAGGAACTATGAATTTTGGCTGGCGGTCTGACACCTCTGTGAGCCAGGGGTCTGCTTATTTGCAATTGGTCCACTCAACTGGGAGAGGGAGGTAAAAGGGCAAGCCACAAGGGAAACAAATCCTTTGGAAGATCTGTGTGGAGATCTTACATCTACCAGGTGGCTCATTTTGCTTTATACTGTTCTTGACAGATGGAGGTGCTTTTCTCCTGGTTCAGAGCGGGCAAGGAATAGGAGCTTCAAAAATATTTATAAGCAATGGGAACAGGTGGAAAAGATCTTGCCCAGAGCTTCCTTATCTGTGGCAGTGCAGAAAAATAGCTATAAACTGGTATTTGACTCAGAAGACTGGCAAAGATATACCCTGGGTCTTAAGATATTTATTTATTTAACAATATTTTTAATATCGCTTTATCTTACAATCAAAGCGGTTTACATAGAACTCAAAGATTTTACTGAGAACTCATAGTAACATTCAGGTAAGGGCAGCATGCGGGAGGTGCCTGGAGGCAGAACTTATGTACATAGCATCATAAACGGGGTTATCTGTGGATTGGGCAAGAGAATAAGAGGGAAGGACTAGATATTGTCTTTGAAGTGGTCAGTGAAGAGAAAGGTCTTGAGAAGCTTCCTGAAGTCCTTTAAGTCCTTTGTCGTTCTGATTTTTTCAGGCAGAGTGTTCCAGATGGCGGGAACAGCTAAGGAAGAGGCTCTCTTTGCGGTGGAGTTCTTTGCTTTAGTGTAAGTGCTGGGGGATCAGTATGGTGTCTCGTGTCCTGCCTCTTAGGTCTGCTGCTTGAGTTTGTTCATGAAGAGCTCCTGCTAAATAGTCATTTCTTACCTTGAAGATCGTGAGAGCAGTTTTGTATTTAGCGTGTGAGGATATTGGGAGACAGTGTAGCTGATATAGTAGTGGAGTTATGTGATCATGCGGGCAGCAGTGTTCTGAGCCAACTGCAAGGGACGGATAGTTTGAGATGGTAGACCATGAAAGAGAGAGTTGCAATAATCCAGAACGGGGGTTATGAGCATTTGACAGACTGTAAAAAAATGGCGATGACTGAGGAGGGGTTTTAGTCTTCGGATGATAGCTAACATTTGGAATGCAATCTTGGAAGTCTTATTGATACAGGTTTGTAGGTTTAGGAAGCGATCAATGGTAATACTTAAGTAGCGTACTTCTTACCTAACAGTGATTAGGGTGTCCGCTATGGATATTGAAAGGGGGGGGGCTGTAAAGCGTAGTTACTCCAGGGACAGCAGGAATCAGTCCTCACATATGGGTGATGTTGGCGCCGATGGAGCCCTCATGTGGAGCAATTCCCCGGTTTTCAAAGAAAGCCTTTGGGATTGCATCATGCATGCGTGGTCCCCTTCCCGCCCAAGGGTGCCATCTTGCTCAGAGACGGCAAAATGAGAAAAAATTAACTAAAGGACTGCAACTCCAGGGGAGGAGGGAGGGTTGTGAGGACTGATTCCTGCTGTCCCTGGAGAACACCTGTTACAGGTGAGTAACTACACTTTCTCCAGGAATAAGCAGGAAGTCAGTCTTCATATATGGGACACCCTAGCTACAGGCTACCGAGAACCCATAGCTGAAAATGGCTCCCACTAGAAGAGCTGCAGCAGCAGTGATAGGATTTTTCTCCTAGAACACAACCCCCACGGTAGCCTGACACCAAAGGATCGGAGGGTATGAGTTGCCTAAACCACGAATAGGTTACAGAGTACCGCCTCACCGAAAACAATGTCCCGCCGGGACTCTCTCTCCAGGCAGTAGTGGGCTGCAAAAGTCTGGCTTGAAGACCAAGCTGTGGCCCGGCAGATGTCTGCCAACGGAACAGAGCGGTGGTTAGCCACTGATGCGGCCTTGGCCCTGACAGAGTGGGCTGTGATTCGGCCCTGCAGCTGGAGGTCAGCTGCCCTGTACGCCCAGGTGATGCAGTCTGCCACCCAGGTGGATAACATGCGCTTGGAGACAGGTAAACCCAAGTTTACTAGGGTCATAAGAGATGAAGAGCTGGGGAGCTCTCCGATGTTCCTGTGTACACTCCAGGTAGAAGGCGAGCGCCCTCTTACAGTCCAGGGTATGCAGAACCGCTTCTGCCCTGCTGGTGTGTGGCCTGGGGAAGAAGGTTGGAAGGACCACCTCTTGGTTGAGGTAAAACGAGGAAACCACTTTTGGAAGGAACTTCGGGCGAGTACGTAGGACCACTCTGTTTTTATAAAACCATGTATACGGCCTATCCGAAACTAGAGCCTGCAGCTCACTCACCCGTCGAGCAGACGTGAGTGCCACCAAAAAGAGTGCTTTCCAGGAAAGGAAACGTAGGTGACAGGTGGCCATTGGTTCAAAAGGTGGGCAAGTAAGCCGCTGCAAGATCACATTTAAGTCCCACTCTGTAGCCTGCGGGCGAATTGGAGGCTTCAAGAGGAGGAGGCCTCTGAGGAATCGGGATACCAAAGGGTGAGCTGAAAGAGGTTGCCCGTCCACTGAAGAGTGGTGAGCTGATAGCGCACTCAGGTGGACCCTGACAGAGTTAGACTTGAGGCCTAACTTCGAGAGGTGGAGCAAGTACTGCAATATCTGAGGTATTTGACAAGCGAACGGGTCTTCCTTATTCTGGGCACACCACCCTTCAAATCTACGCCACTTGAACACGTAGGAGTTTCTAGCGGATTGCCTCCTAGAGGCCAGCAACACCTCCTCAAACTCTTTGGGTAGGTGTAGAGGAGCAAGAACTACCCTCTCATCAGCCAGGCCATTAAGTTGAGAGATCTGAGATTGGGGTGTAGCAAGGAACCCTGTTCCTGGGTCAAGAGGTCGGGCTGCACCCCCAGTGGGGAGTGGAGTTTCGACCGCCATTTGAAGGAGAAGAGGGAACCAAGGTTGTCTGGGCCACCTGGGTGCTACCAGGATGACCGAGGCCTTGTCCCAAAGAATCTTGAACAAAGTGCGTGCCACCAGGGGCATAGGTGGGAACGCATAGAGAAGGCCCTGTGCCCATGAGATCAGGAAAGCATTCACCGCCAAGCTCAGCGGATGCGGCTGCCTCGAGCAGAACCGGGGCAACTGATGGTTTTGCGGGCTGGCAAAGAGATCCATGGATGGGAGACCCCAACGGCTGAAGATCCGCCGGGCTACATCCCGGTTCAGTTGCCATTCGTGAGGCTGAAGAATCCTGCTCAACTTGTCGGCCAGGAGGTTCGCCTAACCGGGCAGATAAACTGCTCTTAGGGACATGTGATGTGCCACTGCAAAAGAGCAAAGATCCAGGGTCTCATGGCATAGGATGCGAGATCCTGTGCCCCCCTGTTTGTTGATGTAGAACATCACTACCTGATTGTCTGTCTGTATCAGCACCGACTGATGTGCAAGAAAATGACAAAAAGCTTGAAGAGCTAGGCGGATGGCTCGAAGCTCTAGAAGACTGAGCTGAAGTGCAGCCTCTCGCGAGGACCACAGACCCTGAGTGCATGAACCCTGGCAATGGGCACCCCAGCCCAGCCAGGAGGCATCTGTCGTCAGCACTCTGGTGTGAGAGGGAGGTTGGAATGGTACTCCCTGAAGTAAGCTGGGAGGGTGAAGCCACCATTGCAAGGCTGTCACCAGTAGCTTGGAAATCCCTACTCTGTCTCTGAGGCGGCCAGTGGCTTGCGTCCACTGGTCTCTGAGGCTCCATTGAGCTGTGCGCATGTGGAATCGAGCATATGGAGTCACATGCACCATGAAGGCCATGTGGCCCAGGAGGCTGAGGAAGACCCTTGCAGAGACTTGAGGTTTGTGCTGGACCTGCTGTGCCAAGTCCAGCAACTGCCTCATCCTGTCCAGCGGTAGGTACGCCCGTGCCTGAAGTGTGTCCAGTCTTGCCCCTATGAACTCCAAGTTCTGAGTGGGGAGTAAAGTGTACTTTTCATGATTTATAACAAACCCTAGGTGCTGAAGCAAGGTGACTGTGTGAGCAGTGGCATGCTGTGCCTCCTGTGCTGATTGGTCCCTGATGAGCCAGTCGCCCAGGTATGGAATGACGAAGACTGCCTGGCTTCTGAGGAAGGCTGCCACCACTGCTCGGCATTTGGTAAATACTCTGGGAGCGGAAGCTAGGCCAAAGGGAAGCACCTTGTACTAGAAGTGGATTCCTCCGACCACAAACCTGAGGTATTGTCTGTGGTTTGGGTGTATGAGGATGCGAGTATAAGCATCCTTTAAATCTAAGGAGCATAGCCAGTCTCCATGGTGGAGGTAAGGCAGTAGGATCCCAAGGGAAAGCATCTTGAACTTTTCCCTCACCAGGAACTTGTTTAGATTTCGCAAGTCCAGGATGGGGCAAAGGCCTCCTTTTCTTTTTGGTATGAGGAAATACCTGGAGTAGAAGCCTTGCCCCTGCAGGTGGTGGGGCACCAGTTCCACCGCCTGATCCTTTAGCAGACCTGCCAACTCCTGCAGGAGGAGGTTCCTGTGAAGAGGGGGTCTGAGAGGCTCTACTGGGAAAAAGGAGGTGGGCACCTGGTGGAAGTGAAGTAAGTAGCCCTGCTGGACTACTTGCAGAACCCAGGCGTCGGTAGTAATGGCTGGCCACCTGTGAGCGTACAGGGTCAGCCTTCCTCCTGTGCAAGGCCAAACCACTGGTGGGAGAGGAGCTATGCACTGGGAGTCAAAAACCCCCTCCCAGCTGGGTAGGAGCTGGAGCTGGAGGCTTGGGGGTCTTCGGATTACGTGGGCCATGCCCCTGTTCCCTGGCCTGCTGCCCCTGTTGGGGAGCTGGGGCGGCCTGGTAAGTGGGGTAGTTTCTGTAAGCCGTACCCTTCCTCGGGAAAAAGCAGTTACTTACCTGTAACAGGTGATCTCTGGGAACAGCAGGAATTAGTCATCACATATGGGTACGTCGGCACCGACGGAGCCCGCGCGGGAAAGCTCCCCAGCTTTTCAGATTAAAAGCTTTTGGGGCCTCCCACTGCACATGCGCGCTGCCTTCCCGCCTTCCTGACCAGCTCTCGTCAGTTCGAGTTTAAAGCTGAGACAATAGAGAGAGAGGACAGGAAGATAGATAGATAGAGATACAACTCCTAGGGGAGGTGGGTGGGTTGTGATGACTAATTCCTGCTGTTCCCAGAGATCACCTGTTACAGGTAAGTAACTGTGCTATCTCCAGGAACAAGCAGGAATACGTCATCACATATGGGGACTCCCTAGCTAAGATGCCTGGGAGATCCCCCTCCAAGGGTAAACCATCTTCGCATGGATCTCAGGCATCCATCCAGGGAAGGTGGGCAGGAGTTGTTTAAGTATGGAACAGGTGTTTGAGGACAGCCTGACCAAACAAGGCATACCGGCGGGAGTCCTTGTCCAAGCAGTAATGGGCTGTGAAGGTATGAACCGAGGCCCAAGTGGCTGCTCGACAGATCTGATCTATGGACACAGAGTGAAGATGAGCCATAGAAGTGGCCATGGCCCTCACATTGTGAGCTGTGACATGGCCCTCCATAGAAATGTTCTTACTCTGGTAAGCAAAAGAAATACACTGAGCGATCCAATTGGAAAGTGTACGCTTGGTGACTGGAAGTCCCAAATGAGAAGGATCAAAAGCCACGAAAAGTTGGGAAGACTTTCGATGTGGTTGAGTCCTGTTGAGGTAAAAGGCAAGAGCTCTTTTACAATCCAGAGTATGAAGGTTCCTCTCTGCACTGGATGCATGAGGAGCAGGGAAAAAGACAGGTAGATATACCTCTTGATTAAGATGAAAAGGCGAGACCACTTTGGGCATAAAGTGGGGATTCGTCCTAAGGACCACCTTATCATGATGAAACCTAGTATAAGGTGGATGAGCCACTAAAGCCTGCAGTTCACTGATGCGGCGAGCCGAAGTGACTGCAATAAGGAAAACAACCTTCCAGGAAAGAAATTTGAAGGAGGTAGAGTCCAAAGGCTCAAAAGGTGGCTTCCTAAGCTGACCTAGAACGAGGTTCAAATCCCATGCTACCGGAGGAGGTCGGATGGGAGGTTTAGTTAGAGTCAGGCCTCTCATGAAACGTGCAACAAGAGGATGAGAGGAGACAGGTTGTCCATTTATAGGTTTTAAGGATGCTGCAATAGCACTCAAATGGACCCTTACTGAATTCGTCTTAAGGCCTGCATTTGAAAGATGCAGGAGATAGTCCAAGAGGGAATTCAAAGGAAGTGCTAGAGGGTCAAGACCCTGCTGAGCACACCAAATGGAAAAACGTTTCCATTTGAAAGCATAAGAACGCCTCGTGGAAGGTTTCCTAGAGGCATGAAGGATATCTGTCACAGGTTGAGAATGATGAAAGTCTTGAAGACTTAGGCCTTCAGTAACCAAGCTCTGAGATGTAGGGATTTGGGGTTTGGGTGCCACAAAGTCCCCTCCTCCTGAGACAGAAGGTCTGGCGCAGCTCCCAGGTCCAGGGAGGATCCCTGGGAGAGATGCAGAAGTAGAGGGAACCACACCTGGCGTGGCCAGCGGGGAGCTATGAGGATCATAGTCCCGTGATCCCTCTGGAGCTTGAACAGAGTCTTGGATATTAGAGGAATGGGTGGAAAGGCATAGAGGAATTCCTGACCCCAATGCAGGAGGAAGGCATCGTGGGCCTGAGCTCCCTGACACTGAGTTCTGGAACAGAACCGGGGAAGTTTGGCATTCCACGGACTTGCAAAGAGGTCTATGTCCGGGGTCCCCCATTCCTGAAAGATTCTGCGTATCTGGTCCATATGTAGGGACCATTCGTGTGGAAGCAGAACTCGACTGAGTCTGTCTGCACGAGAGTTTTGAACTCCTGGAAGATACACTGCAAGAAGGTGAATTTGATGCTCTCTGGCGAAGGCCCATATTCTGAGAGCTTCGTTGCAAAGCGACAGAGAGCCTGTCCCTCCTTGTTTGTTTATATAGAACATGGCTACCTGATTGTCTGTCTGAACTAGGACAGTCAGGTTGACAAGGAGGGTATAGAAGACCTTGAGGGCAAGGTAAATCGCTCGCAGTTCCAGGAGGTTGATATGAAGGGTGGCCTCCTGTGGAGACCAAGTGCCCTGAGTGGAGAGGTTCTGAAGATGAGCTCCCCACCCTGTTTGGGAGGCATCTGTTGTGAGGGTTGCTTGGGGCAACAAAGGTTGGAAGGGGGCCCCCAACAACAGATTCTTGGTGGATGTCCACCATTGGAGGGACCAAAATAGACGGCTTGAGGTGAGTATTTGGTCGGAGAGCGCTCCAGATGCTTGAGTCCACTGGGTGGCCAAGGTCCATTGAGCTGCTCTCATATGCAGACGAGCGTAGGGCACCACATGTACCGTGGAGGCCATGTGGCCCAGAAGTCGCAGCATTTCCCGGGCTGTCAAATGACTGCTGGACTGAGCTTGGGAGGCCAAACTCAGCAGGCGTTGGGCCCTGACCTGAGGCAGGTAGGCCCTTGCAGTGATGGTGTCTAACTGGGCCCCTATGAACTCGAGAGACTGAGTAGGGATTAGTTGAGACTTGGGAAGGTTTACTACCAGTCCCAGATACTGCAGAAGACGCCTTGTGCGGTCCAGGGAAATTTGGGCCTGGGACTGAGAGGGAGCTCGGATGAGCCAGTCGTCCAGGTATGGGAATATGAAAATTCCCAGGCCTCTTAGAAAGGCAGCTACGACTGCCATGCATTTGGTGAACACTCTTGGAGCAGAGGCTAGACCGAAGGGGAGTACTCTGTACTGGAAATGTTTTCCCTGAAACAGAAATCGAAGGTATTTTCTGTGGGATGGGTGGATGAGTATGTGTGTATACGCATCCTTTAGGTCTAGAGAACAAAGCCAATCCTGACTCTGAAGGTATGGAAGGAGAATGCCCAGAGAAAGCATTTTGAATTTCTCCTTGAAAAGAAATTTGTTCAATTCTCTCAGATCCAGAATTGGTCTGAAGCCCTCTGTCTTCTTTGGTATTAGAAAATAAGGGGAGTAGAATCCCGTCCCCTGTTGAAGAAGAGGGACCTCCTCTATTGCCCCCTGGGCAAGGAGGGAGGAGACTTCCTGACCCAAGAGGGCCAGGAGAGATGGGGGAGAATTGAACTGCCTCACCATAGTATAAGGAGGAAGGTCGGAAAAATGGAGTTTGTAACCCTCTCTGATGATAGAGAGGGTCCATTGCTCTGATGTAATTTGCTCCCATCTGGGAGCAAAGTGAGCTAACCTTCCGGGTATGGTGAGGGGCTCTGGTTGTTCTAGAGCCAGAAAAGTTAAGTTCTCTAGTGGCAAGTCAAAACCCCTGAGGGGGTGGAGCCTGCTGAGGCGTAGCAGACGCCGCAGGCTTTGACCTTGCCTGTTTAGGTTGCTGACGTTTAGCAGCAAAACGAGGCTGAGAGGATTGTTGGCCAGTATTTGTAGAAAATCTGGACTTCTTGTAATAAGGCCTCTTAAAAGACTTCTTCTTGGCAGGAGTGGAGGTAGACTTAGAAAGTCTATCTAAGGTGGCATTTTCTGCATCCATTTGAGTGGCCTTAATTTGCCACTCCTCACCAAATAAGTTCTCACCTGTACAGGGCAGATTTCGTAAGCCATCTAGGACCCAAGGTTCTAGATCAGAAGCCTGGAGCCAAGCAAGACGTCGGGCTGCTATAGCAATGCCCGAAGCCCTACCAGCACCCTCAAAGGAATCAAAAGCTGCCCTGTTGGAGAACTTTGAAATATCCAAAAGGTGTTTCACTAAGGAAATGAACTGCTCCCTCTTATCCTCAGGGATAAAGGGGGCAAAATGCCGAACTTTTAGAGCGATTTCACTGAGAAACATGCCCATGTAAAGACTATAGGAATTAATCCTGGCTATAAGCATAGTAGCCTGGAAAATTTTCCTGCCAAAAGAGTCTAGAGTCTTACATTCTCGCCCTGGAGGAGTAGAAGAGTGCCTTTTGGTACTCTTTATCTTCTTCATTGCAGACTTCACCACAATAGAATGGTGAGGCAACTGGGTTTTTTGGAAACCAGGAGAAGGGGGGACACGGTACATGGTGTCCAACCTGCGAGAAGAAGGAGACAATGTTAGAGGAGCCTCCCATAAGTCCATCAAGTGTTCTTGAAGGATTTCATGGATAGGCAGGGTGACTGCCTCTTTAGGAGACTTAGAGTATCCTAAAATATCCAGTTTCTTTGATCTGGGTTCCTTTTCAGAGGATGAAGCAATAGAAAGACCTTTAGCCATTTCTATGATGAAGTCCTGAAAGGACAAATCCTCTGGTGGAGACATTCTCCTGTTAGGAGAAGAAGGCTCCTCAGGAAGATCAAGGGAGAACTCATCAGAATCATCAGAGGAGTTAAAATCCTCTGAAGAAGCAGAGTATCCTCTATGTGCTTCCAACGCACGATACGCATACCGTTCGGTATCGACATCGGGCGTACCAGGTATGGGATCGGTACCGGGCAAAAGCCCGGATCCGGCATGCGGAACCGATCTGCGTTTGGAAGACGATGGCCTCGGTTCCGGTATGGAAGCCATTACCGGAACCGGACCCGGTACCGCTGGCTGCGGTACCGAGGGCGTAGCAGCATTAATAAAAGCCAGAATGGCCTGCTGCATGACTTGGACAGTATTGCCCATAGACGCCACTGCTGCCTGGATGTCGGTACCGGTATGGGCCGGTACCCCAGAGCAGTACAACAGGTGATCTGTCGAGGCCGCGCCATCGATGTCAACCTGTGACCCCATGATTGCTTTGGAGGCCGGAGCCTCCCGCCGGGGTTTTTTGGCCTGGGCAGAATCCTCGAACTCAGAATTGAGAGCCTCTCGATCTTTAGAAAGAGATTTGCTTTTAGAGGATTTGCCCACTGGAGTTTTGGTTACCTGAGATCCATCCGGAGAGGAAGACCTGGATGATTGTGATGCTTCTGAAGGAAACAGCACATGGAACTTGTTGGCCCGGTTCTGCAATCCACGTTTCGACATCTGGGAGCAGGATGGGCAGTCCGGTATGGAATGGTCAGGTCCTAAACATTTAAGACACCATTCATGGGTGTCTGTAAGAGGAATGACAGCACTGCACTTGGTACACTTTTTAAAACCAGGAACTGGCTTCTCCATGAGGAGAATTTGTGTAGGCCTGAAGGCCTAACAAAGTACCAAGCTGTGCTGAAGAAAAGAAAAATATTTTTTTTTTTTTTTTTTTTAAAAGAAAGAAAGAGAGACCGGCAGTACCGGTTTCAGAATGGGGAAGGCAGGTACGCGGTCTAAAGAAAACAATAAAATCAACAATTTCTTCAGCGGTGACAGGAACACGACCTGCTGGCTCCGCGGAAAAAAAGAAACTGACGAGAGCTGGTCAGGAAGGCGGGAAGGCAGCGCGCATGTGCAGTGGGAGGCCCCAAAAGCTTTTAATCTGAAAAGCTGGGGAGCTTTCCCGCGCGGGCTCCGTCGGTGCCGACGTACCCATATGTGATGACGTATTCCTGCTTGTTCCTGGAGATAGGGCTTTTTCCCCCCGAGGCCTTCTTCTTGTGAGAAGGTGCAGATGTCTTCTTCGACAACCTTGTCCGGGTCAAGTACTCTGACTCAAATTCTGCAGCTTTCTCACTCATGGGTTTGCCGAAGAGGTTGTCTCCTCGGCACGGGACATTGACCACCTTGTCCTGAACCCATGGCTCTAGGTCCGACGACATGAGCCAAGCCTGACGGCGTGCACCAATGCCGGCCGCGGCTACTCGGGACGAAGCCTCGAAGCCGTCGTAAGCTGCTCGAGACATGAACTTCGAGCACTCTCTGATCCCCGTGGACAAGGCCTTGAAGCACTGCAAGGGTTCCTTGGACAGGCCAGCCGAGAACCCGGCAATCTCCTTTGCCAGGTCCTGCAAGTACATGCCCATGTACAGCTGGTAAGTTTGGACACGGCATGACAGCGATGCCTGGTAGCACTTTCTGCCGAGAGTATCCAGGTTCCAGGCACCGAGGAGTGCATTTTTTGGCTTTTCAGCCGGTGCCACAACCATGGAGTTGTGTGGTAGCTGTGCTTTCTGGAACCCAGGACTCTTGCGGACTCGACAGATGGAATCGACCCGCTTGCTGAGTACTGGCATCGAGGCTGAGGACTCCCACATTCGGAGCATCAGGCATTCCAACATCGGAGGCACTGGTACAGTGAGGGCCTCCTTCGGGGGAGAGTCATATTGGAGGGCATCAAGCTCTTTGGCTCGAAGCTCCTCCTCGGCATCCGCAGGGAATGCCAAAGCCTTGGCCATGTCCCTGACAAAGTCCGAGAACCGAGTGTCCTCCGGAGGGGAACTAGTCTGAGGCTCCGAACCCGGCGAGTCCGATGGGATACACCGGGTCCGGAAGGTGTCTGGGGAGTCTTCCTCCTCCGTCTCCCACGCCGAGTCCTCCAAGGAGGACTCGATGGGCTCTGGCCTCGAGGGCTTTGGGCCCGACCGCCCCGATGCCGAGGGCACTGGCGTTGACAACCTTGGTCCCGAAGGGAGGTCGAGGGGGACCTTGGCCGAGGATCAACTCGAGACCTGAACGATTCGAGGATCGGCTCGGCCTCTGGCATCAACTTAGACGTCAACGTCCCGGTGGTCGGGGAGGATGGATCGGCGAGACCAGCCATCAGTGCTCACTGCTGCTCTATGAAGGCAGCCATGCTGCTCTCTAGGGCCACCAACCTGAGACCGAGCTCAGAAGGCTCCACAGCTTCTGGCTTGGGCCCTGGACGCCGGCTCTCCAGGAAAAGAGTCCACGAGGACAACAGAAGTTACCTTGTCCGACGCCTCTGGATCCCTGGACCGGGGGCGGCAGTCCGGGCTCCGTGGCCTGGAACCCAAGTGTCCAAGCCAATCAGAAGTGTCCAGCGACGCCGCCCTCATGAGTTTCTTTTTCCTCCAGTGTTCCCTGGAGGGAGACCCCCACTCAGAAGACCCACGACAGTGTTCGGGCTCCGATTCCCGAGATGTCGAGGCTTCTGACGAGGTCGAGGCTTCTGACGAGGTCCAGGCCCGGCCAGAAGTGGACTCGGAAAAAGTTCTGTCACACTGCTGCTGCTACCTGCTCCTCAAAGACTTCGAAGACATCTTATCACACGGCCCACAGACCACCGGGTCATGGTCGGGAACGAGGCAACGGAGGCAGCAGTCGTGTGTGTCGGTGAGACACATCAACTTTTTACACCGATCACATTTCTTAAACCCGCTGGCAGCCATCGGGGGAAAAAAGGGCCCCTGCGAGGTCAAACAACCGGGCTGCCAGTGAAAACTAAAAAAAGCGTGAACGCTAGTCACGAAGGACAAAAACTAAAAATAGGTCCAGACTCGATACCAGTGTACTGAGCCGAGGGCAGGAAGGGGAACCAGTGTCAAACCGGGAAGCTGAAAAATAAATCAACTTTTCTACTCTTTCCATGGTGGAAACAGGACCACGTCCGTTGGGCTCCGTGGAAAAAAGACGACTGAGCAAGATGGCACCCCTGGGCGGGAAGGGGACCGCGCATGCGCGATGCAATCCCAAAGGCTTTCTTTGAAAGCTGGAGAATTGCTCCGCACGAGGGCTCCGTCGGTGCCAATGTCACCCATATGTGAGGACTGACTTCCTGCATGTTCCTGGAGAAATGATAGGTCCTGTGTTATGAACAGAGCTTCTGATTTCTTGAAGTTGACTTGGAGGTTGTTGGATACCAGCCAGTTGCTCATGTCAAGTAAGCAATTGGTAATGGTAGAGTAATCTGGCGGGTCGAGGTGGATAGGGGAATAGATCATGATATCATCTGCATAAATTGCGTAGTGGACCTTCTGTTGCTTGAAGATGTGACAGAAAGGTTGTAAGTAGATGCAGAAGAGGACTGTGGACAGAGAGGATCCACGCGGGACCCCCTGTGTTGAATTGGGCATCAAAATGGCAGATGAAATTTAATGTGGACAAGTGCAAAGTTATGCACCTAGGGAAGTACAACCCAAACTATGGTTACACGATGCAAGGTTTCATATTAGGAACCACCACCCAAGAAAAAGATTTAGGCGTCATTGTGGATAATATGTTAAAACCCTCCGCCCAGTGTGCAGCGGCGGCCAAGAAAGCAAATAGAATGCTAGGTATAAGGAAAGGAATGGAAAATAAAACAAAGGATATTATAATGCCTCTGTATCGTTCCAAGGTGCGACCGCACCTTGAATATTGTGTGCAATTCTGGTCGCCGTATCTTAAAAAGGATATAGCATTATTAGAAAAGGTTCAGAGAAGAGCCACCAAAATGGTAAAGGGGATGGAAGGATACCCCTATGAAGAAAGGCTAAAAAGGTTAGGGCTCTTTAACCTGGAAATTAAATGGCTGCGAGGCGATATGACAGAGGTCTATAAATTAATGAACGAAGTGGAACGGGTGAACGTAGATCAATTGTTTACATTATCAGAATATAGAAAGACTAGGGGACATACAATGAAGCTACAGGGTAATCTATTTAAGACTAATAAGAGAAAATATTTTTTCACTCAACGTGTAATCAAACTCTGGAATTTGTTAATGGAGGATGAGGTGAGGAGTGGTCTAGTGGTTAGGACAAGGTACTTCAGGTCGGAGGTTCAAGTCCCACCTGGGGACAGCAATCTCAGGCCGGAGGGACTGGGATTTCTAGTCCTATAGGCACTCCTTGTGGTCTTGGGCAAGCCACTTTAACCCTCCATTGCCCATGTTCCCTGTAAGTATGAATGTGTGTGTCTCTCATCCCCTCGTGTTAAATGTATCCCCCAATTGACCGCTTTGACCCGGTGAAAAGCGGGATATAAATACAGCTAAATAAATAAATAAATAAGTAAAGGCTGTTAGTGTAGCTGGGTTTAAAAAAGGTTTGGACAAGTTCCTGGAGGAAAGGTCCATAAACCATTATTAAAAAGGGACCCAAGATATCAATGCTTGACCCAACACAAGCATTGAGAAACCTGTGTCTTTTGGGGAAACTGCTAGGTACATATGACCTAGATTGGCCACTACTGGAAACAGGATACTGGGCTTGATGGACCTTGGTCTGACCCAATATGGCATATCTTATGTTCTTATGTATTTGGACGAACTTTAACCCTTTGTTGTCTGTGACTGAAGTAGAAGTGGAACCAGTTGAGTATTGTGCTATGAAGACCAATGTTGGAAAGACGCTTTAGGAGGGTTCTGTGAGATACAGTGTCGAAGGCTGAGATGTCAACGAAGATGAGAAGAAATCCAGTTTTTTGGTTAGCAACTCATCTTAGTATGGTGTCAAAAAGATGAATAAGGAGGGTTTCAACACTGATTCAGGCAAAATCCATGTTGGCGTGGATCCAATGGAGCATGCAGGTCAATGTGGTCTTGTAGCTGTGTCTGCGCCATCTTTTCCATTATTTTGGATAGAAAGGGAAGGCTGGAAATAGGGCAGTAATTCACAGGGTCTGAGCAGTCTGCTGAGATGTTCTTATAAATGGGTCAGATGGTGGCTTGTTTTAGAACGGAAGGAATGCATCCTCTAGACAGGGATGAACTTACGTTGTTGTGTATGCATTTGGCAAACTCTTCCTTGACTGATTTGATCCAGCATACAGGGAAAGGGCCAGAGGGGGATATGCTAGAGTTTAAAGCAGCGATTGTGCCGAGCGTTTGTTCTGATGTAGGGATGTGAAATTCATACCATCTGTGAGAGTTGTTGTGGCCTGCCTCTGGGGTGGAAGGGGTGTCTGTTAGAGATCTTCCATGGTGGCTTATATTTCTTGATAAGGAAATCCGTGAAGACTTGGGAGTGAATAGGGACATCTTTGTGGGTTGAGTCTTTCATCAGGGTGTGGACAATTTCAAATAGTTTGTGAGGGTTGTTGCAGGATTTTAAGATGAGATTTGTGTGGTACTCTTGCTTGTACTTGTTGATTAAATTGTTGTATCTGCAATGCTCTGAATTGAATAAGCGTGGCTTGAGATTGGTCTTGTCTCAATTTGCGTTCTAATTGGTGCAGCTTTTGCTTCTCTGCTCTAATTGTTTGTGAATACTATGGAGCTGATCTAGATCTTTTCTCTTTGCTTTCTGGGGTTGGGGGGCGTGTGGCTCTTGCTGCAACATTAATGGTGGTGTTCCAGGATTTGATAACATTGTCTAGGTCTGTGAAGTTCTGTGAGAGGCTGGGAAGGATTTTGTTGAGGAATTGTTCTTTGTTGAAACCCTTAAATCGCCTTTCAGGGTGGGGTTTCTTTTGTGGTTGGGGTAGCAGGATCTTGAAATGTATGGCATGGTGGTCAGACCATGGTATTGGGATGACTAGGGGGGTTGTTAAACTGTCTTGTGTTTGAAGGTCCTTTGATACAAAGATGAGGTCTAGCATGGATCCTGAACAATGAGAAGGGCCTTTCATGATTTGTTAGAATTGGAGGGATTCCATTGCTTTGATAAAAGCTTCTTCATCTCTGTTAAAGGTGGAGTTAAGATTTAGGTCTCCTAGAAGTATAAGTGGCTTATGGGGGGAGTTGGCAGAACATACGGTTTCAATTATGTTGGATGTTTCATCAGCATCAGCATATGGGGCTCTAAGTGAGACAGATAGCTAGCTGTCTGTTTTCTATGGTGAGAAGGTTGCAATGTTTGTGGCTGACAGATCTTGATATTTTAAAATTGAGATCCGTATGTGCAAGTATCAAGACACCACCACCTTGCTTATGGAAGCGGGGGCAGTTGAAGGCGGTATGGGTACATGGAATGATTTGAGATAGAATAACCTGGTGAGTTGACTTCAGCCAGGATTCTGTGATGCATAGTATGTCCTTGGTGGTAGTGCATGTTGTCTGTAATAGTGCTAGCCTTATTTCTGATGGACCTTGCATTGATTAGCCCAATATTAATACGACTGCTAGTGGTGTGAGGGGTTCGGTATCCAGCTGAGTGAGAATTGGCTTGAATTTTTATCAGTCTGTGGGGTCTTCTGTGAGGGTGCTTGTGTGTGTTCAGCTGAGGGTAGCATGGTATGTGTAGCAGAGGGGGTTGTAGGTCAGTTGAGGGTGTATTCCTATAGTAGGTGGATGTTGAGAGGCGCGAAAGGAGGGCGTATAATATGTTTGGTTTGTGGCTTTGGTCTGAGTGACACAGAATCTGCTTCATGGTTTTTATTGGGAACTGGGGAGGGAGGGTGAGAGGGGTGCTCTTTCTGTGGCGATTTACATTTTAGGAGTGTGGTACTTACAAGTTGATGTTGTCTTTAGTGGAAGTATGATTGTGTGTGGTTCTATTGTCTTGAGCCGAGATTTCTAAAGAAGCATCCTGCAGACAGGAGGATGCGATGGAGTAGACAGTGGTGACATCCTGGTGTTTGCTGTCAGCTGGTATGAGCACTTCCTTTACAACATTGGGAATTCGCTGTTACAAAGTTCCCTGCCCGTGTTCCCTGCCAAAGGGCCCTCTGGTGAGGCCTTCAGGTGCATGCGTGCCGGGAGGCGTTTTTTTTTTTTTTTTTAAATGCTGGTGTTGGGCCCTGATTGGCCATAAGATGGGTAGCGGGAGGGGTTTCAGCCTCCTGCTCTCTTCCCTACCGCCGATCGAGGCTCAGCGTGCTCTGAGGAGCAGTCCGGTGGTGCCAGGAGGCACTGCTTTTTTAAAATGTTGGTTGTTGGGCCCTGATTGGCCATGAGTTGGAGAGTGGGAGGGGGTTTCAGCCTCCCATCGATCAGGGCTCAGTGTGCTGTGACTGATAGATCTTGGGCTAACCCCTCAACATACCACACACTCACCAATGCCTATTTGGTGGGGCTGCCCCAGAATACAGTACTATTGGTGAGCTATCTGGTAGTAGATCAAAGGCATGGTTGGGGTGGAGATCACCTGGGATCTGGGGATCTTTCTGCTCAACTTTGAAATTGTCAGGGTAAAGAAAGAACAGAGAGTTATCAAACAGCTTAAACGTGGTCAAGCTGAACATAACATTGCATGAAAAGAGTACATCTCCTTTGCCTCTTTCTACACGATTGATATGCATGTGGG
Organism: Ichthyophis bannanicus; assembly: GCA_033557465.1. Classification (NCBI taxonomy): domain Eukaryota; kingdom Metazoa; phylum Chordata; class Amphibia; order Gymnophiona; family Ichthyophiidae; genus Ichthyophis; species Ichthyophis bannanicus. The sequence continues at coordinate 163,226,044 of CM066042.1, read as the reverse complement.
TATTTACAATATGGAGAGGCTGACTGCAATGTGTAAGGGTAAAATTGTGGCTTTTGAGAAGGTCTGGGAACACTTCTACTTAAAGTATAATGCTACCCTGGAATTCAGGACGTTAAATGTGGTCCTCTGTGGTTATAGAAGGAGTTCTAGATACTGGGTACTCCAGTTGGGGGACTGGGAGGTGGGTTTATGTTGAGTTAAACAGGGGTAAAAACAATGAAAATGTAGTTGTTACTGGCTTAATGACTGCAGAGTTTCAAGGGCTTGTTTGAAACGGGGTGGGAGCTGGCTAATATGCTGTGGCTAGATACATTGGGAATTGTGGCTGGATTCCGTTTCAATGCCATTGGGGTGGAGGAGGAATAATTTTGTTATTAAATTAGTTGGCAAGCTGGTTGTGTGTATGATGTGCTCATTCAAACTAATAAAGTCTATGAGAAATTTTATTCTGCTTTTATTTTACAGGTCATGCCCAATTATGAGGATTTTCTTCCATTACAGTATGTAAGGGAGTCAGAGAAAGCGAGGTTACTTACCTGTAACAGGAGTTCTCCGTGGACAGCAGGATAAGTCAACCACACCTGGTGATGTCCTCCAACAGCGCCATACGTAAGTGCTCTCCAGAGCTTATAAAAGCAAGCCTTTCTGAGCATGAATCAATAGTCAAACCCTAGCCAACCAGTGTCCCCCAGCTGCGCTCTTGCGGTTAGGCAGGCGGGTCTAGAAAGAGGCCAATCTCGTCCAGGGGTGGTGGGTGGGATTGTGTGGCTGACTTATCCTGCTGTCCATGGAGAACTCCCATTACAGGTAAGTAACCTCGCTTTCTCCATGGACAAGCAGGATTCGCATTGCGTTGCAGTGGGTGAGGGAGGCCGAAGCAGGTTTTAAATTTTATTGCAGAACAGTGGTCAACATGGCCCTGTAGAACAGTGCAAATAAGCAGTGCAAACAAGTGAACAGTGGTCAACCACATGGCCCTGCAGAGCAGTGCATCAAGAATAGTGCAGAGCAGTGCAACAAAAACAAATAGTGCAAACAGGGGCCAACATGGCCAGACACTGGCGGCCATCATGGCCTAACAATACAATGCAGTGACCAACATTTTCTCTTCCCATGAACAATGGAAGCCAATATGGCCCACAGTTAAGGAGGCTAATGTCAAATACAAGTGGAAGGAGAATAGGTTCCTTCCACTTCCGCATTTTGGGGAAGAGTTACTTCGTTCCCGCACTTTGGGGAAGTCCTGAGGCGGCTGTGGCGAGGACCGCCTGGCCAAAGGAGTGCGTCTGTGCATGCAAGTCCAAACAGTAGTGTCTCTGGAAGGTGTGGAGGAAGACCAGGTGGTGGCTTTTCAGATGTCCATCAGTAGAATGGAGCGCAGATTGGCGATGGTGGCGGTCAACGCTCTGAGCTGGTGCGCCCCGACTTTGGTTGATGCTTGTATGCCTGCCTTGTCGTGGCAGAATGCGATGCAGTCTGATATCCACTGCTATAGTGTCCGCTTCGTGACAGGCCATCCCGGCCTGTTCGGGTCATATGAGAGGAAGAGCTCCGTATCCCATCTCAGTGGCTCCGTCCTAAGGAGGTAGGTGCGGAGGGCCCTAGTGCAATCCATTATTGAGTCTCTGCTCTTCTGGGGAGGCGTGAGGTTCCGGGTAGAAGGTGGGCAGCTTGATGGTTTAGTTGATGTGGAAGGCAGAGGCCACTTTGGGTATGAACTTTGGATGTGTATGCAGAGTGACCCTGTTGTGGAGGAGCTGCACGTATGGGGGATGCGCCACGAGAGCTTGGAGTTCACTGTGTCGTCTCGCGGACATGATGGCGACAAGGAAAAGTGTCTTCCAGGAGAGGTACTTCAGCAAGGCTGAGTGCATGGACATGAAGGGGGCCTGTGTCAGCTGCTGGAGGATGGTGTTGAGGTCCCATGGTGGGACAGGGGTGGGATCACACTGTGGGTTGTAGGTTGTTGAGCACTCTCATGTAACTTGTAGTTAGAGGTAGCGTGGCGATGGTGTTGCCCCCTTTGCACTCATGAAAAGCGGCTATGGCCGGGAGGTGCACTCTAATGGATGCAGACTTGAGGAACTGGTCAAAAAGGGTGGTGAGGTATTTGAGAACTACAGAAACCGGGCAGAAGACCGGGTCCACCCCTCGTGTAGTGCACCAGATGTTGAAACGCGTCTGTAAGATTTCCTTGTGGACGGGCATCTGACTGCCAGGATGACGCGTTGGACCTCCATCGGTATGCTGAGAGAAGAAAGGCTCAGCCGCTCAATCTCCAAGCTGTCAGTGCTAGAGCCCCCAGGTTGGGGTGGAGTGTGTGCCAATTGTCTTGGGTGAGGAGGTTCGGGCAAGGGGGAAGTCTGAGCGGTGGGTCCTGTGAGAGACAGTGGAGGAATGGAAACCACATTTGTGTGGCTAGAAGGGGGGCTACCAGGATGATCTGTGCCTTGTCTTGGATGACCTTCTGAATTGTTTTGGAGATCAGTGCGGTGGGGGGGAGGGGAGAAGGCGTATGCGAGAAATCACTCTCTCCAGTACATGTCGAAGGCATCCAAGGCTGTGCTGAGGGCTGATGGGTGCTTGGAACAGAAGAGGTGACAGTTCCTGTTCTATTCTGTGGTGAACAGGTCTCTGCCATTTTGGAGTCTAATATCCACTCGTGGAGACTCAGTTGGTGTCTCAACTTGCCCTCTAGCGCATTCTGTTCGCCAGGGAGATAAGACTCTTGCAGCCAGCAGGGGTTTGCAAGGGCAAGGGATATATCGCAAGCGCCCCCTTGTTTATGTAGAACATGGCCACCTGATTGTCCTTCTGTATCAGAACAAACTTATCGTAATGTGCATTTGGAAGGCCTGTAGGGTGTATCGAATTGCCATGAGTTCCAGTAGGATGATGTGGTGAGTTGTCGCCAACACTGTCCAGGCTCCCTGGGTGCGGAGGTGTAGCAAGTGGGCTCCCCATCCAGCCCTGGATGCGTCAGTGGTGATGGTGATCTGGTGATATGGCTGCTGGAGGCTCCTGCCGACTGTGAGGTTCCCCTTGATTGTCCATCGATTCAGGCTTTGTTTGGTTCAGATATTTAGTATTATGCGTGTGGACAGGAGCTGCAAACGTTGGTTCCAGTGTGCGCATGTGCAGGTGCACAAGGGGCTGGACTTGAGTAATTGCGACCATGTGGCCTAGGAGATGTCGGAGAGTCCAAGCAGGTGTATGTCTACGAGATGATCTCCCGGGTCAGCGTGATGATCTTGTTCACTCATTGGGCAGGGAGGAAAACCTTCAGGGCCACGGTGTCAAAGTTAGCCTCGATGAATTCCAGGCGTTGAGATGGGTTGAGATGTGACTTCTGGTAATTCACCAGGATCCTGAAGGCGGTGAGAAGGCGGATGGTGGTGTGGACCACTTCCCATGCTCCTAGCACTGAGAGCAATAAGAGCCAATTGTCTAGGTATGGAAAGACGTGGATACCCTGTTTGCGCTGATGTGCCACTGCAACAGCAATGCATTTTGCGAATACCCGTGAAGCCAGGGACAGGCCGAATGGGAGAACTCTGTACTGGTAGTGGCTGCCCAGCACTTGCAACTGCAGGTACAGCATAGTTACTCACCTGTAACAGGTGATCTCCGAGAACAGCAGGAATTTAGTCCTCACATATGGGTATCGTCGGTACCGATGGAGCCTGTGCGGGAACGCTCCCCAGCGTCCAATTAGAAAGCTTTTGAGAGCATCCCACAGCGCCTGCGTGCTGCCTTCCTGCCTTTCCCAACTGCCTCTCTCCAGTTGAGTTTTAAAGCTGAGACAAAGAGAGAGAGAGAGAGGGAAAGGGAAAGAGACAGAGAGATACAACTCTAAGGGGATGTGGGTGGGATGCGAGGACTAAATTCCTGCTGTTCCCGGAGATCACCTGTTACAAGCGAGTAACTATGCTATCTCCAGGAAAAAGCAGGAATGTAGTCATCACATATGGGGACTCACTAGCTTTGGGAGATGCCAGGGAGAGACCCCAGAAGTTGTGTGTCCCTGAAAAGGGCTCCACTTCCCCACATGGATCTCTGGCATCCTACCAGGGATGGTGGGTAGGAGTTAATTAGGTATGGAACAGGTGTTGGAGAACAGCCTGACCAAACAAGGCATCCCGGAGGGAGTCCTTGTCCAAGCAGTAATGGGCTGTGAAGGTATGAACCGAGGCCCAGGTGGCTGCTCGACAGATGTCATCGATAGACACAGAGTGCAGATGAGCCATTGAGGCTGCCATGGCTCTCACATTGTGAGCTGTGAATGGCCCTCCAGAGAAAGGTTCTTACTCTGATAGGCGAAGGAAATACACTGAGAAATCCAGTTAGATAGAGTTCTACTGGAGACTGGAAGTCCCAAATGAGAAGGATCAAAAGCAACAAAGAGTTGAGAGGACTTTATGTTGCTGTGTTCTTTGTAAGTAAAAGGCTAAAGCTCTTCTACAGTCCAAGGTATGAAGATTCCTCTCTGCATTTGATGCATGAGGCCTTGGAAAATACAGAGGTAGGTAGACTGCTTGGTTCAGATGACAAGGCGAGACCACCTTTGGCATAAAGTGTGGATGAGTCCTAAGGACTACCTTGTCATGATGGAACCTTGTATAAGGTGGATTAGCTACTAGCGCTTGCAACTCACTAATGTGACGTGCTGATGTGATTGCAATAAGAAAGATAACCTTCCATGAAAGGAATTTCAAAAAGGTAGCAGCTAAAGGTTCGAAGGGTGGCTTCATGAGCTGCCCAAAAACCAGGTTTAAGTCCCATGCCACCGGTGGTGGCCTAATGGGAGGTTTAGTTAGAAGAAGGCCTCTCATAAATCTTGCTATAAGAGCATGAGAGGAAATAGGCTGTCCATTTAGAGGCTTAAAGGAAGCTGTAATAGCACTCAAATGGACCCTTACTGAGTTAGCACAGTTACTTACCTGTAACAGGTGATCTCTGGTAACAGCAGGAATAAGTCTTCACATATGGGTATCGTTGGTACCAACGGAGCCTGCACGGAAACGCTCCCCAGTGTCCAAAAGGAAAGCTTTTGGGAGCATCAAACAGCGCCTGCGCGCCGCCTTTCCCAACCGCCTCTCTCCAGTTCGAGTTTTAAAGCTGAAACAAAGAAAGAGTGAGGAAAGGAAAGAAAGATAGAGAGATACAACTCCTAGGGGAGGTGGGTGGGTTGTGAAGACTTATTCCTGCTGTTCCCAGAGATCACCTGTTACAGGTAAGTAACTGTGCTATCTCCAGGAACAAGCAGGAATGAGTCTTCACATATGGGGACTCCCCAGCTAGAGATGCCTGGGAGATCACCCAGGTTGTGAGTCCCTGGGAAGGGCTCTACCTCCACCCATGAATCTCAGGCATCCAGCCAGGGATGGAGGGTAGGAGTTGGTTAGGTATGGAACAGGTGTTTGAGAACAGCCTGACCAAACAAGGCATCCCGGCGGGAGTCCTTGTCCAAGCAGTAATGGGCTGTGACGGTATGAACCGAGGCCCAGGTGGCCGCTCGACAGATCTGGTCGATGGACACAGAATTTAGATGAGCCATAGAGGCTGCCATGGCCCTCACATTGTGAGCTGTGACACAGCCCTCCAGAGAAAGGTTCTTACTCTGGTAGGTGAAAGAAATACACTGAGCAATCCAATTGGACAGAGTTCTCAGAGACTGAAAGTCCTAAATGAGAGGGATCAAAAGCAACAAAGAGTTGAGAGGACTTTCTATGTTGCTGTGTCCTTTGTAAGTAAAAAGCAAGAGCTCTTTTACAATCCAGGGTATGAAGATTCCTCACTGCACTTGAAGCATGAGGTCCTGGAAAAAAGACAGGTAAATAAACCTCCTGGTTCAGATGAAAAGGTGAGACCACTTTAGGCATAAAGTGTGGATTAGTCCTGAGGACTACCTTGTCATGATGGAACCTTGTATAAGGAGGATTAGCCACCAAGGCTTGCAGCTCACTGATGAGGCGAGCTGAAGTGACTGCAATGAGAAAAATAACCTTCCAGGAAAGAAATTTCAAGGAGGTAGTGGCTAAGGGTTCAAAGGGTGGCTGCATAAGCTGGCGAAAAACCAGATTCAAGTCCCATGCCACTGGAGGTGGTCTGATGGGAGGTTTAGTCAAAAGAAGGTCTCTCATGAATCTTGCTATAAGAGGATGAGAGAAAACAGGCTGTCCATTGAGAGGTTTAAGGGATGCTGCAATAGCACTCAAATGGACTCTTACTGAATTCGTTTTAAGGCCTGCATGGGATAAATGCAGCAAATACTCTAGTAACAAATTCAGAGGTATTGCAAGAGGGTTAAGACCCTAATCTGCACACCAAATGGTAAACCTTTTCCATTTAAAAGCATAGGAACGTCTAGTGGAAGGCTTTCTGGAAGCATGAAGGATATCCTTCACTTGCTGAGAAAGATGCAAATCTTGAAGGTCTAGGCCTTCAGCAACCAGGCTCTGAGGTGAAGAGACTGGGGATTTGGGTGCCACAACGTTCCCTCCTCCTGGTACAGGAGGTCTGGAGCAGATCCCAAGTCCAGGGAGGGAACTTGGGAGAGATGCAGAAGTAGAGGGTACCACACTTGGCATGGCCAATGTGGTACTATAAGGATCATAGACCCCTTGTCTCTCTGAAGTTTGAAGAGTGTCTTGGGAATTAGGGGAATGGGTGGAAAGGCATAGAGGAAGTCTTACCCCCAATGAAGGAGGAAGGCATCCCTGGCCTGAACTCCCTGACACGGAATCCTGGAACAGAACCGGGGAAGTTTGGCATTCCACGGACTTGCAGAGAGGTCTGTCCGGGGTTCCCCAAATTCGGAAGATCCTGGCTATCTGGTCCCCATGGAGGGACCATTCGTGTGGAAACAGAACTCGACTGAGTCTGTCTGCCCAAGAGTTTTGAACCCCTGGAAGATACACTGCCATGAGATGAATTTGAGAGCCAGTCCCGCCCTGCTTGTTCACGTAGAACATGGCTACTTGGTTGTCCGTGTGGATGAGGACTGTCTTGTAGCTGAGCAGGGTGTGGAAGACTCTGAGAGCTAGAAAAATTGCTCTGAGCTCTAAGAGGTTGATATGTAGAGATGTCTCCTGTAAAGACCAGATGCCTTGAGTGGAGAGATCTTGAAGATGAGCTCCCCAACCTCTTGGAGGGGCATCTGTTGTAAGGGTTGCTTGGGGTAACACCTGTTGAAAGGGGGACCCCAGCAACAGATTTTGAGTGCACTTCCACCAGTGGAGGGACCAAAAGAGGCGACTGGAGGTTGCTATTTTGTCTGATACGCACCCTGATGCCTGGGTCCATTGGGTGGACAAAGTCCACTGAGCTGCCCTCATGTGAAGGCGAGCGTAAGGAACCACATGCACAGTGGATGTCATGTGGCATAACAGTTGTAACATCTCTCGAGCAGTTAAATGGGATTTTAACTGAATTTGTGAGGCTAACTGCACCAAGCGTAGGCAATGGGCCTGGGGAAGATAGGCCCTTGCAGTTGTGGTATCCAGTAAGGCCCCTATGAACTCTAGAAACTGAGTAGGGGTGAGATGGGATTTTGGAAAGTTTATTACAAGTCCCAGATACTGAAGGATACGCCTTGTGCAGGTTAGAGAAGTCTGGGCCTCTGACTGGGATGGAGCTCGGATGAGCCAGTCGTCCAGATATGGGAATACGAATATCCCTAGAGTGCTAGATATGCAGCTACTACTGCCATGCATTTTGTGAACACCCTTGGTGCAGAGGCCAGACCGAAAGGAAGCACTCTGCATTGGTAGTGCTTCCCTTGATAAAGGAACCGAAGGAACCTTCTGTGTGTTGGATGGATGAGGACATGGGTGTACGCATCCTTGAGGTCTAGAGAGCAAAGCCAATCCTGACTCTGAAGGTATGGAAGGAGAGTACCGAGAGAAATCATCTTGAATTTCTCCTTGCATAGAAACTTGTTCAATTCTCTGAGATCTAATATGGGTCTGTAGCCCCCTGTTTTCTTTGGGATAGAAAGTTGGGGGAGTAGAACCCTGAGCCCTGTTGAAGAAGGGGTACTTCTTCTATTGCCCCTTGGGCAAGAAGGGTAGAAATCTCCTGACCCAGAAGGTCGAGGGGAGATGTCTGAGAATTGAACTGTCTCACCATGGTGTGAGGAGGAAGGTTTAAGAAATGAAGCTTGTACCCCTCCCTTATGATGGAGAGGGTCCATTGCTCTGCTGTGATTTGTTCCCACCTGGGAGCAAAGTAAGCCAACCTTCCTGGAATGGTGAGAGGCTCTGGATGTTCTAGAGCCAGAAAGGCTAAGCTCTCTATATTTAAGTCAAAGGCCCTGAGGAGGCTGAGGCTGTTGGGCCGTAGCAGTCCTAGCAGCCTTAGGCTTGGCCTGTTTCGGTTGTTGCTGTCTCTTTGTAGCAAAATGACCTGCAGTAGATGACTGCTGACCATAAGCAGAATAATATTTCCCTTTTTTGGGAAAAAATCCCTTTTTGAACAACCTTTTCTTAAAAGGAGCAGAAGTAGACTTTTAAAGTCTATCTAAAGCAGAATTTTCAGCATCCATTTGGGTGGCCTTCGCTTGCCAATCTTTGCCAAAAAGGTTTTTACCTGTACAAGGAAGGTTGCCTAGTCCGTCTTGAACCCAGGGTTCCAAATCAGAAGCTTGTAACCAAGCAACTCTGCGTGCACCTATGGCAATGGCCGAGGCTCTGCTGGCACCTTCAAAAGGCTGCACGGTTGGAAAACTTGGAAATATCCTGGGCATGTTTGAGCCAGGTGAGGAACTCTTCCCTTTTATCTTCTGAAATAAAAGGAAATAAAGTTTGCAGGTGATCTGTAACTTCTTTTAGAAACATCCCCATATAGAGACTATAGGAGTTGATTCTGGCAACAAGCATACTGGCCTGGAAAATTCTCCTGCCAAAGGCATCTAAGGTTCTGCATTCTCTTCCTGGAGGAGCAGAAGAGTGCCTTTTTGTACTCTTTATCTTCTTCATAGCAGACTCCACCACAATGGAGTGGTGAGGAAGCTGAGTCTTATGGAAGCCAGGACAAGGAGGAACACGATACATGGTGTCCAACCTGCGAGAATGAGGGGACGTGGTGAGAGGAGTCTCCCATATGCCCAACATGTGATCATAAAGAATCTCATGTATTGGTAAAGTGGCTGCCTCTTTAGGAGCCTTAGGATATTGTAAAATATCTAATTGTTTGGCTCTAGGCTCTGTCTCAGGGGCCACTGAGATGGAAAGGCCCCTGGCCACTTCCCTAATGAAGTCTTGAAAAGACAAGTCTTCTGTAGGAGACATTCTCCTTTTTGGAGAAGAGGGCTCCTGAGGATGTATCACCGATGCTTCGACAGAGACCTCTGATTCATCAGAGTCTTCAGAGGAATCAAAGTATCGTCTGTCTGGATGCTCCTGCAGAGCCCGATACGCATACCAGGTGGTATCGACATCGGGAGTGATGGGTACCGGTTCGGTACCGATGGGCATCACAGAACAGTGTACCGCTGCAGTCGACACCGAAGCAGATGTTGATGCAATCGGTACCGGCACCGGAACCGATTTCGGTACAGGTGCTGGAGTCGGTACCAGCAACGGAGTTTGTTGCGGTACCGAAGGCGTCGCAGCTTGTATGAATGCCGTGATGGCACGCTGCATGGTCAGGATATTCGAATCCATCGACGCAACCAATGTCTGGATGTCGGTACCAGTGGGAACCACCGGTCCCCAGAACATGGCAGCAGGTGATCGGTCGAGGCCGAGCCATCGATGTCAACCTGTGACCCCATAGATAAAGCTTTGGAAGCCAGAGCCTCCCGCCGGGGTAATTTTGCCGGTGCGGATTCCTCGAGGGCAAGCCCGGAGGCATCTCGATACTTAGAGGGAGATCTACCCTTCGAGGACCGGCTGGATTTAAGTTTGGTTACCTGAGATCCATGTGAGGAAGAAGAAGACCTGGAAGACGTCGATGCAACCGAAGCTGCATCCGAAGGAAACAGGGTACTGAGCTTAGCTGCTCGATTCTGTAGACCTCTTTTAGACATCATGGAGCAGGACTCACAATCCGCAATAGAGTGGTCAGGACCTAAACATTTTAGACACCATTCATAGGTGTCAGTGACAGAAATAGTGCCGCTGCACTTTGTACATTTTTTAAACCCAGAGGCGGGCTTTTCCATGAGGAAAAATTTGCTAGGCCTAAGGCCAAAGAAGAAAATGCACTGAAGTGAGAAAAACAGTAGGTTTTTTTTGTTTTTTTTAGAAGAAAGAAAGAAAAGACCGGCGGTACCGGTCCAGCGTCGAAAAGGCAGACGCGCGACCAAAGAAATAAAATAAAATAAAGAAATTCTTCAGCGGTGACAGGAACACGACGTGCTGGTTCCGCGGAAAAGAAGAACTAGAGAGAGGCGGTTGGGAAAGGCGGGAAGGCAGCGCGCAGGCGCTGTGGGATGCTCCAAAAAGCTTTCCTGTTGAACGCTGGGGAGCGTTCCTGCGCAGGCTCCGTCGGTACCGATGATACCCATATGTGAAGACTCATTCCTGCTTGTTCCTGGAGATAGTCTTAAGTCCTACATTGGATAAATGAAGGAGATATTCCAGCAATGATTCCAAAGGTATCGCAAGGGGGTTAAGACCCTTTTGCAAACACCATATGGTAAACCTTTTCCACTTGAAAGCATAAGAGCGTCTTGTGGAAGGTTTCCTGGAAGCAAAAAGAATATCTTTTACTTGCTGAGGGAGATTAAGATCATGGAGATCTAGGCCTTCAGCAACCAAGCCCCGAGATGCAGAGACTGGGGATTGGGATGCCATAACATTCCGTCCTCCTAAGATAGGAGACCTGGAGCAGACCCTAACTTCAGGGAGGGAGCTTGAGAGAGATGTAGAAGCAGAGGGTACCACACTTGCCGTGGCCAATGTGGAACCATGAGAATCATATGGCCTCTGTCTCTCTGAAGCTTTAACAGGGTTTTGGGAATTAGGGGAATGGGTGGAAAGGCATACAGGAAGTCTTAACCCCAGTAAAGGAGGAAAGCCTCCCTGGCCTGAGCCCCCTGAGCCAGAATTCTGGAACAGAACTGGGGAAGTTTGGCATTCCACGGACTTGCAAAGAGGTCTATGTCCGGGGTTCCCCAAATTTGAAAAATCTTGGTCACCAGGTCTGCATGCAGAGACCACTTGTGTGGAAGCAGAACTCGACCGAGTCTGTCTGCCCAAGAGTTTTGTATGCCTGGAAGATACACTGCCAGGAGATGAATCTGATGCTCTCTGGCGAGGGCCCATAGTCGCACAGCTTCGTTGCAAAGCGACAGAGAGCCTGTTCCCCCCTGCTTGTTCACATAGAACATGGCTACTTGATTGTCCGTATGAATGAGGACTGTCTTGTAGCTGAGCAGGGTATGGAACACTAGAAGAGCAAGGAAGATTGCTCTGAGTTCCAAGAGACTGATATGTAAATGAGTCTCCTGTGGAGACCAGGTGCCCTGGGTGGAGAAGTCTTGCAGATGAGCTCCCCAGCCCATCGTAGAAGCATCTGTTGTGAGAGTTGCTTGGGGTAAAGGTTGTTGAAAGTGTGAATAAACAGGTGGACAAAGGTGAGTCGGTTGATATAATGTATCTGGACTTTCAGAAAGCCTTTGACAAGGTCCCTCATCAGAGACATTTGGCAAAACTAAAGAGTCATGGGATAGGAGGCAGTGTACTACTGTGGATCAGGAACTGGTTAAAAGATAGAAAGCAGAGGGTTGGGCTAAATGGCCAATTTTCCCTATGGAGAAAGGTGAATAGTGCTGTACCCCAGGGATCTGTGCTGGGTCCGCTGCTTTTTGACATTCATAAATGACCTGGAAAGTGGAATAACAAGTGAGGTTATCAAATTTGCAGACGACACAAAACTATTTAAAGTTGTTAAAAACCAAGAGGATTGTTGAAAATTTCAAGAGGATCTTGATAAATTGGAAGACTGGGCATCAAAATGGCAGATGAAATTTAATGTGGACAAGTGCAAAGTTCTCCTAGGACAAGCAGGATGAGTCAGCCACACTTGGTGACGTCATCCGACGGCGCCGAGACGGAAGTACTCTCCATAGCTCAGAAGGGCTTTTGCCCTTCTGAGCATGGGCCAACTGGCCCCACCCCCCTGCCTGCCCCTAGCTAGCCAGTTTCACTTCTTCCGCCTTGCCAGCAAGACGGACCTCTCTACTCTCCACAAAGATTACCATCTAAAGAAAGAGGAAAATCCACCTTATTCACTTCAATTTAATACTACGCTTTCTTTCTACATTTCTACAGAAAGATGATTTATATATCATCAGAAGCAGAATTCAAGAAGAACTACTCATGCTCCAGAAAGAAGCAGGAAGCTCCCAGACGGGAGTAGTCCACGGCAGCCCAGGACGTGCCAAATTGGCCTCCGTTCCCAGCTAGCCTCCTACCTCTCTCTCCCTTTCCCAAGGGCAGAAGAATCCCAGACTAAGGACTTGGTGGGAAGATAGCCCTCGCGGCAGCCCGGGACGTGCCTGAAAAGGCCTCCGTCCCCGGCCAGCCTCCTCTGCTCTGCTATCGCACCGGAGAAGGAAACTCGTGCAAAGCAGCCCTCGCGGCAGCCTGGGACGTGCCTGAGAAGGCCTCTGTCCCCGGCCAGCCTCCTCTACTCTGCGGTTGCACCGGGATTCCCCATCACACGTGTGGACCATGGAGGCAGCCATCTTGACCAGCCAGAAGTGAGGTCAGCGATCCTTCTCCACCTCAAGGTGCCATCGGCTGCAGCATAACTCCACCCCTCAGGCCAGAAACTTGATGCCATTGGTTGGGCCCATCCTAACCCCGCCCTACCGCGCCATTGGCCAATGCCAAACCTAGCTCCGCCATTGGTTGAAGCTTCGCCTGCTCCCACGGCGCCGGCGCTGGACCCCCCCTCACGGCGCCGGGCCGACTGACACAGGCTGGAGAAATGGTGCCGAAAAGGAAGTCCGGGCACGTCACTGCTGACGCTGCATCGCAGCATGAGCCTGGCCGCCGGATCTACAGCTGCTCTGTCTCGGCGCAGAGATATATCCCGGAGCGCACGGGGGGGGCGTCAGAGGCAGGCCACCATGAGCAGGCGGCCTGCCTCGGCGCCGAGATACTTCCCGGAGCACACAGGGGCATCAGAGGCAGACCGCCACTAGCAGGAAGTTACCCTGCACCTTCAACCCCGCTGATGATCAAAACCCGGCACTCAGACGCATCTTCAGCTCGGCACGCACAGATTCCAAGCCGTACGTACACCGGTCCACAAACAGAAGCATGGGGCATCCTGACATATCCTGCCTATGCTGATTCTCCCATATGGTGCCCTCCCTGGATGGGAGGCCGACAGGATCACACTCCGAGGCCAACCATGCTACCTGCCTCCCCTGCTTCCCAGTGTCGCTGGTTCAAGGACAGGTCTCTTATACGAAACAAACTCGTCCGGGAGTCAGCTGAGTGAGTCAGACGCCATTCTGCCGCCTATCCTATCCATGGTTGTGGCCTCCAGCCAGGGGTGGTACTACGCCTAGGACTACAGCCACCTCTTGTTCCGCCTTTAGGAACTGGAGCCCTCTGCATCTAAGACTGGGAACGCCATTGGTTCAGGTACCGACACCACTGTGGCGCAGGACACCCAGCATGCCCTGGGGAATCACATTGGACCTTCCAAAGCACGCTGGTCCCTCGGCCAGCCTGATCCCCAGCTGTGAGCACCATTGCCAGTAAGCCACCAGCAGGCCGTGAACAGGTCAGGGTCCCCTCCAGTAACTGGCCGAAACATCCTATACCTATCACGGCTCATCAAGCAGTAGGTTTTTCCGGGACCCTGCGCTAAAACCAGTAGCCAATAGGATACAGGCCCATGCCGGTGTAAGCCAGCAAAGCACAGGAGCATTACCCGGTACATTCACTGGGGTCTCTCTTCATCCCACATAGCAGCCCAGCTGCATACCCGGCCTCTATATGACATATCTCCTGGCCTAGTATTGGGGCACATCTTTCAGCTCCGACAGGTAGACCTCGGGTACATCACCTAATTTCCGGGAAGTTGCAGCACAATGTTACACCCTGGTCACTTACGGTCAGGTGTCTTACCGTGGCCCTGTGTTGCAGGGTAGGCCACAGAGCTTATTCGCCAACCCGAAATATTAGAAGAGCTGAACTCCCCTAAGCAACCTATGCTGGTCCGACTACCTTCGCACTCTGCAAAAAAAAACAAAAAACAAAAAACAAATTTATATAATTACTCAATAGGGAGTGTAAGACAACTACCAGACTGGTCAAGCCACATTCCATCAGGTCCACATTACCGGCATGATTGCTTCATGAAGGGTATGAAGCTACTTAGGACACCCGTCTGTGAACTATGTCACAACCCCGTGTCCAAGCGTGGGCTCAGCACCTCGCTGGCCCGCCACTGCGGCACTTTCCTTATTACGCGGCAAGCTATCACTTAACAAAGAGGGAGGTGATAGGGCACAAACGGTGCCATCTGATGGCCGGGCCCCACAGAGCTAGCCACGATGGATCTCTTCCTTGGAGACCCGATTGACCGAGGGCCGCCTCTAGAGTGGTGACAGCGCGGTACAATCCATACAGACCAGGGTGTTCGGGCAAGTCTCAGCTGTGGCTCCCAACCCCCCCCCCCCTTTCATCAAAGGCTCTCACAAAGGTTCTCATCAATATCTAAGGCTCTCATCAATAAAGGCTCTCACCACTGTCGACTGAACAACAGCCTCCCTCAGACAAAGGCGGCCGCTCAAGGACTTGGGAATGGCACATGCCCTCTCCCACTGCCTACCAGCAGGTCACCAATTAGCCACAATGTCCTACCCTGACCTAGCGAAACCTGTCCCATAACGAGAAACCCTTCTGACGGTCATGCCTACTACAGGTAAGCAGCGCCCCCCCCTTGGGGATCCCTCTTTGCCAGCCATTTCTGCCACCCGAGGCATCGAGGAGCCAACAGGCTACGGTGTGGCACCGCGCACACGGCTAGTGCCCGGGACCAAAAGGTCACATACTCAGGTCCCATATGAAGGTCTCCTTCCAGCTCCTGCCACCCCTGTCACCCACCCTGACTCTCAGGTGGTGCCGGCTATGGCCGCAGGTAGGAATACAATGCATCCCTGTTTTCCCGGCATTGCCTATAGACAAAGCTTGGACCACCCTTAATAACGCTCTGGACAACGCTTGGGACACCCAATGGGGGCACGAGCCTAGTGGTTAGGACCATGAGGCACGTACCAAGTGGTTAAGATCACTACTTTGCGCCTGTAAGTGGGTAAGTCTCTTGCTACATGCATCTGCGAGTTCATGCACCAGCAATTACACCCCGAAGCCATCCTGCCTTCTTCTATCTTCCCTCCAACAGACGATCCTTGTACTGACAGACAAGCACCTACCGAAAGGAGGCCCGAAGCACATGGCAGCAATTGGATGTCTTCTCCTTCCCAGGCTGCACCAACTAGAACCCTCCACGAGCCCTCACCGCTACTGTAGATTGCAGTAAGCACCGCCCACTGCACCGTTCCACTACCAGACCGTCAGGGAGAGCTACACGTCTCAGGAGGGACCTACAAGAGCTAACCAGCCTCTGCTTCAGGTGGCTTAGCATCACCCTCAACTAGCCAATGCCCGAGCTATGCCTGCTCATGTCGATTCGCAGTCACCTCTTGACAACCCTCGGGATAGTTGTCCAAATTTGTTTTCTGTCCCCTGTAGGGCTGCTCATTGTGGCATACAGGCAACCCCAGCTGCTATGATTATCTGGACCCACTTTACGTTGACCGATCTTGCGGGCCCACCAGGAGGCCTGGCAGGCATCCAACGCGCAGTCCTCCAGAAATGAGCCACTCCCCGGATCAGCTACACACCACGCTCCCTGGGAGGAATGGAGCCCCACGGAAACAGGATGACACACGGTCGCGTGATCACACACCAGCGTCATGGGACCCAACCCTGTTTCCTTCTACACAGGACTTTTCCAACCCTGTTTCCTTCTACACAGGACTTCCATTCTCCTAGAAGGCCCTGTCACTATAGCACTTCCTGCTTAGACCGGACAGGAGCCTCAGCCATGCTTCTACACAGGACTTCCATTCTCCTAGGAGGCCCTGTCACTATAGCACCTCCTGCTTAGACCGGACAGGAGCCTCAGCCATGCTTCTACACAGGACTTCCATTCTCCTAGGAGGCCCTGTCACTATAGCACCTCCTGCTTAGACCAGACAGGAGCTTCAGCCAGGCAGGAAAATCACTGGCTCCAGACTCAACACCTTCCCCCCATGCATACTGTGCCGGGGTCCAGCGTGGGAGAAACCAACACCTGGTCTTCTGACAACACCGTTACCTTAGATGCCCCATCGGCAGAGCAGTTCTGGCCATGGCACAGATGCCAGCAGCAATGGGCAAGCATGCAGGGAGTGTGATACGCACCCTGAATGCAGGGTACGATTGGCTTCAACCCTGCAGTGCAGCTGTGCACAGTATTCTGTTCCCAACAGTGGCCAATCTAGGTCATGATATCCTGCCATTCTATCGGTTCTCATTAAAAAAAAAAATAATAATAATAAAAGGGAGAAACCTCTCTTATTACTGATGTGTCAAGTGATGTGTTAATACCCCCCTTTTTGCACGCATGGCCAGCTTAGTTATCTGCTGCTCAGTGTTAGATGCCTCTGCTTCTCATTACGGTAACTGCTACTGCAACGTACCTACATATCTTACGGCGCAGGCGTGCCTTATCGCACCCTGGGCACATGCGTGCATCTCGACAGCAGTGACCCCACACTACTACTACTACTACTCGACATTCACAACGGCAACGTGAACCCCGCTGCACATGTGTGCCTCGTTTCGCACCCTCTGCACATGCGTGCATCGCGACAGCGGTGACCCCGCACTACTACGACGTCTGGATGGCATGCATCACGACAGCGGTGAATCCCGCACTACCACTACTGCTAGATGGCATGCATCACGACAGCGGCGATTCCCACACTACGCATGATGCTCGATGGTGAATCACGCTTTACTAGTGCTCTAGGTGCCTGCACATCTGTTACCGCACAGGCGCGTGCCTTGCAACGGCACCTTCTTGCTTCGCGACTGCGGTAAATCCCACACTACTATTGCTCGATGGTGAATCCCGCACTACTATTGATCGATGGCTGAATATCGCACTACTACTGCTCGATGTGACTACATCTCCAGGTGTACCCTTAACTTCACCCTCTGCACATGTGTACATCACATCTGCAAGCCAACATACGGGTAACTCACCCTCTGTGTGTGTATCGCATCTGCAAACCAGCATGCGGATAACTTCCCCCTCTGCACATGTTGCATCGCAATTACAAGCTCATATGGAAGGGACCTTCCTACTGTGCCCTCTCACAACACTGCTACTGCACATGCGTGTATCGCCACTGCAGTCTGACAGGTTTTCCGTTGCAACATTCTGCTCCACAAGGCTCTTACTAGCCCAGAAGTTGTGTCTCGGCCTTCCCCCATCCACCGCAGCTGTGTGGCAGCTTGGGAGGCACCAAGTGTGGCTGACTCATCCTGCTTGTCCTAGGAGAAAACGGAGTTACTTACCTGTAACTGGAGTTCTCCGGGGACAGCAGGATAAGTCAGCCACACATACCCGCCCACCTCCCCTGGGATGGGGTCTGCCTCTGTCCTAGTGCCCGCCTCCTAGCAGAAAAAGGCTCAGCTAGTGACGAACTGGCTAGCTAGGGGCGGGCAGGGGGGTGGGGCCAGTTGGCCCATGCTCAGAAGGGCAAAAGCCCTTCTGAGCTATGGAGAGTACTTCCGTCTCGGTGCCGTCGGATGACGTCACCAAGTGTGGCTGACTTATCCTGCTGTCCCCGGAGAACTCCAGTTACAGGTAAGTAACTCCGTTTTATGCACCTAGGGAAGAACAACCCAAACTATGGTTACACGATGCAAGGTTCCACATTGGGAACCACCACCCAGGAAAAAGATTTAGGCATCATTACAGATAACATGTTAAAACCCTCGGCCCAGTGTGCAGCGGCAGCCAAGAGAGCAAATAGAATGCTAGGTATCATTAAGGAAAGGAATGGAAAATAAAACAAAAGATATTATAATGCCTCTATACCGTTCCATGGTGAGACCGCACCTTGAATATTGTGTGCAATTCTGGTCGCCGTATCTTAAAAAGGATATAGCGTTATTAGAAAAGGTTCAGAGAAGAGCCACCAAAATGGTAAAGGGGATGGAAGGATACTCCTATGAAGAAAGGCTAAAAAGGTTAGGCCTCTTTAACTTGGAAAAGAGACGGCTGAGGGGAGATATGTTAGAAGTCTATAAATTAATGAATGGAGTGGAATGGGTAAACGTAGATCGATTGTTTACGTTATCAGAATATAGAAAGACTAGGGGACATGCAATGAAGCTACAGGGTAAACTATTTAAGACTAATAAAAGAAAATATTTTTTTCACTCAACGTGTAATCAAACTCTGGAATTTGTTACCGGAGGATGTAGTAAAGGCTGTTAGTGTAGCTGGGTTTAAAAATGGTTTGGACAAGTTCCTGGAGGAAAGGTCCATAAACCATTATTAAGAAGGGACCCAGGATATCAATTCTTGACCCAGTACAAGCATTGCGGAACCTGTGTCTTTTGGGGAAACTGCTAGGTACGTATGACCTAGATAGGCCACGGTTGGAAACAGGATACTGGGCTTGATGGACCTTGGTCTTACCCAGTATGGTATATCTTATGTTCTTATGGACCCCAGCAACAGGTTTTGAGTGGACTTCCACCACTGGAGGGACAAAATAAGGCGACTTGTGTTTGCTATTTTGTCTGACAGGCATCCTGATGCCTGGGCCCATTGAGTGGATAAAATCATATGGAGGCGAGCATAGGGCACCACATGCAAGGTGGATGCCATGTGGCCTAGTAGTTGTAAAATTTCTCGAGCAGTGAGATGAGACTTTAGCACTGCTTGAGAAGCTAAGTGCACCATGTGAAGACAACGGGCCTGGGGGAGGTAGGCCCTTGCCTTTCTGGTATCCAGCAAAGCTCCTATGAACTCCAAAGACTGAGTGGGAGTTAGACTGGATTTTGGGATGTTTATTACGAGACGCAAATACTGAAGGATACACATTGTGCAGGATAGAGATGTCCTGGCCTATGACTCTGTTGGGGCTCAAATGAGCCAGTCATCTAAGTAGGGGAAGACGAATATCCCTAGAGTGGGGAGAAATGCTGCTACAACAGCAATGCATTTTGTGAACACCCTTGGTGCTGAGGTCAGGCCAAAGGGAAGCACCCTGTATTGGTAGTGCTTTCCCTGAAAAAGGAACCGAAGGAACCTTCTGTGGGTTGGATGGATGAGAACATGGGTGTACGCATCCTTGAGATCTAGAGAACAAAGCCAATCCTGACTCTGAAGGTATGGCAGCAGAGTTCCGAGAGACATCATCTTGAATTTCTCTTTGACAAGGAATTTGTTCAATTCTCTGAGGTCCAAGATAGGTCTGTATCCCCCTGTTTTCTTTGGGATAAGGAAATAGGGGGAGTAAAACCCCGTACCCTGATGAGAATGGGTACTTCTTCTATCGCCTCTTGGGCAAGAAGGATAGAGACCTCCTGACCTAACAGGTTGATGAGAGGTGTCGGAGAATTGAACTGCCTTATTATTGTGGGAGGGGGCATGCTTGAAAAATGAAGCCTGTACCCCTCCTTTATGATGGAAAGTGTCCAATGCTCTGCTGTTATCTGCCCCCATTTTGGGGCAAAGCGACATAACCTTGATGGAATGGTGGCTCTGGTCCCACGAGAGCCAAGAAGGCTAAGTTCTCTAACTGAAAGTCAAAGGCCTTGTGGAGACTGAGACTGCTGAGACAGTTGAGGCTTAGCAGTCTTTGCTTTTCTCTGCTTGGGTGGTTGCTGACCTTTCATGACAAGCTGACCTGCAGAACGTCCCTGCTGAGCATAAGCAGGATAATATCTTTTCTTCTTAGAAAAGAATGGTTTCTTGAACCATTTCTTTCTAGCAGGATCAGCTGCGGACTTGGATAATCTATCCAAGGTAGAGTTGTCAGCATCCAACTCATTGGCCTTTTCCTGCCAATCTCTACCAAACAGGTTCTCACCAGTACAAGGGATATTTTCCAATTTGTCTTGTACCCAGAGCTCCAGATCAGATGCCTGGAGCCAAGCAATTCTACGGGCACCTATGGCAATGACAGAGGCTCTGCTTATGCACTCAAAGCCGTCAAAGGCTGCACAGTTGCTAAATTTGGAAACATCTTGGGCATGTTTGACCAATGTGAGAAAATCCTGTCTTCTATCCTCAGGAAGAATAGGACTCAAGGCCTCTAAATCATCTGTGATCTCCTTCAGGAATATTCCCATGTAAAGACTATAGGAACTGATCCTGGCAGAAAGCATGGAAGCTTGGAAGACACGACGTCCAAAAGCATCCAGGGTTCTGCACTCACGTCCTGGAGGATTAGAGGCATGTCTCTTTGCACTCTTGATCCTTCTCATAGCTGATTCCACTACAATAGAGTGGTGAGGAAGCTGAGTTTTCTGGAAACCAGGACAAGGAGGGACTCGATACAGAGTATCCAGTCTGCGAGAATGAGGAGAGGTGGTAAGAGGTGTTTCCCACATCCTTAACATGACATTATTCAAAATCTCATGAATGGGCAAGGTAGCTGCCTCCTTAGGAGTTTTGGGATATTGTAAAATTTCCAACTCCTTAGCTCTTGGCTCTGTTTCAGGGGCCACAGTAATGGACAGACCCCGAGCCACCTCCCTGATAAAATCCTGGAAGGAAATATCCTCTGGAGGAGACATCCTGCGCTTAGGGGAGGAGGGCTCCTCTGGGAGAAGCATTCCTGCATCGACAGAACTGTCAGAATTCTCAGATTCTTCTGAGGACTCGAAGTACCGTCTGTCCGGATGCTCTTGAAAAGCCCGATACCCGTACTGACCGAAGTCGGTACCGGGAGTAATCGGTACTGGGGTATCGGTACCCGAGGGCATCAGATGACTGGGTACCGGCAAAACAGACACCGATGCCGATGCTATTGGTAGTGGTACCAACACTGGTGCCGGTACCGGCCGGATTGTCTGTCGCAGTTCCGAGGGCGTCGATGCCGCAAGGAGAGCCGCCGTACTGCGCTCAATAGCCAGGACTGGTCTATCGGCGCTGCCGATGCCTGGATGTCAGTACCGGAGAAGACTGCTGGTACCCCAGAGCATGGCACCAGTAGTTCTGCCGAGGTCGAGGCCTCAAGAACATCCTGGAGCCCCGATAATGCTTTGGAAGCCGAAGCCTCCCGCCGGGGCAATTTTGCCGGTGCAGAATCCTCAAGGGCAACGCCAGAGGCATCTCAATGCTTAGAAGGAGATATACCCTTTGAGGATCAGCTGGACTTATGTTTAGTTACCTGAGATCCACAGGAGGAAGAGGAAGCCCTGGAAGACGTCGATGCCACCGAAGCTGCATCAGAGGGCAACAGGGTACTGAGCTTAGCAGCTTGGTTCTGCCGACCTCTTTTAGACATCATGGTGCAGGACATACAATCCGTGATGGAGTGGTCAGGAGCTAAACATTTTAGACACCATTCATGGGTGTCGGTGACAGAAATGGTACCGCCACACTTGGTGCACTTTTTGAAACCTGAGGCAGGTTTCTCCATAGTAGGAAAACGTTTTTTGGGCCTAAGGTCCAAAAAGGCGCGTGCACCTGGGAAAAATAGGAAAGTCCTAGTATATATATTGTGATGCAGGAAGGGGTACACAGCTCATAGAAGGGCAGGTAAAAGAAAGACTTACCTCAGATTCAGCATTGGAAAAGAGCACTAGGCACTCTGATTCAGTTGAGCAAAGGAAATTGTTACTGCGTAACAAACAGAAAACTCATCAGGAACACCTGAGTGAAAATCCCCAGGTCACGTGCAGGGCTAGGGATTACTTAAGACAGGGTTCCAGTCAGTGGAGGAGAGTGGTGGCAGGAAGAGTTGCAGAGGGAGCAGCAGATGCAGTTGCACCGGCAGATGCAGATGAAGGCAGAGAGAGAGAAAGGCACGTTACAACTCTCGAGCAAGGCAAAAGCCGGAGAGAGAGTAGCAGGAGGTGTGGCTCTCATCAGCTGAGCAGAAACCCCAGGGGAGTGCTGGGAGGAAACTCTTCTCACGGAGAACCAGGAAGTGAATCTGGCTCCAGCACTCAGGAAGAGAGGTTCAAGGCAAGCTGTACTAGGAGAAAACCTGCTACCAGAGATAGCCTTGAAGGGAAGCCAGGAGGGTCCCACTACACAAGAGGCCGGTATGTGCCAGCTCTAAGCACAGGTCAGTGTAAGAAGAAAGTGTCGGGGGATGGGAACTCCAAGCACATCTGCAGCATAAGAAATAGTTGTAAAGCTAGGACCAATTATACTTCTGCACAACCAGCCTGGGAGGCTAAAGCCAAAAGATATAGGGAGCCAAGTACTAAGGCAATCCCTGCAGAGAGAAAGAAACCTCTATATGCTTACAGGGAGAGGTTTAAAACTTATAAGTGCCAAGGGCGTGGTCCTGATTATAACCGCACAAAGCAAGGTGGTTCAGAGCTGCTGTTCTGGGAGGAGAGCCCAGGCAGAAGCTACTACAGAGGGAGGTATAGACCCAAAGGGAGAAGAGCCTCCAGTGATTACCATAGCGAGTTATCACAAGACGCTGTGTCTGAACACTGTTCACAAGAAGAGTCCGACACAGGGAGTTTGGGAAGTGCTGGAGAAAGCATGATATGGGAAGATGGTAGCAGTCTTCCAGAGCCCATTCCCATGGATTGCAGCATGTGTTATAAATGCAGCCTTGATAATTGACTAAATGCAAAAGAGAACTTTGTGCATGTAACAAAGAATATATGTTTGCCACTATTTTGGTTACTTCGCTTACGTTTTGAAGTTTCTGTTCTTCTTGACAGTCCGAGCGGGACGGGGAATAAAATCCCACTTTATTTTCATTCAATTTGCTCTGAAAGACTCTTTTATTTATAAAGCCGGAGCAGTTACTTGTCTTACAGACCCTAGGCAACCGCCTATACAGGGCTAAAAGGGCTCTAACCACGGGCCCCATCACAATATATATTTTTTTTTAAGACAGAAAAGAAGAAAAAACCGGTGGTACCGGTAAAGCGTCGAGGAAGGCAGATGCGACCACAAAAAAAGAAAGAAATAGAGAAGAATTCTTCTGAGGTGACAGGAACAAAGACCTGCTGGCTCCGTGGAAAAAGAAGAACTGGAGAGAGGCAGTTGGGAAAGGCAGGACGGCAGCATGCAGGCGCTGTGGGATGCTCCCAAAAGCTTTCTAATTGGACGCTGGGGAGCGTTCCTGTGCAGGCTCTGTCGGTACCGACGATACCCATATGTGATGACTACATTCCTGCTTGTTCCTGGAGATTACCTGTGTGAAGAGTGGAGGGGAACATGAGTGAAAGTGTAGGTCCAAGGATGCTAGCCAGTCTCCGGTCTGGAGGAGAGGTAAGATGGAACCCTGTGGATATATTTGGAACTTCTCCTTGTGGATGAAATTGTTTAGTTTCCGGAGGTCGAGGATGCGGCGTACTCTGCCTGATTTCTTGGGAATCAGGAAATATCTAGAGAAGAACCTACTGTTGATTTGGTTGTGGAGAACAGGTTAGATTGCTTGTGCAGCCATAAGAAAATCAGATATGCCATACTAGGTCAGACCAAGGTCCATCAAACCCAGTATCCTGTTTCCAACAGTGGCCAATCTAGGTCACAAGTATCTAGCAGTTTCCCCAAAAGACACAGGTTCCACAATGCTTGTATTGGGTCAAGCAGTGGATATTCTGGGTCCCTTTTAATAATAGTTTATGGACCTTTCCTCCAGGAACTTGTCCAAACCTTTTTAAACCCAGCTACATGAACAGCTTTTACTACATCCTCCGGGAAGCAAATTCCAGAGTTTGATTACACGTTGAATGAAAAAATATTTTCTCTTATTAGTCTTAAAAAGATTACCCTGTAGCTTCATTGCATGTACCCTAGTCTTTCTATATTTTGATGGTGTAAACAATCGACCTACGCTTACCAGTTCCACTCCATTCATTAATTTATAGACCTCTATCATATCTCCCCTCAGCCATCTTTTTTCCAGGTTGAAGAGCCCTAACCTTTTTAACCTCTCTTCATAGGGGTATCCTTCCATCCCCTTTACCATTTGGTGGCTCTTTTCTGTATCTTTTCTAATACGCTATATCTTTTTAAAGATATGGCAACCAGAATTGCACACAATATTCAAGGTGCGGTCGCATCATGGAACAATACAGAGGCATTATAATATCCTTTGTTTTATTCTCCATTCCTTTCCTTATGATACTTAGCATTTTATTTGCTCTCTTGGCCACTGCTGCACACTGGGCGGAGGATTTTAACATGTTATCACGATGATGCCTAAATCCTTTTTCCTGGGTGGTGCATCATGTAACCATAGTTTGTTTTTTTCTTTCCTAGGTGCATAGCTTTGCACTTGTCCAGATTAAATTTCATATGCCATTTGGATGCCCAGTCTTCCAATTTATCAAGACGCTCTTGCAATTTTCCACAATCCTCATGGGTTTTTAACAACTTTGAATAGTTTTGTATCATCTGCAAATTTGATAACCTCACTCGTTATTTCCATTTCCAAGTCATTTATGAATATGTCAAAAAGCAGCGAACCCAGCACAGATCCATGCGGTACTCCACTATTCACCTTTCTCCACTGAGAATATTGGCTGTTTAGCCCTATTCTCTGCTTTCCATCTTTTAACCGGTTCCAGATCCAAAGTAGAACACTGCCTCTTATCCCATGACTTTATGATTTCACCAAGAGTCTCTCATGAGGGACCTTGTCAAAGGCGTTCTAAAATTCCAGATACACTATATCGACCGGCTCACCTTTGTCTACCTATTTTTTCACACCTTCAAAAAGATATAAACAGATTGGTAAGACAAGACCTTTTTGGACTAAATTCATTGTCTTTCTCCCATTAAACATGACTATCCACATCAGTTGTTCTCAACCCAGTCCTTTGGGACCCCCAGGCCAGTCAGGTTTTCAGGATATCCACGATGAATATGTATGAGAGAGATCTGCATGCACTGATTCCACTGTCTGCAGATCTATCTCATGCATTGTGGATATCCTAAAAACTTGAATGGTCGGGGGGGGGGGGGTCCAAGAGAACCGAGTTGAGAACCACTGATCTACATGTTCAGTAATTTTATTCTTTTCAATGGTTTCTACCATATTGCCAGGAACTGATGTCAGGCTCACCAGTCTGTGGTGTCCCAGATCACCCCAGAACCAGTTTTAAAAATTGGCGTTACATTGGCCATTCGCCAATATTCAGGTCCTACAGATGATTTTCATAATAGTTCACAGATTACTGTCTGCAATCTCATATTTCAGTTCTTTCAACACCCTTGGATGTTGCTACTCTTCATTTTATCAAATAGTTGCAATACATCTTCCCGGTGTATCGATATTTCTTTTACTTCTTCCGCAGCATCACTTTTAAATACCATTTCAGTCATGGGTAACATCCCTACATCTTCCTCAGTGAAAACCGAAGCAAAGAATTCAGTCTCTCCTCTATGGCCTTGTCTCCTCTTAGTGACCGAACCTTTTACTTTATCATCTAATGGTCCAACTGACTCTCACAGGTTTTTTTGCTACGAACGTACTTGAAAAAGTCTTTATTATGCGTTTTTGCTTCCACAGCAAGTTTCTTTTCAAATTCTCTCTTTGCCTATTTTATCAATGCCTTGCATTTAACTTGCCAGTGCTTATGTTGTTTCCAGTTTTCGTCATTTGGCTCCTTTTTCCATTTCCTGAAAGATGCTTTTTTTGGCAACAGCCTCTCTGACCTCACACCTTTAAACCATGCTGGCGGTTTTTTGGACTTCCTTCCACTTTTCTTAAAGCGTGGAATACAGCTGATCTGGGCTTCCAAGATAGTATTTTTTTGCAGCTGCTCCTTTTAGTTTTTTCTTAACTATTTTCCTCATTTTATCAGTCTCCGTTTTGAAAATTAAAAGGTAGTACTGTGGATCCTTACTCTCCCTCCTCCATTTATTAAATCAAACACGATCATGCTATGATCACTATTGCCAAGTGGCCCCAACACCCTTATCTCTTGCACCCGATCTTGTGTTCCTCTAAGGCAGTGTTTCCCAACCCAGTCCTATGGGGCACACCGGCCAGTCAGGTTTTCGGGATATCCCTAATGACTATGCATGAGATATATATGCATTAGAGATATCCTGCCAACCTGACTGGTTTGTGGCCCTCCAGGGCTGGATTTGGAGACCCCTGCCTTACACCTCTGTCATTTAAGATTGTGAGTGGGCAAGGTGCAGATGTCCTAGACATCGAAAGGGTATATAGAATGTGACACATTCCTCCTCGATTCTCACCACCACCAAAAAGTTGTCTAATAGACAATATTTTGGTGGTGGTGAGAAGTGAGGAGGAATGTGACACATTCTATATACCTTTTTGATGTCTTGGACATCTGCACCTTGCCCACTCACAATCTTAGATGACAGAGGTGTTAGGCAGGGGTCTCCAAATCCAGCCCTGGAGGGCCACAAACCAGTCAGGTTGGCAGGATATCTCTAATGCATATATATCTCATGCATAGTCATTAGGGATATCCCGAAAACCTGACTGGCCGGTGTGCCCCATAGGACTGGGTTGGGAAACACTGCTCTAAGGACTAGGTCCAAAATGGCTTCCCCTCTGGTCGGTTCATGAACCAACTGCTCCAAGAAGCAGTCATTTATTTCATCTAGAAACTTTATCTCCCTAACATGTCTTGCCATGACATTGACCCAGTCGATACCGGGGTAAATGAAATCACCCATTATTATTACTGTGCTGTAACATTTGTTAGCTTCCCTGATTTCTTTGAGCATTTCATCATTCATTTGTTCATTCTGGCCAGGCGATCGATAGTACACCCCCACTGCCATCGCCTTCCCCTTTTTACATGGAATTTCAATCCATAGAGATTCTACAGTGAATTTTGTTTCCTGCAGCCATTTGTAGTGGCAGCAAGGAGGCCCTGCTTCAGGAGGCTTGTGAGGTTCGAGAGCAGCTGGACGATAGCCTCTTGGTTAGGGAGGGCCCCTGCACTGACCTGGTTGCCTGCATTGCTGATGCTGCTGGTTCCTCTGCTGGCGACAGACAGGGGGAGAAGTGCTGGGACTTGATCTGTGCCTCCTTCTCCTCTTGTGATAGCGCCCTCTGCTTTCCCCATTGTGGGAACTGCTTGGGGAGCGTTTCTGGTGTGTCTCCTCTCACGGCTCTAATGAGTCTAGGAGGCATGGCCATGGGAGGAGCATAGATCTGGCACCGAAGAGCGTTTCTTCCAGCTGTGTTGTGTTGAGGGGAGGTCTCAGAAGCGGTGTGGTGAGGGCATTCCTTCCCAACGTGGCTGTGCTGAGGGGAGGTCCTGGAGTCGGCATGGTGACGACGTTTAAGGCTGCTGTGGTGCTGGCCAATCCCTTGCAACTAGGCAGAGCCGAGTGCAATGGAAAGCTGCTGCTGCTGTTCCTGCCTTCTTCTCCTTCCATTATTACCTGCAAACCACTCCTGATTACTGCCTGCTACTTATTCTTGTTTGCCTCTCCTTACCTTGTACTGCCCTCCATGCCTGCCTGCTGCCTCAGCCCTGCCTCTCAGAAGTGACACAACCACGTGCTACGTGGTCGCGTTTCAGCCAGGTACAGCCCCTATAAAATCAAGGTGTTTGTGGCGTCCCGTGCTGCGGGCGCATGCCGAAGTAGCAGGATATGCTCCTTGGGGCGGCCCTCAGGGACACCCACCATTTGCCCTCTGCTCTGAGCCATCTCCACATTGCCCCACTCTGTGCCCATTGACCATTCCTGCTGGTGTCCTTCTCTTCTTGCTTTCTTTCTTTCTTTGACTACTATGTTTGCTATACCCATCTTCTGGGGCCATTGCCCTCCTCCTCTTCCCTCTCCCCCGGGCTTCATTGCCCATACCCTCGACAATTACCTGCCCTTCCCACTCTCTCGGCCTTCCCGGTTTCACTCCACCCTCAGGCCCCTTTGCTGGTCCTTCTCTTGCCTGCTCTGCTAAATTGCCGTTCCTTCCGCTCTAAAACTCACCTTATCCATGACTTCACTGTCCACCATTCTTTAGACGCCTTGTTCCTTACAGAGACCTGGCTCCGTGAGGGAGAGGACACCCTCCTACATCACTGTCTCCCGCCCGGTTACTCCACCCTCCACACCTCACGTTCCCGTCGGAATGGCAGGGGTGTGGCAGTTATCTATCGCTCCTCTCTCCCTGTCTCAGAGGTAGCTTCGCAGCCCTGCTACCCCAAATCTCTCCTTCGGCTCGGTTTCTCGCCACCTGTACTTTTCCTGCACTTCTACGCCCCTTCATCCTGATCTCTGGGACATTTTCCTACTCTCTCTCTCTCAGAGGCGTCCCTCCTTTCCCCCAATCTAGTTATCCTGGGCAACCTTAATGTCCATTATGACTCTCCCTCTTGCCAAACCGATCGCATTTCCTGTCTCTGTTAGAAGACCTCTCCCTCTACCAATACATGTTCTGTACCACTCATGCCACAGGGCACACATTAGATCTCAACATCACACCCACTAATGCTTCCTTTGTCCTGTCTGCCATTTCTCCCTTCCCCTGGTTTGACCACTCCTGTCTTTTCTTCTCACTTTCCTTTCCCTTCCCATGGCCCCATCCTTGCCCACCACCTGTCGCTCGCCTCCCCTCAAACTTTGACGTCAAATCACCCCACTCACCCACCAACAATTTCCTTCTGCTGACACCCTTCTTCCTCCCAACTTCCCCTCTCTCTCTGTAGATGAGCAGGCAGACGCTTGGACGTCCACCTTATCTTCGCCTCTAAATCGCCTCGCTCCCCCTTCGCCCCACTCCGTCCTCCCTCCCTCCCATTCGCCACCGCTGTTTCATCCCAGCTTGTATCTGCAACACACACATCTTCGCCGTGTGGAACGACCCTGGCTCAAGCATCCCACTTCTGATTCCCTCTTTTTATACTGTCTCTGTCAACACCAATACCGTACTATGATCAACACAGCTAAACAGGCCTACTACTCGGATCTGATCCTCTAGCTCTTCTTGGTAGCTTTACCGTGTTCTCCGCTCCCTCTCTGTCCCTACTACTGCACCTACTCCCTCTGCCCTCTCGTCCATTCCCCCGGATCCCACCAAGCTTGCCTCCTTTTTCTCTGGGAAAATTCAATCCCTCCGTGCCTCCCTCCCTTCCTGACCTCTCCCCCCTCCCCACTCCCCAACCCCCTTCTCCTCCTGCATCCCCAGCCTTCTCCCACACCTGGCATACCCTGTCATCCCATTACCACAGCTGAACTCATTAAGGTTATCACCTCCTCACACAAGACCACCTGCCCACTCGATCCCCTTCCGCCTTTCTGGCTCCTGGAACCCTCTCTCTCCTTGATACCGTATATTCTTCTCATGGTCAATGCTAGTCTGTCCTCCAGCATCTTTCCACAGTATCTGGAAACACGCTCTCATCCAATCCCTGTTGAAAAAGCAGTACCTCGATCCCACCACTTTTGCCAATTGGCAGCCTGTCTCCAACCTCCCCTTCCTCTCAAAGGTCCTTGAAAAGTTAGTTTTTTTTCACAGCTCTCCACCCACCTTGATGTCATTCTTTCCCTTCACCCCTGTCAATCCGGTTTCAGGTCTGGACACAGCACCAAGACTGAACTACTTGCACTCCTGAATGAGATCCACCAGGCTCACAAACACTATCTCCCTTGACCTGTCCTCTGCTTTCAACTTGGTTGACCATTGCACGCTCCTCTCCCGCCTGCATGACCTTGGTATTCATGGTTCCATCTACCGTTGGTTTCAATCCTTCCTTTCATCCTGTACCTTTCCCTGTTCTGAGCGATTCTGTCACTTCACCAGTCCCCCCCCCCCCTTCTCTGTGGGGTTCCTCAGAGATCAGTGCTCACTCCCCTTCTTTTCAACGCCTTTCTGGCCCCACTTGCCCTTCTCATCCAGTAATTTGGCATCTCCGGTTATTATTACACTGACGATATTCTACTCTTGTACCACACCGACTCCTTTGCCCCTGATCTTTCCCCCCTTAACACCTGTCTCTGCCATTTCTTCCTGGCTGCACAGCAATTTTCTTCACCTCAACCCCTCTAAGTCTGCAGACCTTTGGCTTTCCTTCAGATCACCACTTCCCACACTTTCCCCCTTGCTGTGCACCACTCCAGTGTACCTCGTGCCAATCCTTCGCTACCTTGGCGTTACCCTGGACTACTCACTCAGTTTCCACTCCCGCATCTCTCTGCTCGTCCACTGCTCCTTCCTCTCGCTACACCAAATTGGCGCCGTTAGCCCTTTCCTCTCCCCGCCCTCCCTTATTACCCTTGTATTGTCCCTTGTCATCTCCAGATTAGATTAGATTATTGCAATGTTGTCCTTGCAGGTCTCCCCCAATGTCAGCTCCGTTGTCTTCAACTTGTCCAAACACTGCAGCCCGTCTCCTTACTCACTCCTCTTCCTCAGACCATGTCACCCCCCTCCTCGTGCAGCTCCCAATCGAATCTGTTTATTCACAAGATACTCACTACCACTCACAGAATGCTCCACACTGGCACCTCTCATTATCTTGCAGATCTCATTCACCATCAGCCTTCCCCACACCCTCTCCAATCCTCTCATGGGAACCTCCTTTTCCTTCCTTCTCCTGCCCAGGCCTGTCTCGAACTTACCCGCCACTCTGCCTATTTTTTCCTAGGCCCTGCACTTTGGAACTCGCTCCCACAGGCCCTACCCACTGAGGTGTCATTTCCCCGCTACAAGGCACTACTTAAGACCCACCTTTTTCATCTTGCTCTTGACCTCCCTTCCTAAGCCAATCCTGCCCCTCCCCCCATATGTCTGTTGTTTTCTATCCCTTTATCTTCCTGTCTGTCCTCTAACCTATTGCTTTCCTGTCTGAATGATGGCACTCCTTTCCTCCTTTGTTTTCCTTGCGGCCACATTGATTGTACACCGCTCCGATGCGCTAGCCTGAGCGGTATATCAAGCGCCCCAATAAAGATGGTGGTCCCCAGGAGAAGCATACTTTGAGGGTGAAGCCACGGTAGCCGGAGGGTTCACCTGGGGTTCTACAGCGGTGCTAGAGGCTTTAGCAGGCTCGGTGATCTTCTCATCAGCAGGTTCAGGTCCTGCAGAGACTGTGACCAGGGATGGAGGCCTCAAGGGGGCACATCCTGGGCCATGGTCTGACCCACTACCACGCGGCCAGCATCCAGAGAAGGGAGAGTTGAAAGAAAGTCCTACAGCATGTGGTTTCTAGATCTGCGGGCCCAGGGGGACATCCTGGAGCAGTACTGGCAATCTATGACCTGGTAGCTGGTCCCCCAAGCACCACACGCACAAGTCATGTGTGTCAGTGCTGATCTTCTTTTGAGCACATCGGGAACATTTCTTAAAACCTGGCTTAGCTGGCTCTGGCATGCTGAAAGCCTCTGACCTGTAAGTAATATTTCCTGTTGAATATTGTATATCTTGATTTCGGAGTGTTTCTTCCTTTTTTTTTTTTTTTTTTTTTTTTTTAAGATAGAATCAGAGTAATAATTTTGAGGAGAGCAGCAGTCCGTCTTGTTGGCAAGGCGGAAGAAGAAAGACTGGCTGGCTAGGGGCAGGCCGGTGGGTTGGACTACTGACTCATGCTCAGAAAGGCTTATCTTTCTGAGCTCTGGAGAGCACTTCTGTATAGCACCGTCAAAGGACTTCAACAGGTGTGGTTGACGAATCCTGCTTGTCCATGGAGAATGTCTGAGATACAGGCAGAACACATCTGAACAGTAGTCCCCACTAAGAAAACCAGTAGCAAACTAAATCATCGCACTAACATGAGGATGACAAAGCACTAAACAAGGGAAAACAGCAGCACCTTTATATTTCTAAGCTTATAACCTAGTTTCTGGAAAATATTTAAACAGAATACCAGCACTTGAGTCAGCCAAATGCAACTGTTTACAATGCAATAAACCAACTATTTTAATTTACCTTGCAATGGGTTTTAAAGACACAATGATCTTGCATATTTAGAACAGACATGAGTTTTAAAATTGCTGCAGCAGCAATCATACTATTTGGTTATAAACACAAACAGAATGCTGGAAGAGTAACAACCTCACCTGGGGGATCCATGCAGATTTGACACAGGGCTGGTAGTAGAGATCAGATGTTGTTCAATGCGTTGATAATTCTGTAGCTGGGTTGGGACAGGAATTGGTGCGGTCTCATTGCGGGGTGACACAGAAGGCTGGGTCTGTCTGAAGTCAAAAGGCATTGGATGGGGACGTGAGTACTGGTGAGGAGGTCTAATTTGCACCATTTGTTGCACCAAGAAAGAGGACGGGAGGTATAAATACACAAGCAAATAGATGCAACTGTTTACCCTGTGTGAAAGTTAAGAGCTTCTGCTAGAGAATGGGGAGGCTAATTCACTCCAGCAGCAGTCATTAGCTCCAAAACTGAGCACATAAGCTGTGCAATTTAGAACGATGGGCCAGCAGAATCAGCTCTGCATATCAACTGAGCTAAAGTTCCTCCCTGTCAGACTCCTCCACATTTTACAATATAAAACAAACTGGTTCTAGGAAAGTGAGCAAAGCATGGAACAGGAAGTACAAAGAGAGAAGAGAAGCCTGCAGTGTTCACCAAAGCAGCCAAAGATTTCCCAAGGTACACCCAGAATTAAAACAAAATGAAAAACATTATGCAACTGGTTCTTTGAAAGAGGAGAAGAAAAAATGATTAAGATATTGTTTAACAATAGAGAACTTGAAGTGTTAAGCTTCAGTTGTTAACTTCCCACTTCATTTTGTTTTGCTAAGATTGTGATTGAAAAGGAACCAGTGTCCCTTGAGCTATGCAAACAAAGCAGAAAGTGCAGTGCCCTCACCTTAATAAACCACAAAACTCCCAACTGGAAAAACTGCAGAATAAACTAACTGAAAACTCGCACATTTTAGGAAAGCAAGGAGTACTGTCCCATTATCTCATGATGCTCTGTCAAAAGGCAAATCTGCCCAATTGCAGGACTAAAACCAATAAGCTGCTGTATTGTGATGTGTATTAAAATTACACAAACAGCTACATCAAGTCCACATGTCCAAAGAGGTCTGCTATTCAAATATCAGACTGCATACTTGTGGCTTTTCCGCCACCTCCACTCCCCTCAATAACATGCTCTCAGAGTCACTTCAAAGCTAGCTGGCTGGCTTGCAAGCAGCTTGTGTTCATCACTTCCAGCTGGCATTCTCCTTATTTCTTTCCCCTCCCTCTCCAAATATTACTATCCCCTCTACATTCCTAGTCTGAGAGAGACTAAGACTAAGATTCCAGATCAAAAAGCAGCATTAAATCTCACATCCAGCAAGACATATCTTCCAATAAGGAGACCATGAAGTCATGGTTAGAGCAACATGCTCAGAACCACAGAAGTCAGGTTCAAATACCACTGCTGGTCTTTGTGATCTTGAGCAAGTCACTTCATTATCCATTGCCTCAGGTACAACATATTGTAAGTGCTCCAGGAGACAGGAAAGCATTGTTACTCACCTGTAACATTTCCAAGAACAGCAGGAGTCAGTCTTCACATATGAGTATAGTCGGTACCGACAGAGCCCATGTGGGAAAGCCCCCCAGGGTCTCAATTGGAAAGCTTTTGGGAGCACTCCACTGTGCTTCTGACTTCATGCTTCCACTCCTTTCTGCCTTCCCAAGTCCTTTCCTCAGATGAGTTTGTAGCTGAGAGATAAAGTATACCCTACAACTCCTAGGGGAGGAGGGTGGGTTGTGAAGATTGGTTCCTGCTGTTCCCAGAGATCACTTGTTACAGATGAGTAACAATGATATCTCCAGGAACAAGAAGGAAAGCTGAGTTACTTACCTGTAACGCAAGTTCTCCAGGGACAGCAGGATAAGTCAGCCACAAGTGGTGATGTCATCCGACGGCGCCATAGACGGAAGTATTCTCAGTAGCCCAGAAGGCTTTTAGCCTTCTGGGCATGGCTAGTAGCCCCACCTCTAGGACCGCCCCTAGCTGGCCAGAACTTCCCCAGCTGAGGCACTGTCACCAGCTAGGAGGCGGTCATGCCGTGGAACGGCCCTCCCCCCCCACCCCCCCGGGGAGATGGGTGGGAAAGTGTGGCTGACTTATCCTGCTGTCCCTGGAGAACTCATGTTACAGGTAAGTAACTCAGCTTTCTCCCAGGACAAGCAGGATGAGTCAGCCACAAGTGGTACCTCCCCAGCTATACGTGCAGCGGGGGAGGGGGGGGCAGGCAGAGCCAATAAGGAAGCACAGAGGCAGAATAGTGGGTGTAACAGGCCAGATTTAATGAGGCATAGAAGTCATACTTCAGCATCCTGGACATACGGGAGCAGCAAAGGAGCACCCAACATTATGAGGTATATACGGGCAACCTGACACGGTTGCCAACAAGGAACAACAGTGCAAAAGAGTAGTTACTCACCTGTAACAGGTGTTCTCCAGGAGCAGCAGGAATCAGTCCTCACTTATGGGTGACATTGGCGCCAATGGAGCCCCCGTGCGGAGCATTTCCCCAGCTTTCTAAGAAAGCCTTTGGGAACAATGCACGCATGTGCGGTCCCCTTCCCGCCTAAAGGTGCCATCTTGCTCAGTCAGATGACATAGCTAAAAGACAGCACACAAAAATGTAAAAATAAACTATGTACAACTGCAACTCCCAGGGGAGGAGGGAGGGTTGTGAGGACTGATTCCTGCTGCTCCTGGAGAACACTTGTTACAGGTGAGTAACTACTCTTTCTCCAGGACCAAGCAGGGAGCCAGTCCTCACTTATGGGACTCCCCAGCTTCAGGCTACCAGAGACCCAGAGCTGAAAAATGAGCTCCCTCTAGCCACAGCATCAGAGTAAGGATTTCACTGAAACATACCCCCACCGGTAGCCCAACCAGAGGGCTGGAGGGAGGATTTGCTTAAACCTCAAAGAGATTCCGGAGCACTGCCTGACCGAAAGCACTGTCCCTACGGGACTCCCTCTCCAGGCAGTAATGGGCCGCAAAGGTCTGGCTTGAGGACCAAGTTGCAGCCCTACAGATGTCTGCCAACGGTACAGAGCGGAGATGAGCTACTGAGGCAGCCATTGCCCTGACATGGTGGGCCGTGACCCAACCCTGCAAGGGAAGGTCAGCTGCCCTGTAAGCCCAGGTGATACAGTCAGCCACCCAGATGGACAAGGTACGCTTGGAGACAGGTAACCCCAAGTTATTAGGGTCAAAGATACGAAGAGCTGAGTAGCCCTTCTATGCCCCTGCGTACGTTCAAGGTAGAAGGATAAGGCCCTCCTACAGTCCAGGGTATGCAGGACTGCTTCAGCCCGGCTGGCATGGTGCCTAGGGAAGAACTTTGGAAGAACCACCTCCTGGTTGAGATGGAAAGAGGAGACAACCTTTGGGAGGAACTTAGGATGAGTCCTAAGGACTACCCTTTTCCTATAGAAGTGAATGTATGGTCTGTCACAGACCAGGGCTTGAAGCTCACTCACACGTCTGGCCGAAGTAAGGGCTACTAGGAAGAGTGTCTTCCAAGAAAGGAAGCGGAGAGGACATGTAGCCATCGGCTCAAAAGGTAGGCGAGTCAGTTGATGCAAGACCACATTTAACTCCCACTCAGGGGCTGGTGGACGGAGAGGAAGCTTGAGCAATAGCAAGCCTCTGAGAAATCTGGACACCAAGGGATGACCTGACAAAGAGTGTCCTTCCACCAGAGAGTGGTGAGCTGCCAGAGCAGAAAGGTGGACCCGAACCGAATTGCACTTAAGGCCCTGAGTGGACAAGTGCAGCAGGTATTGAAGCACTAGTGGTACAGAGCAGACGAAAGGATCTTCCTTGCGCTGCTGACACCACAAGGAGAACCTTCTCCATTTCAGGGAATACGTTTTCCTGGTGGATGGCTTCCTAGAGACCAATATCACCTCTTCCACTTCCTGAGGCAAGCCCCAGGGAGCCAATACTACCCTTGCAGCCTCCAGGCCATCAAATGGAGAGATTTGAGATTGGGGTGCAGAAGGGAACCCTGATCCTGAGAGAGAAGATTGGGTTGCAACCCCAGAGACAGAGGTGTGTCCACTGCTAACTGAAGCAGAAGCGGGAACCAGGGCTGGCTCGGCCATCTGGGAGCTACCAGAAGTACCGAAGCCTTGTCCCTTAGAATCTTGAACAAAGTTCGGGCCACCAGAGGCGTGGGAGGAAACGCATATAGGAGGCCCTGGGACCAAGAAATCAGGAAGGCATCCGCTGCTAACCTCAGGGGGTGCAGTTGCCTGGAACAGAACCTGGGTAGCTGGTGATTCAGGGGACTGGCAAAGAGATCTATGGATGGAAGTCCCCACTTCAGAAAAATCTTCTGCACCACCAACGGATGCAGCTGCCACTCGTGGGGCTGCAGAAAGAGTAGTTACTCACCTGTAACAGGTGTTCTCCAGGAGCAGCAGGAATCAGTCCTCACATATGGGTGACGTCGGCGCCGACGGAGCCCTCGCGGAGCAATTTCCCCAGCTTTCAAAGAAAGCCTTTGGGAATTGCAGCGCGCATGCGCGGTCCCCTTCCCGCCCAAGGGTGCCATCTTGCTCAGTCTGATGACATAGCTAAAAGATAGCAAAAAAATTAGCCAAAAACGAAATGATAGGACCGCAGCTCCAAGGGGAGGAGGGAGGGTTGTGAGGACTGATTCCTGCTGCTCCTGGAGAACACCTGTTACAGGTAAGTAACTACTCTTTCTCCAGGACCAAGCAGGAAGTCAGTCCTCACATATGAGACTCCCAAGCTTAAGGCTACCGGAGGCCTCAAGTGGAAAAATGAGCTCCCTCTAGCTCAGAAGCATAGAAGGAAGGAATCTTCTCTGAAAAACGCCTCTGACTGGTAGCCCAACACCAGGGCCGGAGGGTAGGAGTTGCCTAAACCTCAAAGAGATTATGGAGGACTGCCTGTCCGAAAGCACTGTCCCTGCGGGACCCCCTCTCCAGGCAGTAATGGGCCGCAAAAGTCTGGCTTGAAGACCAAGTAGCGGCCCGGCAGATGTCTGCCAACGGAACAGAGCGGAGAAAGAATAAGAAATATGAAATAAAATTAACTTTTTCTGCGGCGATCACAAACAGCGTCTGTAGGGCTCCGCGGAAAAAAGAAGACTGAGCAAGATGGCACCCTTGGGCGGGAAGGGGGCCGCGCATGCGCGCTGCAATTCCCAAAGGCTTTCTTTGAAAGCTGGGGAAATTGCTCCACGAGGGCTCCGTCGGCGCCGACGTCACCCATATGTGAGGACTGACTTCCTGCTTGGTCCTGGAGAATCCTGCTTAACCTGTTTGCCAGGAAGTTCTCCTGGCCAGGGAGATACACAGCTTTGAGAAACATGTTGTGCCTGAGCGCAAAGGAGCACAGGGCCTGTGCCTCCTGGCACCTAGGGGTCTGGAGACCGTGCCCCACTGCTTGTTCACATAGAACATGGCCACTTGATTGTCCATCTGAACCAGAACAGACTGGTGAGCTAAAGTGTGAGAAAAGGCCTTGAGGGCCAAACGGATAGCCCGCAGTTCTAGTAGGTTGATCTGTTGCGCGACCTCCAATGGAGACCACAAGCCCTGAGTGCACTGTCCTAGACAATGTGCACCCCTGCCCTGCAAGGAGGCATCCGTTGCCAACATCAGTGTGGGGACAGGCACCTGAAAAGGCACCCCCTGAAGTAAGTTGTGGGGGGGGGGTGTAGCCACCACTGTAGGGAATTCAGGAAGGGTTTGGACACCCTTACTTTGTCTGCGAGGCTCCCTGTGACCTGCTTCCACTGAGCTCTGAGGCACCACTGTGCAGGCCCTCATGTGGAGGCGGGCATTGGGGGTCACATGTACTGTCTACGCCTTGTGGCCTAGGAGCTGTAGACAGCATCGGGCAGAAACCCTTGGCATGCTGAGAAACCGGGATGCCAACTCCATGAGCCTTTGAGCCCTCTGGCAAGTAAGCCCTTGCCTGCAGAGAGTCCAGCCGCGCCCCTATGAACTCTAGGTTCTGGGAGGGGAGCAAAGTGGACTTTGCGAAGTTTATGACACAGCCTAGGTGTTGAAGGAGTGCTACAGTACGAAAGGTGGCCTGCCTGGCCTCCTGGTACGTCTGACCCCTGATGAGCCAGTCATCCAGATAGGGGAAGACAAAAACACCTTGATTCCTCAAGTAGGCCGCCAACACAGCCAGGCACTTTGTAAAGACCCTTGGGGCGGAGGTGAGGCCAAAAGGCAGTACTCTGTATTGGTAATGGTTTCCTCCAATGAACCTGAGGTACTGTCTGTGGTCTGGATGAATGAGGATGTGAGTGTATGCATCCTTTAGATCCAAGGAGCATAGCCAATCTCCCTGCTGGAGGTAGGGCAGAAGTGTTCCAAGAGTAAGCATCTTGAACTTTTCTTTCTCCAAAAACTTGTTGAGGTTCCTGAGGTCTAGAATAGGCCTGAGGCCACCGGTTCTCTTTGGCACGAGGAAGTACCTTGAGTAGAAACCGTGCCCCTGTAGGCGAGGAGGTACAGGCTCCACCGCCTTGTCCAGAAGCGGACCTTGAAGTTCTTGGAGGAGGTCTGTGTGTAGAGGAGGCCTTAGAGGCTCTCCTGGGAAGTATGCAGGGGGCAACTGCTGGAAATGGAGCATATAGCCTCTGTGGACTATGCTCAACACCCAAGCATCCCCTGTAATGGGTGGCCACCTGTGGGCAAACAGGGCTAGAAGACCTCCTGTGCAGGAATGGGGCAGCAGAGGTGGAAAGGCTATGCTGAGGGAGTCAAAAACCCCCTCCCTGCTGAGGAGGAGCAGGAGCTGGAGGCTTGGGGGTCTTCTGCAGACGGGGCCCATGTCCCTGCCCCTTGGCCTGCTGGGGAGGCCTGGTACTGAGGGAAAGGTTTGTAGGCAGCCGCCTTTCTCGGGTAAAAGGACTTTTTACCCGAGCCCTTCTTTTTGTGAGAAGGGGCAGAAGTTTTCCTGGACAGCCTTGTCCTAGTCAGGTGCTCAGTTTCGAGCTCAGCCGCCTTCTCGGCCATGGGTTTGCCAAAAAGGTTTTCACCTCGGCAAGGGACATCGACCAACTTGTCCTGCACCCAGGGCTCGAGGTCCGATGACTGCAGCCATCGTAGGCCACTCGGGACATGAACGTCGAGCAGTCCCGGATTCCTGAGGACAAAGACTGGAACCTCTGCAAAGGTTCCCCGGAGAGGCCAGCAGAGAACCTGGCAAGCTCTTTCGTCAGGTATCGCAGGTACATGCCCATGTACAGCTGGTAAGACTGGACATGGCAAGCAAGCATCGAGCCCTGGAAGTACTTTCTGCCGAAAGCATCCAGGTTCCGGGCCTCCCTGCCGGGAGGCACCGCAGAGTGCATCTTCTGGCGCTTCAGATGATGCATGGCCGATTCCACCACCATGGAATGGTGCGGTAGCTGCGCCTTCTGGAATCTAGGGCTCTTACGGAGTCGATACATAGAATCGACTCACTTGCTTAAGACCGGCGCCGAGGCCGGTGCCTCCCACATCCGGAAGAGGAGCCGTTCCAGCATCGGAGGGACCGGCACAGTAAAGGCCTCCTTTGGAGGAGAGTCATACTGGAGGGCCTCGAGCTCCTCGGCTCGAGGCTCCTCCTCGGGGTCCGCGGGAATCGCCAACGCCTTGGCCATGTCCCTGACGAACTCCGAGAACCTGGTGTCCTCCGGTGGGGACCTACTTCAGGGCTCGGACTACGGTGAGTCCGAAGGGACGCACCAAGTCCAAAAAGTATCGAGGGACTCCTCATCCTCCGTCTCCCATGCGGACTCATCCAAAGAGGAGTCGGGGGGCTCCGACCGCACGGGTCTCGGTGGCACCCGCCCTGACGCCGAAGGCACCGGCGTCGACGCCCTTGGTTCCGAGCAGGAGGTCGAGGGTGACCGTGACCGAGGACGACTTCGAGCCTTCATGGTCTCAAGTATCGGCTCATTCTCCGGGGTCGACTTCGACGTCCCGGTGGTCGGGGCAGATGCACCAGCGAGGCTGGCCATCAGTACCCGCTGCTGATCCATGACAGTCTGCACTCCAAGG
The DNA here is from genome assembly GCA_033557465.1 of Ichthyophis bannanicus. NCBI lineage: Eukaryota > Metazoa > Chordata > Amphibia > Gymnophiona > Ichthyophiidae > Ichthyophis > Ichthyophis bannanicus. Next base: position 163,185,849 of record CM066042.1, on the reverse strand, counting down.
CTGTCAGCCTGAGTCCAAGCTCAGGAGACTCAGCAGCTACCGACTTGAGCCCCGGCGGCGGCGCCGGGCCCAACGTCGGCTCCCTCGGAGGAGAGTCCACGAAGACCACAGGACTTACGCGTCCGACGGGTTCCAGCTGCATGCGAGGCACTTTGGATGGCTTCTCCTGCTCCAAGGGCCCGGGGCGGCAGTCGGGGGTCTTAGACCTGGCTCTCGAGGAACCAGGGACCTCTTCCGACGCCGCCCTCACGAGCCATTTCTTCCTCTTACGTTCCCGATCGGGGGACCCCCTGTCCGAGGAACCCCGGCGATGCTCGGGATCAGACTCCCAAGACGTCGAGGCCTCAGACAAGGTCCGGGCCCAGCCGGAGGCAGAGTTAAAAAAAATCCTCTTTTTGATGCTGACGGCTTCGGAGTGCCTTGGTGGACATTTTGCCACACGGGCCACAGATCATAGGATCATGATCCGGGCCAAGGCACCGAAGGCAGCAGTCGTGTGTGTCGGTGAGAGACATCAGTTTCTTGCACCGATCACACTTTTTGAAACCATTGGAAGCCATCGGGGAAATAAGGGCCCCCGCGAGATCAAAGGACCGGCCTTCTAGGGAAAAGCAAAAAAGGGTGCGAACGCCAGCCACGAAGGGCAAAAACCGAAAAAAATAGAAGACGGGCTCGATACCGGTGTACCGAACCCGGCGGGAAGGGGAACCGGCTTCGAACTGGAGAAAAAGGGCAAAGTAATCGCAAGAAAAAAACCCGTCAACTTTTCCGGGTGACAAGGACAGACGTCCGATGGGCTCCACGGAAAAAGAAAGACTGAGCAAGATGGCACCTTTAGGCGGGAAGGGGAGCGCGCATGCGTGCAGTGTTCCCAAAGGCTTTCTTAGAAAGCTGGGGAAATGCTCCGCACAGGGGTTCCATTGGCGCCGATGTCACTCTTAAGTGAGGACTGACTTCCTGCTTGGTCCTGGAGAACAAATAAGACGGTGCAAACGAGCAACTATGCATTAACAGTGCAAACAAGCTGGCCAGGGCTGGTGCGGGCAGCAGCACATAGCAGAACCACCACAAAATACAGAATGAAACAACCTTGCATTACGAGTCACGAGCAACACAGTCATGAGCCACACAGTCTCCAGGGTCTGTGTCGTGGACTGATGCCGGGGCGGCCGTAGACAACACTGCCCAGCCACCTTGCTCCGCCTGATCCAAGCAGTAGTGCCTCTTGAAGGTGTGAATGGAGGCTCACGTGGCGGCCCTGCAGATGTCGAGCACTGGGATGGAGCGTAGGTTGGCGATAGTGACAGCCAACGCTCGCAGGTGATGCGCTGTGACCCCTGGAATGGGCTGGGACCCTGCTTGCGAATGACAAAAGGAGATACAGGAGGAGATCCAGATGGAAAGTGTTCATTTGGATACCGGGCGCCCCAGTTTGTTGGGGTCATAAGAGACAAATAGCTGTGACCCTTTCCGTAGGGAGGAGGTCCGGTGCAAGTAGCAGCGCAAGGCCCTGACACAGTCCAGAGCGTGGAGCCTCTCCCGCTCCCGGTTGGAGTGTGGCTTGGGTTGGAAACAGGGCAGTTCAATGGTTTGGTTAATGTGGAAGGCAGTCACCACCTTGGGAAGAAACCTAGGATGAGTCCGCAGGCAGGCGCGGTCGTGGTGGAGTATGGTATAAGGCGGGTAAGCCACCAGGGCATGTAACTCGCTGATACGCCTGGCAGATGTGATGGCAATCAGGAAGAGTGTTTTCCAGGAAACAAATTTGAGCTCTGATGATTGCAGTGGTTCGAAGGGCTTTTCTGTGAGCTGGTTGAGAACGATGTTTAGGTCCCATGCTGGTACTGGTTCTCAGACAGGGGGACAGAGGTTGGCCAGGCCTTTCATGAAGCGAACTACCAGTGGTTGTGCTGCTATGGAAGTGTCTCCGGGACGGTGGTGGAAGGCCACTATGGCGGACAGGTGGAACTTGATGGTCTGGGTCTTCAGACCAAGCGTCGAGAGAGAGGCGAGGTATTGGAGGAGTTGGGGTACAGGGCATGAGAACGGATCCAGATGATGAGACTCGCACCAAATGCTGTCATTTTAGGATGTAAAACTTTCTAGTAGATGGGCGGCGAGCTGCCAAAATGACTTGCTGGACTTTAGCTGATAGGTCAAGGGATGCGAGAGTCATCCTTTCAGCTTCCACGCCGTTAGCGCTAGCATTTGCAGGTTGGGGGTGAAGGGTCGTGTCGCTGTCCTGGGAGACTAGATCCGGCCTCAGGGGCAGGCACACTGGGGGGTTCGAGGGCTAGCCGATGCAGATAGGGGAACCAGACTTGTCTGGGCCAGTGTGGGACCACCAGGGTGGCTAGCGCCCTGTCCCTGATCAGGCGCTGTATGGTCCGCGATATGAGCGGGGTGGGGGGGGGGGAAGGCGTAGATCAGGGACCACCGCCCCCAGGTCACGTCGAAGGCATCAGCTGCTACCCTGTTGCGTGAAGGTCTTTTGGAGCAAAACAGGTGGCACTTGGTGTTTTCTTCGGTCGCAAAGAGGTCGATTAGCGGCCGGCCCCATCTCGTGAAGAGGGACGATGACACTTCTTCATGGAGCACCCCCTCGTGGGGGTTCAGTTGTCTGCTGAGACAATCCGCTAGAACATTCTCCACTCGGCAGGTAGCAGGCTTGGAGGCTGCACTGGTAAGAGAGAGCCAGGTGCCAAGTGCGGAGCACCTCTCTGCCCAGAGGGCGTGACACTGTCCCCCCTTGTTTGTTTATGTAGAACATGGCTACTTGGTTGTCGGTCTGTATTCTCACGGTCTTGCCTGTTATTAGGTCCTGGAAGGCCAGAAGCACGTAGCGGACAGCTCTGAGCTCGAGGACGTTGATGTGTAGGGCCTTCTCTGCGGCCGACCAGGGGCCCTGTGTGTGAATCCCGAGGCAGTGGGCTCCCCATCCCTGCGTGAGGTTCGCCAAGTGGGTCCACCAGCAAATAGCTCTGGTCACTGACGAGTCGATGGGGATCAAAGCAGACAGGGACTGGGAGTGCTGGCACCAGTGTGAACGAAGGTGCCACTGCAGGAGCCACATGTGTAGCCTCGCGAGGGGGAGAACATGGGTGGTTGCTGCCAAGTGACCCAGGAGGCGCAGGAGGGTTCTTGCCGTCGAGTGCGTGGAGCTGAGTATCTTGAGGGCAAGAGTGATGATGGTCTTCATCCTGCTCCGTGGGAGGAAGGCCTTGGCCCGGGTTGTGTCTATGCAAGCTCCTATGAATTCCAATCTCTGAACCAGGATGAGGTGCGATTTCAGGTGATTGACTAGAAAAGCCCAAGGACGAGAGGAGGGATGTGGCTTTCTTGACTGCTTCCCGGAGCTCTATCAGGGAGGTTGTGGAAAACAACCAATCGTCCAGATAGGGGAAAGACACAAACCCCGTGTTTGCGAAAATGTGCCGCTGCTACTGCCACACATTTGGTGAAAACCCAGGGGGGCAGGTGAGAGTCCAAAGGGGAGGACTCTGTATTGGTAGTGGTTCCCCATGATCTGGAAACAAAGGAATTTCCTATGCTGCTGGTGGATGGGCACGTGAGTGTAGGCATCCTGAAGGTCCAGCAAGGCCAGCCACTCTCTGGGCTGGATGAGGGGTAGGATGGAGTTCAGGGAGTGCATCCTGAATTTTTGACTATGAACTTGTTGAGCTTCTGCAGGTCGAGAATGGGTCGGACACCCCCTGACCTTTTGGGGACGAGGAAATAGCTGGAGTAAAACCCTGTATTGATCTCGTCGGGAGGAACAGGTTCTATGGCTCTGGACGCTAGGAGCGATACTATTTCCATAGTCATAAGGAGAAGATGTTGTGGTGGAACGTTGCTCGCAGGCGGTAAATGTTGAAGCAGAGCTGAAGAAAATTTGATGCGATAGCCCTGTCTGATGATGTTGCGCACCCACTGGTCCATCTTGATGGTCTCCCAGGAATGCAGATAAACGGCCCCCTGTGGGTAGGTGTAGGTCGGGTGGCGAGTCAAAAACTAGGATTGTTTTTCACCGGTGCAGACGGGTTTTTCTGCGTGTGCTCCCGTTGGCACGGTTTTTGCCTGTAGAGAGTTTGGTAAGATTGTTGCTTGTACCGTGGTTGTTGCCACTTGCGGTACGAGTTGTAGCGTTTAGGAGCTAATGATTTTTGTGAACTTCCTTTGCGGTAGGGTTGAGGATGCTCCAATCCTTCTTCGGCAAGAGTCGGGAGAGTGGTGCAGTGCTCACGCATATCATTGACTGTGTCCTTGACCTTATCCCCGAAGAGGGAGTCTCCCGTGCAGGGGGGTGTCTGCGATCTTGTCATACGTATCACAGCGCAGGCCTGAGGCCCATAATCAGGCCAGCCGACGTGCGGAGATGGCAGTTCCAGCGGTTCTGGTGGCTGCCTCGAAAGCGTCGTAGGCAGCTTGGCCCTGGTGTTTGGTGCAATCGTCAAGCTCCACCAGAGCTGCTGTGAAGGCCGGGGGGGTTCCGTGAGCTGGGAGATGGCAGTCTTGATGTTAGCTACGAGTAGGTCTTAGTATATGGCATGCTGAAATTGGTGTGCCGCCACCCTGGCATTCAGCATGGCGCCCTGGTAAACCCGCTTCCCTACATCGTCGAGGAGCTTGTTGTCCTTCCCCGAAGGGGCAATGGCGGTATTCCGAGAAGATTTTGACCGTTTGAGGGCTGACTCCACCACAATGGATTGATGGGGAAGTGGTTGCTTATCAAACCCCGGAAAGGGTTGGATTACTATTTAGTGTCCAATCTGCGTGGGCAGGCTTGGTTGGACGCTGGGGTCAGCCACATCTTGGTGAGGTTGTCTCGGAGGAGCTGGTGAACAGGCAGGAAGGTAACGGTCTTGGGAGCATCCACGAATTTGAGGGCGCTCTGAACCTCACCGCATTGGTCCGGGGTGTCGACCGAGGTGATGGAGAGCGCAGTGGTGACCTTGCGCAAAAACTTAGGGTAGGTCATGTCCTCCGGAGGGTTGATGATGGCCAAGGGGGTTTTCAGTGGCTGGAGTGGAGAGGGAGTCCCCGTGGGATGATTCCTCCGCCTGCGAATGTTCCTCGGCCCCGTCCTCTTCCGGTTGCGTGGAAATTGGAGATTGCAGAAGGGGGTGCAGCCTTGGAGGCTGGAGTTGGAGACTGCGGAGGAGGCTGCAATAGTTGGTTTGAGGGGAGGGTGGAGGCCCACTGTTGCAGCATGCCATAAAGAAGTTTGAGGGTCTCAGGTGGGTTTGCTGGAGTAGGCATAGCCCGTGGAGATGGCTGGGGGGTAGAAAAACCTGCCCTTGTGTGTCCTCTTGCTGGTCCCTATCAGTCTCAAGGGAAGAGGAGGGGGAGGAAGGCAACAGCTCCTCTCTGTCGGATTGGCTGTGTCTGCTGGAGCGCCGAGATCTTTTGCGATGGCTGCGGGTTGCATCGTGTTCTCTGTGGCGACGGTAACGTGTGTCGCTGTGCCTCGATTTGCTCAGTCGCCATTGTTTGGGGTCCCTGTGTCTCCTGTCCCAACTGTGGTCCCGACGGCAGTGCGCTGATCTCCGGTGGGCCGAAGTGCTGCGCTGGTTCCCCTCCTTGCGGCGTCTATCTCGTCGGCTCCGGCTCCAATGGGTGTCCGGGCTCAGGAGTCTGTGCGCCGGCTTGGGGGGCTGTTTCTTATGCGCAGGGCGGAAGTGGACGCCCTTGTCAGCTGGTATGAAGCCGGAAGTGCTGACGCCAGAAGTCCCACGGAGGGCAAGGAGGCGGCGGTCCCTGCAGCAATGGAGTACATGGAGGCCACATGGAGAGGCAGACACGTGGATGGAGGAGCTCCTTTGTCGCGGCGGGAGACAGAGGCCTGACTAGGCGTGTCCCCGGCCGGAGTGGCAGCATCGGCAGACCCAGATGCCAGGAGACACGTGTCTGCAGAAGGGAGATTAGCGGCGGCAGCAGGAGACAGGCGGGCTGCAGCAGGCGTGGGAGACCCGGAGGCCGCAACTGGAGAGAGGCACTCAGAGCGTGGCGGCGAGATTTCAAGGCCCAGGGAGACATGTGGGCACAGAGGGGGCAGTTCTCGACGGGGTGCTCCTTACCCAGGCATCGGAGGCAGAACTGGTCAGGGTTGGAGTTGCTCATCTTCCTGGAGCACTTGGGACACTTTTTAAACCCCGGTTTTGCAGGTAATTTCTTCATTGTAGTTTGTTTCTTGATAGTTGCTTCTTGAGAGTGAGAGAAAGACGTCTTGCTGGCAAGGCGGAAGACAAAGACTGGCCAGCTAGGGACAGTCCTAGAGGTGGGGCTACTAGCCATGCCCAGAAGGCTATGGCGCCATCAGACGGCGCCGTCTATGGCGCCATCGGATGATGTCACCACTTGTGGCTGACTCATCCTGCTTGTCCTGTGAGAATGCAGTCTTCACATATAGGACTCACTAGCTACCAGATACCAGACAGAGTTGACAGTAGTGGCATCCCTGAGGCTAAAGTATGGCACCGAGGAAGTGTGGCTACAAAGTGGCCCCATTGAACTCTATTTCAGTTGGCAAGCGCATGGACAGGGAAGTCTGGTGCCAAAAAAGTCCAGGATGGAGGGTAGAAGTTGTAGTTAAGTCCCAAAAAGGTGCTGGAGGACAGCCTGGCCAAAGACAGCATCCAGACGGGAGCCCCTGTCTAGGCAGTAGTGAGCAGTGAAGGTGTGAATGAAGGACCAATTAGCTGCACAATAGATTTCATCAATGGAGACATAATGAAGGTTTGCAACTGAGGTTGCCATGGCTTGCACATTGTGAGCGGTGATATAGCCCGAAGGAGCATCCCACCTGAGCATAGGCAAAAGAAATGCAGTCCGCAATCCAGATGGAAAGTGTGTGCTTCGAAACTGAAGTTCAAGGTGATTTGGATCGAAGGAAATGAACAGAGGATTTTCCTGAGATTCTTGGTTCTGTCCAAGTAAAAAGCCAGAGCGCGCTTGCAGTCTAGAGTGTGTAGCGCTGCCTCAATCCTAGAGGCATGCGTTCTGGGGAAGAAGACTGGTAGCAACACCGATTGGTTCAGATGGAAGGCCGAGACTACCTTCGGAAGGAAGTGTGGATGGGTTTGGAAAACCATCTTGTTGTGGTGAAACCGGGTGTATGGAGGATCTGACACTAAGGCCTGCAGTTTGCCGATACAGCGAGCTGAGGTAAGGGCAATAAGGAAGATGACCTTCCAAGAGAGGAATTTAAAAGAAGTGCTACTAATACTACTGAGCATTTGTATAGCACTACAAGATGTACGCAGTGCTGCACAGACACATGTAAGAGACAGTCCCTGCTCATCAGAGCTTACAATCTAGTCCAGACAGACAACATAGTAGTTGTAGACACGGAATTAGTCTAGGGGGAATGGTAAGGAAATACAAAGGAGATTAGGTGAGTCAAGATCTAAAAGCAGCAGTGATGAGGTGGGTTTCAGCCTGGATTTGAAAAGGGCCAGAGAAGGCACCTGATGTAAAGACTCAGGTAGTTTGTTCCAGGCGTAAGGAGCAGCAAGGTGAAAGAACCGAAGTCTAGAGTTGGCAATAGAAGAAAAGGGCACAGATAGAAGCAATTTGCCAGAACAGCGGAGTTCCTGAGGAGGGGTGTAGGGAGAGATAACAGAGGAAAGGTAGTGAGGAGCTGCAGAGCGAATGCACTTATAGGTCAGCAGGAAAAGTTTGAACTTGATGAGGAAATGGACAGGGAGCCTATGAAGTGACGAGAAAGAGTAGTTACTCACCTGTAACAGGTGTTCTCCAGGAGCAGCAGGAATCAGTCCTCACATATGGGTAACATCGATGTCGATGGAGCCCCCATGCAGAGCATTTCCCCAGCTTTCTAAGAAAGCCTTTGGGAATACACCCACGCATGTGCTGTCCCCTTCCCGCCCAAAGTTGCCATCTTGCTCAGTCAGATGACATAGCTAAAAGACAGCACAAAAAAACAAATGAACTATGTACAACTGCAACTCCCAGGGGAGGAGGGAGGGTTGTGAGGACTGATTCCTGCTGCTCCTGGAAAACACCTGTTACAGGTGAGTAACTACTCTTTCTCCAGGACCAAGCAGGAAGTCAGTCCTCACATATGGGTGACTCCCTAGCTCTGGGCTACCAGTAACCCAGGCTGAAAAAGAAACTCCCTCTGTGAAGCCGTAGCATGAAGGAAAGAATTTCACTGAGACCAGAACCCCTCGGTAGCCCAACAAGAGGGCAGGAGGGTAGGAGTTGCCTAAACCTCAAAGAGATTCCGGAGTACTGCCTGACCAAAAGCACTGTCCCTACGGGACTCCCTCTCCAGGCAGTAATGAGCTGCAAAAGTCTGGCTTGAGGACCAAGTTGCAGCCCTACAGATGTCTGCCAACTGTACAGAGCGGAGATGAGCTACTGATGCAGCCATGGCCCAGACACGGTGGGCTGTAACCCGACCCCGCAAGGGAAGGTCTGCTGCCCTGTAAGCCCAGGTGATACAGTCCGCCACTCATAGGGACAAGGTACGCTTGGAGACAG